>OY856410.1:700190905-701435905 GCA_963693085.1 Alisma plantago-aquatica | reverse complement strand
ACACTAAATGGATCTATGGTACAAGAAAAATCTACATCATTAGGTTCTACTTGATTAGTTAGGTCATTTAAGTGTCTTTTATCATCAATTAAGTTACAACGTATAAAACCATAACAAATTCTATAAAGATAAGGGCATAACATTTTTCCTTGGCTGATATAACGCATAGGGTGTGAACTTGTCACACTATTATCACATGATGCATGTATTATTGCCATTCACATCATCATCGATAGAGCCACATACCATGGGATATTAATCCCTAAACTCTATCAGTAAGAAACATCCTTTAATGTCAGAACAATAACCACTATTACGTCATAAGGCCCAACCATCATATTCCTATATCACCTGCATAATCAGCATGCCTCGCAAGGGCATATCCAATCCTTGTCTCACATCATAACAATCATAGCACACACTAGCTATGATAATAAATTCCACAACACCTACATAGTTAGAAGATCACAATCAAGAAAGATAATTGCATAACATCATAGACATCCATGATAAAGGTATAAGCAAGATTTATTCACTTTGAGGGTTTAGAGTTTCCATTTTTATCGATTAGGGTTCACAAGGTTAGGGTTAACCAACCACCCTAGAACCACCACCCTCCATCATCATGGAGCATGTCAGGATAAAGCAACATCATTATAGAAGATTGGAGATCATACAAAATTGCATAACACATATGTATACATGATTAACGTTAGATGTTCTTATATGTTTCATAACCACCTACGATCACCACATGTTAGCCACTTAGGCACATGGGTCGCGGCCACCCTCCATAGTATGTCGCGACTGCGGCATACACCATGGGTACCTCGACCTACTCCCTCACCATGTTGTGACCACCTTTTACATGTTGCGCCCACAGCATTAGGGTTGGGGATTCACTTCACCCTTCAACCATCATGTGATGTGACCAAGCTCCTCAAGAACCTATATGTCGCGAACGTGATGCCTCAACACCAACATGTCACAATTGCAACATTACCTAGCTATGAACACCACTCTAAGGATTGTCTCCACCAAGCCAAGACATGAGGCTAAGGGTTTCTAGGTTTCTATGCTACAAATCTCTCAACCCAATGCCACTAGGTCAAACACCTCCACAAGAAGGGAGATCTCAAACAAAGCCAACAAGGTCACACCCATCCCAATGGGCTATGTCATGACTGCAAATTCCATACCTATGCCTCAACCACCAAACCCCCTAGGTCACAACCACACCAAGGGTAAACATCTAGGTCACCAAAACAGGCTCAAAACTAAGCAAAAACCATGATCACCATGGAAGGAGACTCAATCAAACCAATTTCCACAACCCTAAGCAAAGGTCCAAGAAAAGCATGACTAAAGGAAGAGAAATCATAGCCAAGATGACCAAAACCAAAACTAACCACTCACTTGATTCTAGGTGTACAAACACCAAGCATGGGGACAAGATCAAGGGTCAAACATGGGGAAGAAACTCCATATCATCATCCCTACCCAAAAGTGATACTAGAATGTTAGGGTTTCAAGTTACTTCCAAACCCAAACATGGTAACTCTCCCAAACAAAATCTAGGGTTAAGCTTTGTATGATAGCATGATTTAAGAACATATTAAAGAGAGAAAACAACAACACACATAACAATAAGTGCAATAATAGAGAGGGTTTAGTGTTATATATTCCTCCTTAAGAAGATCACCACAAAAGCTAAGCTCCAAGTTCAAGAGCTCCAAGCACATGATCTAAGGGTAGAAGAAACTCCACCAAAAGCTCCACTCTCATCCACAAGCGAACCTCAAGAAGGGAGAAACATCAAGGTCAAAGGATAGCTTAAGAAGAGAGAGCAAACCCCAAAATTGAACCAAAGGAAGAAGGGAGAAAAGAGAAAAGAAACTCTCTCTCTCTCACACACACTAGAGCGTCACCTAGGAAAAACATGGCCTGAGGCTAAGAAAAAGGAAGAAGATAGGGTAGAAGATCTGAAGGAACACCAAAGAAAGAAGATAAACACTCACCTGAGCTAGAGATGGACAAGGGTCACCACTATCACCACATTCAAGGGATGAGCCACCTCCTGGGCACCAAGAGCACACCTTCTTGCTCCACCAAGCACAAGAAAAGGGAGGAAAAAGATGACTGAAAAGAACCACTTGCATGGACAAAAGAGGGTTCATATAGAAAAGGAGGAGGGAGGTAAGACAAAGGATGAGGTGTCAATGAGATAGAGCTCCAAAGAAACACTTGTCCACTAAAAGGACCAACATGCAATGACATAAGGTCCACATGAAAGAGATGGTCATACTCCCTAGGTAGGATCTCAACCATCCAAGCAACTGACACTATGTCGTGACCGCGACACACCTAGGGTCCCAAGGTCACGACACACCACACATCACCACAAGATCATGACACCAATACTACCCCAAAAGGCCTAGTCGAAACACACCTCTCCAACCTCCACCTTGACCCAAGACAACATTGGTCATGAGCACCAAACCGAGGGGGTGGGGGGGAGTTCCCCGACCATGAATTCCCACAATAGGCTCTAGGTTGTGACCTAGGTCAAGGCAAAACAAGAAGGTCACAAGGGTAGGGTACACAAACCCTAGCAAACCCTAATTTCCACTAAGGTGATACTACTCAACCAAGAGCCAGACAAGGCACCTCAAGGAACCACACTCTCCCTTAGGAATCCAAGAGAGAGAAGGAACACTCTCAAGGAGGCAAATTGCACATCAACCCCCTATATTGGGTAAATAACAATTTGCACCAAAACTAGCACAAAAAGCACAAACATTAACCAAACAAGATCAAACTAGAGACTTAACCTCTCCACAAACCCTAATAACATCTTAAAAGATTAGAGAAAGGTTATAAGCACAAGATCAAGCCAAAACAAATAGGGTTACCCCAAAAATCATGTCAAGGTACTTATAAGCCATAAACCCCTAACAACGATTTCACCCCAAAAATCCTAAGAGAAAGGAGAGGGGTACTTCCTCTTCATCTCTTCCTTGTGCTCCCATGTGGCTTCCTCAACACCACAGTGATGCCATAGAACTTTAAAAAACACTATGTCCTTCTTCTTCAACTTCTTCACTCTTCGGTCAAGAATTAACACTGGGCCTTCAACATAGAACATGTCCTCATCAAGCTCCACCTCCATAGACTGTAGCATCAACTTTGTATCTAGATGGCACTTTCTCAACATACTCACATGAAACACTACATGAAACCTATGCAACTTAGTTGTAAATCCAACATGTAGGCCACCTTGCCAACACGTGCCACCATAGGGTAAGGTTCCATAAACCTAGGAGCCAACTTACCCCTCTTCCCAAACCTCATAATACCTTTCCAGGGAGAGAACTTGAGGTACACTCTGTCTCCCACTTGGAACTCCAAGGGTATACAAAATGACTTATGCCTGTTTTGTACTGCTTTCAATTGTTGTTGAACCACTTTAATCTTTTTTGTCGTCTTTTGCACAAGCTTAGGACCAAGAAGTTGATATTCTCCTATATCATACAAACACAATGGAGACCTACAATGTCTCCCATACAACACTTCATATGGTGCTATATTGATTCTTCAAGGTCTGAATGGTCCTCTCAGACTAACCAGCTATCTGTGCATAAATGGCAGTGTTGAACTTCAACTACGTACCCAATGTTGTGTGTAGTCACTCTTAAAAGAGACTTGTGAACTGAGGCCTCTATGAGATGTGATAGTTGTTGGAACACCATGAAAATACACTATCTCATTGACATAGTGCTGGGCAAGCTTCTTAGCGGTACACGTCGTCTTCACAGGATGAAAATGCACTGACTTAGTCAACCTATCAATGCTTACCCAAATGGAATCATGACCTTTGGATGTCCTAGGCAGTCTAACCACAAAGTTCATAGTTACATGATCCCATTTCCACTGAGGTATAGGTAACAGTTGCAACGTCCATGTAGGCTTTTAATGCTCGGCTTTAACCTACTGACACACAACACATCTCACCACAAACTCAACCACATTCCTCTTGAAGCCAGGCCACTAATACATATCCTTCATATTATGATACATCTTGGTGCTACCTGGGTGCATAGTGTACATGGACGAGTGAGCATCTTCCAACACCATCTTCCTTAGGTCATCAACATCAGGAACCACTACTCTACCATGGTAACAGACCGTCCCATCATCTGACTCATGGAAGCCATCATGCTTCTCATTACCAAACTCTGATCTAATCTATTATATCATGATATCAACCTGTTGTGCCTCTCTGATCTACTGTCTCAGCATGGGCTTTACTTGTAACTGTGCTAACAATCCTTCCAGCAAAGAAACTTCCAGCTTAACATTCATCTGATGTAAGGAGATTAACATGTCTTGCTTGTGGCACCCCAAAGAACTCAACTAGGCTCTATTGATAGGGGAAGACAAAGACTTCCTGCTCAAAGCATCTGCCACAACATTCACCTTCTCTGGATGGTAATCAATCGTGTATTTGTAATCCTTGATTAACTCCATCCATCGTTGTTGCCTCATGTTTAGCTTCCAGTTGTTAAAAGTTGTACTTCAAATTCTTGTGATCCATGAAGATCTAACACTTCTTGCTATATAGGTGTTGCCTCTAGATCTATAAAGCATGAACCACAGTTGATAACTCCTACTCAATACATTTGCCACAACATTCACCTTCCCTAGATGGTAATCAATTGTGTAGTCATAATCCTTGATTAACCAAATACAACACATTGCCTCATGCTCAGCTTCCTATTGTGAAAAGATGTACTTTAGATTCTTGTGATATGTGAAGATGTAACACTTCTCGCCATAAAGGTAGTGCCTCCATATCTTCAAAGCATGAACCACAACCGCCAACTCCATATCATGGATCATGTAATTCTCCTTATGTTTCTTAAGCTATTGGGAAGCAAAAGAAACCACTTATTTTTCCTGCATCATCACACAACCCAAACCATGTCTGGAAGCATGATAGAAGACTATGTATCCCTTTCCTTATTCAGGTAAGACCAGCATTGGTACACTTGTTAACTTATCCTTCAACGTTTAAAAAGTACATTGGCATCTGTCATCCCATATGAATGACACATCTTTCCTTGTCAACTTTGTCAGGGGCAAAGCAGTAGCACTAAAGTCCTTGACGAACCTTTTGTAATAACCTGCCAAACCTAGAAAATTGTGCACTTATGTCAATGTATTTGGATGTTCCCACTCTGTTACTAACTCGACCTTCTTAGAATCCACACAAACTCCCTTGGCAGAAATAACATGCCCCAAGAAAGCTACCTCCTTTAACTAGAACTAGCACTTGCTAAACTTGGCATAAAGCTAATGTATCCTGAACACAATCAATGCCTGATGAAGATGTTGTTCATGTTTTTGACTATCATGAATGTATATTAAGATTTCATCTATAAATACAACAACAAATAGGTCAAGGAATGGTCAGAACACTCTATTCATCAAATCCATGAATGTTTTCGGTGCATTGGTCAGCCCGAATGGCATAACTACGATCTCATAGTGACCATACATCATCCTAAAAGCCGACTTAGGTATGTCACTCTTCTTGATCCTAAACTAGTGATATCCTAACCTTAGGTCTATATTTGAGAACACTTTTACATTGTGGAACTGATCAAATAAGTCATATATCCTTGGCAAGGGGTACTTGTTCTCTATTGTCACCTTGTTCAACTGTTTGTAGTCTATGCACAACCTCATAGACCCATCCTTATTCTTTACAAACAAAACTAGAGCACCCCATAGTGACATACTCGGCCTACTGAAACCTTTGTCAATCAGGTCTTGCAACTGTCTCTTCAACTCCACCATCTCTATTCGAGCCATCCTGTACAGTTTCTGAGCTATCGGTTGCGTACCGGGAACCAGATTGATCTTAAAATCAATCTCTTAGGGTAGGGGGAACACCTGGAAACTCCTCAGGAAACACATTCTCAAACTCTTTGACAACTGGTACCTCTTGAATACTAGGACTCCTCACCTCAATATCCAAAACATGTGCCAATAACACCTCACAACCCTGGCTCAATAGCTTCCCCACCACCATCACCAATACTAGACACGTCGGAAGAATCTTGTTGACTCCTTGGAAGATCCATGTCTTACCATCCTATATAAACATCGTGTGACACCCTTGACCTGGGTTATGAGGTAACCCTAGATGTTTTACATAAGAAAGATGATTATAACCTTGTATTAATCTTTTGAAAAGTAATTAAGACTTGATGAAAGCTCAAGTTTCAAGCTTGAGCCTATTTGAAGGTTGTTTGTGTTATATACGATAGTTTTGGTGCAAATTACAATTTACCCAAAATATGGGGTTGATGTGCTAATAGAGTGTTCCTTCTATATCTTAACATCATCTAGAAGAGAGATAAAGGAGGGGGTGCCTTGTTTGAGTCTTGGTTGAGTGATAACACTCTTGGTGGTGAAAGAACCAAAGAATGTTGAGTATCTTGAACACTAGATAAGGTTGTGTTGAGTTATGAAGAGTATATGGCAGTGCCTATCAGTTTAGAAACCATAGAGGAGGTCCCATATCAGTTTAGAAACTTTTTTGAAGTATTCATATCTGGCTAAGAACCTCAAGTAGGTGAAGCATATTGGTTTAGGACTTCCTTGGAAAAGTTGTATCGATTTACATGAAATGTGATATTGAGTTGTGTTATCTTCTCAAGCAATGTACCCAATGGCCGATATATCATTCTTTATTATCCATAAGAGTTTTTCATGTCGAGACAATTATGGTTGCATGGTGCCACCATGCATGGACATGTGTCACCTAGTTACATATGGTGATGACACTATTGGTATAGTATGCCCAAAGAGCCAATAATATGATGATTGCAATGGGGCCTATGATACTTGATTTGATAATGATAAAGGTAATTCCGTATATTATATTTGTCACACTCATGAGATGATGACACATACATGATCGATGTCTAAAGAATGATGTGACTTGATGACATATGTATTCAGGTTAAGGACCTAAACAATGAGACCATATGTATGATAAGAGTACATACATTTTTGTTATGTCCCTAGTCAGATATTACTGTAGAAGCAAAATAGACAACAGTAATACATAAGACTAAAGTACATGTTGACTAATGACAGAGTCTCATTATTCATGATATATGATATCAAGTCAAACACACAAATATACGTTAGAGAACAATATATCAGACAGACCCACTGTGAGAGTGATACATGGATACCATGGAATGGTAGTCACAATCATCTCTCACAGTGATGGTGGTGATTGTGGTTCTTAGACCTAAAATCACTACACTCATCACATGTGATTGGGTACACTTTGACATCATCAAACTCAGTCCTGAAACATGGGTTGATATAACCATGATAATTGGGTGACTTTGACACATGGGGATTTGACTGTGAGTGATATATATGGGATTTGTCCCTCCTACAAGGAGTATGATATCTAGGGCCCCATGAGAAGTGAGACTGAGAATTGTATGGCCATACTCATGTGATTCAATATATGATATGTGAATTCACATGCATCTCAGACAGTCTGCTCTAGGTCAAGGAACTTGATTGAATGTTGAGGAGGATGGCATTCCATGCCTCAAGTTCAATCTGAATGTCAGTGACAAAGGAACCATATGATCACAGTAACACTAATCACATATTGTAAGTTGAAGTTGTTCTCCAACTTTCTGAGTTACTTGGGTAGCAATGATGAGTTACTAGATTCCGCTCATTGCTTGTGATGTCATAAATTGTCATGAACATTCACTGCCAACGTAAATTGGAACCAGTAGGGTCACACACATAGGATACCCCTGGAAGAGGAGATTGTCCATGAATAATGTTTATATTTAGACTAAATGTGTTTAGTTACTCAATTAAACATACAATTGAAAAATTGGACTCATAACTATCAAGTTCAAGTGTTGAACTAGCTAGTTAGAGTGTCAGGTTAATTGGAGACTGCATTAGCAATGTCAGGACTACCAACCGATCGATTCACCCTTGTGAGCCGATTGACATGTGTGAGCCAACTGACCACTTCACTTTGTGAACCGGGAAGCTCACAGTCCTGCCAATTAAGGAAATAAGGATTTGCCCAGTTGGAGGAAAAACTTTCATGTTTCATTTGTTCAATTTGATTGGAATAAGGATTAATCTTTGCAATAATTGAAAATGATTGCGGAAAGTCAATTGCAGGCAAGTTTGGGAAGTGAAACGACCGGTTCATTAGGTGAACTGATCATCTCACACTCCCAACTGACCAGTTCACTTGTGAAACGATCGATTCACCTACTGCATTACAAACTATTCATGGAATTTCTGGATCCTTCTACTATCAAACAGACTAGGAACCCTGACCCTGCCCTTACTATAAATAGAGGGGCACTGGGGGCTTCTCATAACACACAATTCAGAACATTAGTTTCTTTGCAAAGTTGTTGTCTTCTCTAGTTCTGGTAATTGAGAGAGCCCGAGAAAGTGCTACCTGACTAGGGAGGCACAGAGAGGGAAAGACAACTACAGAAAAGTAGTCTGAGTTTGGGAGAGCAAGATGGTGCTAGTACACCAACAGGAGGGTCGTCTCCTTCCTGCCAGTTCTTCTAGAAAGGCAGGAGTTCTAGGTGGTCTGTGTGGACTATTTGCATAGGTAAGAGATGTCTACCGCTCTGGAGGACACGTCATCCATCGTCTTTGGTGGAGGCCAGAGTCCATGGTGAAGACCAAGAGCTGCACAACACCATCCAAGACATGGTGTTGAAGACTGCACATGGCTGTGATGTATTTTCATTGGGCAAGCTCTAGAACTAGGTATATCTCGATAAAACCATCCTTCCCATTACATAGTCATTGATGTGATCTCCTATTATGGGTTAATGGCCAGTAAAATTTTGTTTCCGCTGCCTACTATGAGGCCATAAAACCCAACAGAAACCTCTCATGTAGCCTCTCTCAGGAGCCTCAACTATATAAGCCTCTCTTTTCACCTACTAGTGAACATTTTGACTCTCATATCATCCCTCCCTTGGTGGGTGACCCTAGGAGCTCATGGATCAAGAGGAAGGTCGAGCACTCTTGTCTAAAGTGATGCAATGACCATCTTTAACCTTGGAAAATTATGCATCTCAGATCATAATTCTTTCTTTCTTTTCTTCTTCACCAAGTTTCTAACTATGATACCTTCTTCTTGATGGAGGTGAAGCTATAGATGGATCTTGGACCTTTAAATAGGTCATCTTCAACCTTGGGAATGTGGAGATTTGAATCATGAAGATCTAGTGGTGATCTTGAGGCATGTTAAATAACTCTACTTCAATTCTATTATTATTCACATTAAATCGTACAATACTTGGTGATTCCTTCTAAATTTCAATTTCCCTTGATTAAATGATGAATCTATGAAATCTAATGGATATATGTGGTTGTTTTCCATGAACTAAAGTGTTAATGGATGAAGGTTGGGAGATTGAAGATGATAAAAACTGATATCACCTTACACCTTTAAACTGATATCACCTTAAGCAACTCTAAACCGATATCACTTTGAAGCACCTCTAAATCGATATTTCCTTAAAGCACCTCAAAATTGATATCACTTTGATGTGCCACGGGAAACACAAGTTATAGTGTCATGATCGACACACAAGATGATAGTAAGGCCAAAACCCTAGAGCAAAGTGTGGCTAATACACCAAGGTGAAGATGTTACACGAAACTAAGGTGAAGATGATACACCCAAGTGAGGTGAAGATGATACACCCAAGTGAGATGAAGATATTACACCCAAAGGAGATGAAGATGTTAAAACCAAGTGAGGTGAAGATGTTATACTAAATTGAGGTAAAGACATTACACTAAAGCATGATGAAGGTGATGCACCAAGGTATGGTGAAGGTGATACACCAAAGATAAGTGAGGTTGGTGCCTTGATGAGTGAGGATGTGAGGGATATGATGTTCCCTAACCCAGTATAATCTAATCCTAACCCTAGAACCTGATACACCCCCTTACCTGATATAAATTGATGGTGTCTAGGGAGACACATCCTTTGATGCCTTGCATGACACACACCCAAGATGATAGTGTGGTCGATACACTAGAATGTGTTATGGCCAACACACACATGTTGATATGCATAGGGTGATACAAGTGTATATGCATCAGGTAACACAAGTGTATATACATAGGGTGATACATGTGAGATGCCTTAGGCCAGCATAAGTGTCATGGCTGACACTAGTGTCTAGGCTGACCCAAGTAAGAGTGTCTAGGCTGACACAAGTAAGAGTGTCTAGGATGATACAAGGGTTAGTGTGTAGGTTGATACACCTAGATGAGTGTAGGCTGACACATGAGGAGTATAATCAAGTTGATACACTATGATGTAATGAGATGGATACACTTTGATAAGTGTAGGCTAGTATACCCTAAAGAGGGTCAAGTCAATACAACAAGTTAAAGTTGAATATAGTATCCTAATGAGGATGAGAGAGAAACTTACAGCACTCATGTTGATAATCAATTAAGGATAATTCACGAGAGTAATAAAGTATGATTAAATACTTATGGCAATGAAATAATCTCCTAGATGTGAAGAGTTATGAATTAGGGTTTGATTTTTGAATATAACCCTAAAAGCCCTAATCGACTACAATAGAAACCCTAACCCTAATTATGAGAGGGTTGTAACTTGACTGAGTGATTATCTGTGATATAATAGAATGTAAAGATAATAATATAAGCTCCTAGAAATAAGGAGTTATGGTCTAGGGTTGGTTATTGAATATAACCCTAGAAACCCTAATCGATTAAAAGAGAAACCCTAGAAACCCCAATCAATTGAAAAGAGAAACCCTAATTAGTTGTAAAGAAAAACCCTAACCCTAATCATTGAAGGGAGTATATGGCATTGTGATAGTAATCAATGGATAAAATAATATAATGACATCTTAACCATGCAAATATTATGAACATATAGACAAATGAGGGCTATAGAGGTTATAATCTATTATAGCTTGAATATGCCTTATGAGGCATATAGAATACATATATCACATGAAGGATGCGAATAGGTATGATGACCTGGCAAAGGCATATTTCCCAGTAATGTGATGTGGTACTCAATGATGAGTTTAAGGGATTGGTATCCCATGATGAAAGTAACAAGGTAACACAAAGGTGTCCCAAGTGTTAAAGACTCTTTGGCAATATCATATACCTTTCATAATTGTAACTTGGCTGATGCTATAAGATGTTGTAATGCATTTAACCCATCACCTAGCAGTATAATCATAGGATTGATGAAGATCAATACCTAACAGTATAATCAGAAGATTGATAAAAATCAATACCTGACAGTGTAATCACAAGATTGATAAAGATCAATACTTGGAAGTATAATCACTAGATTGATGAAGATCAATACTTGAAAGTATAATCACAAGATTGATGAAGATCAATACCTGGCAGTATAATCATAGGATTCATAAATATCAATACATGGTAGTATAATCATAGGATTGATAAAGATCAATACCTGGAAGTATAATGACAGGATTGATGAAAATTAATACTTGGCAGTATAATCACATGATTGATGAAGATCAATAACTAGAAGTATAATCACATAACTGATAAAGATCAATACATGGTAGTATAATCATAGGATTGATAAAGATCAATACCTAGAAGTATAATCACTTGATTAACAAAGATCAATACCTTGCAATATAATCATAGGATTGATGAAGATAAAATATCTGGCAGTATAATCACAAGATTGATAAATATCAATACCTGACAGTATAATCACATGCTTGATGAAGATCAATACCTGGAAGTATAATCATAGGATTTATGAAGATCAATACCTGGCAGTATAATCACAGGATTGAAGAAGGTCAATACCTTGTAGTATAATCACAAGATTGATAAAGATCAATACCTAGAAGTATAATCATAGGATTGATGAATATCAATACCTGGCAGTATAATCACAGGATTGATATAGGTCAATACCTGGTAGTATAATCACATGATTGATACAAGTTAATACATGGCAGTATAATCACAGGATTGACAAAGGTCAATACCTGACAGTATATTCACACGATTCACTCATATCATACCATGGAAATATGATCATAGGAAAAGCTTGAGATGTTGCTATAGCATGATCTATAAATGATATAAATAATCTTTATATTCCTTCTAAAAGGATTGAATAACCTATTTGTTAGTTATAGATATCTGATATGCTCATTTATGGGGATACCTTGCTAATGTTCATATTACAATTGGAACACTTAGCATAGTTGCTACTTTGTCATTATCTTTAAATAAACAACTTATATCTGTGATAATAATAGTGTTTTTGGGGAGTTATATCTCTTGTTGGGACTTTTGTATCACCCTGTGGGTTCAAAAAAAAATTAGGTGGGCGTGCACAAGGTAGCAGAGATCGTGTAGTTGAGACAAGACAATAGTAGGAAGAAAACTTGTAATTTTAAGGTGGTGTGTTATCAGTTGTATCTTGTTGTAAATAGAAGTCCTATGTGTCGTCCCTATTCCCTTAGGTCCTTGGGAGATAGTTTCATATCTGATTTTATGATTGATCAGAATTTTTGGCTAAAAGATTGTTATTTCTAATAGTTTGTTCGTGTAAATGTTTTTTGGTAAAATAAAACTAATATCATATTAAACATGGATGTTCTTGAGATAGCACATGTGTGATGTATCATGTTGTATATGACAGGCTCTGGGCCATTTTGTAATACATTTCCTAGCATTGGATCTTTATGAAAAATGGTTTTAATTTTTAGTGATTTTTAATAATACACTATTAATTGTTGTTTCTGCGTGGTTTCATATGATGTCTTTAGTAGTTTGATAGAGGTCGACACAAGTTTTGGTATTAGAGTGATAGGTTCACTAATTCTATAAGGACATAGGACATAGGTTCTAGTATCCTCTAGTATATCTTATAGTGACTTCTACATGTGCAGAAGAAAGGGTAAAGCATAAAGATGTCTGGAGAACATGATGAATATGTTGTCGAGAGAAATGTTGTTGCACCAGGAGAAGGTGCAAGGAATCAGGAAAGTGAAGAATGAGTGCCTGAGAATCCCCAACCTGATCCAGTGATGATAGAGACTCCTTCTTTTCATGCTCTCGTTGGGCATGTTATGACAATAGTGATGCATATATTGGACTGAACACTAGCAATACAACCTAGGGTACCAATTCCCAATGCAGAATTTTTGGGTCCTAGTAAGACCTTTGAATGGCTAGACCATTTAGGAGCTATAGAATATGTTGGAATAGCTGACCTAGAAGATGTTGATCTGTGTCTCACTGAGTTAGAAAAGGCTTTCAAAATTCTTAGTATCCCAGATGCTGACAAAGTTAAGCATGTTGTGTACCTTTTGAAGGGTAGTGCTGGCCACTGGTGGGCCATAGAAGAGGTAAAAAGGAGTGATGAAGAGGTTGATTGGGAGAAAATTAATCAATAATTTGTCAATAAGTACTTTTCACATACATACTTAGATGAAAAAAATATCGTAGTTTGAGGGGATTCGACAAGGAACCCTAACAATTAATGAGTATGAGGCTTTGTTAATGGAACTTTTATGATTGTGTCCTCAAATGGATGCTATTGAGTAGGGAGGATCTGACATTTTGAGAAAGGATTGAATGATGAGTTGTCTACCTTGGCAACTTCTTTGAAGAATAGAGAGAGATTTTCCACATTTGTGGAATTTGTACAGAGGATAGAAATGTCTGTGATAGAGAAACATGAGGTAAACCTCAAAATGAGGTTTACAGAGTCACATGAAAAGTTGTTTGGTGGTTCTAAACAGTCAAAGTTTTCAATACCATCGATTCAGAAAGCATTTAGTACACCAATGCAGTGGTCGCCAAATAGGGGCAGAGGTCAGAGTTCACCTATACCAGGAGTTCCAAGTATACCTTTAGTATCAATGAGGACCTTTCCTAGGTCACACCCTGGGGCCCGAGCCTACCAAAAGTGTGGAAAGATGGGACATCTGAGGTGGTAGTGTCCAAGAAGAAATAATGAAGTAACCCAACAGTCAAGGCAAAATCTGAAGGGCTCACAAGGACCATAGTTTAGTGGAGTAGAAGGACGAGGACAAGGACAAACCTCGTAGGATGGTCCATCTGTTTCAAATGGTAGAGGATGAGGGAGACAACAAGTGATGACTAGACTCTATGCGTTGAGTCAACCTAAGACACTAGATAACCCATAATAGGTAACATGTCAGATAGAACTTTTACATTATGACTTATCTCTTTTTATTATTCCTGTTGATCATACGAAGGATAGTTGTTGTTAAGTTTCCTTTGGTCAGTCCTTTGGGGACATGAGGAAGAGATGAAGAGGACTACAATTTGTATTCTATCTAGTATTCTCTTAAATGTTTTGTCATTTCTTCTATTCATGTAAAAGAGGAAGAGGTGTAAAAGAGACACCTAGAGAGAACCAGAGATACTTAGTCTTAGAACTTAAAAGAGATGTTTAAGGTAAGAAGCATGATAAAAAACAAAGTGCATACTACCTAATCTCAATGCTTGAATACCCATGTCAGGTATTCAATAACTGAAAAAAAAGGAAGTATGGAACTCTTAAATTGTTATCTTTATGATTACTCTAATCAAGTAGTCATTTTGAGACACTCTAATGAGCAGAATGAAATGGGAGATGTGGCATAGATATTCCTACCACATCCTAATTGTAATGAGGTGGAGCCTGAGCTAATATTAGAAAAACCTATGAGTATAAGAAAGTGTAATCCTCATGATATGTGAAAGGGAATACGGAAGATGATCCTTGGTCAATAAAGAATATGTAAAGAATAATGATCCTTTCCATGGTGCAAAGATGAAAAATGTGATGAAACAAGGAAATTTTCATAAACATGAAGAGAAAAATCAAAGATGGAGTAATGACATTTAATCATCTTTGTAATGAGTGAGACTTAATAGTGGGCCCACTTAATGGTATAAACATGAGCCATTAAATTTTTAAGTAGCAGAAAATGTAACTATATACAAACTTACAAAATATTATCATGTACATAACTTTCTCACCCTAAGGGTGGTACATTAAATGAAAATGTTACATCTATATACTCATAATCCCATATGTAGAGGGTAACAAGTCTATGTCAATATGCATATGAATGACAAGTATATACCATATAATTAGATTAAACAAAAGTTGTTACATGTAAGGTCCAAACTAATAGGACATTTGTTGTTCTTTATATTGATACTTGTTGTTTTTCTAAGATTAAAGTGTTACAACTCATTATATAAACACTCATATGATCATAAATAAATTGTGGTAGACCAAACACCTATCAACACATTTGATAACTATGGTAGCAATCGTGTTAGTGTCTCTTCTTATGCATTAGTAATGGATTTCAAATGGAATGTTTACAAGGAACCAATAAGAATACTTTCACCCCATAAATTAGGGTAAATGATATAGTTCATATACTTAGGTGAACTAAATTGGTAACATATTTTAACTTGTTTTATCATGTTACTTGTGTTTTATGAACAATGATAAATGCAACTAGGGATTGGGTAGTAGGTCTTACAAGATTTCAAGCTACCATGCCTGCATGCATGATTATCCTATGGTTTCAAGTTATGGATTACTCATACAAATCATAGTCTACTTTAAATAGATTTTTCTAGTTCCCTATTGTGTCTATTTTCTTAGATAATGAGATCTTAAACTGGACAATATAATAGTGATACCAACCTGTAACTAGTTGTGCAGTCTTCATAACTCATTGGATATCCACCCAAGGCTAAGGTTGTAGTGGTCATGATCCAAGAACACCAACGAAGGTGATGCTCCTCATTGGCTATTTTATTGGAATGGTCACAAATGAACTTGGTATCGAGGAGTCAAATAGACTTCCTAAAATTGGTTACGATTTTCCTAGGGAGTTGATGTGTGTAGAGGTATAACTTCCAATAGTAGGGTCATGGTGGGTGGTCTGTGGTCTGAGTTTTTTGAGGCTCAGATGATGTCGCGTGTTGGGAGAGAAGGATGTTGAGGCATTCAAAAAAAATTGATGGTGAGATTCAGAGTTGGCCTGATGACACATCATGACCTGAGAGAGATGTAAGGGCACCCCATGGTTTGAGCACGACTAGGAAGTGTGCCCTAATCTATGATAGATTCATGTGAACAAAAGGGAAAGGATTCGAAGGTCTAAGGAGGAAGAAGGACGCCTTTAGGCTATTTCAGGTGCCAGTCATCGAGTTGTAGACAATGGTGGTGGTAGGGTGGCACAATCAGTTGGCTTTCTAGTTGTCATTGCTCATGGTTCAAACTGATTGCATATTAGATCAAGTGACTGACAATGTAGTGAGGGAGAAGAGGAGAGGGAGAGGTAGGGGCATTGAGTAGGGTAGGAAGTAGGTTGGAGGAAGTCTAAAGCATTGGGTAAGGCATTGTTGGATTTCAAATTGAAGAAAGTTACATGATTTTGATTTATTAATGGCATCACTGACCGTCAGAGGTCTGGTAGCAGGTGGTGGCATTTGATGCCCTACAACTAGGTGGGTGGCATGATGTAGCAGATGAGGGTAGTGCGGTTGGGCATGGGGGGAGAGATGGTGGAAGTCGCTCAGATTGTTGCAGAGCAATGGTTTCATTATTGGTGAGTTTGGGCCTATTGAGTCGACAAAGATGGAGGAGAAGGGGAGATCTAAATTTGGGTTGTCGAGTTGTAGTAGATTTGTGTCCAAATTGGGTGGGTTCCAATATGTCAGCTGATGTGGCACCGTTGTGGATGGCAGGACTAAGGTAGGAGAAGGTAGTTGGCATAGGGTGTCCAAAGGAGAAGCATGTCGTGGTGGCTATTATGGTGGTGACGGTACAAGGAGCATCGTTGTTCTCTGCTTCAATGATCTATGGTTGATCAACTGACAGTGATGGTCTTCTTGATGTCACGGTCACTGGATGTAGAAGAGGTAATGATTTGCGATTAGGGTTAGCATGAGGAGAATGAGAGGAAAGGAAAAATGGGTAGGAGTTATAGGAGACAGAGGGAGAGAGGAAGGGGAAAGAGGAGATGGAGGACAACCACCATGCAGTTGTTACAGAAGTCACACCCAACACAAGGAATGTTGGTGAAAGGATGCAACTAAGAAGGAGTCATTATGAGGAGACTATTAGTTAATATCTTAATTTTAATTTAAAGCATTTATATTTATTACAGGATTTATATTCAATGAACTAATTATGAGGGCAAAGAAAGTCCAATTGACTAGAAATTTTACCTATAAGCTAAATAAGATGTGGGAAGTCAAAATTTAACATCAATTTCTCCACTTGAGAACATTTTGCATTTTATTTCACTATTTTCATATTAAGCATTCATTAAACAAATTTACTTCTCAAATTGGTATGTGATTTCAAATTTGTTGCATTTCTCCCATTGTTTGAGTTATGATGATTATAGAGCATCCAATTAGGGTCGGTTCCAATTGATTACTTAATTTATATCACTAAATCTAAATTGGAGACATGATTAATGAATTAGTCATGTACATTATATAGAAGGTTATTTGTTGCAACATTACATTTTATTGACTCCAATTGCTATTATTTAATCAATTTTATGAAAAAGGATTAAATGTTACATTATTAAAAATTGGTCCTAAAGATGAGGATGGTTAAGCTAGACATCGAGATTTGAGTATGTTACAATCTTTACATTTGCTATGCTAATGCCAAGGAAACCAAGATGAAATTGGAATGAGCAGTGAAAACTTGTATAATAACCAAAGAAAGTTGGTAATCTCCTTCTCCCTATTAGCAATCCTTGGATGGTGTTGTGGTGATAAGGGAAGTATAATCTTCATTTCCAAGGATGTGATGTTCAAGTGAGTCTCACATCACTTGATATGCATGGATTTGAGGTGAACTTGATATGGATACTTGAAAAACATTAGTTGGGGCTTGGACTTTGGTTCCAATATTGTTGCAACCCCAATTTTGGGTTCATATGGTTGGAAATGTAATTTTCCCAATAAATGTATGAATGTGGGAATTGTATGAAATATATGTATTGAATGGATTCCCTTTGCAAATATTTCCTTTGTTCATGTGATTTCATAGATCATAATATGATAACGAGTCCAATATGATTAAAAGAAAAAGAAGAAATCACATATTGCTTTATTAAGAAGGAAATTTGAGATAATTATTAAAATATAAGAAATGTGTGGAAATATAGATAATCGAATCATCATGGATGGGATTTCAAGTCCACATGGTTTCTAATGATAAAAGGAGTCTAAATAAGTAATATAAAAGAATAGGAGAGTGAAAATATGCATAAAATATGTCTTTATAAGTGGTAACTTGCATATGAAGAAAAGTCTCTCATACTTTCGAATTTGATTCCCCTTGACACACAAGTAGTTTAAGGCTTCATGGACTTTCCCTTAAAAATTGGTATTATTTGGACATATGGTTTAGGAGATATGATTTTTATAAGTATTCCTAAAGTGAATGGAATATCATTAAATGTAACATTTACATAAGAATTCCTTATTTTGGGTGCGTGCAATGTGAACCAATGATCTGAGATCCAGCGGTGATCCACTTGTCTCCTACCTTCAGATCAATTTAGGAAAGAGGGAATAGTAAAAACGTTGAATTGATTCCATGCCTTTCTCTCCCTGATCCACCAGGATTTCTAAAAAGTTGATAGATGAATTCGGGAAAGGAAAACGGATCTGATGATCCCTTCATACCCCTATTTCATGTGTGTTTTGGGATTTTTCCTGATGGTTTATAGAGTCGAACTCCATGGGAGGCAGTCTCTACCCCATACCTATATATAGGGGAGTAGGGGCCTCATCGAGACCATGAAATTCATTGTAAGGGTCCGCTAGATCCTTCGTTCTTCTTCCTTCACTTCCGATCTCTCGCACAGGGTGCTTTCGTCCCAAGATGTTACCCTTCTGCCGCCGGAATTCCACCCCTAGTTGACCACCCTAATCAGAACAAGCTGGGAGCATGTGGAGGCCGCCGCAAGGTTCGGTCAACCCGTGCGAAGGTGAGGCAGCTTTTACCGACGGCTAAGGAGGCGGGATGCCCAGAGTTAACTCAAGAGTTGACCATGACGGGAGGCTTCTCCGCACACAAGGACCGTCGCGAGGAAGAAGAATTGCAAGGGGGAAAAGATGTCTTTGTCCCTGACTCTAGTAAAGAAGCAAATGGGTAGGAGTGTCTTTCCTGCGGTCCAACCCGTATGAAAAGGAAATAGGGCTCGTTTAGCTACGTCGCGGCCAAAGATTGAACCAAAGGTATTTAACCTTGCAAAAATCGTAATTAATTATTTGTAACTCTGATCGTGACAAATTGTATATGAAAATTCATCAGAAAAATTCAAGGAACCCATTAAAAATGTAATTGAAGCGTATTTCTGCTTGCAATTCAAAAAGTGCTTAAAGTTGTCACCTTTAATATTGTTATTAATGAAAAACCCTAGTTTTTTATGATTAATGATTTGGGAAGGGTTATATGGATGTTTAATGTGAAAAATTAACTTGTTGTTAATAAAGGGATAATTTAGATATAAAAGGATGATCTTTACATATAATTGGCTCAATTTGGAGTTTCATATACATGATTATGGTTTAATGGGCTTAGAAACCCTAATTTGGGTAATTATGAATTTTCTTGGTTTTAATTGTGCAATACATGAATAAAATAGAGATATGATGATCCAAGACAATTTGAGTAATTAGGGTTTTTATTAGTAGAAAAGTTGTTTTAGGGTTTGTTGACCTTAAAAGGATAAAGTTTGAGAAATTGATCTAAGAAACCCTAAAGAATACTAAGGAAACTTACAAACCTTAGAAAGGTGTCCCAAGTCATAAAGAGTTGTTTATATGTCATGGTAACAACTAGGTGTTATAAACATTTTCAGGATCAATGTTTGCTTGATTGATTGATTGGCTTGCTTGATTGGACATCTTGTTGGAATTGGATATATTGCTTCTTTGAGATCTCCAAAATAGGTATGTGGTTATTCTTATGATTAAATCACTTTAGTTTTGCGATGATTCCTGAGGTTTTAACGGTTGCTTGGAAATAATTGCTTGATTGACTTTTAGTCCCTCACTCCTATATTTTGCAAGGTATGAGAAAAGAAAATTTTTATTACATTTTAAAGCTTAGTTGTTGTAGAATTTATTAATAATTGATGATTATTTTCAAAACAATTGATCCTGTTTTGGGATAGCGGCTATGACTTCTTGGTCTTCCTTTATTGGAGGTTACTGGGAGGCGGGGTTGTTACATTTGGTATCAGATCCGTGGTTTTCCATTTAATCTCTAATAATTATTAAATTTGACAAACTCTTTAGAGATCAAGGGAGTTATTAGAGGATTTTTTATGATGGAGGTGTCTTGAAAAGGATCACGATCTGGTGGCTGGAAAGATTTTCCTCTACCCCACTAGTCAATATACGAGGACTCTCGAATTATGTGTGACTTCCTGGCCAAAATCAAATGATTTGACTCGAAATAAGATAACTCTAGGTCTTCTCATCTAATTTCATCCCTTCTTTACTTCTTATTTTTGGAGAAACATTAAGTGTTTAGGGTATTCTCTCTCTCCACTACCCTCATGTGTTTGGGATAAGAGTAATAAGGATTAAGAAATCCTCCACCAAATAATGAAAAGCATGTAAAAAAGATGTCATGGACATAAGTTTAATAGTTTAAGCATAAACTAAAGATTAGTTACATGCTTAGGTTGCAGGACGTGTGTTGCCCTCATAAGAGATATGAGGTTAGACCTTCTTGTAGGAGAACGAGGAGAGAGTTAGACTTGGAGGAAGATGCTCCAGGAAGAGGAAGAGACCTGACACATCCTCTGAGGACAATGCTAACCCTAACCCTAAGTGGTGGTTAGAGAAAGAGAAGACATAATGAGTCGGATACCTTAGTTGTCCGTGCATGCGAGTATGTGGGTTGGGCATGCATGCTTCACATAAAGATTTTGAGTATATATGAGAAGCATGAATGATGAGTGGCCAGTTGATCCATGGTGGCTTCTGGTGTCCCAACCTTGGGTGGTCGTTCCTGTTGAGGGTGGATCGCTCCCTCATTGAAAAGGGTGATGGTGACCGTATGGAAACCCTAACGAGCATGTATGAACAGAAAAGAGGATATGAGTACCTACCTTTAGGTATGATAACAACTTGTGAGGTCTTGCACCCAGTTGGTTATCCTTATGTAGGACTCTCAGGGTGTTCACGTGGAAGAGTGGTAGGAAGTATGTGCCATATCTTGTATAGGTTTGGTTCATAGTTGAAAAGTTGAGCATGCAGTTAGATAGTTGATGCATAGGAAGTGAACCTAGGGTTCCTAGACCAAAGAGGGGAGGTAGTAGTACCTAGTGCACATGATGCTCATAAGTTTGATGGAGTTCATAGTATTTGATTTTGGCACCCATCATGTGTTACAAAAGGAAACCAACTCGAACTGAGATATGTGTTTGATGAACCACTCACACAAGTTGGTGACATATGATGATGGTCCAACCATGAAGAATGATGAATACGTATGACATACCAAGGAACTTAACATGGTTTAGTAGGTTGTCTTATTGCTATATACATGCATAAGTATCATTATAGGATCGAAGCATATACATGATGATGTAAACTCTAAAGGTAAGGACGTTTGTGACCTTTGTTACTATCAAGTGATAGTTTTCTCCTGTCGTGGGAAGGAACTGTTCTATAGGGTGAGTACAAGATTTTGGTTTAGGTTTGAGGTAAGATAAAGAGGTCTCTTATAAGATTTTGATGAGCTAAGTGGAGAGCAAATAATATGAGCATGAATCTATAGACCCATGTGTGACCATCTCTAAGGGCAAAAAGATAGGTTGCCATGGAGGTAACATGTATGGGGCCAGACTGAGGTAGGTAGGTCACCATGATCCCTTTGAGGGATGCCAAGTTAACCCTATATGCCCAAAGAGAGGATGGAGTTTCGGGTGAGGATTCAAGGATGAGATGTGCATGAGTATCAACATAGAAATCACGAACTACAGTAGAATCCTAATTCAACACTAAGGGCAAGAAGGGATAAGATCGATGAAAGTAGGAATTTTCTGTTCCATGAATGCACAAGACCATAGGGTCGGGAGGTAACATCTACCTTTTCCCTAGGCTCATGGTTTATGAGGTTGGCCACCTTCATGAGTTCATGGGGCCTAAGGGGTAAATGTGAGAGGCACTCCCTAGATGCATAAGGGTCGTATCACTCCAAATGTGCCAGCACCCTAGAGACCTTGAGGTAATGACTAAGGATTGTACATAATAGATATGTTAAGACCCATAGGTGATGGGAATAGTCTTCCCATGGGTCTAGACCCATAATGGAGATGTTCATGATGAGGAGTCATGTGATGTTTGTTTCAACTTAGATCAGAAAGTGTAATGGCTATGTGTGATGCACTATCTCTACTCTTGGAACAAGTTGAACTCTATATTTTGACTGTAGCCAAATGCTTATTTCATCTTGTTATGGGTTTGAGAGATTGAGCAAAATGCATTCCATATACTAAGGATGGAAGTGATATGAGTTGAAACCCTTCTGCAATGATTGAGGGTAGAAGAAGAACCACACCTTGTGAGAGTATGTTGGAAAGATGGTTGAAAACATTAAGATATGAAGAACATACCTTCGTGGAGGTAGATGGAATCTATAAGTTAGGTCAGATAACTAAGATGATGAGCTCGAAGTTCTCTTAATATAGATAGACCTATACTCGAGACAAGGATGATGAGTGAAGTGAATGAGGGTTATGTCTTCACCCTCATCGAGCATGTAAGGATGCTTATGTGGCTAGCACCGAAATACAACCAGACTCGTTTGTCAAGTTAGTGGTTACTCAGTTAGCCATCCTAGAGCTTTATGAGATAAAAGGGTTGTTTGAAGGACCTCAGATATACCTCTCAGGAGAAGAAGATGGAGAAACTGACTACTAGAGTGTTTTAGGGTTCTGAGGAGTCACCCTTGAGAAATCATGTTATACAAGAAGCTCATGATTTTAGGTACACTGTGCACCGTGGTACTACCAAGATGGTTAAGGTTTCTGTGTGGTCCTTAGGGACCTAGGATGAAGAAGGTTATAGTGTTGCATGTGCCCAGTTGCCGTACATGCCGGGGGCGAATGCCAAACACCAGTAACCCAATGAGTTGCTATAGTTTATGAGAAGTCCCTGAGGGGGAATGGGAGTGGATCATCAGGGACAGGGTGGTGGGTCTCCCCTGGACCAAGAGAGGTCATGATGCAATATGGGTTATGGTGGATCGCCTTACCAATTTGACCTAATCCCTTGCCTAAGAGAGAGTACAGTTAGTTTGACAGATCTGGTTTAACTATATATGAGATAAAGATAGTTCAACTACATTGTGATATGAGTTCAATATTTTGAGCATAACCTCAAGTTCACTTCCATGTTGTAGAAGTAGGTGTAAGAAGAACTCAATGTTAGTACACATATCACCCCTGACTGGTGAACAGTCAAGAGAGTATGAGCCAGACTGTAGAAGGTTTGATGAGAGCATGTGTTCTCATTCAGGGTGATACGTGGGAGTAGTTCTTGCCCCTAGAAGAGTTTGTTTGTTATGATAACCACCATAGCCAATATCATGATGTATAAATCTATGTAAGGGAGGATGTGTTGGTCACCACTCTACTTAGATGATGTCAGTGAGAGGACCTTGTGAAGGTCAAAGAGACCACAGTGTATGCAGATGAAGATGCTTTGAACAACAAATGGCTAAGAAAGCCCAGGATCGATAAGAGTTGTGAGCCAATGTGAAGCAGACTGACATGCAGTTCACTGTAGGTTAACATGTGTTATGAAAACCCGACCCCTCTAAGCTATAGCTGAGAAAGTTGAGTCCCCGATACATGGGTCCTTTTGAGATGGATTGGTGTAGTTTCTTATGTTTAGCCTTACCACTCAGGATAATATGATGTATGATGTGTTCCATATGTCCAATCCAGAGCATTATGTGAGGTACCCGAGCCATGTGTTGAGCATTAAACCTATTGAACTCCAAGGGAGGCAACGTACCATGAGTCACCTATGAGGGTACAAGATACCAAGGTGAGAGAGAGCTCAGGAGTAAAGAATAGAAGATGATAAAGGTTCTTTGGAAGCACCATAGAGAGGATGAAGCCACAAGTGAGCCAATGATAGACATAGGAAAGTCTTATCCTAAATTATTTGTATGCTTGATGGAATAATGAGGGAAAAATTCTTATAAGAGGGGAAGGATGTTACAACCCCAATTTTGGGTTCATATGGTTGGAAATGTAATTTTCCCAATAAATGTATGATTATGGGCATTGTATGAAATATATGTATTTAATAGATTCCCTTTGTAAATATTTCCTTTGTGCATGTGATTTCATGGATCATAATATGATAACGAGTCCAATATGATTAAAAGAAAAAGAAGAAATCACATATTGCTTTATTAAGAAGGAAATTTGAGATAATTATGAAAAAATAAGAAATATGTAACACCTCATCCCCAACAAAACATGATTATATGCAAACCAGTGGATTACCGAAAAACACGGGAAATTAAAACTGATTTACAACAAGCACCACAAGATGAAGCATAATACGTCTGAGCCAACACTTTTCATTTCATAACATCTTTTCAAGGTACTACAACATAATTTCCCATCATCTATTTACACAAAATGCCTGTTTGTCATGCTGCTTTACATCAGATACATACCAAAAGTCGTTCATCGATCATTATGCAAGAAACATCGAAAAGCCCTTCCCAAATACCTGAGTGTACAGGGATGACACATAGGACTCTACAGCTAGACACTATCTCTATCTAGCCCACCAGGTATGATACCTCTGTATATCATCCGCAGCCACATGATCTTCATCTCGCCAGGCACGTCCACCTAAAAAGGGTTATTAACCAGCGGGGTGAGACACACAGTCCCCGTGAGAAACTTAACCCTCTACCAACTTTATTATGATAACAGATAACTGATATAAGCAGATTATAAGAGCAGCATACTGAGCAGGCTAATATTACCACCAATCTTACCAAGATATTCATTGGCCTATAACCAGGTACTCTTTATGGAACATGATTGACAAGATAAGCTTTATAAGAACTCATCACATGATATAAGGTTCATATGATAAATTGCAGATTATAACTAGATCAACTTGTACAAACAAGGCCTCAACCAATGTTCCGTATTTTGTCTTAAGCAATATAATCTATACGGCTGGATTACAATTTATTATGCCCTGAGGAAGTGAGCCGTCCTGCTCAAATCCAACCTTCGGCTGCGAAGCCAAAAACTGGTGCCATACAAGGTCATTGGGAGATCTAGACTCCATGATCTCACCTTAAGCAAGACCGCAGTCTTATGATTATAGGGCCTCAGCCTCTGGGTGTAACGTCCTATAATTTGAGGCCTTGGATAACATGATCTTAAAAGGAATGATTGGACTACCCATATCACCAAGGTGCACCTCCTTTTCCGAGATCACATCACTAAAGAACTCCATAGTTTAGCGTGCTCAGTATGGAGTAGTACTAGGATGGGTGACCAGTCACGAAGTTGATCCTGGCTTGCGTGTTAGTATGGACAAAGTGTGCAGTTAAGGCTAGTGGTGGTTTGTGGGGCCAGTCGTCATTCCTGAAACTCTACTAGAGCCATGGGTAGTGGGCCCAGGCTTTACAAATGGTATCAGAGCCAATTCCCCTCTAGTAGGTGGGGCCCACATGGGCCTGTGGCATGCCAGTCTTTGAGCTGTGCGGTCCACGCATGTTGGAAAGGGCTATCCGGGTTGATGGAGATGCCCATGTGCTGGTAGTGTCCAAGCATGTTGGAAAGGTCTATCCAAGTTGATGGAGCCAACCTTGCATTGGTAACCATGGTCGAGAGCTGGGTGTACATGGGTCATTTAGGTCTACACTAAAATGGGGAAAAGATTATGAAGCCATATAGTTGAGCCTTGGCGAGGACGCCAAGAGTCTAAGTGGGGGAGATTGTAATGTCCTATAATTTGAGGCCTTGGATAACATGATCTTAAAAGGAATGATTGGACTACCCATATCACCAAGGTGCACCTCTTTTTCTGGGAGCCCATCACTAAAGAACTCCATAGTTAAGTGTGCTAAGCTTGGAGTAGTACTAGGATGGGTGACCAGTCAGGAAGTTGATCCTGGCTTGCGCGTTAGTGTGGAAAAAGTGTGCAGTTAAGGCTAGTGGTGGTTTGTGGGGCCCGTCATCATTCCTGAAACTCTACTAGAGCCATGGGAAGTGGGCCCATGCTTTACACTAGGTCAGCTCCGCAAGCTACCCATCTCTAGCTCACCTAATCATAGGTGCTAGTATATACATCCGAGCCATGAACGCATCATTCTCATCATCACATATCCTGATCCATGGGTCTGTTCACCATGCTCAATATATCATGAGTCTGCAACCGCAGCAGCACTCAACCCTCCTATTTTAGGCTAGGGGAAAACCTCGCATATTCAACAATATGTGTTCCAGGTAATTCCGCAGGATAAACCTATTTCACCATCACCAAACTAGTGACGATGATGAATCTATGGCCAGGGCAAACTACATGAGAGATTCATCTGTAATTCGTTAATTCATTTTAAGTAGATTGTTGGGGTAATCAAGTTATATTGAACAGACAAACATATATAGAATATGAACAACATTAAATGTCATTGTATTGATGTTATACTACCCTTGCTATTCTCATTACCCTCAACAATCATCATATCACCATGGGACATCAATCCCTCATACATCACACAATGCCACTGCCTCTCAAGGCTTTCACATCATACATTATCATGGGATCTCAATCCCTTTGTCATATATTGCCACTGCCCCTCAGGGCTTCACCATTATGCATCAGCATTTTGGGAACGCATCCCTCAACTAGGCACTTAGCCTTAATCAAGTCATCATACCTTTCACATTATACTTGTTATTACATGTTATCTTTTAAACAAAGTTATCATCATTATTATTCAGTCATTGCACATTCATCAAGCGCTACACAAAGCATAAATCATGTAATTACCATAGCTCTTACCTGGCTATGAATTCAATATACCTACATGGTTAGCTTGCATAAGAAAGAGATAACTGGATTACCAAGCATAGAACATATATCTTAGAGAGCATATTGTGATTATTATGCTATCAAGATTTCAGGTGTACCGAATTGGAACATCATCCATGTTCATATATACATGAGATTCAAGGCTGTATATGCAAGCATTGCATTTACATTATCATTACCAAACTGTGAGCACCCATCATGCCCCATATCTTTGATTGTCATATTGTTAAGATTTAGGTTTCTACATTAGTATATTCTTTCGTCATTATGAACATATGTAGATTAATGTCATGACCTGGTGTTTTCATCAATACACCACAGCTATCAAGTCAGGGATATCCCACCATATCCCGCATCTTTAACTATTAAGCACATCATCCCTAAGGATTATCTTAAGGATCATACACCATGATCCACCATCCAACCTTATCAAAGGTTCATCTATCATTAACCATGAATAACCACTGCACAAAGGTCCACAACCCATTTCATCTAGGCTCATCATACTTTTATTATTAAACATGAGCACACATCATGGCCCATACTTTTGGTCATATACCTGTGTCACATCATCATGTGTAGTAACATCATATCCTACAAAACATACCAGGTTCATAACCTATCATCTTATCTCATAATCAACATAGGTGCAGGGTTTAAGGTGATTAAACCATATCACATGTATCATTGTTATTAACAGAGATGTGACCACATATATTAGCTATATGCATTTCAGGTCATCAGAACCCTCACCAAAGTTCTGCAACCCTCACTAAAGGTATGGCAGGCAGTGCCATCCCTCACCAAAGGATGTGATCGGTATAGAAATACCCTTACCAAAGGTATAATAGCTAGGGTTTCCAACCCTAAGGCAACTCATCACCATATCGGCCAACCACTGCACATCCTCTATCATGCATCAAGGTTCCATTAGCTCTCATGGTGTTGGGCAGCCATAACCAAGGTATAACATGCAACACTACCATGGTTATCCGCTAAGGGTCTAACGTGCACCAAGCTAGGGTTAGGGTTAGGGTTAGGTTTCACTATCGGCTAACCTTCAACATGAGCCATATCGACCAAAGGGTGTCACCCAAGGCGCCCCTATCATGCAACCATCTCAGCATCATCCAAGGGTTAACCCTATCATCCAAGGTACCCATGACGCCCAAGAACGGTGTTGTGCATGTCCATGAAGCAGCATAACGTCCAACATCTAGGGTTAGCATGTCAGGCATCAAGCCATATCGTCCAATACTCCATATATGTCAAAGCTTAACTAAGAATGGTGGTATCAGCCAAATCCATCCTGGGCACCATACCATATCACCCAAGCTCATCTAAACAAGGATAACGGCCAAGGCTATGCCGGGCACCAAGCTATCAAAGCCTATCGGCCAAGACCATGTCGGGCACTAAGCTAACTTCACATAACGGCCAAGATCATCTTAAGACAAGGGGCTGTATCAGGCATCCTCTGTACATGGTGTATTGTCCAACCATCTCGACTAGGTGTATTGGGCAACCACCTCTACAAGGTGTATCGGGCAGGGCACTCAACATAGTGTATCGCCCATCCATCATCACCACAAGGGATATCGGTCAAAGGACCATAACGGTCACCAACTAAGCTTTACTAGGCATATCGACCAAGGATACAAGGATCAACCTAATGCCCAAGAAAGCATATCTACCAAGGATTCCACCTCAAGCACATATTATGCAACAAGGGTAGACAATTCATGTCACCCAAAGCAACTCTAACACCCAAGCTAGGGTTGAGGCTCTATATCGGCCAAGATACAAGGATCAAGATTGTGTCAGCCAACTACTAACTCACTTATCACCATGTCGGGCAGAACGGCATAACGACCACAAGATCCATAAGGAGTTAACTCCTCATATCGTACAAGACTTAACCCTAATGAGGGTATCGGGAAACATACTCAAAATGTCACCAAGGAACACATGTCGGCCAAGAGCCCATCCAAGGGTCCAGCAACCATGTCGTCCAAGCCCTAACCCTAGGGTGGATAAGGGATATTGGGCACCAATGTAAAACTATTACCAACTCATCATATCGCCCATACATCTAGGTCATAGTCTCACCTTTCAAATCCAAAGGAGAGAAAGGGGTGTTGCCATAACTATCAACCGAAGCATAAGCTATAGAACAAGGTAATGTATTGGGCAAGCAAGCCATATCAGGCAACCTAGTTGTATCGGCCAAAGACCCATATCGTGCAAGCCATCTTCAACATCTATCCATCAAGTACAAGAAAGACAACATATGGACAGTAGTAAAACGTAACCATCTCTATCAAAACAGATCACATGCTCCACATGCATAAACATCATAAAGATGGATACCAATTTAAAGAACAAGATCAATATATGTGCATATGGAGAGTATACATAATGGAGATGGTTGAGAGTTATGTAACCTGCCTTAAGAGGATCTTCATGAAAGGCACAAAGCTCCATGATCCAAGCACCAAGCACACATTCCCCTTTATGAGAGCCATCCATCTGAAGCTCAAAGCTTGCCTTCGGCTCCAACATCAACACCTCAAGAAACAAAGGAAGAAGAAGAAGGTACCATGGTTATATATATCTTCAAGAAGAAGAAAGAGGGGAGATAACCACGGCCAAACCTACTCATATCAAGGGCATATCCATGTCCGAGAGGGGAAGAGGAAGGTGGAGAAGAAAGAACAAGGAAAAGCTAGCAAAGAAGCATGACTCACCAAGGTCGGATCTTGAGCAAGGAGTTTTCATGGCCAAGGAGCTCGCCCCTCCAAGCTCCATGGGAGTCTTCCTTAGCTCCCAAATCTTCCATGCTCATCCGATATAGGTAGGGGAAGGAAGGTGGCCAAAATGGATTGCTTGTCTCAGGAGGAAGGGAGTTATATACACCAAGGAAGAGAGAGGTAGCAAGGGAGAGGTGTCATAACCACATAAACCAAGGTGCCACTTGCTCTAGCACTAAACGCCACTTGTTGTCACCCTAGCAGCTCATGCATGGCCGGGTGATACACTCTAGAATGTGTATCATGCAGATGGGTAGATTCCATGGCCGATACACCCCTTTTGGGTGACACACCTTCATGTCCTAGCCAATACACTACAAGACAAGATACACATGTGACATATATATGCTATAAAATCCATATAAAGATGTCATTCCTCATCTATCAACCAAACATGGTGCCCCATCATCCATACTCATTTTAGATGATGTCACACATAAGCAAGAAGACTCTAGAGATGATAAATTCCACATTGACCCCTCCATTTTGGGTATTTTGCAATTTATACCAAAACTAGCACACAAAGCACAAGCTTCAACCAACCACGCTTAAACTTGGAACATAGGTCCTCCATAAGGAACCCTACCTCATCATTCTCTTTCTAATGATGCTAGAGAACTAAAGGCATGTTCGACATGTGACATATTTCAATATAACCCCTTACTTTGGGTAAATTGCACTATGGTTCAAAACAAGCAAATATTGCTCAAACAACATCCAAACGGGACCAAACCAGAAACATAAGCTTGTCACATGATACCAAAATATCTTAGAAGATTAGATTAAGGTTCTAAGCACCTTCCATAAGCAAAGCAAAGAGGGTTAGCCCAAAACCTGGGTCAGAGTCCTTACAAAATATGTGGAAATATGGATAATTGAATCATCATGGATGGGATTTTGAGTCCACATGGTTTCTAATGATAAAAGGCATCCAAATAAGTAATATAAAAGAATAGGAGAGAGCAAATATGCATAAAATATGTATTTATAAGTGGTAACTTGCATATTAAGAAAATTTTCTCATACTTTCTAGTTTGAGTCCGGAAATTGGCACACAAGTAGTTGAAGTCCTCAGGACTTTCTCTTAAAATTTGGTATTATTTGGACATATGGTTTAGGAGATATGATTTTTATAAGAATTCCTAAAGTGAATGGAATATCATTAAATGTCACATTTACATAAGAATTCCTTATATTGGGTGCGTGCAATGTGAACCATTGCCTGAGATGCAACGGTGATCCACTTGTCTCCTACCTTCAGATCAATTTAGGAAAGGGGGAATAGTAAAAATGTTGAATCATTCCATGCCTTTATTTCCTTGATCCATCAGGAGTTCTAAAAAGTTGATAGATGAATTCGAGAAAGGAAAACGGATCTGATAATCCCTTCATACCCATGTTTCGTGTGTGTTTTGGGATTTTCCCTGATGGTTTGTAGAGCCAAACTCCATCGGAGGAAGTCTCTACCCCATACCTATATATAGGGGAGTATTGGCCTCATTGAGACCCAAAAATTCATTATAAGGTTTCTCTATATCCTTTGTTCTTCTCCCTTCACTTTCGATCTCTCGCACAGGGTGCTTTCATCCCAAGATGTTACATTGCTACCGCCAGACTTCCACCTCAAGTTGACCACCCTACTCAGAACCAGCTGGGAGCATGTGGAGGCCACTGCAAGGTTCGGTCAGTCTGTGCAAAGGTGAGACAGCTTTTACTGGCAGCTAAGGAGGCGGGATGCCCGAAGTAACCTCAAGAGTTGACCACAGCGAGAGGCTACTCCGCGCGTGAGGACCGTCGTGAGGAAGAAGAAGAGTAAGGGGGAAAAGACCCCTCTGCGCCCGACTCCAGTAAAGAAGCGAAGGGGCAGGAGTGTCTTTCCTGTGACCCAACCCGCATGAAAAGGAAATAGGGCTCGTTTGGCTACGTGGCGGCCAAAGATTGGCCCAAAGGTATTTAACCTTGCAAAAATCGTAATTAATTATTTATATCTCTGATAATGACAAATTGTATATGAAAATTGATCAAAAAAATAAAGGAACAAATTAAAAAAGTAATTGAATCCTAATTCTGCTTACAATTCAAAAAGTGCTTAAAGTTGTCACCTTTAATATTGTTATTAATGAAAAACCCTAGTTTTTAATTATTAATGATTTGTGAAGGGTTATATGGATGTTTAAAGTGGAAAATTAACTTGTTGTTAATAAAGGGATGATTTAGATATAAAAGGATGAACTTTACACATAATTGGCTTAATTTGGGGTTCCATGTACATGATTATGGTTTAATGGGCTTCGAAACCCTAATTTTGGTAATTATGAATTTTAGTGGTTTTAATTGTGCAATCCATGAATAAAATAGAGATATGATGATCCTAAGACAATTTGAGTATATAAGATCCTTAATGTGGATAATTTGAGTAATTAGGGTTTTTATGAGTAGAAAAGTTGTTTTAGGGTTTGTTGACCTAAAAAGGATAAAGTTTGAGAAATTGATCTAAGAAACCCTAAAGAATACTAATGATACTTAGAAACCTTAGAAAGGTGTCCCAAGTCATAAAGAGTTGTTTAGATGTCATGGTAACAACTAGGTGTTATACATGTTTTTGAGATCAATGTTTGCTTGCTTGATTGATTGGCTTGCTTGATTGGACATCTTGTTGGAATTGGATATATTGCTTCTTTGAGATCTCCAAAATAGGTATGTGGTTATGCTTATGATTAAATCACTTTAGTTTCCCGGAGATTCCTGTGGTTTTAATGGTTGCTTGGAAATAATTCTTGATTGACTTTTATTTCATGCAACTATAAAGTGACTATGACTATCACCATAATTATATGTGCATGACTAGCTCAGATCCTGGTCCTCCTCTGTAGATTTGTTAATGATGAAAAGGATGACATAGTACATGGTCTACCCAAGAGGTAGGGTCATCAGGTTATCGGATGACCTAGTACATGGTCTACCTGTGAGGTAGGATCATCAGGTTATCATGAGTCGATGTGTTGGTCTACCCTTGGGTAGGACCATACGACTTCATGACCCTATGTATTGATCAACCTGTAAGGTAGGATCATGGGGGTTAGTTGAGATCTACCATGTGAGAGGTAGTATCCATGTCCATTGCAGGGACAACACATATTCTAGGGTATGTAAGGATTGAGTAGACATGTTTAAAATGTAAAGTTTTTGTTGTTAAATCATAATTGCATATGTTTTTACAATTAAATGCTCGATTATTGGTTCCCCCACATACTAGTATAATTCGTTATACTGACCGTCGTCCACATACTAGTATAATTCGTTATACTGACCGTCGTTTTTTTTGTTGGTGTTTTAGGTTTATCAAGAAAATGAATATTCCTTTAAAGTGACAATGATGGAATAAAGCTTAATAAATATTGGAGGATTTTAGATAGATAGATGTTATATGGGGTACTATCCCTCACTCCTATATTTTTCAAGGTATGAGAAAAGAAAAGTTTTATTCCATTTTAAAGCTTAGTTGTTGTAGAATTTATTAATTATTGTTGATTATTTGCAAAACAACTGATCCTATTTTGGGATAGAGGCTCTGACTTCTTGGTCTTCCTTAATTGGAGGTTACTGGGAGGCGGGGTTGTTACATTTGGTATCAGAGCCATGGTTTTCCATTTAATCTCTAATAATTATTAAATTTGACAAACTCTTTAGAGCTCAAGGGAGTTATTAGAGGATTTTTCGATGATGGAGGTGTCTCGAAAAGGATCATGATCTGGGGGCTGGCAAGATTTTCCTCTGCCCCGCTAGTCAGTATATGAGGACTCTCAAAGTCTGTTTGACTTCCTAGCCAAAATCAAATTATTTGACTCGAAATAAGATAACTCTAGGTCTTCTCATCTAATTTTGTCCCTTCTTTACTTCTTATTTTTGGAGAAACATTAAGTGTTTAGGGTATTCTTTCTCCACTACCCTCATGTGTTTGGGATAAGAGTAATAAGGATTAAGAAATCCTCCACCAAATAATGAAAAGCATGTAAAAAAGATGTCATGGACATAAGATTAATAGTTTAAGCGTAAACAAAAGATTAGTTACTGTTGGGTTTTAGTGGAGGCAGAAAAGGCAGCAGAAACAAAAATTTTCTCCCCAAAACCCGGAACAAGGAAACGCATCAACATCTATACAATAGGAAAGGATGGTTTGTGGAATCATATCTTGTCCCGAGGCTTGCTCGACAACAATACCTCACGCCTTGCGCGGTGTTCACCTCTTGTCTTGGACGGCGTTTGTGCAGCTCCTGGTCACACCGGGACTGACAGGATTGAAGGTTGTCCTCCTAGCGGCAGAAACCTCCCGCCTCTGAAGTAGTCCACACGGACCACCTGGACTCCAATCTCCTTGTCCCACAAGGAATTGGAAGGAGTCGCACCCTCATGTTAGCATACTAGTCGCCAACACACTCTCCTGCCACCAGTCGCAACTGTAGTTGTCCTTCCCTTGTTGTGCCTCCCTTATCGGGTAGCACTTGCTTGGGCTCTCTCGGTTAGCAAAACCAGAGAGAATGACAACTTTTCAGAGTAACTGGTTTGCACTGAGTTGTACTTTAAGAAGCCCCCAATACCCCTATATATAGGAGGGTCATGGGACATGGTTCTCCATCCCGGGCAATGCGGGACTAAAAGCATGAGTACAAGGGTTCAAGATTTTCCACAAAAACAGCCAACTCGCAACCTGAACCGATCATTTCACAACTAAAAAATGTCAGTTGGGGACCTGAACCGGTCAGTTGACATCTCAACCGATCAGTTGGGACCCATGAGCCGGTCGGTTCACTTCTGAACCGGTCGGTTCGTGGTCCTGGCCAGTTCCCGATTTACTTTCCTTCTTTTGTTTCTAATTGGTATCGAATACCAGTCCTATTTCCCAATCAAATTGGGCAAGTGAAACGAAAGGAAAATTCTCACCAATTCTACTTTCCCAACTTGCTCGGTTGCACCAGTTGAATCGATCATTTTAACACTTGAAGCAGTCGTTTCACGCTGACCATGAGCAGATCGACTCAACACTTGAGCCGACCAGTTCACCAAGCTCAGCCGATCGGTTCATCATATGAGCCGATCGGTTGGGAGTGCAGATTGTGCAGAATCAGTCAATTGTGATTTCAATCAATCTGATACTCCAATCAATGTGACCAACACCTTGAACATTATGATATTGAGCTATCAATTGATTGAGTGTTTAATTGAACTACTAAACTCCTTTAGTAATCAATCTAAACATTGTTTGTGGACAAAACTCCTCTTCTAGGTTAAATCCTATGTGTGTGACCCTGTAGGTCCATTTCACGTTGGCAGTGAAAGTCCATAACACTTATGACTTCACAAGCAAAGAGCGGTGCCTAGTCACACATCATTGCTACCCAAGTGAAAGTAGAAAGTTGGAGAACAACTTTCAATCCTACAATCCGTGAATGGTGTTACAACGAATGTATAATTCCTTTGTCACTGATATCCCAAATGAACTCGAGGCATGGAATAGTCATCCTGTCAACGTTCATTCACTTTCTTGATCTCAGAGTAGATTGGAAGAGATATGTATGACATCAATATCACATACTGATTCACACATGCGTGCATGCCTTTCTCAATCATACTCATCAAGTGGCCATGTATATCAAACTCCCTCAGGAGGGACAAATCCCATATCTATCACTCACCCCTCAAAAGCCCCATGTGTCAAAGCCACCCAATCATCACCTTTATAACAACCCATGTTTCAGGACTGCGTTTGATGATGTCAAAGTGTGCCCAACGACATGTGTTGAGTGTAGTGATTTCAGGTCAAAGAATCACACTCACCACCATCATTGTGAGTACTGACTGTGACTACCATGTCATGGTTCCATGTGTCAAACTCACGGTGGGTCTGTCCAGTACACTTGTTCTCTAACAAGTACCTATGTGTTTGGTTTGATATCTCTATATCATGACTAATGATATTATGTCATCAACCAACACCACAATCTAGTCTTGTGTGTCATTGTTGTCTATCTGCCTTCCACAATGACATCCGACTAGGGACATAACAATAATGTACAAACTCTTAGCATCCGTATGATCTCATCGTTCAGGTCCTTAACCTGAAGGCATACGTCATTGAGTACTGTCATTCTCTAGACATTCAATCTGTTCTATCACTATCTCATATGACTGAACTAGAAAGAATTGGAAGCTTGCCTTTGATGTTTATCAAATCAATCTTAATGTATCCAAAGAATTGGAAGCTTGCCTTTGATGTTTATCAAATCAATCATAATGTATCCCACCAATCATCCCAGGATTGGCTCTCAGGGCATACATACCAACAAACTCCCACTTGCACTGCGAGCCAATCACCCTTGAATCATATTCACAGTGATCTTCAAACATGTCCCACATGTTACTGTGCTCTAGTGCGAACATAGTGAGTAATGGCAACACCTTGCCAAAGTTAGTATAAATTGCATGTCTCTCATCTCTTCGTTGTACGTCATGCATATGAGATGGAGTTGTCGTAATATGCGATCTAGTATTCCTTTGCTAACCTTTAGCCATATTGCATGATCAAGGATTCCATACTTGTCATCAATGAGCGGAATATCTATAAGTTCATCTCATGAACTTCCAGATCCATATAGTATCCCTTGTTGTTCTCTAACGCATAGATACTTGGCATTTCCTTTTAAAAGATTTTATTGGAACACTTCCAATTATCAACAAACTTTCACTTTTATATATCCTATATATATTTTGCGATTAATTTTCTATCCTTTCGGAAGTTGGCATCAATGTAACTCTTTACATTGAACTCTTCCTTATCTCCATAGAAATAGTACTTCACAAGTACTTATCAAGTTCTCATGGTGTTCCAGTAACCCTTACTGGAAGTAGACAGACATCCACTCGTCATGTCCCACATATGAGTTATCAGGATGAGCACATCATATTGCCATGTCCTACATACAAGATGATGAATGCATTTTATTCTTGGCATGTCCATACATGCAAGATAATGGGATGATTACATACATGATAGATCCATATCTATTCATAGTGTTCCCATTCTTCATAAGAATTGGACACTTGGCCTTGGGATAGTAACTCCATGGAACATGGACAAGTTTTCTCCCACTGAATCTGTATACACTGAACCCTTCAGTACAGATTCCCAATGTATGCTTTCTCTTTTCAGGTCAACAGGTTCTCGAGAACTATCTCTATAGATCTATATTCCTATCACATAGGAAACATCTCTATCTTCCTTAAAGATAATTTTCACTTTTGGATTTCCATTCTAGAACATTTCCATTTCACATCAACATGTGGAATGTGAATACACTCCCACTAAATCACAAATCCCTTCTTTATCTTTGACATATCAGTCAAACCCTTTGACTATATTATCAAAGTAAAGATCCAATTCTGAGTTGCTTGTACTCAATCAATCACATTGATTAGTCCATTGTAACTTATAGACTTCATTTGCATTAGTAGATTCATAAACCTTGTAGGTTGTGTCACGTACACATCCTTGTTTTATTCCTCATAGGAATGCGGTTTTAGTATCCATATTCCAAATGTTTTAGTCATTAAGTTGCAATCAACAAGCATCATCCTTCTCAAAATGTTATCCATGTGTCTTAACACTTAAGATTTATTCACACGTATGGATTTCATCCCAATGAGTGCTACCATCAAGGTCATACCTTATGGTTCACATGGATGTCATTTAGGATGTAATGGTGATAAACCATAACTCAAAATTCGGTTCCTCATACTCATCACATGAACAACTCATCACATAGATAATTGAGGTGTATCTGTTAAGGGTATAAGAACTCACAACTTCTTGTGATTCTTAATGTCCTTTATTAGTGTGGGGTATTCTTTTATTAAGAAGAATTCAATTATTTGATAATCATTCTCTAACTCCTCCGAGTATGATTCCTTCTTGATTTAGACATCACCATGCCTTAATCATGAGTTCTCTATGATACACTATCATAATCACTCATAAGGATCTCAAACATTTGGTCCAAGTATTTCATTCATTGATCTCATCAAGAATTAACACTTTACCAAATTTCCACTTCATCTATGATAATATTGAACACTTCAAGATATTCATATTGGTATTTCTCTAAACACCATTTGTAGTATTAGCATTTGTTCTAATAGGTATGTAAATACATCACATGTATCATACCTAATAGGATAATCATTCTCCCACTACCTTTAGTGAAGATTGATTAATCATGTCCAAGACATTCATGTCTCTTACTGGTTCTCTAACCAAAAGAGTCTAGATTTATCCATCACATGGAAACTAGAAATGAATTTCTCATGATTGATGCTAATTTGATTGTTTGAGTTATACATAAATTTTAGGTATCATTTTATCTTATGCATATAAAATACCACAAGATAAACAAGGCATTGCCACAAAGATCATATCTTTAGAAGTTGAAACATCTCTTTATTAATTTCCATCATTGCCATACAATATGCAAAAATAAAGTGTTTCTATCTATTAGAAAATATGAAATAGTAGTTCATAACTGTATTACATGCCTTTTAGGCTGGAAATAAACTAAAGTACTCCTATCTATGGCGGAAACACTTTCCCCAATTATGAGTGCTTTACACTTTACATCTTGGTATCATATACCTTAAAAGTGTTACAAGTTTACTTTCATGACACCTTTAAGTAGAGATGTTTGTTGCCTCCTTCTTCTTTTGTTCTTCTAGATAGAGAGGATAATTCCTTTTCCAATGTCTTGGCTTTTGACAATGGTGGCAATTGCCTTTCTTGGTCACACCTCCTTTGGCCTTGAGATCTGAAGACGACTTGGGCTCCTGGCGAGCATCAGAACCTTTCTTAGCTTTGCCCTTGCCCTTGCGCTTGGACTTGCCTTTCTTGCCCATGATCACCATCACAGACTTAGGCTTGTACTTCTTCATCTATATCTCGGTTGTCCTCAACATGCCCAACAACTCTAACAGTGGCCTATCAAAGTTGTTCATGTTGTAGTTCATCACAAACTGACTGTAGGATTCTAGCAATGATTGCAGTATCACATCAGTAGCCAACTCTTGGCTCAGTGGAAATCCCAGTCTTTGCAGGTTCTCCACATACCCACATCTTGAGTGTGTGAGGACCAACTAGATCTCCTTCTGTCATGACACACTTGAACAGTGCCCTTGAGACATTGTATCTCTCTTGTCGTGCCTGATCTTCATACATGTTCCTGAGATGCTGAATCATCTCAATGACACCCATGTTCTCATGTTGTCTCTGCAACTCATGGTTCATAGAGCACAACATCAAGCACTTTGCATCAATGGCATCATCAGAATGATTCTTGTAAGCATCCCTTTCTGTCTTTGGTGCATTAGGAGCAGGTTCCTCTGGAATTGGAGTATCCAGGACATAGAGCTTTCGCTCTTGAGTGAGAACAATTCTCAATGTCCTATACCAGTCGTGGAAGTTTGTCCCATTTAGCTTGTCCTTTTCAAGGACCGATCACAAAGAAAAGTGATTGTTGTTTGTTGCCATTTGTACTACAAAAGGAAAAATGCAATTTTAATCCAAAAACTCATTTTTGACTTATTTGATTGATTTGAAAGTTTGACGATATAATTAGGCCTTTAATTAATTATTTCTCCCACTATTTTACTTCAAATTGATAGCCCTTACCATCAATTTGGAAGATTGCAGTGTACAACCTTCTAGTGGGCAAGATCTTGAATGCTCTAAGTCATGGATCAGCTAGGGCTGTCACCCACAACTTAGATCTCTCAGGTAGGCAACCCTTGCTAATTGCATCATATGCAAATCTTGATACAATGTCATATGCAACTCCATGCCATGATCATCTCCATGCCTCAAGGTACTAGATCCTATCTAGATCACCTTGTTAAGTCCGACCCAAAGCAAACACGATGAATATGCACCCTGCTAGGGCAGACCCACACATTCATCTTTCACGCTTCCACGAGATAGATGGTGCACCACGCTAGGGGGTGCCCACACTTGGTCGATCAAGCTTTTCACATGTGTCGCATTTGGAAGGCATCTAAAACTTAATATTTAATGAGGGATTTGGTTTTTATATACATATACATATCCTATCACCACAATACATAGTATGTATCATATACATGCTATATCCTAGAAAACATGCAAAACGATAAAAAAAGCGATGATTATGGCCATCCTAATGTGATTCCTCGAGCCAAGAGGAATCACGGTCATCTAGGTCTACATCACATGCAACCTGTACAAGATGAACTTTGTGCTTTGCCTTTCGAGTAGATCAACTCATCAAATGAATGACTTGCTCATCCTGGCCTGGTCGTCTGGGTGCCACCAGCCGATCAGTTGGCTCCTCCAACCGATTGGTTCGCCTAGTCATCGTGCATCTCATCATGGCCGCCACCCGCTCATCTCGCTCCTCGAACCGGTCATCAACCGATCGGTTCACTCCTTGAACTGATCATCTGGAACATCAACTGATCGTTTCACACCTTGAACTGATCGTCTCGGCGGTCGTCTAGATGTCCTCCATCCTTTGACATAACAGGAAACAAAATCTATCCTATTTTACATTGTAAAAAGAGAAACCTCGAGTTACATTCGAGGGGAGCAAAGGTAGGAAAGAAATCTCAAATTATTTCGAGTTACATCAGGAATAGGAGTAGGAAGATTGGTGCGCAGACTGAGATGCAAGCAACCACATACAACCATACACAGATAGGGTTTATTGGCCATAACCACGCTATACATCCACCACAAAACTCGTTTAAGGGCGACGCGTATCGAGTGCATTAATAATACATATCATATATGTAATTGGGATTTGTGGATTTAGGATTGGACATGCATAAAGCCAATTTTATTCGCATCGTATGTAATAAATAAAGGCGACAAACCAAAATCGATCATATCGATAATCCTAAAGTATAGAGCAATTGACGTGGCTCTGATACCACTGTTGGGTTTATTGGAGGTAGAAAAGGCAGCGGAAACAAAAATTTTCTCCCCAAAACCCGGAACAAGGAAACGCGTCAACGTCTATACAATAGGAAAGGATGGTTTGTGGAATCATACCTTGTCCCAAGGCTTGCTCGGCGACAATATCTCGCGCCTTGCGCGGTCTTCACCTCATGTCTTGGACGGTGTCTGTGCAGCTCCTGGTCGCACCGAGACTGACAGGATTGAAGGTTGTCCTCCTAGCGGCAGAAACCTCCCGCCTCTGAAGTAGTCCACACGGACCACCTGGAACTCCAATCTCCTTGTCTCATAAGGAATTGGAAGGAGTCGCACCCTCCTGTTAGCGTACTAGTCGCCAACACACTCTCTTGCCACCAGTCGCAACTGCAGTTGTCCTTTCCTTGTTGTGCCTCCCTTATCGGGTAGCACTTGCTCGAGCTCTCTCGGTTACCAAAACCAGGGAGAATGACAACTTTGCAGAGCAAGTGGTTTGCACTGAGTTGTACTTTGAGAAGTCCCCAATACCCCTATATATATAGGAGGGTCATGGGACAGGGTTCTCCATCCCGGGCAATGCGGGACTAAAAGTAGGAGTAGAAGGGTTCGAGATTTTCCACAAAAACAACCAACTTGCAACTTGAACCGATCGTTTCACAACTGAAACGGTCAGTTGGGGACCTGAACCGGTCGGTTGACATCTCAACTGATTGATTGGGACCCATGAGCCGGTCGGTTCACTTCTGAATCGGTCGGTTCGTGGTCTTGACCAGTTCCTGATTTACTTTCCTTCTTTTGTTTCTAATTGGTATCGAATACCAGTCCTATTTCCCAATCAAATTGGGCAAGTGAAATGAAAGGAAAATTCTCACCAATCCTACTTTCCCAACTTGCTCGGTTGCACCAGTTGAATCGATCGTTTCAACACTTGAAGTAGTCATTTCACCCTGACCATGAGTCGATCGACTCAACACTTGAGCCGACCGGTTCACCAAGCTCAGCCGATCGGTTCATCACATGATCCGATCGGTTGGGAGTGCAGATTGTGCAGAATCAGTCAATTGTGATTTCAATCAATCTGATACTCCAATCAATGTGTCCAACACCTTGAACATTATGATATTGAGCTATCAATTGATTGAGTGTTTAATTGAACTACTAAACTCCTTTAGTAATCAATATAAACATTGTTTGTGGAAAAAACTCCTCTTCTAGGTTAAATCCTATGTGTGTGACCCTGTAGGTCCATTTCACGTTGGCAGTGAAAGTCCATAACGCTTATGACTTCACAAGCAAAGAGCGGTGCCTAGTCACACATCAGTGCTACCCAAGTGAAAGTATAAAGTTGGAGAACAACTTTCAATCCTACAATCCGTGAATAGTGTTACACTGAATGTATAATTCCTTTGTCACTGATATCCCGAATGAACTCGAGGCATGGAACAGTCATCATGTCAACGTTCATTCACTTTATTGATCTCTGAGTAGGTTGGAAGAGATATGTATGACATCATTATCACATACTGATTCACACATGCCTGCACGCCTTTCTCAATCCTACTCATCAAGTGGCCATGGATATCAAACTCCCTCAGGACGGACAAATCCCATATCTATCACTCACCCCTCAAAAGCCCCATGTGTCAAAGCCACCCAATCATCACCTTTATAACAACCCATGTTTTAGGACTGCGTTTGATGATGTCAAAGTGTGCCCAACGACATGTGTTGAGTGTAGTGATTTCAGGTCAAAGAATCACACTCACCACCATCACTGTGAGTACTGACTGTGACTACCATGTCATGGTTCCATGTGTCAAACTCACGGTGGGTCTGTCCGGTACACTTGTTCTCTAACAAGTACCGATGTGTTTGGTTTGATATCTCTATATCATGACTAATGAGATTTTGTCATCAACCAACACCACAATCTAGTCTTGTGTGTCATTTCTATCTATCTACCTTCCATAATGGCATCCGACTAGGGACATAACACGAATGTACAAACTCTTAGCATCTGTATGATCTCATCATTCAGGTCCTGAACCTGAAGGCATACGTCATTGAGTACTGTCATTCTCTAGACATTCAATTTGTTCTGTCACTATCTCATATGACTAAACCAGAAAGAATTGGAAGCTTGCCTTTGATGTTTATCAAATCAGTCTTAATGTATCCCACCAATCATCCCATGATTGGCTCTCAGAGCATACATACCAACAGTTACATGCTTAGGTTGCAGGATGTGTGTTGCCCTCAGAAGAGATATGAGGTTAGACCTTCTTGTAGGAGGATGAGGAGAGGGTTTGACTTGGAGGAAGATGCTCCAGGAAGAGGAAGAGACCTGACGCATCCTCTGAGGACAATGCTAACCCTAACCCTAAGTGGTGGTTAGAGAAAGAGAAGACATAATGAGTTGGATACCTCAGTTATTCGTGCATGCGACATGTTTGGAATCACTAGCGACTGCTGAAAAGCTGAATGAACATGAAGGTGATGTGTTTTGGCATATGTGATGGATACCAATGTAAGGAGTCCTAGTATCCAAGACGTGCAAGTGGCATGTGAGATCAAGAAAAAATTTCATAATGAGAATTCTATGGTTAATACCCTTGAAATTGTGGTCTTACCTTTGCTAAATATAATGACTACCAAGTCTATGAACCTCCTCTTGTAATGTTACAAGTTGAGAAAGTGGCTTAAAAGTTAGGGTTTCCATCTGAGTTGTACAAAGTACATACAATGTTTCTATGTTGAGAAAGTATGACTTGAAATAGTGTTAACTCTACAAGCCAGAAGTGGTAGAGTTAACTAAGGGTGTATCCTATTTGATAAATCTTGTGTAAATCTTGTATAAAGTTCCACTACATCACTGTGATATAGAAGATGTTCAATATAAGAATCTTTCTTAGTCATAAGTTAGTTTGCTATTTTGAGATTCTTTTGGTTGGCTTCATAAAAGTTAATGAAGAGTTAAAAGAGGAAGTACCTTTCTCTTTTCTCTTGAGATTTTAGGGATGGAATCCTTGTTTGGGGTTGATAACTTGTACCACCCCTGATTTGGGTTATGAGGTAACCCTAGATGGTTTTCCTAAGTAAGATGATTAGAACCTTGTCTTAATCTTTTTAAAGTAACTAAGACTTAAGGAAAGCTCAAGTTTCAAGTCTGAGCCTGTTTGAAGGTTGTTTGTGTTATATATGATAATTTTGGTGCAAATTGCAATTTACCCAAAATATGGGGTTGATGTACAATTTATCACCTCTATAGTGTACCTTATCTCTCTTAACATCATCTATAAGAGAGATAAAGGAGGGGGCACCTTGTTTGAGTCTTGGTTCAGTGATATCACTCTTGGTGGTGAAACAACCTAAGAATGTTGAGTATCTTGAACCCTAGATAAGGTTGTGTCGAGTTGTGAAGAGTATATGGGAGTGCCTATCGGTTTAAAAACCATAGAGGAGGTCCTATATAGGTTTAACAACTTTTTGTAAGTATTCACATCGGGCTAAGCACCTCAAGTAGGTGAAGCATATCGGCTAAGGACTTTCTTGGAAAAGTTGTATCAGTTTACATGAAATGTGATATTGGGTTGTGATATCTTGTCAAGCAAGATACCCAATGGCCGATATCACATCCTTGAAATATCCACAAGAGTTTTGCATGTTGATATAATTATGTCTACATGGTTTCACCATGCATGGACACATGTCACCTAGTTACATATGGTGCTGACACCTATCATGTAGCCTCTCTCATGAGCCTCAACTATATAAACCTCTCTTTTCACCTACTAGTGAACATTGCTACTCTCATATCATCCCTCCCTATGTGGACAACCCTAGGAGCTCAAGGATTAATAGGAAGGTTGAGAATCTTATCTAAGGTGATGGCATGACCATCTTCAACCTTGGAAAATTATGTATCTCGGATCATAATTCTTTCTTTCTTTTCTTCTTCACCAAGTTTCTAACTATGATACCTTCTTATTGATGGAGGTGAATCTATAGCCAAATCTTGGACCTTTGGATAGGTCATATTCAACCTTAGGAACGTGAATCTTTGAATCTTGAAGCTCTAGTGGTGATCTTGAGGTGGGTTATATAACTCTAATTCAATTCTATTGTTATTCACTTTCAATTGTACAATACTTGGTGATTCGTTGTCAATTTTGATATCCCTTGATTAAATGATGAATCTATGAGATGTAATTGATATATGGGGTTGTTGTCCACGAACTATAGTGTTAATGGATGAAGGTTGGGAGCTTGAAGATGATAAGAACCAATATCACCTTAAACACTTCTAAATCGATATAACCATAAGCACCTCTAAACCGATACCACTTTGAAGCACCTCTAAATTGATATCTCTTTGAAGCACCACCAAACTGATATCACTATGATGTGCCATGGGAAACACAAGTGAAAGTTTCATGACCGACACACAAGATGATAGTGAGGACGAAACCCTAGAGCATGGTGTGGTAGATACACCAAGTAAGTGAAGATGTTACACCAAAGTGAGGTGAAGATGATACACCCAAGTGAGGTGAAGATGATACACCCAATTGAGGTGAAGATGTTACACCCAAGAGAGATAAAGATGTTACACCCAAGTGAGATGAAGATGTTATAATAAAGTGAGGTAAAAATGTTACACTAAAGTATGATGAGGTGATGCACCAAGATATGGTGAAGGTGACCCTGAAAGATCTAGAGTGGGGTAAATAGAGCTTTTGGTACTTTTAAAATTTAATTAAAAACTCAAATCAATGAAGGAAGAGAAAACAAGGAAGACAGTTAGATTTAGAGTGGTTCCAACCTTTGAATAAAAGGTTGTTAGTCCACTACCCAATTGTTTCCAATTTGGATTCTGAAAGTGATTTATTTTATTTACTTTGCAAGAATGTTACAACTAAATACAATCACCTTCCATTCGAAGTAGCCTTCACCTTGAAGTAGCCTCAACCTCCTTGAAGCAGCCTTCTTGAAGCAACCTCAAGAAACCTTAGAGTATCCTTCACCACCTTGAAGTAGCTCTACCACCTTGATATATCCTTCACCTAGAAACCACTCCAACCTCCTCTAAAGCAGCCTTCTTAAAGTAACCTCAAGCAACCTTAGAGCAGCCTTCACTACCTTGAAGTAGATCCACCACATTGAGATAGCCTTCACCTAAAAGTAGCTCCAACCTCCTTTGAATCACCCTTCTTGAAGTAACGTCAAGCACACCTTGGAGCACCCTTCACTTTGTTGAAGTAGCACAACCAACCTCCTTTCAACAGCCTCCAACCCTAGGAGTAGTCAAGGAGAACAAAGTATAATATAAAAGAAGTAGATTGGAAGAAATAAAATACTTCACAAATGAAGTACAATGCTTTGAACCTATATCATGCATTTAAATCTCCTATCCACTTAAGATGGACATGGATATATGTGGTGTCTAGGAGATTGAAGCTACAAAAGAAAACTCTAGATCACAAGGAAGAAGATTGCAAGTAAATCTCAGCTTTGTTTCTCTCAAGAATGGATGCTAAAGTGTAGCTTGTGTATTTTAGTTGTCCTAAGGCCTCTCCTATTTATAGGAATGGTTTGCAAGTGTCTGGGGGCATTTTAGGGATTGTCTAGAGTGTTCTTATTGCTTAACTAGTCATTAGGTAGAAAGTAGTTGGGTTGTAATGGCTAAAATGTTTGTTAAATGTGAAGATTCCATAACTTTTTTCGGTCAAAAATATTGTTGACCAGATGACTCTCAGTCCACAATAATGTCGACCGAATGATGTGTTCAGCTAGATATATTTCTATTTCTCTCTTGTTTAAACCTATTACAATGGCTATATCTCAGTCCACAATATTGACGACCGAGAAGGACCTTTTGCAAGGATTTGCAATGTATGTGAGGTCCTATTGATGACTCATATGAAACCTATCAACCCTAAAGTCTTCCTATGAGTGTAATATAGGTTTTTGGTGGATAGTAAATATCTAATGCTTTATTTACATGATATCTAAGTACTTGTACATTATATACTTGTATAGGTTTTTACATTGAGTAAAGTCATGAAAATCTTAAACATTAAAGTGCATTGTTCTCCAATTTGTATTGATCTTCAATTATGCACTTAGTATGATCTCCTTATTTCCTTGAACCCTAAAATACTCAAGTATCACATTAGATCTACAAGAATGAAATGTTTGTCATCATCAAAACAAAGGGTAGGCTAATGTCCAATTTAGCCAACAATCTCCCCCTTTTTGAAGATGACAAACATTCCTAAAATATAAGAAAACTATTTGAAATAAAATGAGTTTTATACATGTGATGTACCTAAGATGAATAGATTCTTTTGATCTCATAAAATGTGTGCTAATATATGCAAAGAGAAATGGAACATGATATCCATCTCTTAAGGCAATGTAGCACCAATTAATGTCAAGCCAAGAGATCATGAAACTCATGAGAATATTTTACTTTATTTTGCTTTATTTTATCCCCCCCTTGTCATTTCAAAATGATAATCATATGTGTAAGTCAATGAGACTCCCCCTTAATTGATTACTCCCCCGTAATTGTTTACTTCAAAAAGAATGTCAAATTTAGCCACAATTCAAAAACCAATATTATTTTCTCAACCATTTGCAAGGAATGTTAAGCCCTAAAATGATATGAGATTCCTTTAGTCTCATGGTGGGATCAATGAATGTATTTTTATATTAGTTTCACAACCATTTACAAGGGATGATAAGCCCTGAAATGATATGATATTCCTTTAGGCTCATAGTGGAATCAATAAATGTATCTCTTAACCAAATATAAGGGATGTTAAGCCCAAATTGGTGTAGAGAATCCAATTAAGAGCAAAAGTATATGAGCATTATATCCAAGAGTTTTTTTGAGACCCCCCTTAATCTCATAATAAAAGTGAGTCCAAAAATACTATGGTATTTCAAATCATGACCAGCTTTAAAATCAATTAAGTAAGACTATGAGTCAAATTTTTTTTATAAGCAATCTTATTTCTTGCACTACTTTTAAAAAAAAATCTTGTTCTAAGTATTTAACATGATGAGAAAATTACATTTTTAATATACCAATGTTGGGTGCCAGTGAATGATTTGATTTACAAATAAGCATTTCTGTCAGGCTTATTTTCAGTCAACCATGACTTCGACCAGGGCGCCCCTCGGTCAAACTCTTTGTTGGCTCAGAGACAGTTCTGTAGAATTTCAAAATATACAACTTGTCTAGTATAATCAAGATATAACATTTTATTCTATATTAGCATAATTAGATTTGTTTATGTATATCTAATCATATTTCAAGTCATGGGTTTAAGCAACATAGATATCTTCTCTAATGATTCTATCTAGGAAACATTGTTACATCCATTTGATGAGTATGATGTCTTTATGAGTGACTAGAGCTAAATGACCTCAAGTCTTAGCCAATAATATATCAAAATCTATTTCTTCTCATTATATCATAACTTTATTTCAGCATGCCTATTAGAATGTTTTGTCTTTAGGTCTAGGAACTAAATTTTATTCATTGTTCTTGGTAAGCTCATATATCAATTGTCCATTAATCAACTCTTTTAGAATATGAATAAGTCATGTTCTGTATAATCATTATTTATGTAGACTTATAAATACTAGATGCTTTTCTAGATGTTGAATATTCTAGGATAAAGTCTTTTTGTGACTTAGGATCAAATTTCCCTTTACCATATTTTGTTAAAGATAGAATTCACATAGAGCCATTTTTTTGTGAATGAGTTCTACTGAGCAAAGTTTTAGTTTTGAAAATAAATCATACCTTTGCTTGCGTAGAATACATAAATTTCAGATTTACCACAAAAGTTTAGGTAATGAATATATTCTAATCAAGTTTCTTGTATGAAAAATCTTTTATGCCATAAACAATTCATTGTTTTCTAATAGTATCGATTGAGTTAAGACGTTTACATTCATTTTTCCTTTTGATATTTTCCTATGAATCATAACCATTGTCATAGTACTTATGATGTAGTTCATTTACAAATAGCACATTTAGAAATTTGTACAAACATTACCTATGATAATAGTTTTACCTTTGAAATTTTACCTTTTCTCCAAAGTGTATAAAATGCTTCCTTGTCTTAATTTCTATAGACCATCCAAACCAGCAAAGTAGAAACATTTTGGTACCCATGTAGTGGTCCTTTGGTAATGAACGATTTTCATTATTTTGAGTAAATATGAATCAGAATGAAAAGCATATTATAACCATCAAGTATTGATTTCAAGTAAATGATTTCAATAAAAATAATTTCTAATAGAACTGCACTCGGTCGAATTTGTTTTTTTACCAACAAGCACCTCGGTCGAGAGCTTTATTGACCGATAACTGTTCTACAAGTTTTTCAACAATTGTAGGATGAATCAAGATAATTCTTTTTTGACTAGTTTTGATTTCAGTAACACAATTAAACAATCAAATACTCAAAGATATATAGTTAGAGATAATTTTAGTTGAGATAAGATGTTATGAATGTCAAAATGAAATTTAGGTCAAATCTCAACTAAGTGTCCAATATTTCTAACTTGGAGGATTTGGAACCCAAACAAAGTCAACATCCATCCTTTTCTTGTATGGACAAGAGAATGAATAGTCCCCAAAATGTTAACCATAGTGACAGCAAATAAAATCAATTTCATTTCTCTTCTTGGAATTTTGGTTATGTCCTAGATTGTCTTTGGGCACAGATAAGATCTTTGATTTGGGTTTTTGTATTTTTCTAGTTCTAGGCTTTTAGAAAGATTTCTCTTTAGGTACATAGCCTAGACCTCTTCTTCCAATGTGTATAAAAGAGTTTTCCAAAATTTTATCAAGAATATTATTACTCTATAAACTATCAACATGTTTTTGTAACTTACAATTTCATTTATTCTCTTTGCAATATCTAGTTTAGCTTGGGTATAAACTTGAAAGCAAAGAATCTCTTTCTCTAATAATGATATCATAATTTGAATGAGAAAATAGAACAGGTTGAGTTTGATAATCATTTATCTTTGTAAGGAATTTGACCTTTTCTTGAGAAAGAAGATCATTATTGTTTTTAGAGCAAGCAATTTGGTATTATAATCATTAATAGAATCTTTCATGGAGTTATTTTCAGAAGATAGATCAAGTATTTCGGCATACAGTTCATCACAGGTTTGTAAAACCTTATTCAATTCCCTTTTGCAGACAACTTACTTGTCATGGAATTCTTCTAATATATTAACTAGCTCTTCTTTAAATAAATCAAGAAGACTTACCTTGTTTTCTTCTTCATCGTCTATTGCAATGAAATAACTTACCTTGTCTTCTTTACCCTCACTTGATTTTTCCCTTGTAGATTTGTGGAACTTTTATCCTTTCTTATTCTTTAGACAATCAAATGTCAAGTGACCTCTTACTTCACATTCAAAGCACCATCTACAATCTTGGCCACTTGATGATGGCTAGCTCTCATGCATCCTTTCCATGTCAAGGTTTATAGAAACACCATCACCCATTACTTGAAGACCTGTTAGGGCTCCTTGAAGACCTTCTTTGATACCAATTGAAAGATCTAGAGTGGGAGTGAATAGAGCTTTTGGTATTTCTAAAATTTCATTAAAAATATAAATCAAAGAAGGAGGAGGAAACAAGGAAGACAGTTTGATTTAGAGTGGTTCCACTACCCAATTGTTTCCGATTGGGATTTTAAAATTGATTTATTTTATTTACCTCACAAGGATGTTACAACAAAATACAATCACCTTCCACTCAAAGTAGCCTTCACCTTGAAGTAGCCTCAACCTCCTTGAAGCAGCCTTCACCACCTTGAAGTAGCTCCACCACCTTGAGATAGCCTTCACCTAGAAGTAGCTCCAACCTCCTTTGAAGTAGCCTTCTTGATGTAACCTCAAGCAACCTTGGAGAAGCATCCTTGAAGTAGTCCACCACCTTGAGACAACCTTCACCTAGAAGTAGATCCAACCTAGTTTTAAGTAGCCTTCTTGAAGTAACCTCAAGAACACCTTGGAGCAGCCTTCACTTTGTTGAAGTAGTGCCAAGCAACCTCTTTTCAACAACCTCCAACCCTAGGAGTAGTCAAGGAGAACAAAGTAAAATATAAAAGAAATAGATTGGAAGAAAGAAAATACTTAACCAATGAAGTACAATGCTTTGATCATATATCAATCATTTAGATCTCTTATCCACTTAAGATGTACGTTGATATATGTGGAGGCTAGGAGATTGAAGATATAGGACACAACTCTAAAGTACAAGGAAGAAGATAGCAAGTAAATCTCAACTTTTTTCTCTCAAGAATGGATGATCAAGTGTATCTTGTGTATTTTAGGTGTCCTAAGGCCTATATTTTTATAGGAATTATTTTCAAGTGTCAAGGGATGTTTTAGGGAGTATCTAGAGTGTTATTAATGCTTAACTAGTCGTTAGGTAGAAAGTAGTTGGGTTGCAACGACTAAAATGTTTGTTAAATGTGAAGTTTCCATAACTTTTGTCGGTCAAAAATATTGTCGACAAGATGACTATCTGGGTTCAGCTGAATATATGTCTATTTCTCTCTTGTTTAAACCTATTACAACAGCTATATCTCGATCCATGATATTGTCGACTAAGAAGGACTTTTTGCAAGGATTTGCAATGTATGTGAGTTCCTATTGATGGCTTATATGAAACCTATCAACCCTAAAGTCTTCCTATGTGTGTAAGATAGGGATTTAGGTGGATAGGAAAAATCTAATGCTTGATTTACATGATATCTAAGTACTTGTATAGTATATACTTGTACAAGTTTTTACATTGAATACAGTCATGAAATTATTAAACATTTAAGTGCATTGTTCTTCAATTTGTATTGATCTTGAATTATTCACTTAGTATGATCTCCTTATTTCCTTGAACACTGAAATACTCAAGTAGCACATTAGATATACAAGAATGAAATGATTGTCATCGTCAAAATAAAGCATATGCTAATGTCCAATTTAGCCAATAGATACACTAAATGATAAGTGAGGTCGGTACCTTGATGAGTGAGGTTGTGAGGGAGATGATGATGCCTAACTCAATATCATCTAACCCTAACCCTGGAACCTGATACACCCCCTAACCTGATATCAATTGATGGAGTCTAGGGTGACACATCCTTTGATGCCTTGTTTGACACACACCCAAGGTGATAGTGTGGTTGATACACTAGAATGTGCCATGGCTGACACACACATGCTGATATGCACAGGGAGATATGTATAGGGCGATAAAAGTGCATAAGAATAAGGCAAAACAAGTGTATATACATAGGGTGATACAAGTGAGATGCCTTAGGCTGACACAACTGTCATGGCTGACACATGTGTCCAAGCCGACACAAGTAAGAGTGTCTAGGCCGATACAAGTGATAGTGTCTAGGCTGACACAAGTGAATGTGTCTAGGTCGACACAAGGATTAGTGTGTAGGCCAATACACCTAGATGAGTGTAGGTTGACACATGAGGATTATAATCAAGTTGATACATTATGATGTAATGAGATGGATACACTTTGATAAGTGTAGGCCAGTATACCCTAAAGAGGGTCAAGTCAATATAACAAGTTAAAGTTGAATCTAGTATCCTAATGAGGATGAGAGAGAAAATTATATCACTCATGTTAATAATAAATTAACGATAATTGATGAGAGTAATCAAGTATGATTAAATACTCATGGAAATGAAATAAGCTCCTAGATGTGAGGAGTTATGAATTAGGGTTCGGTTGTTGAACATAATCCTAAAAACACTAACCCTAATTATAACGGGTTGTAACTTGATTGAGTGATAATCTATGATAGAATAGAATGTAAAGATAATAATATAAGATTGTAGAGATGAGGAGTTATGGTCTAGGGCTAGTTTTTTAATATAACCCTAGAAACCCTAATTGGTTGAAAAGAGAAACCTTGGAAACCCCAATCGGTTGAAAAGAGAAACCTCGGCAACCCTAATTGATTGAAAAGATAAACCCTAACCCTAATCACATGAGGGAGTATATAGCATGGTGATAGTAATCAATGGATATAATATAATCTTAACCTTGTAGATATTATGAACATAGCCAAATGAGGGCTATAGTGGTTATCATCTAATATATCTTCAATTTGCCTTATGAGGCATATGAAATACATTTATCACAGGAAGGATGCCAATAGGTCTGATGACATGGCAGAGGCATATTGCCTAGTAAGGTGATGTGGTACTTAATGATGAGTTTAAGGATAGATATCCCAAAGTAACAAGGTAACACAAAGGTGTCCCAACTGTTAAAGAATCATTGGCAATATGATATACCTTTCATAATTGGAACTTGATTGATGTTATAAGTTGTTGTACTGCATTCAACCCATAACCTGGAAGTATAATCACATGATTGATAAAGATCAATACCTGGTAGTATAACCATAGGATTGATAACGATCAATTCCTGGAAGTATAATCACAGGACTTATGAAGATTAATACCTAGAAGTATAATCAAAGGATTGATGAAGATCATTACCTGGAAGAATAATCACATGATTGATAAAGATCAATACCTGGAAGTATAATCACTGGATTGATGAAGATCAGTACATGGCTGTATAATCACAAGATTAATGAAGATCAATACTTAGCAATATAATCACAAGATTGATAAAGATTAGTACATGACAATATAATCATAGGATTGATAAAGATCAATACTTGGAAGTATAATGACAAGATTGATGAAGATCAATACCTGGAAGTATAATCACATGATTGATTAAGATCAATACCTGGCAGTATAATTATAGGATTGATGAAGATCAATACCTGGAAGTATAATCATAGGATTGATTAAGATCAATACCTGGCAGTATAATCACATGATTGATAAAGATCAATGCATGGTAGTATGATCACATGATTGATAAAGATCAATACCTGGTAGTATAATCATAGGATTGATAAAGAGTAATACCTCACAATATAATCACAGGATTGATAAAGATCAATACTTCGCAGTATAATCATAGGATTGATGAAGATCAATACCTGGAAGTATAATCATAGGATTGATGAAGATCAATACCTGGTAGTATAATCACAAGATTGACGAAGATCAATATCTGGTAGTATAATCATAGGATTGATGAAGATCAATATCTGAATGTATAATCATAGGATTGATGAACATTAATACATGGCCACATAATCACAAGTTTGATGAAGATCAATACCTGGTAGTATAATCACAAGATTGATACATGTCAATACTTGACAGTATAATCATAAGATTGATATATGTCAATAATAGGTAGTATAAATATAAGATTGACAAAGGTCAATACCTGGCATCATATTGACATGATTCACTGATATCATAACATGGAAATATGATCATAGGTAAATGATATACATGTTCTTCATATTCTTTCTAAAAAGATTGAGTAACCTATTGGTCAGTTATAGATATTTGATCTGCTCATTTATGGGGATTCCTTACTAATGTTCATATTACAATTGAAACTATTTAGCATAGTTGTTGTTTTATCATTATCTTTGAATAAACAATTATATATGTGATAATAATAATGTATTTGGGGACTTGTATCTCCCGTTGGGACTTTTGTCTCACCCTATGGGTTCCACAATTTTTTAGGTGGACATGCGTAAGATAGCAGAGATTGTGTAGTTGAGATAGGACATCAGTAGGACGAAAACTTGTAATTTTAAGGTGGTGTGTTGTTTTTTTTTTAGTTAAGCCAGAGGGTTCTCTATTCATCCCACCCCTCTCATGTGAGTGAAAACATCAACAGAGTACAACTCCTTCTTATATGTCTGCAGGTTTGTTCCCCTAAAAGACCAGATAAAATAAAAAAACTAGGTCATCACACCCAGACAAAGAAACTGCTAAAAAATATCCATGATTCCTCAAGCATCGATCATCTTTAGGTGAACGTAGGGAATGCCCCTTTCCTCCAAAGATGCCATGCCTCGAATTCTATTCGGTATCATCCTTCTATTTGTAATAATTGTCATCTCTAAAAATCTTTTCCCCCATCTCCCAATCTCTCTGGGTATAGAGTTAGCAACTTTGTGACCCATTGAACCTGTAATACTAGATCTAACCAACTCGGACCTCAACTCTCTAACAAACGGCTTAGTCCTCCATGGTTCGATAGCGTCCTTCCACAGAATATCATAGACTTCCTAGTCATCAATCTCAATACATGAAACTCATAGCATATGATCATCTGCCAGTTTCAGCCCAACAATGCCTGCCTGTACATATGCCAGGATGAAGTCTGGTGCCTTGAGCCAGGAATGGAACACCATGCAAATATCTGTGTTTTGATTTCGAATCAGGCATTCCGTCCACCTCCTACATACCCCATCTTCTCCCTTATTTCTTCCTATAGTCAAGTTCATTTTCAAGTTATGCAAGTCAGGCTTCATCCACCTTATCAGTTGAATCTCTCTCATTTTTGTCTTAGGCTCAGTAATCCTGCCATCTCTCATCCTATTGTAAATGCTCGATCCATGTTCAATGGAGAAGGATCTATATTGAATCATGTTGTTCATGGAAGAGATGATTAGGTTCCATTCAAACTCCCATCCTCATAGTTTGTCCCTAAACCTAGATGCACAACGTATCCTCCAAATGTTGTGGGGTATGTTAACAGCTAGCCTTCCTGCAATCCAGTCTGAGATCCTCCTGGAGTAGCCTTTCTCACAAGTATCAAGAAGTGTTTTTATATCATGAGGTGCCTGCATCTGCGTCAAATAGGAAAATCTATTCCAGAAGAACATGGCAACCTGTCCATGGAAGAAAAGGTGATCAGCATCTTCTACTCTCGGATCATCACAACAGTTACACCTCGATACAAGGGGGATGCAGCATCTATGTTGAACATTATCATCTGTAGGAATAGCTTTTTTAGTCAGCTTCCATATTATATCACTCGCCTTAGGGGCGTCCAGATCCCATATTTTTCCTAGAGCATCCAATCCTCCCGCTCTTGGTTGCATCAGAATCTTCTTCATTGATTTCATAGTGAAGCGACCCTTTTGGTCAACACCCCACACCAATTCATCATCTATGTTCGTTATCCAAGCACCTGCCTTTTTTCTCAGCTCTACATCATGGTCATCAACCACATGTTGGATCGTCTCCCAATCCCATCCATATTCTTCATTCTATAAATATCTAACCAAGAACGGTTGCCTTCTATCACTAGCAAAGATGGCATGGTTAGTGAGTCTCTCATCACACCACCATGAGTCCCAGAAAGGGATATTACCTCTCCCAATCGACCATCTATAAAAAGGAAACATTCCAGGGAACATATCCCATATCTTCTTCCAGAAAGGGGACGGACAGCTACTAATCTTTAAGTGATTAGGATAGTTTCTGGACCTGCCAGTTGCAAGGTTAGCATACTTATCTCGGAAAAAATATGCCGACAAAGTCTCAGTATTGAGAACTTCCCAACATGCCTTAGCAATAAAGGCATCATTGATCATCTTCAAGGAAGTGAGAACAATACCCCCATCTATCAGTGGTGTAGTAACTCTTTCCCATCTGATCCATGCTTTTCTCTGGTGATTCTCCCTGTCTGCCCATAGAAAGCTCGAAAATTTGCTCTCTATACACTGGATGATACCTACTGGAATTCCCATCGTTGCTGCCGTGTAGACAGTAATGGACGACAACACATGAGCAACCAGTAACCTTCATCCTGCAAAAGATAGCAATCTAGATTTCCATGCAGCCACTTTAGTGTTCACTTCTCTAACAAGAAACTCATAGTCAATTAATTTTGTCCTTCCTTTAGAAATCGATATGCCTAGGTAAGTAAAAGATTGAGTTGCCTTCTCCACTCCAAAGTCCTTTGCTATGTCATCTGCCTTTTCTTGATCATACCCCCCAATCACACAAACAGATTTTTTTCTATTGATTCTCTGACCAGTTGCCTTTTCATATAAATCGAATGCGCTTCTAACTGTATTAATTGTCCGTTGGTCCGCATTGAAGAACGTCACAAGATCATCAGCATAGAGAAGCATTGGAGGCGCCACCCCATATCCTCTTGTACAGAAATTGGCAATGGACCGATCACTCTCCAATCTACTAATCCTTCTACAAAGAAGTTCCTCAAAGATAATGAACATGAATGGTGATATAGCATTACCTTGCTTTAAGCCTTTTCCAAACTGAAAAAACCCAGTTGTATCCCCACCAATAGTAATCGTAGACCAGGTGTGTTTAAAGAAACTCATACATAGATCGATCGCCTTGGGTAGAAACCCAAAAGTAGCAAGGCATTTACACATCACATGCCAATCCACTCTGTCATATGCTCTTGACATATCGAACTTAACCACAATATTACGAAATTCCTGACCTTGATTGATATCATGCATCAACTCTTTAGCCAGCCTGACATGATGAGTAATATCATTTCCTTTCAAGAAGCTCCCTGTGGACGGGATATCATCTGGGTCATCAATGGAGCCAACCTGTTACTAAGGATTCTAGCAAGGATTCTTAGGGTCAGATTCTCAATCGAGATAGGTCGGAAATCAATGGATAACTTCTTGGGAGAGTCAATCTTCAGAATAAGGAGGATTCTACAACAGAACAAACCTATATGACACATCTGTCCTCTAAATAAACCATCTACCAGGGTGAGGAAATCGTCTCTAATAATATGCCACGCAGCTGAAAAGAAAGGTAGGGTAAAACCATCCGGCCCAGGGGCTGTATTTGGGTCCATTTCCTTCAATGTCTTCATAATCTCGTCCTCATGAGGGGTGGCCGTCAGTGATCAGCTATCATCTGTCGAGATAGTCTCTAGGATGTCCTGTAGAAACTGTTCTAAGGCGATGCTATCTATCTCAACTTCCTCATTGTATTGTTGCTGGTAATGTGTCACCGCCATCTGAGCCATCTCAGCAGGGTTTGTTATCACAGTACCATCAGGCAGTGTCAATGCATTTAGCCTTCCATGTCTTCGCCTAGCTTTGACCACTGAATGATAAAACTAAGTGTTGCGCTCACCATCTTATAGCCAACTAATTATGGCCTTCTCCCTCCAAATAGCCTCTTCCACATCTAGAAGCTTCTCAAGCTCATTCTCTGCCGTCTTTAAGCTTGACTCATTGAGTAGAGTGGGATTTTCATCAAACGCAGCCTGTGTAGTGAACACCACGTCCTCTAAATATTTGATACGTTGATTATTGTCTCCAAACTTTGTCTTACTCCAGGCCTTGAGAGCACCTCTTACTTGCTTCAATTTATGATAGAAAACGAACGATGAATGTCCAAAGACTCTCTCTTCCCAGATCTGCTCAACAATCTTCAAACATTCAACCTCCCTTAGCCATGTCGACATGAATGAGAAGTGAGCTTTCCTATCAGTAAAAGCATGTGCACCCGGGATAGTTATAATAGGGCAGTGATCCGACACCCGAGATCTGGTAAGGTGTATAGAATGAGTCGTGGGTTTCTCCGCAACCCATGCTCCATTCATAAGAACCCTATCTAACCTCTCCCAAATAGTAGGCATGAGTATCTGTTTGTTAACCCAAGTAAACTGGCTTCCTTCAAAAGGCACCTCCTTCAAGAGATCATCAGTAATAAGAGCATTGAAATCAAACATTTCCTGATAAGTTGGAGCATTTCCCCCACGTTTCTCCTTGGCCTCTCGCACAACATTAAAATCACCTGCTATGATCCAGGTGGTGTGTTGTCAGCTATGTGTTGTTGTAGATAGAAGTCCTATGTGTTGTCCCTGTACTCTCACATCCTTGGGGGATTGTTTCATATCCAGTTTTATGATTGATCATAGTTTTTAGATAAAAGGTTGTTATTGCTAATAGTTTTCTCATGTACATGTTTTTGGTAAAAGAAAACTAATATCAGATGAAACATGGATGTTGTTGAGATAGCACATATGTTATGTGTCATGTTGTTTATGATAGGATTTGGGCCTTTTTGTAATAAATTTCCTTACAATGGAACTTTATAAAAAAATGTATTTAATTTTTAGTGATTTTTGATAATCCACTAATGGTTGTTTCTGCGTGGTTTTGTGCGATGTCGTTATCAATTTGATATCGGTCATCACGTGTAGCCTACTTGGAACTACAATCCAAGACCACTTTATACTTCCCCAAGGTATCCATTCAAAAATCACATCAAACACATGCATGTCAAGTGGTATGAGATCCACTTGAATGTTGTGCCCTGAAAAGGAAAGGTCACAGGAAGGACACACCTCTTGTAACACTATAGAACCAACTAATGAGGTTTCTACCAACAAGCTAACCTTCTTATGACTAACAGACAAAAGATAATTGTCAAGCACTTTGCAAGTGACAACATAGTGCATTGCACCCAGGTCAAACATAATAGATACAAAGCAAGAAGAAGACAAATTAGAATGAAATCACTCCATATGACCTGTCACTACTCACGTGTTGACCACCAGCTCTAGATGACTCATAGCGTAGAATCTAGCCATTGCATGTTGTCACCCTAGTCCTCTTCTTCCCTAAGCAAATGATCTGGCTTGTGATGCTTGGCCACATTTTTGTCCTCCTACACCGTTGTTTTGCTCTCTCTGAGAGCCCTACTGATTCTGCCTCGATTACTGGGTCACTTCATCATCCCTCTCTGGACACTCCTGTTGCAGATGTCTTGTTTGCCCATACTTGTAGCAAATTCAGGTCTCAAACTGTGGCCTCTACCTTTACTCAGTGACCACTGCGTCGAAGCACTAAACCTTTTCGACGCAGGTGGTGCAAAAAACATCAACTTCTTAATGCCTCCTGACAACTGCCCTTGTAACTATACAAACCTCTTCCTGTCACTCGTCTCCCGGTTTTGTATTATAGATCACTCTATCCTCCAGACAAACTCCAAAAACATGGAAAACCTTTCCAAATTCTCCAAAGTAGTCATTGGGGTGGACAACTCAACATTCAACACCTTCTCAAAATGGCAAATCCACTCGTCTTAAGTAGCAACCATGTGAGGACAGAATCGAAGAAGCTCCATAAACCTAGCCTCATACTCATTAATCGTCATGGGTCCTTGCCAGAACTGATCAAACTGACTGATCTTCTAGTCCAGATAGGTCCATGGAAAGTACTGACTAATGAACTCACGTCGAAACCCCTCCCAACCTACAACCACTCCAGAATTCTTCTCCTCTTCTATATCCTACCAATGGCCAACACTCCCTTTCAGAAGATACACTACATGCTTAACCTTATCTTCCTCTGGGATGTTGAGGATCTTGAAGGCTTTCTCAATATTAGTAAGCCATAGATCAGCATCTGCTGAGTCATCCATCCCAACATACTCCACTGCCCCGACACAGAGAAGCTGCTCAAAGGTCTTCCCAGAACCCAAAGATTCCACATTGGGAAGTAGTGCCTTAGGTTGAGGTGCAGGCATCCTATTTTCCATATGCATCATCGTATCCATAAACTTCTCGAAAAGAGACTGAAAGGCAAGTTTTCAATCATGGTTGTTTCAAACTAGGGACCCTCAGGCACCCGATCTTCTCATTCCAGGTTCCTTGCACCACCACCTGGTGCAACAACACTGCTCTCAGTAACATGTTCTTCAAGTTCTCCAGACATATTTAGGGTTTTTTTTTTTCTACATAAGCAAAAATCACTATAAGACATACCAGAGGACATAATAATAGACACAAACTCTAGTCATAGGTTCTTGTAGACACAGCGAACCTAAAGCTCTGATACCAACCTATGAAAGCACATGTTACGCCCCACACCACCAACAACAAGACAACTCAAAACTAACTGCAGAAACAAACTTAGAGAGAAAGCGATTATCAAAAAAAAATAGAAATTAAAACCATTTTGATTAAGATCCAATCAGCAAAAACCTTTACATATGATTCCTTTCATGTCACAGGGTACTTACCATATATGTCATTAGCATGTGACAAGAAAACCTATTCCAATTATATATATACATATCCACTGTATCCATACATGAAAAGGATATATCATCCAAACCACGTATCAAAACATGTCTACAAAACAAACCCAACAACCATACCAAAGACCTAAGTGTACAGGGATGACTCTAGGACTCTAATCACAAAAGAACCACCAGCATCACTTCCAACCTTGTTAACTATTGTCCTTCTTACTGCTACTCAACCTCTACTGCATGATCTTTACCTCCTCGTGCATGTCCACCTAAAAAGCTGTGGGGAACCCACGGGGTGAGATTCTAAATCTCAATGGGAGATATAACTCTCCACCAACACTATTATTAGCATAGATAACATGATTAAATAACAATAGTAAAATTACAGCCATGATAACCAGGTAATCATTACTAACAGAATAAGCAATTACTATTGGATTGTGAAACATCTTATCATCATAAAAGGAATATGAAGAACATGTATATTTGCTACCAACTCTATTGTATAAAAGCAAACAAAGCCTTATCCAATGTTTCTATATTTGATCCTATACAAGTATGCTACACAGCTGATTACGTATTTTATTATGTCCCAAGGATTTGAGTCATACCACCCAAATCAAATAGACCATTGCTAAGTCAAAATCGATGGCGTACAAGGTCTCATGGAAGAGTCAGTATCCATGACCTCACCCTCTTAGTCAGTACGAGTGAACCTATAGTGACATCATCACTAGTCAAACTGCTACCAGCGACATATAGTCTAGTTGTACAAACCTAGACTGCCTTGGTACAGGTCAATGTGCTAGTGAAACTGAACTACGGCTCGTAGATTCACTCTTCCCAGGGTATGGCTTATAGCCAATCATGTATCACATATCACTGAGATATGGCCTAAAGTCGCACTCCTACCAGGGTATGGTCCACAGCCAATCATGTATCACATATTCTAGACGTAAGGGAATATTCATCCTCACCTCCGCATATTCAAAAATATGTGCTCTGAGTTAAACTTGTTTCACCACTCAACAAGTGTTGACACTGAATGGATCTATGGCCTAGGGTAAAGCTACATGACTAGGTTTCACTTGATTAGTTAGGTATTTAAGTGTCTTTTAGCATCAATCAAGTTACAATGTATAAAACCATAACAAATTCTAAAAAGATAAGGGCATATCATTCTTCCCATAGATATAACACATATGGTGTGAACTTGTCACACTATTACCACATGATGCATGTATTATTGTTGTTCATAACATCATCCACAGAGCCACATACCATGGGATATCAATCCCTCAACTCTATCAGTAAGAAATATCATTTCATACCATAACAATAACCACTGTTAGGTCATAAGGCCCAACCACCATATTCCAATATCACCTTCATAACCAACATGCCTCACAAGGGCATATCCAATCCTTTTCTCACATCATAACCATCATAGCACACACTAGATATGATAATCAATTCAATAACACTTGCAAAGTTAGAAGATCGCATTCAAGAGAGATAGTTGCATAACATCATAGCCATCCATGATAAAGGTATAAGCAAGAGTTATTCACTTTGAGGGTTTAGAGTTTCTAATTTTGCCGATTAAGGTTCACAAGGTTAGGGTCAACCAAACACCATAGAACCACCACCCTCCATCATCATGGAGTGTGTTAGGATAAAGCAACATCATTACATAAGATTGGAGATCATGCAAAACAACATAACACATATGTTTACATGATTAACGTTAGATGTTCATACATGTTTCATAACCACCTACAATCACCACATGTTAGCCACTTAGGCACATGGGTCGTGGCCACCCTCCATAGTATGATGCAACCGTGGAATACACCATGGGTACCTCAACCTACTCCCTCGTCATGTCATGACCACCTTCTACATGCCACACCCACAACATTAGGGCTAGGGTTTCACTTCACCCTTCAACCATCATGTGACGCGAACAAGCTCCTCACTCACCTCTATGTCACGACTGCGGTGCCAACACACCAATATATTGCAACCCCAGCATCCCCTAGCTACGACAACCACTCCAAGGACTATCTCTATAAAGATAAGGTGAGAGGCTAAGGGTTTCTAGGCTGCTATTCTCCAAAGGTCTCAATCCAACATCACTAGGTCAAACACCACCACAAGAAGGGACATCTCGACCAAAGCCAACAAGGTCGTGGCCATCTGGATGGGCTATGTCACAACCATGAATCCCATACCCATGCCTCAATCACGAAACCTCCTAGGTAACATCCACAACAAGGGTAATCACCTAGGTCACCAAAATAGGCTGAAAACTATGCAAGAACCATGATCACCATGGAAGGAGACTCAAGTAAACCAATCACCGCAACACTAAGGCAAATGTTCAAGAAAAACATGACTAAAGGAAGAGAAAACATAGCCAAGATGACCAAAAATGAAACTAAAATATCAGTTACTTTGAGGTGTACAAACACCAAGCATGGGGACAAGGTCAAGGGTCAAATGTGGGGAAGAAACTCCATATCATCATCCCTTCCCAAAACTGATACAAGAAGGTTAGGGTTTCAGGTTACTACCAAACCCAAACATGGTAACTCTCCCAAACAAAATATAGGGCTAAGCTTCATATGCTAGCATGATGTAGGAACATATTAAAGAGAGAAAACAACAACACACATAACAAAAAGTGCAATAATAGAGAGGGTTTAGTGTTATATATTCCGCCTTAAGAAGATCGCCACCAAAGCTCCAAGCTCCAAGTTCAAGAGATCCAAGCACATGATCCAAGGTTAGAAGAAACTCCACTAAAAGCTCCATCCTCGGCCATAAGAGCACCTCAATAAGGGAGAAACATCAAGGTCAAAGGATAGCTCAAGAAGAGAGAACAAAACCCCAAAACCGAACCAAAGGAAGAAGGGAGAAAAGAGAAAAGAAACTCTCTCTCTCTCTCACTAGAGCATCGCCTTGGCAAAACATAGACCAAGGACAATAAGAAGGAAGAAGATAGGGTATAAGATCCTAAGGAACACCAAAGAAAGAAGATAAACACTCACCTGAGCTGGAGATGACCAAGGATCACCACTATCACCACATGCAAGGGATGAGCCACCTATATGGCACCAAGAGCACATCTTCTTGCTCCACCATGCTCCAAGGGTGAGCACAAGAGAAGGGAGGAAGAAGATGACCGAAAATAACCACTTGCATGAAGAAAAGAGGGTTCATATAGCAAAGGAGGAGGGAGCTAAGACAAAGGATGAGGTGTCAATGAGATACAACATCAAAGAAACACTTGTCCATTAAAAGGACCAACATGCATCCACATGAAATCACATAAGTTCCACATGTAAGAGACGGTGATACTCCATAGGTAGTATCTCGACCATCCAAGAAACTAACCCTATGTCACAACCGCAAAACACCTAGGGTCCCAAGGTTGTGACACACCACACATCACAACAATATAGCGACACCAAGACTACCCCAAAAGATCTAGGTCAAAACACACCTCTCGAACCTCCACCTCGACCCAAGACAAACTTGGTTGTGACCACCACACAAGGGAGGGGGAGTGACATGACCACAACACCCCACAAAAGGCTCTAAGTCGTGACCTAGGTCAAGGCAAAACAACAAGGTCACTAGGGTAGGGCACACAAACCCTAGAAAACCCTAATCTCCACTAAGGGTGATACTACTCAACTAGGAGACAAACAAGGCACCCCAAGGCTCCACACTCTCCCACAAGAAGCCAAGAGATAGAAGGAACACTCTAGATGTGGAAAATTGCACATCAAACCCCCTATATTGGGTAAATTGCAATTTGCACCAAAACTAGCACAGAAAGCATAAACATTAACCAAACAAGCTCAAACTAGCGACTTAACCTCTCCATAAGCCCTAATCACATCTCAAAAGATTTGAGAAAGATTCTAAGCAAAAGATCATGCCAAAAAAAATAGGGTTACCCCAAAACTCAAGTTAGGGTCCTTACAAGCCATAAACCCCTAACAAGGATTTCACCACTGAAATCCTAAGAGAAAAGAGAGGGGTACTTCCTCTTCATCTCTTCCTTGAGCTCCCACATGGCTTCCCCAACACCACGTTGATACTATAGAACTTCCAAAAGTTCTATGTACTTCTTCTTTAGCTTCTTCACTCTTTTGTCAAGAATTTCACATTGGGCCTTCCATATGGACATGTCCTCATTAAGACTCATTAGTGAGATTAAGTGTTCAAGAATTGGTTATGTTGGAGAGATTAGGACCCGATTGGATAGTTTGACATGAACTTGTATATGATAAACAAGTATTATCCATCTATAAAGAAAATCTAATAGTAAAACATTTTTCATTTGCTATATGTGGCTGCCCAGTGTCAGGAACATGAAATTCATGATGGATGCTCGTCTCCAGTGGCTACTACTTACCCGATTGAAAGTCAATTACATGATCAAGATGTGAATAGGTAGTCTGTGTCCTAAAAACATTGTAAAAGTAAGGTCTAGAAGAATTATGATAGGAAAGAAATTTATGGTGTTTGGAAAGCAATATGCCACGGTTGTCATCATAAGTTGAGTGGTGTTTACATACACATGACAATTCATTTGAACTCTGATCTTGATAGATGTCCCACATTGTAGGGCATTGAAGGAATGTTAGTAAACTAGAAATGATTATAAAGTCACTCAAATCCGCATTCAGTCAAATGGATGTAAGAAAATATCTTGCAAGCATGATCATTGTGTACAAATACCCACTAGCCATAGTTGAACATCATGGCTTTCAAAACTTTATGAATATTCTACAGCCTACTTTTAAGTGTCCATCTCGGAACACCATAATATATTGGTTCCATTTTATCTAAATGCTTCTACCATTAGTTGCAAAGTACTTGATAGTGATCCAACTCTTAGGTGGTACATCACATGGTATAACGATATAACTCTCAAGTAGTAAATGTTTGGATGGTATGTTGGAAAATATGCCTAAAGGACATGTTCTCTTGTGATAATATAAATCATGGTTCAAGTATGTTTCAATTATCTTGTGCTACTATCAAGTGTTAGTTTATCTTGTCTTGGGATAGGACCTTCCCTAGAAGTGTGACTTCAAAAACCAATTTAAGAATTGAGGTAACCTTAAATGACACTTAAAGCTTGAGTGATTAAGTGCATGAAGCATGAAAGAATATATATTGAGTATGATTCTTTGGAACCATGTATGCGATCTCTAAAGTACATGAGGAAAAGTCACTATGGAAGTGACTGATAGTGTGGGACCAAGCCCGGACAGGAAGGTCACCATAAGCCCAATGAAATGAAATAAAGTAAACTATGTGTGCCCTAAGTGATGAAGGAAAGTTGTGTAAAAGAATTTTAAAGGATATAATGTGCTTGGATGTTATCATAGAAGCCTCAAGTAAAATTTCTAATGAAATTGAATAAAGTTATGACATCTCAATGAAACCCTTGTGAAGTGTAGGCCCTAAGTCCACCCTAAGATCAAGTAGGATGACTAAAGGTACATAAGACTTGTGAGGTTTGGGGGATGATCATGTACTAAGGGCATAAGGCCCTTGGGGTCAAGAGGAGATAATTCCAAAGGTACCTATGCCCCAAGAGATCTTAAGGGAAAGACTGAGGCTAATGAGATATGAGATGTAGATGAAAAGAATGCAGGAAGTGATGTGATGATATTTGAATAAGAATCTTAAAGGGAGTTGTGCATATACTACAAAATTATGAGAAATTCTTTTCTCGTGTGTATGCATGGGATTAAGAAAATTGTGGTATTCATGGTTTGGAGTCATGTGGAGAATGATTCAATCTAAATTCGAAATTAAAAGATGATGTGTGAATGCATGATCTATACTCTTGGAATGGGATGAGCTTTGTATTTGGACTGCAATCAAATGCTTAGTTCATCTTATTATGAGTGTGAGAGATTAGATAGACATGATATTCTTAAAAAATGATATGAGTAAATGAATACCTAAGTTGAAATCTAAATGACATAATCTAGGGTTTGAGGTGTTACCTCACCCTGATAAGATAATAATGAATAAATGGTTTTGAAACCTAGGTGAACACGGTAGTCACCAAGTGAAATTGAAATTACAAATGAAAATGTAATTACCAAGTGAATTGGAATCATAATGTAATCACTGAGTGATAAAATCATGCAATGAATAAGGTTGAAATATACCCTGATATTGAATTTGAATACAACCTTATTAATGTGAGAAATTTGCATATCAATAAAATGTTAAACATATCCAAGATTTTTTTAACCCTACAATTTGAAGCTAATAAGAGTTATCATTCATCTTAATCTATATTGTCTTGAATTTTGAGGACGACATTCCTCTTAAGGAGGGGTGAATGTTAGATCCTCACATTTGGTAATTTGGAATTCTATGGATGTAAAATTTAATTTGTTGAGAAACACAACACTAATTATCTAACTATGAATGGCAACACAAGGGTTGAGGTTCCATATAAAGATAATTCAAGATGACTTTTAGAATACTAGAAGATAGTAACAAAACCAAAGTTAATTTAGGTATTTAAGATGGTAAAGGTTTTGCTGAAGTACCATGGTGAGGATGAAGCTACATGGGAGCTAAAGATGGACATGGAAAACTATCATCCCCATCTTTGTCAATGACTAGTTGAATTTTGTGAACACAATTCTTGTAAGAGTGGAAGGATGTTATAACATGAATTTCACATGTATTTATTCATATATTTGAATGCAAATATTGGATTGATAAGGAAATAATAGAAATCTTGATATTTTCTATATCTTATTTTCAAGTTTGATTTGAGAATGAAAATTCTCCATATGAATGGATTTTGTGTGTTTTACTATTTTTTATAGCCCATTGATAAATATTGTCTAAAGATGAGTGGAAAATCCAATAATAAAGAAATTACAAACGTAATGGACAATTGGTAGTTAAATACAAATTGGGTGGAAATTTATAGAAAAGATATGTAGAAGGCTACTAATAAGTTTCTTTCATCCCAATGTTGTGCTTAAAAAGAAAACATACAAAATAAGAAATCTTGCTAAGTCTAGATGAGGAAAGATGTTAATTGATGCCTTCAATAAATCAAATAAAGCATTTGCTAAGGGAAAAAAAAGGATATTTAATCTTTGTATTTTGACACCAAACCTTTCCCAAACCAAGATTTAGTTATTGAAAGGTTTCCTATAAACTTTGGGGCCAGTTGGAGTACAGATGAGAAAGATATGATTTATTTGAGTTACTATAATCAAAACATCACATATAGGTCTGTATGATACAAAATAAAGAAATGGGTATCTCGTTCCCATAATAATTACCCAATATATTTTAGATGAGATATAATCCAAACCTAAGATTGTTGAAGAAAACCCATAGAATTTTATAATATCTCATGATCTACAAAAAAATTTGGTAATTATTTTGATTTTCCTTGGAAACCAATTTTTAGATGATTAAGGGAGTAATTAAGGATTTTTCATTTCTAAATGGGAGATAGAAATTTGAAAAGAAATTCCTAGAAAATTTTGTATGAAATGGAGTTCTAATGAGAACGATAGAATTACTCTCCCTTTTTGGGATTTTATCAAAAGGAAAGTAATTTCTTTAGAGAAATGTCTTCTCTTTCCCTCCAACACTTGATACACCGTAATCCTATTTCCTTCCCATCCCATCGATGGGTTGCAGGGTTGTATCCCCTACTCCTTTTACCTATATAAGGTGTTGAATACCTTTGGTCAAGGAGGGGAGATGAACCAGAAACCCTGGTTCCCCTCCATGGGCTATAGCACCCTAGAACACCTTCCCGGGATCTCCATTGCAGCCCAATAAGGAAACGTCATGGTAGGATGTGTGATCCCAAGGCTTGTGGTGTAGCTCATATACACCATATTTATGCACTATACTCGAATGTCATACTGATGAGAATAGGTATGTACCTGACCTAATACTTCAACCCATAACCTAATTCTATACCTAGAACCCTAGGACCTACCGTCCTCTTCTTTGGCCACTGCTAACACTCAAACCGAGTCCGTCCAGGGATGCGGAGGTAACTGATTGCTTTCCTGGTTGTTGGAGCCCATGATCTAAGGTGAGGGTTGACCTTTTGGTCATGTACGGGATGGAGACAGGATCATCCAAAATTGTGAGGTAGGTGATAATTTGGAGGTTAAAAGACCCAAAGTCCCTAGTTGCATGCCTGAAGGGTGAGGTAGTGGGAGTCTTTCCCCCTCAAATCCCATGCAGAGATGGAATTTTATAAAAAAAATCTTTTGCCGACGTGTCAACATCTAATTGGACAAAATAGGAATAAATTGTAATAATTGTAGATTATGACTGATAAGTCAGTTTGTAGAGAAATCATATATCAAATTAATCACAAAAATACATAGAACCCAAATAATATATGTCTGATATCTAGTTCTGATAATAGTTCCAAAAGTAGGGATAACACATGTTTAAGTGGTTATTATTATATGGAAGCCCCAGAATAAAAAATTAACATATTGAGTACATTGAAAATGTTTACTTTGCATTATAATTTGATATTGATAAATATAATGACACTTTAAAGTAATTATGATCTTGATGTATAATTTGTGTTTTTAAAGTGAATAATCCTCAACATGTGTAATTGGGTTATGAAATTGAATGTATAATTTATGATAGTTTTAAATGAAAATAATATGGTTCAGATGTTCATAATAGTGTAATGTGCTTGATTTGATGAGAATCCTAATCCTTGATATGCTACAAATAATAATGATCATGATTAAAACATCTGAGTCATAAACATGATAATTAGGGTTTAAAACCTAATATGCCTTGTCATGATAATTTGAGTTCTTGAATCAATGGTAATTGCTTTAAATGGTTTTACATGAATAACTTGATAATTAGGGTTTCACCTAGTGTCTAATATGGATTAATAACCTTTTTTTTCTTTGGTGACCGAGAGAACCCCCCTCTGGTGAGGTCGAAATAGGATTAATAAATTTAATAAATTAGAGTGTGATGGAATTAGGGTTGTACCCTTATTCCTTATCCAAAACTCAAGACCACCCTAAACTGTAGATTAGGGCTCGGGTAGGGTTTAATATGAATAATGTGATGCTGACACATTAGGATTTACATACATGCAGATCTTATGTTGAATTGATTGGGTTCCTCATTGCTTTCTTAATTGGATGATACGGTTAAAGTATGACTGCATGATATCTACATGGTTCTATAAGAGCTACGTGGTTACACCTATGAATACTCGCTTTAGCGATATTCGTGGTTTTCTGAAGTTTCCCTAATGGATTGCAATTAAACTGCCTGATTGTTTATTTACTTCCTACAATCTATAATGCCACTATGAGTATCATCTTATATAAATGTAACCTACTCAATCCCTGAATAATGATCTATTGTTAGTTAAAAAGAATGGGGTTAAAGAATTCATTATGGGAATGACGGGTGATCCAGCCCAGAAAGGAAGATCACCACAAGCCAATCTTAGAAAGGAAGGCCAATCTATTACACCAATCCTAGGTGAGGGAAGGTTATAAAGGTCCAGTACAGGGACCAAACTATAAATAAAGGGTTCCCATAAATAGGATCCCTTAAAGAGAGGGCACACCATATAGAATATAAGGGTAAGCATTGAGAGGTTATACAAGAAAATGCATGTTCAATTTTGTAATGATAATTGTTACTATGGATGATTATGTTGTTATACCTACATGCGTATATTTTGTTTGCACCCCACATACACAGTATAGCAATATACTGATATTTAAGCATGGTGAATTAGATTAAATTCATGGACGCCATTAAATCTAAGTAAAGGAGGATTAGTCAGATACTTCTTTTCAATATCTATTAGTTCCAGGTTGGAAAGTCATGTAATACTTTAGAGGAGTATCATTTTATATCATGTAAATAAAATTTGTTAAATAATGGAAATTATTGAATATTATTTGTTATTTGGTTAAATCTAGATTGTGGGAATTTTAAGTAATGGCTCTCAACTTGAAGGTCTTTCCTTAATTGGGGGATGCTAAAATGGAGTTTGTTACATTGTTTGTCATGATAGAATTGTTTTTTGGAACTAAGTACCCATTGTTAATCTTTAATTCCCAAATATGTGTTGTATATGAAACAATTTAGATGCATGGTTTGGTTCCTCTGATGTTGTTGTATCCAAAATGGCAAAGATTATGATGGAAAAGTTTCCATGTTCTAAACATCTTGGCTTTTGAAACTTTCTCAATATTCTGCAACCTACTTTTAAGTGTCAATATCATAACACCATAATATACCCATGTCATTTTATCTAAACACTTCCACCCTTAGTAGAAAGTACTTGATAGTGATCAAACTCTTGGGTGGTAGATCAACTGGTATAATGATATAACTCTCAGGTCATAAAAGCATCTATGGTGTAATGGAAAATATGCATAAAGGACATGTTCTCTTGTGATAATATGAATTGTGGTTCAAGTATGTTTCGGTTATCTTTTTCTACTATCAAGTGTTCATTTATCGTGTCTTGGGATATGACCTTCTCTTGAAGTCTGAGTTCACAAATAAATTTAAACACTGAGGTAAACTTAAATGTTGCTTAAATCTTGAGCGATTAAGTGCATGAAGCATGAAAGAAAATATGTTGAGTATGATTCTTTGGACCCATGTATGCCATCTCTAAGGGACAAGAGGAACAATTAAAGTGGAAGTGACTGATAGTGTGGTACCAAGACCAGACAAGAAGGTCACCATGAGCCCAATGAAAGGACATAAAGTAAATGTGTTCCCTAAGAGATGAAGGAAAGTTGGGTAAAAGAATTTTAAAGGATATAATGTGCTTGGATATTATCAGAGAAACCTCAAGTAAAATGTGTAATGAAATAGAATAAAGTTATGACATCTCAATGAAACCCTTGTGAAAGGTAGGCCCCTAAGTCAACCCTAAGATCAAGTAGGATGATTAAGAGTACATAACACTTATGAGGTTTGGGTGATGATCATATACTAAGTGCATAAGGTCTTTTACTTTAGGGTGGTGAATCTCTTAATATAATCAGAGTCAAAGATGAAGTCAACGTCCATTTAGAGAATATTGGTAAGAGGTTTAGTGATTTTTCTTAAGTTTCATATGGACCTCCTACAGAATCTAGCATGTCAAAAAAAATGTGCATACCACTTGTATTGTGGTTGAAGGAGATTATCTAGAGATGTCTTTTGTATTTGACTTGTCAAACTCAATGCCTCTATAGGTGACATGATGTCCTAGAATAATGTCTTCCTTCAACATGAAGTGGCATATTTCCCAATTAAGCACTAGATGTGGTATCTCATAATGTCCTAGGACATGAGTCAAAAGAATCTTTATAGAATGAAAAGTCATCTAAGAAGATTTCAATTATCATATCAATAAGGTCAATGAACATAAATTACATGAAGCATTGGAAAGTTGTAGGTGCATTGCATTATCCAAAAGGCATCGGACAAAAAGCATACATGCCAAAGGGGCATATTATGGTCGAATTTTCTTGATCAGTAGGGTGAATGGATATCTAGTAGAATCCAAAATACCCATATAGGTAATAGAAGAACTCCTAGTATGCAAGTATTTCTAGGACCTGATCAAGAAATGGAAGTGAGAATTGGTCCTTCCGAGTAGCATTGTTAAGCTTATGGTAATCAATTCACATGTGTCACCTAGTTTCAATGCATATTGGGATAAGCTCATTCCTCTCATTCAAAACAAGTGTCGTGTCTCCCTTCTTTGACACTACTTGTACATGCATATTGGGATGATCATGTATGAAGTAGAGATGGGATAGATGATCCCAAGAAGTAGTAGCTTTATCACATCCTTCCACATGACCTCATCCAGCTTACGTTGAGGCTCGTTGGAGGACCTATAGTTTTCAACCACATTGATTATGTGCATGTAGAGGGCTTGACTCACTCCAATTGGGGTAGTGTTTTTTTAGTCTGATGCCTTCTATCTCTTCTTATAAAAAACTTGTCTTCTTTCTCAACATTGAGATATGCATATTTCATTACTACACAAAAAAATCTCATCTAGAAAGATATATTTTAGCCCCTCATGTAGAGGCTTCATCTCTGTAAAGTGAACTTCTCATATCCTTTTTCAATTATAGAGATAGACTTGAGTTCTTCAATCTCATCTTTAGTTCTTCCTTAGCATTTTCTACATGGAAGAGAATTTTCTCCATTTATTCATCATTTAGTTGATGAGTATTAGGATCGATGACTATTTCTTGAAGAGGGTCATCATAGGTAGACATATCCTTCTCCAGCTTCATCATCTTGTCAGTGAAGTCATTGAGGAAGCATTATTCCTAAAAAGAGGAATCTAGGAAACTCTTAAAGATTTTGAAGTCAAGCGTGTTTGTCCCAAGCCTTAACATTAAGATTCTAGCTTCAACGTCAGTTAAAGATTTTATTATTTCAATGAATGGGAACCCAAAGATGAGAGGATATCAAAGATACTCCTTGATGTCCTTGATGACAAAATCACATGTCAATAGGATTTAGGATCCAATCTCACAGCGATGTCTTCAATGTCCCCAAAGGGTTTCCATAGAAGAGCCAACAACATGAATCACAATGTCAGTGGGAAGTGATGCATGCTTGCTACACGTATTAAATGCAAGTGCATGTACTGAAGTAATATAGGCCAAAAGATGCCCAGATATTGAACTAGGGGAAACATGTATCCAAAGACTACTACTAACTATGACTCAATCAGCTAGACCTATTGAAAAAGGTGATTGGGTGATGAATTGACTAATTGTAAGAATTAAAACTAAATTAGTGAGGTTGTGATCACAAATGGAATGGATTCCCTAGGAATACACTTTTGCCATGGTTTATATTGCAATTGACATTATTTACTAATATTCAGTTCTCCTAACCCTTAACTAAGGGACCTCTAGAATGAATTACCCACTCTCACAGCATAATTCACTGCCTACTCTAATACAAATCTCACTCTCATAGCAATTTAATTATTAGCTAGGTGCTTTAGCGAATCCTCTGGGATATACCCAACATGGTTGTAAGCCCTCTCTCAAGGTGTGGTCTAGGCTATGTAAATCTACAACCTATCCAACACTTAATCCTTCTTTATAAGAATTTATCATCTAAGAAATTAACTATGGTGATCAAGAATAGATAATTCATGAAGCAATCATAGAATTACGTCTAGAAATTAGGAAAAACATAAATATCAACTCATAATTGTCAAGTACAACACATAACTGGGCTACTCCCCAATCTTAAGGAATTAGGGGATTATCCTTGCATGACTTCAGTTGCCATACATATAGACGCAGAAGGGAAAAATGAGGAAAACATTAAAGAATCAGTGAAAATCCGTGGAGAAGAAGATATGTTTGACTCCCTCTAATAAACGTGGTGATTTTCTATCCTCTAGTTGCAAATCCATCTACCAGAGGATCTCAAATTGTCCAAAACATATCTTTCTCCTTTCCTTGATCTTTTCACAGCTCTCTCTTATCATGCAATGAACTCCAGCATGATTATTAGGTCTAGCCAAAATTCTCCTTAGTCATAATATTGACTTAGGGCATCACTAAGTCGTGGATGTTGGATTAATCACAATCTTTGATCACATCTGATCGCAATAAGTCGGTACCACTGATAGGATGTCAGTGGAATTGAGTCCCCTCTTTTGGTCCGTGACTCCATGTGAGTGTCAGTATTACCGACAGAAGTGTCGATAGCACCAAGTTTCTCCATGCCATCTCCTAATAGTTTTTCTATTGATCAATTTGGTAGTACTGATATTTTTTTCAATGCCACTGAGTTTCTTTGACTCATGTCTGCCCTTTTCTTCAATTGTCAGTACCACCGACAATGATTTCGGTAGCACGGAGCTGATCTAGGACTTGTCAATTCACCCAAAAATCAAAATGAAGATTATAAATAAGTAGCACAAATTATGATAAATAAATATGAAATAGTAGAAATAGCTAATATTTGATGCAAATGTATGTCACATCTAATAATGCTAAATCATGAACATATAACGTCAAAATGAGAAAATATGCATGAAATATATAATAAAATAGCATGTGAAAAGCAAATAATATTTAGTGCATCAAAATCCCCTAAGCTTAAATGTTGCTCACCCTCGAGCGGTACTACCCTCGGATCTCTTTGAGATAAGTCAGCAAAAGGACAATTAATATGAACTTCATTTCTCACAACCCTCACCTGGCGGTCCCAAACCGACCATCACTGACCATTGAACAAATAACTACTCTCAAGTGGCCAAAAATATCATTAAAGTTTTTCACCCCTATATCACTGAAATACTATCAATAGAGAGGTTAAAATCATAGCCAATATGGAAATTTCTTGATGTAACATGTAAATCCATATCTAGATTGCTCTTTTCTACCTACCAAACTAATTGGAGGTAGTTCCCCTTATGAGAATGAATGAGGGGATCAATCATATATGTGGTAAAGTGTAATGGGTGGAATGAAGTAGGTGGCTAATGAATAATCATAGGTAAGTTTTGGATTATTTATGCAAAAATAAACATTATGAACCTACAAAATGAAGGAAGTAAGAAATGCATGAATCCTAATGCCTCTGATTTGGGTGGAATGATGCATGCACTAAAAGTCTCATCTTCTTGATGAGAGTATTTTAAGAGAATACATCATGTAGTTATTTCCATTTCTTATGAAGAAAAAATCACAACTGAGCTCATGGCATCCTTTTCTCCCCCTCTTTATTTCATTGTGCTTTTCTTGGTTTTAATTGGCCCACTGATTTAGAATGGTTGAAGAGTACGATTGGGCTTCACTATAACAACTCAATGTCTTTTTTTCATTACAATTTGAGGGATGAGGATGTCTATCCTTGCACTTGACTTCCAGTGGAAAACAACATGGGCACATGATGAAAGAATGAATGATACAAAAGATAAGCAATCTACATGGATTTGATATGCAACTAATTAGTATGCACTTTTTTTCATTTTGTAACTAATGTAATAAAAGGAAACTAACTATCATGCCACATATTATGCTATGCAATGCAAAAAAGAGGAAACAATTTGGGTTACTTGATCATCTGAAGGTGGTCAAATGTATGAACATAGGATTAAATCACAATATTAGGCAACAATGCCTTCTTAAACTATGATATGTCCTCTCCTATTGACCTATGTACAACGTAACCTTAGGTTCTATTTCTAAAAATTCCATTTAAGGTCTCGTTAAATGTTTGGTTGGTTTGGGCTCAAACCCCATTGTCATCCTCAATTCATGGATGATTGAGAATTTTCATTCATATCAAATGTCCTCAATATGGCTAACCATACACTTACTCTAGGTGATGCTTCCTTTATAATTTGCAACTAAGCTTTAAAAGATATGACAATTTAAGATATGTGTTTTAATTTTCAGATTTAAAATTTCATTGAACAAGTACACAAGAACACATTTCTACGATGAAGGCAGAAATCATGATAATAATGCTCCATGACTACACTAGATAGTCGTGGATCCTACAAATTCAGAATGATAAAAGTAAAAAACAAAATAAATGTAGAGCTATTCCAGCACCCCCTAAGTTTGTACTTGACTATGTCCTCATAGTCAAAATACAATCAAATAAGTGGAATAGTGGCATTGAATCAAAATGGTGGTGGTGGCATGTTTGGATCTGGCAGGTAGAAAGTGCCAGTGAAGCTAGGTGGCTTTGACGGCATCTCTAGAGGTTCTAGGTAGTTGTGAAACTGCCCCTGGATCCAGTAATGATCATAGAATGGCTGTTGGTAGTGCTCAATATGTTGTAGGTGAGTGTGCATCTTTTCCTAGTTCGTCATTAGAAGACGCACATTTTCAAAAATGGTCTTCTAGTTCTAATAAAGCCACCCTTGAATGTCATGGATGCTTGCCAATGTTGATGATTGTTGTTGTTGTCCCTATTGAATTGACTACAACATCCCATACATACCTAGCATAAAATAAGGATCATCTTACTGAGCAGGTTGTGGAGCAACGGAGGTTGACTCTCCAAATCTTTGTGAAGACCGATAGATGACTCACTATTGTGTGAATGGCATGGTTGCCTCCTCCTCTTTGGTGTCTCCACCTTGCTCTGGATCGACGTTGTCTTGCTCCTACTCTACCTCCTCTATCGGCCACCTCAAGAAATTCACCCCTTGTAGATTGAATATAGGGTTAGGAAGGGCCCTTCCCAAAGCTGTTCATATATTGTGCAATAGGAAAATACCTTTCCCTCCTGCTTGCTGACAAGATGAACCTTCTTGAAGTGTTTGAAATCCATCTTGGAGGAGGTCCTGAAAGAGTTGGAAGTGGAGAGGTCGAGGTTGAGGTGTGTTGCTACTGGTGTAATAAGCCATCCAAAGTGGATTGGGGGTTCCTCTAGACCTAATGCTTGACTTAGCATGTGTTAAAGAAAGAAGGATCCAAGTTTAGCTTTTTCTTCCCCTTCAGACAAGAATGCCCAAAAGACATAAAGATCGGCTTGTTGCACCTTCCATTGCCCTTATGTAGACCTGGCAAAGTTTTTGTTGGTACGATATTGATGCATAATTTGAGCAAACACATGCTCGATGTCCATGATGAAAGATTGGTGCCATTTGATGGTTATTCCCTGTGGCAAGTCCATCATGAGCTGTCATGCCCATGTGTAGCCTAAGTCGATGGGTGTGTAGTGTATGCCCCCTACTAGCCACCCATAGACGGTGTTGATCTCCGCCAATGTAAAATAGTGGGTGGTGTTGTAGAGGAGGAAGCACAACCATCCTTCTCCCATCCTTCCCCATGCTTGGGGATGCATCAAGCCTCTAAGGACACCAGGAACTCATAGATGATCTCCTGGTAGGTGGGCCAATCACCAAAGAAAGGGTGATCACCCACCATGCCCTGGCTAGCACAGACTTACTGGAGACTCTCAGTGAATCCTACGTCGTTGAGGAAGGAAGGATCACCATACTGTGTGGGTACTATCTCCCTCTTCACCAGGCTGGGGTAAATCATCCTTTGATCATCGTTGACATTAGCCATGTGTGCCTAATTGGGCACCATCATGTTGGCTCCTACTGTCGGTGAAGATGATCTCCTTGTCACCATTGGTCAAGGAAAAAAGAGACGAAGAAGAGAGTCAGTATCCATTGTTGATACACATGGCTCGTGTCTATCGATGTTGTGACACACTGCTCCACGTCAGTAGTATTGATGCATTGTTAGTAATACTGACTTCTAGAATGTATTGTCAGATCGGTTCCACTAACCGTTGGATGGAGATAATCTTGTATGTCAAAGTGCACATCCACAGATTCTGTGTTTTTAGGTGTCGGTACCACCGGCTGCTATGTCAGTGGTACCAAGCTGTTATTTGGCCACCACTATTGAAAATTCCAGTGCCACTGACTATTTGGGTTAGTGGTACTGAGTTTTTAATTTTTTCAGTACTCTCAAATGACTCCTCAATATCTCAAACCTAGAGTGTCATCAAGTATCGGTGCTACCGATAGGGTGTCGGTAGTATTGATCCTATACACTGAATCTGACTCTGGCTCTATAAGAAATGGATGCCACTAACTACTGTGTCGATGGTATCGAGTTGTATTTTAGGCATCTCTGCTGAAAATTTCAGTGCCACCGACATTGTATGTTGGTGGTACCAAGTTGTTGATGATCACCCCTGTAATTTTCTTCCAATTTTTATGCCACCGAAAGGCATATCGGTGGTACCGACTAGCTTTTGAAATTCTCCTATTTATTTTCACATTTGGCATATGTGCCACAGAAATTGGTGTTAGTGGAACTGAGTTTTCTTTTGCCTGCACACCAAACATAAAGGGTCAAGGTACCTTTTTTATATCTAAAAATTGAAATGCAAGTTATAACAATGAAAACTCTTAAAAAGAATGTGAAATACAAAAACTAAAGTATGATAAAATAAAATTGGGTTGCCTTCCAACAAGCGCCCTTGTTTTACGTCATAGGCTCGACGATCAGATCAATTACTACATCAATGAATCTCAAGGAGCTTGAACTCCTCTCCTTCATGTATCAATTATCCCCCATAGTAGTGTTTCAACTATACCCATTCATAAGAAATGGATCAGCTCCAGTATTGATCTTGACTAATCCATGTGGTAATGCCTCAACCACCACATATGGCTCACTCCATCTAGACCTTAATTTCCCCAGATGTAATTTCATTATAGATAGAATAGAAGCACCTTTTGTCCTAGAGTAAGCACTTTATGCAATATATCCTCAAGCTTTCATAGGCATCTAGCCTAAGCTCATCCAATTCATTGAGCTCCAACATGTGTTTCTTTCCTACAACATCAATATTGAAATTCAACATATCCTCAACGCCCACTTGACTTTGTTTTCCAACTCTATAGGTAAATGAAAAGCTCTACCATAAACCCACCAAAATGGATTTATTTCTATAGGGTGTTTTATAGCCTGTCATGTATGCCCAAAGAGCATCATTTAATTACATGCTCCAAGTGGTCCTATTTGTTGAGACTTTTTTTGTAAGATCTTCTTAATTTATCTATTAGACACCTCATCCTGACCTTGGGTATGTGGATGATATGGGGTTCCTACTCTATGCCTCATTCTACATATTTTCTCAATAAAGCTTCTAACTTCTTATTAGTGAAGTGAGATCCCCCATCATTTATCATCACTCTCGGCACCCTGAACCAATAGAAAATTTGGTCCTTTACAAATTTGCAAACAACATGTGCATCATTGATGTGGGTTGGAATTGGTTCCACCCACATAGACACGTAGTCAACTTTAAAAAATATATATATATTATAATTAGAAGACACAAAGGCTATCATAAAGTCAATTCCCCATAAATCAAAAACCTCAACTTCTTGAAAAATGTTTAGGGGCATTTCGTGTCTCCTAGATATATTTCCTACTTGTTGACATGCATCATAATTACACATAAAATTATAAGCATATTTAAATAAAGAAGCCCAATAAAACCACTTTCGCACACCTTGGCCAATGTCCTAGATCTAGCATAGTGTCCCCCAGTAGGTAGGCAATGACAATATGTCAAGGTACTCTCAATCTCACACTCCAGCACACACTTCCTCGAAATCCTATCCCTACATTGTTTGAGTAAGTTCCCACACATAAAATCTCAAAGAGTGGAGAAAATTTCTTATCTTGATACCCCCAATCTTTTGGCAGCTTGCCACATGCCAAGTAGTTCACAATGTTTGCAAACTATGGGTCTTTATTTTTCATGGCGAACAATTGCTCATCTGGGAACTCCTCAACAATGAGTATCTCTAAGTCCCTCTCATCCACTCTTTCTAAACTAGACAAATGATCAGCTTCCACATTTTATGTCCCTACCTTATCCTTGATTTCTAAATCAAATTCCTATCATAGAAAAATCCATCTTATCAATCTAAGCTTGCCATCTTTCTTTTGTAGTAGATATTTTATCATGCATAGTTAGCCCAAACTATAACCCTATCCCCAATTAAATACTAGAGGTTTTTTTAAAAATAAAACACTACACTAAAAATCTCTTTTTTAGTTGGTGTGTAATTATGTTGGGCATCATTATCTTTGATGCATAATAAATAACTATGGGGGTTTTATTCTTACATTGTCCTAGAACAACACCTATCACATAATCTGATGTGTCACACATGAGCTCAAATGGTTGGCTCCAATCCGGAGCCTATATCACAGGTGTAGAGACTTATTTCTATTTCAACACCTCAATAGCCTTCAAACATCGCCTCATCAAAATTAAACTCAGCATCTATCTCTAGCAATTCATAAAGTGGATTTGCAATCTTCAAGAAATCTTTTATAAAACATCGATAAAAGTCGGCATGTCCTAGAAAACTCCTAACCCCCTTCACAAATGATGGTTGAAGTAGCTAGAGATCACTTCAATATTTACTAGTTTGACCTCCATTCCTCTATTCACTAGTACATAACTGACCTTTAGTGTCGGTTATTTAAGGCCTTTAGTGTCGGTTTCTAAGATACACCTATGTGGGCGACGCTAAAATCCCAGCCGTTACGCGTCGGTTCAAAAACCGATGACAAAACCCTTCGCGCGCCACTGAAAATGCGCCAGCAGGGCACTATAGGCGTCAGTTATTAGATAAGAAATCGACGCCATATACCTTCGCACCATAGAAGGGTGCCATCTTGGGTACTATCAGCGTCGGTTATTAGATAAGAAACCGACGTCATATAACTCCCAACACGGCCGTCCTGGCCAGCACGGCCGTGGTGTCTGGTCCGCTGCCACGGCCGTGCACTCCCAACACAGCCGTGCTGGCCAGCACGGCTGTGGTGTCTGGTCCGCTTCCACGGTCGTGCTGGCCAGCACGGCTGTGGTGTTAAGGAAATAGACGTCGGTTACGAGTAGGAAACCGACACTGTAACTATGTGGCATCGGTTTTATACAAATAACTGATGCCTATTTTTTGTTTTTTTTTTCTTTCAGTCTGCAGACCTGCTGTATGGCTGGTCGCAGGATGAGAAACATACAGTTCAATTATGAATTGTAGGTTTTACGACATCCATTGATATCAGCCAACAACAAGCCACAAACCTGCAAAATTAACAACAAAAATATTCACACATTTAGCAATACAACCTACATTTCCATTTGATTTTCACACATTTAGAAACATTCATGTAGCTAGCAATCTGTAGTTCCATTCATTTTCACATTCACACATGTAGAAACATTCATATAGAAACCAACAATTTCATTCATTTTCACTCAGACACATGTAGAAACATCCATACATGTAGAAACATTCACACATATATTATAATTCAGAAATTCATTTACAAAATATCATTTTTTAGTCATTATTCGCTATCAACATCCCAATTATATCTTAAAACCCCCACTATATGTATGGTTGTCGCCCATTCTTCTCTTACTTCATTTAATTCTCCTGTCGTATAGGGAGCATATACATCTGGTAAGGCCGTTCATGTAGTGTGGTCAGTTTTAAACACCTGTAAAGAGAATGATGTATATATATAATTAATGAGCTATAAATAAGATCGATATATTTCATATTATCTAATGAGACTATATAATACCTCAACAATACAATCGATGTCCATTGCGGCATATTTGATAATCATGTGCGTCAATCGCATCACATAGTGTCCACATGCCCATCCGTTGTCTTGTCTAGCACACTATAAATTCAAACATACAAAATATTAAAAAATACAACTAATTAAGCAATGTTCACATAAATAATATATACATATATTGCAGTCGGGAACTTACTTTTACGTTCTTCCAAATTATTGGCTGGTTCTTTTTCATGGGGACCTTTCCTCCAGCCTTTTTGAACTCATCAAAACCCCTACATGTTAATGTAACACAGTATATTGCATAATTAAATAGTAATGTAATAACATATGTTAACGGATATGAAAATGAAATATTTCTCACCGGAATAATGTCATTTTCATTATGTGTCCATATTTTGTATTCAATTTACTCCCCTTAGGATCTAGATAATAGACAGTGAATGTCTCGGGGACAATAACCAGTAACTCCCAATGCATACCACTAGAGGTAAAAAAGTTAAAAATTAATAATTCAAAATCCACAATAAAAATGTAATTTTCTTAAGTCCAAATTATAATAAGCAAAGTAAACTTACTCTACATTGAATGGAGCCATTATCACCGTCTTCTTATTTTGAGCAAAAATTGTAAAAGCCTCATAGCAGTATTGTTGAACTGACGGAGGGTCTTTAGCTACTAGACTAATCAAAGATGGAATCAAAAATCCTACATGTTCGAATGCAAAATTTGCACATATCTTGTCTAAGTAGCTGCAAAATATGTATTAATTACGCATGCATTAATAAATAAGAAACCAGATCACCAGATCCTACACAAAGTATATGGATGTATAAAGAAGATCTCACCTTATCCATAACTCTATCACATATGTATTTAGCCAATCATATCGAAACAACTCCAAAATATCTTGTATAAATAGTTTGCTTTCGTATGATTGACCTACAACATCTGAATCTATAGAAACAGTTATAGGGAAATTTATATCATGTTCGCCTAACCATATTTCCATACCCCTACAGTTAGGACCTAACGGGACAGGTAGGTCCTATGGAACCCAACTGAGTAATGCAGGAGGTGGAAGTGGAGGCCTAGATGCAGTGGGTGTCTTCTTTTTAACCTGTATATATATATAACAATTTCAGATCAACTGACATCATATACACACACTAAAAATTTAACGTAATGTAAATTTACCATACAGTTTCAGTAAAGATGACATCCACTTTTAGCCACAATATCACTCTGCCTTTTGCCTCACCAAGCATTTCACAATCTGGGTGGGCATATGGCAATGGAAGATCCATCCACTTGGGGAATATATGTATCGGGCTGACACGAATCCAACCAGCTGGTAATGGAGACCCATGAAACATTTCCCCTGGTAGGGATGGGTAAGTCGACGCCTCTGCAACGACATATTCATTACTTTTTAGACGGCATGGCTTCAACCCCTACAAATTTTTGTGTAAAGAATGTTATATACATATATACATATCATCTTTTTGTGAAACAGCTACAATATCATATATACATATCATCTTGAAAACATATCATCTTAAATTAAAAAACTAGTTACTATGTCATAAAAATACTTACAGCGGATTTGCTAGGTGGTGGGTCTACAGGATTACTCCCAACCTCTGCAGTAGGAGTAGAGCCTGCAATCAGAGACACCATAGGTATTGTCTGGTAAGTGGCAGTCTGAGATGCCTGCCACTTTTTCATTGCTTCTTCGAGTTTCCTATCAAATAGCTTATCTACCTATACATGGATAAAAGAAACGTCAAATTCTAATTATTGAATTCTCTTTTACAGTAACATCTACAAGGAAAAAATATGTTACCTCTTCTTGTGAAAGTCCCACTTTTGGGACATGTTTGCACTGGGATGGCCCAAAAAAAGCTTTGATGCCCACACCAGCGCCTGCAGCCCTAACATGTCCAGGATGCTCTGGGTTACCCAGAGCAACTATCAATTCATCCCTTGTGCCCTCAGGGATGAACTTGCCTTGTTTCCTCATCTCGTGCAGCTCCCACTAATCGCCAAAACAAAAATTTGTAATTAAGTAAACACCACAAATAATCAATATTCGAACGATTGCTGTAAGAGTTGTATTTTACCATTTTTGCAGCCGCCTCAGCAGTTGCGGGATTCCTTATTTCTCCCTTCTTATTTTGCCTCCCAGCTATCCAGACATCATGGCGAGGCAGAGGAGTGCTACCTATAGTGGAGGACTCCTGAGTAGCAGTAGACTGAGCAGTAGCCTCAGACTGTAGTCTTTGGCGAATGCCTACATACCCCTTTGGACTCATTGTGTGGTCATGCACATTCAGTGCACGCCTTGATCTTTGTGCCTCACTGAGGGCCTAGTTAGTATGCACATTAATGATTTGGTTAGTAACAGTAAATGTTAATCTTGAATAGGTGAATATAACATATATTAATGAGATTGGGACTGACGCCTAATACCTTGAATTCATCAGTTTGTCTTGAAGCAACAAACGCGTCCCATTCTTCTTTGTCCAGGAAGTTCCACTGTTTAGTAGTTGTCTTCTTCCTCTTGTCAGCTTCTTTTATGTATTCTCGGGTGAGATTTTTCCTATAGTTCCTTAGGACTCTCCCACAGCGTTGCATCACGCATTTACGATGCAGCTTTTCATCCAATTCAAATATACTCTGCAAAATAGAATTTCTATTAACTAGTATCCAAAAAATTAGTAATCTACAAAATAGAATTTCAAATTAATAATAACTCACGCATAAATCCCTCCATATTATGTCTTTCTTCTCCTTAGAAACTTTATGCCAAGAATCTAACTTACAACCGCAATGGCTAGGAGTAACATACCCAAGATATGAAACAAATGAATTGCGATTCACACCAGATACATTTCCTGCATTATCAAAATCCACAACAAGTTTGGGCCCATTGCCCTTTTGCACTATTAACTTCTTCACCATAGTGATGCCCCTTCTCTTGTCAACTTTTTGGTGTTGTTGATCAAGTGCTTCAGATGGTACATGTGCATCATCAACCTAAAATTTGACAAAATAAACACATTTACAAGATATAACTATAAATGGACATATAGATATAAATATATGATATATTTTTAAAACTTACATTGTGAGGCGGTGCATTGATGTCCTCACCCTCATGGTAATCATCAGCACGGTCATCAGGAGAATGCTCAGCCATCTGAAAATTCACATTCACATTGTAAAGTAATTCAAATTGTAAAGCCCACATTGTAAGTTCACATTCACATTGTAAAGTTCACATTGTAAAGTAATTCAAATTGTATAGCTCACATTGAAAAGTTCACATTCACATTGTAAAGTTCACATTCAGAAAAATAAAACATATAAAAATATAAACATGCCTCTAATATTGCGATTTTTTATCAATTAACAATCCTTCATTGTGATCTCCGCGCACATACAAGTCATCATTAGCTTCAATATTTGCTGGTGTTGGCAACCCAACTGAGAATGGACTGGAGTCATCATACTTATCATAGTACTATTCTTCATCTATAGGATCTTCAATGAACTATCTTTTACCATGAAGAACAGCCGACCATTTATCATTTGCAGGATCATCGATATAAAATACTTGTTTCGCATGTGATGCCAATATGAATGGTTCACCCTTCTCGCCAATCTTTTCAAAGTTCACTAAAGTGAAACCCAATTCATCCACTATAACTCCTTTGGTGTTATCAACCCAATTACATTTGAAGAGCGGAATTCTGAAATCTATGTAGTCAAACTCCCATATGTCTTCAATGACACCGTAATATGACATTTTAGCTTCATGTGGACTCTTATCCTTTGTACTTGCAAAAAACATAGTCGATGCTTGAAGGGTGACCCCACTATTTTGGACGACACTCTTATCATCTTGGCGCTTTGTGTAATATGTGAATCCATTAATGTCATACCCTTCATAAGACATAATAGTCAATTTTGGTTTAAAGGTGAGGCATTTGATAGTTTCAGTAATATCATCTGGTGTTTGAGAAAGTTGATGTAAGACTTTATTTTCAAACCACTTAATAAATGTCTTGTTATGCTTTGTAGAAAGCCACATTGTATTGGCTTGAGGATATTGTCTCTTGATGAAATTGGTATGTTCCTTGATATAAACGTTCACTTCGTCCATGTTGTGTAAAATATACAAGTGACCTTGTTCCAACTGCTCACGGCTGATTACTTTCACACGAGATCCCAAAATTCATTTGCCAAATTGCTCGTCAATATTCTTGTCATTATCAGGAGTGTCATTACCACTGAGAAAGTCATTGCAAAAATCCATAACCTCTCTCGCCACATAACCCTCGATAATACTCCCTTCAGGCCGATAACGGTTTCGAACATCACTTTTAAAAACGGTCATGTATCGTTCAAAGGGATACATCCAATGCAAGAAAACTAGTCCCAACATTTTCACTTCCCTAGTCAAGTGGACAACAAGATGTACCATGATATCAAAGAACGACGGAGGAAAATACATCTCAAGCTGACATAGGGTAAAAAACACTTCTCTTTGCAATTTATCGAGAGTATCAAGGTCAATAACTTTGCTGCACAAACTGTTGAAAAAGAAACAAAGTCTGGTGATTGCAAACCTTACATGCTTCGGCAATATAGATCTAATTTCCACAGGCAATATTTGTTGCATTAGAGTGTGACAATCATGAGATTTAAGACCTATCAACTTCAGATCTTTCATTGATACCAATCTATGGATGTTGGATGAGTAACCATTTGGCACCTTAACATTTACCAAACATTCACAAAAAGCTTTCTTCTCCTTTCTAGACAATGTATAACAAGTGGGAGGTAAGTATGTTCTCCAATTTCCCATTTCACGAAATTCTGTTAATTATAACCTTATTCCCATTTCATGTAGGTCCAGTCTGGATTTTATCCCATATTTAGTCTTACCTGGTATATTCAACAAAGTACCAATGACACTATCACAGACATTTTTCTCAACGTGCATGACATCGATACAATGCCTGACTGTCAAAGAACTCCAATAAGGAAGATCCCAAAATATTGACTTCTTCTTGAATAAAGATTTGTCACTCCGTGTGGCCATAGTACATTGTGATCTCTTACCAAATTCATTGACAAAGACTTTTACTCTTTCATAAACAACCTCCCCTGGTATAGGTTTAGGTGCACTCCGTTCCTCATTCAATCCATTGAATGCTTTACGCTTCCTACGATACGGATGGAATTTTGTAAGAAACCTTCGATGACCGAGATATACAGTCTTACCGCCATGTTTTAGTCTTGTTGAATCAGTGTTCTCTTCACATATAGGACACGCTTTAGCTCCTTTGACACTATATCCAGACAAATTCCCATATGCTGGAAAGTCATTAATAGTGCAAAACAACATAGCATGCAAACGAAATGTCTCTCTTCATGAAGCATCATAGGTCATCACACCTTCACCCCAGAGTTTCTTTAAGTCATCAATCAGAGGTTCAAGATAAACATTGATGTCATTTACAGGTTGTTTAGGGCCCGATATCAACAACGACAGCATTACGTACTTATTTTTCATACACAGCCAGGGAGGAAGATTGTATATACAAGCATGACTGGCCAAGTGCTATGTTGGCTGCTCAATGTCCTGTATGGATTCATCCCATCTGTACAAAGCCCAAGTCTTAGATTCCTGACTTCTTCACCAAATTCAGGGTACAATAGATCAATCTTCTTCCACTGTGGGGAATCAGACGCATGTCGTAGGATTCCATCATTATTTTTCTTAACATCTGCATGCCACCTCAAATTCTTCGCATCTATCGGATTGGAAAACAAGCATTGAAACCGTGATATTATAGGTAGATACCACATCACCTTGGTAGGAGAACCAGTTTTGGACTCCCCCGAAGTCGTCAATTTATACCGTGACGCACCACATTTTGGACAATCTTTCAAATCCACATAGTCCTTTTGAAATAATACACAATCATTCGGGCATGCGTGTATCTTCTTGGCATCCATTCCCATTGGGCACAACAATTTCTTTACCTGGTATGTTGAGATTGGCAGCTCGTTTCCTTCAGGAAGCATTTCTTTCAACAAAGACAACAATGACGTGAAGCTTTTGTCGCTCCATCTATTGTTAGCTTTCAGCTTATACAATCTCAACACAGCCCTAAGCTTCGTAAACTTAGTACAACCTGTGTATAATGATATCTCAGCATCATGCACAATGTTTCTAAAAATAAGAGGTGGATCGGTGTGCTCTACCCCACAACTATCTATCATCGCATCAACGATGTCTACTGGAACTGGTTCATTCACATCTACGTCATCATAGGCAATTTCTTCTTCCACACAAGCACTTCTATCGACATCCACTGGTTTCGGGTTTGAAATCTCTCCATGCCAGTGCCATTCTGTATAGCTTTGTATAATCCCGTTGCACATGACATGACTTTTGATTTCATCACCAGTGCTGACTTTCAAGTTGTTACCGCAATGCCTACATGGACAGTAGAACCTATCTTCAGGTTGTTTCCTATGTTCCTCGACAAATCTAATAAACTAGTCAAGACCAGAAATAAACTCTGGGGTGCAGCAATTGCGAATGGACATCCATGATCTATCCATTCTATGATCAAAGATAAAACAAGTATATATTATAACAAGATTAGGGTCTAGGGTTAACAGATTATCATTTTTGTATGGTTAAAACTTTAGGCCAACAAATACATGTGTTGCCATTCTTATATATAATAAATGTGTACCACCTATCCCATTCTTGAACACCTAATCTCACTAGTAAGTGTATAATGTGTATTGGGTTTTTGAGAAAATTTCGGCAGCATTTCCCTGCTGTTCTCTAAGTACATATGTACTTAGAGAACAAACGGGGAAATGCTACCAAAATTTTCTCAAAAACCCAATACACATTATACAGTTACATCCTAAGTGAGATTAGGTGTTCAAGAACAGTCCCAAACTGGGGACTATCCAAGATTTACTCCTAATGAGTAAATCTTGGATGGGTTTCTAGGCCAACAAATACATGTGTTGTCATTCTTATATACAATAAATGTGTACCACCTATCCCATTCTTGAACACCTAATCTCACTAGTAAGTGTATAATGTGTATTGGGTTTTCAAGAAAATTTCGGCAGCATTTCCCCACTGTTCTCCAAGTACATATGTACTTAGAGAACAAACGGGGAAATGCTACTGAAATTTTCTTGAAAACCCAATACACATTATACACTTACATCCTAAGTGAGATTAGGTGTTCAAGAACAGTCCCAAACCGGGGACTATCCAAGATTTACTCCTAATGAGTAATATTGGACGGGTTTCTAGGCTAATGAGTACATATCCACTACATGTATTTTCTCACTTACATTGCATCACTCACAATTAGAGCATTATTAAATAATAAATCAAGAATTCAATAGTTTCAAACATGCAATAATTCACAATTAGAGCGATAAGATTCACTTTGTACAAACATACATGGCATAATTCAGGCACAATAGCAGGTGTGGTCATTGACCCGATTCAACAATATAAGAATAATTTTAGAAGAGTAATGGAGCACAACATTATAGGCTATCCGATTATAATTGAGCAATATAGCACAAAATCAACCAGCACGGCCGTGCTGCCCAGCACGACCGTGCCAACCTGTGATTTCACACACCTCGGTCACGGAGCAGGGTACCTGCTTGAGGGCAGAGGAAGAAAAGGAGGAAGAGGAGCAGAGTAGGTACCTTCGGAGGCGTTGGCGGGGAGAGTAGTAGCAACGAGCAGCAGGAGCAGGAGAGCAGGCCGCCGGAGCAAGATAGAAGGTCATCGGAGAAGGAGAGAAGGCCGTCGGAGCTGGGGGCAGAGGGCAAGCGGCGGCGGAGGTGGGCAGAGGACCAGCCAAGCGAGCGGAGCAGTGCGCGGCCAGAGTAAATGGCGGCAGAGGTGGGGACAGAGGAGAAATCACCGGAAATCGCCAGACCAAACCCTGGAGTAGCAGCGCGAGACAATGAAACAGAGAAAGGGGAAGAGTCGGGCTCACGCGGGTGCTGTTAAGTTATCAATCGGCGTCGGTTATTAAAAACAACTGACAAGTAAAACTAAAGGTGTCGGTTCTACAAACACACCGACACCTATTCTCAATGATAGTCGTCGGTTTTTACTAGAAAAAAACCGACGTCTATCTACATATGCCAATTAAAAAAATTGTTCTCGATTAATGACCATACTCGTCGGTTTCTTTCTCAAACCGATGCTCAAAGGGGTGTGAAAAATTTTTCGGGAAAACGCGCGAAAACCCATAAGCATCAGTTATTGTAGTAAAACTAACGACCAAAATGTGCCCAATTTCTGTATCGCGAATAACCTTTCGTCGTCGGTTTTTTAGTAAATAACCGACGCCATATGTCAAATTTTGGAGGTAATTTTTTCACGCGAAATTTTGGATTTGGCGGTTAATTTTAGGCGTCAGTTTATTATTCGGGAACCGACACTAAATAAAAGTGATACCCGTGTCTGGTCGCCCTTCACAGATAGATGTCGGTTTTTGTATTAAACCGACGTTTTAGGTTTTAGGTGTCGGTTTATTTATACAACTGACGCCTTTAAAAGTGACATTATAAGCCGTTTCTATAGTAGTGATTGGACACCTTGAACCCCATAACTATGCCTTCACTAACCATCATGTAGCACTTCTCCCAGTTCAACACTAGGTGAGTGTCTTCACACCTTTTCATAACTTTTTCAAGACTGTCAAGGCAGTTCTTAAATGACTCTCCATACACTGAAAAATCATCCATAAAGACCTCGAGACAACACTCAACCAAATCTAGAAAAATAGCAAGCATACATATCTGAAAAGTAACCCATGCATTACAAACACCAAAGTGCATTAGACGGTATGCAGACATTGCATAAGGACAAGTGAAGGTAGAGTTGTCTTGGTCTCTTGGCTCGATAGAAATTTGGTTATAGCCATAATACCCATCAAGAAAATAGAAATGATAATGGCCATATCAATAAAGGGAAGTGGAAAATGATCTTTAAGTGCGGCAGCATTCAATTGGCGATGATCAATACACACACGCCACATGGTCACTAATCTAGTAGAGATCAACTCACTCATTGAATTTGTTGGGACCATTATTCCCCCTTTCTTAGGAACAACTTAGGTTGGACTAACCCAATTTAAATCATATATAGCGTAAATTATATCGGCCAATAGAAGCTTTACTACCTCAATCATTATTGGATTGAAATACCACTAAGGTTGTACTATCAGTTTGTCTCCCTATTCATTTCTAATATTATGATGGCAAAAGCTAGGGGATATCCCCTTGATGTCTGCAACATACCACCCAAATGTTGCTCGGTGGTTCTTTAGCACCATAAGCAATCTTTCCTCCTCTTGCATGCTCAATGAGGCTAAAGTGATGACTGGAAGATTGTCATTTGTTTCTAAGAAAATGTACTTCAGATGTTGTAGGATAAACTAAAGCTCTGGAGGACTCTATAACTATGGGATCAATGGTGAAGGAGGTGGCCCTAAATATTCATAGTGCATGGTGTAAAAGCACATAAATGCCTTCAGAAACAGAACACACTCCTTCAAAGAATGATAATGAGTGTAGTCATCCACCAAATTCAAGATGAGCACCTCTAATGGTAGTTGTGGATATGCTTGGGTGAGAGTAGAAGATGATGCCTCCTCTATTGTCACTAGTACATATATCACCTTTGACGTCAGTTAAATACGCCTTTTAATGTCGGTTTCCAAGCGACACCCATGTGGGTGACACTAAAAGTAGATTTCTTAAGAGTCAGTTACAAAATCAATTACCTAGACCCATCCTCGATTGCAACCAAAAAAAGAACCGCCAGCAATGGCACCATAGGTGTCAGTTCTTCACCCAAAACTAACGCCATTATCCATCCCAAACAAAAAAAATTGACCCCCGATTAGACCATAGTTGTCAGTTGCTTATAAATAAACAACTTTGTTGACCTCCTATATTGACTGTTCTTTTATAACTAAAAGATAACTGACACCATTAGTACAAAAGATGGTGGTTTTCAGTTGTTAACCAACGATTTGGACATTCGTGTCAGTTTTTTACTTTCAACCAATGACGATGTTTTGCTTTTTTTATCAACTTGCAGGCCTGCTGTCCGGCTAGTCAGCAGGATGTGGAACCTGCAGTTCTGAACTGCAGGTTACAAAAACCTCTGATTTCAGCCAACAACAGGCCACAAACCTATAATATTAACAAGATAGACAATATTATATATAGATCATGTGATTCACACATGTATAAGCACATTTAATTCATTTCATATGATTGACACACATGTAGAAACTTACAGTTCCATTCATTCATCTCTTTTCACATTCACACACATGTAGTGTATAAGCACATCCATTCATTCATCTCTTTTCACATTCACACACATGTAGAAGCACATCCAAACACATGTATATAGATAAGATAATTCAAAATTCATTCTGATATGTATATATAAGTGTTTCTTTCAAAGTTTAACATGTCATCAAAAAAAGAAAAATATTATGACACCAAAGTAATGAAATGTCATTCTTTATCATTATCATCGTTATCATCAGTACTCCAGTAATAATAAAAAATTCCCAACGCTTCTAAGGATTTTGCCCATTGTTCTCTTATATCATCTAATTGTTCCATTGTATAGGGACTATGTACATCTAATAACTTTTCACCTGTAATGAAGTCACTACTTTTAAGCTCCTGCAAAGAGAATGATGTATATATATAAATAATAAGATTGATATATTTCATATTATCTAATGAGACTATAATATATATAATCAATAAGATTTATATATTTCATATTATCTAATGAGACTATAAATACATGTTGTATGTTATCGATATCCAGTGTAGCATATCTGACAATCAGGTCCATATATCGCTTCACATAGTATGCACATGCCCAACCGTTGTCTTGTTTAGCACACTATAAATTTCAACATACAAAATGTTAATAAATAAAAATAAGCATAGTTCGCATAAATAATATATACATTGGAGTCAGGAAACTACTTTCAAATTCTCCCAAACTAACTATTTAACCTTTATCTTGCACATGTTTCCTCCAGCTCTTTTGAAATCTTTTAAAGTCCTACATGTTAATGTAACAAAATAAATTGCATTACCAAATAGTAATGTAATAATAGATGTTAATGAATATAAATATGAAAAATTTCTCACGTGAATAATGGCCTTTTCATTATGTGTCCATGTATGCCTAATTGCTTCTCCACATGATGTAAATAATAAACAGTGAATGTTTTGGGGACAATAACCAATAACTCCCAATGCTTACCACTAGAGATAAGAAATTAAAAATATATAACTCAAAATCAACAATAAAACGTAATTTTCTTTACATTGAATGGAGCTATTATATAAGCAAAGTAAACTTATTTAAAAACATTGAATGGAGCTATTATCACACCCTTCTTTTTTTACCAAAATATTTAAAAGTGACAGAGCAGTATAAGGTAACTACTGGAGGGTCTTTATCTATAAGACTAATCAAAGATGGAATTAGAAATCCCACATGGGTAAACAAAAAATCTTCACAGTTCTGGTGTAGGTGGCTGCAAAACATATATTAGGTATGCATTAATATATAAGAAACTAGATCACTATATATAAAAAAGGTATATAGATATATAAACAAGATCTCACCATATCCATAGATCTATCATAGATGTATTCATCCAATAATACCTAAACAACTCCAAAATATCTTGTATAAATATTGTGTTATCATATGATTGGCCTACAACGTCCTCTGGAATATAAACATTTATAGGACACAATTTATTATTTTTGCCTATCTATATTGCCATACCCCTACAATTAGGACCTATCGAGTCGTATAGGTCCTTTGGAAACCAACTAGATACTGTACGAGGAGGTAGAGTTGAGGGAGGATCTGTAGCAGGTTTCTTCCTTTTCTCCTGTATATATAATTTCATATCAATTGACTTGTATATACATGCTAAAATATTAATGTAATGTTAAATTTACCATACATTGTTAGTATAGATGATATCCGTTTTGGGCCACAATATCACTCCGCCTTCTGCTTCACCAAGCGTGTCAGCATCTGGGTGGGCAAATGGCAATGGATGTTGTCTCCAATGAGGGAACACAAGCCTCAGGCTCACACACACATAACCATCTGCTACTAGAGTTTCATGAATCGTGTGACCTGGAAGGTGTGGGTAAGCCTCGACATCTACAACAATGAATTCTTTGACTCTTAGACGGCATGACCTCAACCCCTACAAATTTACATAGAGTATGTTATATGCATATATACATAAACATATCATCTTGAAAAGACTAGCTACTATGTCATAAAAATACTTCCAATGGACGTGCTAGGTGGTCGGTCTTCAAGATTACTCCCAACCACCTCTATCACAGGGGAAGAGCGGCACGACATAGGTACTATTTGAGTGGCAGCCTGAGATGCCTTCCACTTGCTCATTGCTTCATGGAGTCTCTTATCAAGTGCTTCCTCGACTCTCCTATCAATTAAATCATCTACCTATACATGGACAAAAGAAATGCTAGCTTTTGATTCTTGAATTCTCTTTTCAATAACATTCTAAAAAAATAATAGGTTACCTCAACTTTTGATAATCCCATGTTTGGGACATGTTTGCACTATGATGACCCAAAGAACGCTTTTATGCCCACACCAGCGCCTGTAGCCCTAACACATCCAGGATGCTCTGGGATACCAAGAGCAACTATCAATTCATCCCTTGTGCCCTAACAGATGAACTTTCCTTTCTTCCTCTTCTCATGAAGCTCCCGCTAATTGCCATCAATAGAAATTGGTAAGTAAACATAATAATCATCAATATTGAATGCTCTAAGAGTAGAATTTTACCATTTTTGTGGCCGCCTTAGTAGTTGCGGGCTTGGTTATATCTCCTTTCTTATTTTTCCTACAAGCTATCCACACAGCATGGCAAGGTAGATGTGTGGGAGTAACAATAGAGGACTCACCAGTCTTCTGAGTAGCAGCAGACTCAGAAGCATCAGCAGCCAGTAGTTTTTGGCGAACGTCTGTGTAGCTATTTGGACCCGTTGTGTGGTCATGTACATTCAGGGCACACCTAACTCTTTGAGAATTGCTGATATCCTTATTAGTAAGCACATTTAATCAGTTAGTAACACTAAAGGTCAATTGTGAATTGGTGAATTTGTCAGAATTGGTTAATACCTTGAATTCATCGGTATTTCTCCTGGAAACAAACGCCTCCCAGTCCTTCGGTTCAAGGTAGTTCCATTGCTCAATGGATGACTTCTTCTTGTTCTCAACATCTCAAATGTATAGTCGAGTGAGATTTGTCTTATAGTTCCTTAGGACCCTCCCACGGCACTGCATCACCTTTTTACGATGTAGGCTTTCATCCCGTTCAAATATACACTGCAAAATGTCATATATTTAATAGACTAGTATATCCTAAAAACTATTATTATGCAAAATAGAATTGCAAATGATAATAACTCACATATAGTTCTTTCCATATTAAATCTTTCTTCCCTTTAGGAACATTATTCCAAGAACATTCTAAATGAGGACTACAATGGCTACGAGTAAGAACCCCAAGATATGAAATAAATGAGTTGTGGTTAACTCCAGCTGGATTTCCTACATGATCAAAATGCACATCCAGTTTTGGTCCATTGCCCCTTTGTTGTATTAACTTGTTCATCATAGTGATGCCCCTCACTTTTTCAATTTTTTTGCTTCTCAACAAGTGTTTCAAGGTTTTCAGCAAGTACATCCTCAACCTAAAAATTGGTATGTTAAAAAAACACTTATAGGATATAACTTATAAATGGGCATATAGATAGATATATATGATATATTTTAAAACCTACATTGAGAGGTGGCGCCTCATTGATATCCTCACCCTCACAGTAATCATCATTACGATCGTTATACTCATTGTCAGCCATTTGAGAATAAAAACATTGTAACATTTAACATTTAACATAACTAGAAGATAGTATAACATTGTAAAGTTCACATCGATATAAGAAACATATAAAAAATAAAAACTTGCCTCTAATACAATGATCTTTTATCAATTAACATTCCTTTGGTGTGATTTCCACGCACATATAAGTCATCATTAGCTTCAATATTTGGTGTTGGCAACCAAACTAAGAATGGACTCGAGTCATCATACTTATCATAGTACTCTTCTTCATCTATAGGATCTTCAACGAACTATCTTTTACCATGAAGAACAACTGACCATTTTTCATTTATAGGATCATCGATATAAAATACGTGTTTCACCTATGATTCCAATATGAATTGTTCATCCTTCTTGCCAATATTTTCAAAGTTCACTAATGTGAAACACAATTCATCCACTATAACTCCTTTGGTGTTATCAACCCAATTACATTTAAAGAGAAGAATTGTGAAATCTACATAGTCAAACTCCCATATGTCTTCAATGACACCATAATATGACATTTTAGCTTCATGTGGACTCTTATCCTTTGCACTGGCAAAAAACAATGAAGACGCTTGAAGGATGACCCCACTATTTTGGACGACACTCTTATCATCTTAACACTTTGTGTAATATGAGTACCCATTTATGTCAAACCCTTCATAAGACATAACATTCATTTTATGTTTAATGGCAAGGCATTTGATATTTTCAACAATATTATTTGGTGTTTAAGATAGTTGATGTAAGACTTTATCTTCAAACCACTTAATAAAAGGCTTGTTATGCTCTCTAGCAAGCCCCGTTGAATTGGCTCAAGGATATTGTTTCTTAATTAAATTGGTATGTTCCTCAATATAAACACTCACTTCGTCGATGTTTTGTAAAATATACAAGTGAGCTTGTTCGAACAACTCATGGTTGATTACTTTCATCTATGGTCCTAAAATCCCTTTTCCTGCAGAATACTCCTCAATATTCTTGTCATTTATAGGAGCATCTTTACCACTTAGAAAGTCATTCGAAAAATCCAAAGACTCTCTCACCACATAACCCTAAATAATACTCCCTTCAGGACGATAACAGTTTTGAACATCACCTTTAAAAATACTCATTTATCGTTTAAAAGGATACATCTAATGCAAGAAAACTGGTCCCAACATTTTCACTTCCCTAGTCAAGTGGATGACAAGATGAATCATGATATCAAAGAACGAAGTAGGAAAACACATCTCAAGCTAACATAGGGTAACAAACACTTCTCTTTGCAACTTATTGAGAGTCTCAGGATCAACAACTTTGTTGCACAGACTGTTGACGAAACAAAGTTTGGTGATTGCGAATATTACATGCTTCGACAGTATAGATCGAATTGCCACGGGAAATATTTGTTGCATTAGAATGTGACAATCATGAGATTTAAGACCTATCAGCTTCAGATCTTTCATTGATAACAATCTACGGATGTTGGATGAGTAACCCTATGGCACCTTAACATTAACCAAACACTCACAAAAATCTTTCTTCTCCTTTCTAGATAATGTATAACAAGCAGGAAGTAAATATGTTCACCGATCACTACTAACTACTTTTGTTAATTATGTCCTTATTCCCATTTCACATAGGTCCATTCTAGATTTGATCCCATCTTTAGTCTTACCTGGTATATTCATCAAAGTACCAATGATGCTATCACAGACATTTTTCTCAACATGCATGACATCGATACAATGCTTGACTACCAAAGAACTCTAATAAGGAAGATCCCAAAATATTGACTTCTTCTTTAATAAAGATTTGTCACTCTGTGTGGCCATGGTACATTGTGATCTCTAACCAAATTCATTGACAAAGTCTTTTACTCTTTCATAAATAACCTCCCCTGGTATAGGTTTAGGCGCACTCTGTTCCACATTCCATCCATTGAATGCTTTGCACAACCTTCAGTACAGATGGAATTTTGAAAGAAACCTTCAATTACCAAGATATACAGTCTTGTCGCCATATTTAAGTCATATCGAATCAGTGTTCTCTTCACAAATAGGACACACTTTAGATCCTTTGACACTATATCCAGATAAATTCCCATATGCTTGAAAGTCATTAACAATGCAAAATAGCATAGTGTGCAAACGAAATGTCTCTCTACGTGAAGCATCATAGGTCATACACATTCACCCTATAGTTTCTTTAAATCATCAATCAGAGGTTCAATATAAACATCGATTTCATTTCTAGGTTGTTTATGACCCGATATCAATAACGACTGCATAACATACTTATTTTTCATACACAACCAGGGAGGAAGATTGTATATAACAAGCATAACAGGCCAAGTGCTATGTTGGATGCTCAATGTCCCGTATATATTCATCCCATCGGTACAAAGACCAAGTCTTAGATTCTTGACTTCTTCACCAAATTCAGGGTACAATAAATCAATCTTCTTCCACTATGGGGAATCATACGCATGTCATAGGATCCCATCATTATTTTTCTTAACCTCTGCATGCCAACTCAAATTCTTTGCATCTATCATATTGGAAAACAAGCATTGAAAATGTGGTATTATAGGTAGATACCACATCATCTTAGCAGGAGAACCAGTTTTGGCCTTCCCAGAAGTCGTCATTTTATACCTTGACACACCACATTTTAGACAATCTTTCAAATCTAAATAGTCCTTTTGAAATAATAGACAATCATTCGGGCATGCGTGTATCTTCTTGGCCTTCATTCCCATTGGGCACAACAATTTCTTTAACTCGTATGTTGAGATTGGCAGCACATCTCCTTCAGGAAGAATTTCTTTCAACAAAAACAATAATGACGTGAAGCTTTTGTCACTCTATCTATTGTTATCCTTCAGCTTATACAATCTCAACACAGTGCTAAGCTTCATAAACATAGTACAACTTGTGTATAATAGTCTCTCAGCATCATGCACAATATTCCTAAACATGGGAGGTGGATCGGTGTGCTCTACCCCACAACTATCCAACCCCTCATCAATGATGTCTATTGGAACTAGTTCGTTCACATCTATGTCATTGGAGGTAATTTGTTCTTCCACACAAGCACTGCTATCGACATATACTAATTTCATGTTTGAAATCTCTCCATGCCAGTACCATTCTGTATAGCCTTGTACAATCCCATTGCACATGACATGACTTTTTATTTTGTCACTAGTGCTGACTTTCAAGTTGTTATCGCAATGCCTACATGGACAGTAGAACCTATCTCCATTTTGTTTTCTATGTTCCTCCGCAAATCTAATAAACTGATCATGACCAAAAATAAACTCTGGGGTGCAGTGATTTCAAATGGACATCAATGATCTATCCATCCTATGATCAAAGAGAAAACAAGTATATATTAGGGTTTAGGGTTAAAAATTAGGGTTTAGGGTTAAAAGATTAGGGTTTAGGGTTAAAATATTAGGGTTTAGGGTCTTATATAAAATAAATGTGTACCACCTATCCCATTCTTGATCACCTAATCTCACTAGTAAGTGTATAATGTGTATTCGATTTTCAAAAAAAAATTGACAATATTTCCCCATAGTTCTCTAAGTACACCAATGTACATGGGCAAATGTCCACTGACATATGAACTTAGAGAACAAACGGGGAAATGCTAAAAAAACATCATGAAAACCTAATATACATTATACACTTACATCCTAAGTGAGATTAAGTGTTCAAGAACAGTCCCAAACTGGGGACTGTCCAAGTTTTACTCCTAATGAGTAAATCTCGAATGGGTTTCTAGGGCAACAAAATACATGTATGTCATCGTCGTCGTCATCATCATCATCATCATCATCATCATCATCATCATCATCACCATCATCATCATTCCTATACCTACAATCCTAGTTTCATCGTTCATATCCTAGGTTTTGTGTAACATCATTTAATTCAATTCATTCTTCCATTTGGTGTTCATTCATTCATCATTAACCCTAATTAATCATTATTAATCAACTACACAAGCTTGAAGAACAATTATTGAACTAAGTTAAATCAATCACTAACAAGAGAGAAAGAAAGAAATATCAATTAATTCAATTCATTCATGCATCATTAACCCTTATTAATCAATATTAATCAACTACACAATCTTAGAGAAACTAAGTGCAAATCTAATTAATTAAGTTTATTAATGCATCATTAACCCTAATTAATCAATAGTAATGGCATAATTAACCCTAATTAATCAATTTTAATCAATATTAATTAAATATTCTTCCATTTTATGTTCACTCACCATACTGGTGGATCGAGCAGGCTGTGATGGCGGTGGTCAGAGGTGGATGTGGCTGGGATGGAGGTGAAGGTGGTCGGGATGGAGGCAAAATAGAGGAGGTATAGGCGGTGGTCGATGGCGGCGATTGGAGCAGTTGAAGGTGGTTAGAGGAAGGCTCCTCGCTCTACCTGGAGCAGGTGGTGGCAGAGATAGGAGCAGGTGGTGGCAGCGACTGGTGGCAACTGGACAGCAACAACATCTCCGGTGTGAGAAGCTTCAAGCTCCTTGTGGTGGCGACTGGCGGTGCGTGGAGGTGGTGAATAGCTTCAAGCTCCTCGTGGTGGCAGGCGGTGAGCATAGACAGTGCGCGGCGGTGACGCACGGAGGAAGAGGAAGAAATTGTCAAACCAGGAGCTTGAAGAATCGTGAATGAAACAGAGAAGAGGAAGAGTTTGCTTGTGCAGTGCTATTAAGTTAACTATCAGTGTCAGTTAAAAAATATTCTGACACTTAAAATCAATAGACGTCGGTGGTAATTAAAAAATGACACCTATCACCAACTTTAATAATAAAAAAAATTGCACCCAGTCGGGGTGTTATTTGTCAGTTTCTATATACAAAATCTGACGTCTATACACATAACATGATAAAAAAAAGTGTCTGTTAGTTATGATCATAATTTTCGGTTGCCAAGCAAAAGCTGATGCATAATAAGTCAATTGGGGGGGGGGGGAATATTTTTTCGCGGACAACGCACGAAGACACATCCTCGTCGGTTCTTTAAAGAAAACTGACGCCACATGAGGGGATAAATTTCGACTAACGAAGGATCTTTATTCGTTGGTTCCTTGTCAAAATTTGATGACTACATAGGGATAAAAAAAATTTACGAGGGCTTGGCATGAAACAGATGTCGTTTGTTTTTGTACCACTGACACCGAATTGAAAATTTTTGGAGGCAAATTTTTTCCCTGGAAAATTGTATTTCGCGGGTGATTTTGGACGTCGGTTGTGTTTTAAGAAAATTGACGTTAAAGAAAAAGTGATGTCCATGTCTTTTGTAAATTGGAGGACCTTCACATATTGGTGACAGTTGTCCTTCTTAGTTGACGTCGTGGTGTATTGGCGGCGATTGTTGGACTACAACTGACACTGTCAAATGTGACGTGATGCTTCCTCCTCTTCACCATCTGTACAATATACTACCTTTTCCAAAGAAACGTCCTTGGTATGATCCATGATATCCAGTGCCAAAGTGCCTTTCTACACCTTTGTCATGACTTGAGCCATGTCTAGAAAAGGATTTCCCAAAAATAAAGACACCTCATTGTTCAACTAGTGCAACATGTGACAATGGGCCTTATCACCAGCCATTTGTTGAGAGTCTAGAATTTTATTTCAAAGTCGTAGTCCTAAATACCCAATGTCAGTCTTCCTCTGACCATCTCTAGGATCATGTCTATTTTAGCTTAGAATGGCCTCTCTAAGAGTAGCACATATCCATGATCATCCTGCACCTCCATAACTATAAAGTTTGCTTGAAAAACAAATTTGTACACCTTGAATAACACATCCTCACATATACCAAGTGGCCTCCCCGCTGAATTGTTAGCCAATTGTATGGTCATGTTTCTCTTCCTGGATTCCTTTAGCCCCAATTTCTTGAAAGTTGTCAAAGGCATGATATTTATGATCCCATTGAGTCACATAGAGCTTCAACAAACTTCATCCTATTGATGTAACATGGTATATTCAAGAAGCTCTTGCCTCCTTTGTGGAAATTTCATCTGTATAAGTGCACTGACTTCCTCCTTCATCACCACTACATCTGAAATCAGCTATCTTCATCTTTTTATTAATTAAGTCCTTCAAAATATTTCCATCGGACGAGATCTACTCTATTGCATCTACCAAAAGGATGTTGATATGAAGTTTCTAAAAATATCTAGAAACTTCTTGAATTGATGGTAAACCTTCTTTTCTTTCAAGATGTTTGGAAATGGCATTGTAGTCACCAACTTCCTTTGGTGAGGTGGAACATATGCTTCCTACCTAACTTCCTTTATCTCTTCAGTTTCCTCTTTAGCTTCCTTCTCTTGTGATGTGGCGTCCGACACTAGTGGATTAGTAGCCAACATTGGTCTCATGTTACTTGCCTTGTTGTTTGCCTTTAGGATGGTCTTTTGTTCATTCAACAATTTCCTCCCACAGTAGAGTAACACTACCTTCACCTGATTGTTATTAAATGGAATGTCAGTATTAGCTGGGAATCCCTACTGGCCTGGCTTCTTCAAGGATGCTACTTCTGCTATCTGAGAAATCTGGTTCTCTATGTTGTGGGTCTATTCTCCTTGATCCTATAATTCCCTATGTGTTTGGCCTATGATTGTCTCATTTTGACTGACCAACTTGCCTAGCATGTCTTCAATGTGGTCTATCTTATTGGGGGCCCTGTCTTGTTGATGTTGTTGTTGTGCATTGCCTTGTTGTGGCCTCACATGTTGTGTTTGAGACGGGTCCTACTGAAAGTTGTTAGGATCCTGTCATGAGAATTAAGGATCCTTCCTTCATGAATACTCATTCATGCCCCTGTAGTTCTTTTGTTGCATATACATGCATTCTTCTTCCTCGCCTCTAAATGAATTTCCTAACGTCTGATCTAATTAATTGGCAAGGTTGTCCAAATTCTCACGCAATGCCATGATGACTCTCGACTCTCCAACACATTTGACTATTGTTGGAGCTTCTCTTTCCTCTCCTCATGACTAATTTTTAGCCATGTTATTTAGAATTTCATGACACTTGGTCGCCTTATTGGTGAAAAAAATCTTGATCCTACACTATAAAGTGAGGTTCTTTCTCCCTTATGCAACATGTAGTAGAAGGTCTTTGCTTTGCTATAAAGATCAATCCCATGATGAGGGACCTTCCTCAACATTATCTAGAATCTCTCCCACGCTTCTGAATATGACTCCTGTACATGCTTCTTAAAGTTATAGATCTTTCCAACTAGCTCATTCATCTTTTGAGGTGGAAAATAGCTTTCAAAGAAGACATCAATCATTTGATCCCAGGTTTTTATTCATTCTACAGGAAGAACTCATAACCATGCCTTTGATTTATCTACCATTGAATAAGAAAATAGCTTTAGATGAATCACTATCACCAGGACCCTATCAATCTTCAACATGTCACAAATTTTCCACAAAATTATTTATGTGAGACATTAGATCCTTGATGCAGTGAATAATATCCATTTTCCACATGCTATTTTGTTATGTATTTCAGGCGTATTTTCTCATTTGATACTACATATACATGGTTTATCATCATAAGCATGTGACACATGTTTGCATCAAATATTATCTATTATTTCTATTTTATATTTATTTATCATAAATTGTTGGACTTATATTCTTTATTTGGAATTTTAGGTGAATCGACAAGTTTTGGATTAGCTCGGTGCTACCGATGGTATTGGCAGTGGTACCAACAATTGAAGATAACAACAAACATGAGTCAAAGCAACTTAGTGGTACCGACAAAATAATCGGTGCTACTGACTTGAACAACAGTAATGCAACCAAATTGGTTCAGTGCCACCGACATCCAGTCGGTGATGCCCACTTGTACTCAAAATATATGTCAGGAGAAGTCAATGAGCAACTCGATGCTATTGATGCCCCAGTCTGCAATACTGACACTCACATGGTGTCGCGATCTAGAAGAGGACTCAGTGCCACTGACACCCTGTAGGTGGTACCAACTTGTCACAATTAGATGAGATTAAAGATGGTGATTAATCTAATGGACACAACTTATTGACTCCCTATGTCAATCTTATCACTAGGAGGATTTCAGCCAGTCCTAATAATCACGTTGTAGTTTGTTGCACAATAGAGGAGAGCCATGAGATGAGAAAGGAGAGAACAAAGCTACATTCTAGACAACTTGAGCACCTCCGGTGGATGGATTTACAGCCACGGGACAGTTCATTGCCACGATCGTCAGAGGGATTCAAATGGATCTTCTTCTCTAGGGGTTTCCATTAATTCTTTAATGTTTTTCTCACCTTCATATTCTTCATCTATGTGTATGGAAATTGAAATCATGTAGGGTTAATCCCCTAATTCCTTAAGATCGAGGAGTAGCCCAGTTATGTGTTGTACTTGACAATTATGAGTTGATATTTATGTTTTCCTTATTTGTGGACGTAATTCTACGATTGATTCATGAATTATCTATGCTTGATCATAATTGTTTATTTCTTAGACCATTAATTGCTTTGAGAGAGTGATTAAGGGTTGGATTGGTCATGGATTTACATAGCCTAGACTACGCCTCAAGTGAGGGCTTATGGTTGTGAAGGGCATGGCCCAGAGGATTCATTAAATAACCGAACTAATAATTAAACTTCTATGAGAGTGGAATTTGTATTAGATTAGGTAGTGAATTACGCTACAAGAGTGGGTAATTCTTGCTACATGTCCCTTGGCCCAGGGTTTGGATAATTAAATATTGATAAATAATGTTAATTGTTGTATAAATTGCGGTGGACCATATTCCTAGAGAATCCATTCCATTTTTTATCACAACCTCAATAATTTAGCTTTAATTATTATAATTAGTCAGTTAATTACTCAATCACCTTTCTTAATAGGTCTAGCTAATCGGGTCATAGTTAGTAGTAGTGCTTGGTTCACACTTGTATTGTATGTTCTCACTTTGCCACTAAGTTTTAGGTACTAGTGCTTGGTTCACACATAAATTGTTGATTTTAGAGAGTCTACTCCAATTATTATCAGATCAGGAGAAGATTTTCTACAAGGCAAGAGATCTTGGAGCTTCAGCTGAGAAGCTCATCCATACTCCGCCACCATAGGCAGAGCAAGCAATGGAAGGAAGAGATGATCCTAATGTAGCAAAGAGAGTTGGAAAAGAACCTGAGGAGCAGATACTTTGAGAGAAAATAAAAGCATCCTCAGCCACAGTGCAGGTAGGACCAATCAAAAGGCTGGCAATCAGTGTAGGCAGTTACAAGATAGATCATTGTTTGGTGGCATTAATCAAATCATAATCATTTCATGGCCACAACATGGAGGACCTATGGCGCACATCAACAACTTTGTGGAAAGTTGTGATATGTTAAAGATCAACAGGGTCCCAGCTACAATGATATACTTGAAGCTATTCTCTTATTCACAATCACATAATGTAAAAGAATGGCTCCTTAGTATCCCGCCAGAATCAATAGAGACATGGGATGAAATGATAGATGCCTTCTTTGAGTGATACTTTCCACTCCAAAAGACCAATGAATTGGAGGGAAAGATCCATAATTTCAAGTAGCATGTTGAAGAGTCATATCTAAAGCCTTGGAGCAATTTCATAACATGCTTAGGAAGGTCCATGATCATTGTATTGATTTATATGGGCAGGTGAAGACATTCTACTATGGCCTACATTAAGGGGAGAGGACTAGTCTAGATAGCACGGGAATCAGTTTCTTTTTAAATAATAAAGCTACCAAGTGTCATGAAATCCTAAAGAACATGGACAAGAATCAAACATGGGGGGAGGATCTAAAAGCACTAGCAACACTTAGAAGTTCTATGGAATCAAGGGAGATCACTGAACTCAAAGGATAGATGGATAGAATTATAAGGAAACTTAAACAAAAATATGGCACCTCATCTGGGGGTGAAGAGGAGGATTGCATGTACCTACCGCATCAATATCAATAGGATAGGGGCGCTAGTAAGATAGATTAAATTGAAGACTTTCTAGGAAGTCTAGTGAGTTAGAACAATATGTTATTGGACCATACAAAATAGGTACAACAAAATCATGAGGCGCAGATTCACAACATTGAAAATAAAATTTCTCAACTAGCAATCGAGCTAGCTTCCATAAAGAAGTTCATTCAGCATGGATTTCATGGGTATATAGAGATAGGTCATGAACATCACCAAGTAAATTTTATCTCTATTATCAAGGAGCCAGAACATCTTAGTGAGGAGTCACTAGAGTAATACACTCTAGAGCTAGATTGGGTGTATGTGCCAAAAGTGCCATTCCCATGCATTCTATATGAAAGATCAAGAGGATGCAGAATGCTAGTGTGGTATGCCCACACATGCACCTCAGCAAATATAGGGTCATAAAAAAGTTATAAGGATACCCCATCTTCACTGGTTGTGCGAGAAAAAGAACTTCAATGTTCCACCACTGATAAGTCACTGCCTCTAGTTCCAAAAAAGGTTCATGTGCAACAAGAACATGTAAAGGTTCTACTCCGTAGTGGAGCCATCACAGTCAACAAGGAAGCACACGTGCCTGAGAGGAGTAGCCACATATCATCCCATCTATAGGAGATGTGACAAAATTCTGTCCTAGAAGGTGGCATCGAAGCAAGCTTAGGGGAGGAGATCACTAATGTGCCCTACACTCCACCACACAAGCATGCAAAGAAGCCACATTTTCAATTCTTGGGTAGTCTAAAGTTGAGAAAGGAGCAAATAGTTTAAGAAATTATTATACATCATCAGAAAGATCCATATCAACATCACACTTGTGGAGGTGATAGAATATATTCTTGCATATGGAAGATTCTTGAAGGACGTCGTAAAAAAGAAGAGATGGATAAAAGAGACAAATATCTTGCATGTTGATGAAGGGGTGAGTGCTATGATACATGGAAGGCTTCCAGTCAAAAGAAAAGACCCATGATGCTTCTACATTTCTGGTACCATAGGTAGCAAGCATTTCCATCAAGAGAAGTGTGACTCGAGGGCAAGCATAAATCTCATGCCTCTTGCTACCTTTCAAAAGTTAGGGGTGAAGAATCCAATGAAGATTTCTATGACAATCAAGTTAGAGGATGGATCAATTGTGAGGCTCGTATGAGATATGTGAAGATGTCTTAGTCAAAGTTGATAAATTTATCTATCTTGTATATTTTTTGGTTATGGATATGCACAAGATGCGAGGATCTGAGATTTTGTCAATAAGTCTGTTCCAAGCTATAAACAATATGATTATTGTCGTGGGAAGAGGATACTTGATACTCAAGATACATAATGATAGAGTGGATTTCAGACTGCCATATGAGTCTTCACCACCATCCTGTGACAACCCAGGCTAAAGAAAATATCCTTGTCGAGTCTAGGACATAAACAAGGGCCCTCATGGGAGGAGACCCAATTTTTATTTCAGTCATTTACCTTTTTTTAGGCCTTTTCATTGTTTAAATTTTGTAATTGTCTTGTTAGATTTTGGATTGATGTAAAAAAGTACATCGATGCATTTATTTGGTGTGCATGAAGAGTCAGAGTCGATACTACTAACACCACTTTCAATACCACTGACTTGCTTAAAATATTCAACATGGATTTCACAAAAACATTGATACCACCAACACCCAAGTCGGTGGTACTGAGTCCTTATTAGGTCAAAGTATGTAGAAAGTTGATATCACCAACACCAAAGTTGGTACCACTGACATTTCTCAGAAAAATCACAGAACAAAAGGAAAAGAAATTTGATACTACCGACACCCAAGTCAATACCACAGACTTTTCTCAAGAAAACTCACAAAGCTACAAGAGGAAGTTTTCGATACCACTGACACACAAGCCGGTGGTACAAACTCATAGATATCAAAGAAGGATGTCGAATGGCATATCTTATTACCAGTGACACACAAGTCAATGGAACTGACACTAAGGGATACACGCCAACATGGCTTGATCCATAGAGGCCGATGGAAAATTTTCATCCACTACCATTGACACCGCATATGGTACCCCAATTCCACCACTATGTTTGAATTTTTCCCATGAGGGCATGGTTAAGTTCAAGCTTGGGGGGTGTTGGAATGGCTTTATCTTTTTATCTTGTCTTTTTTTTAGTTATATTGTTTTTGTAAGTGTTGGATCCACATTTTTTTCGTGAAATCATGGAGTATTATTATCATGATTTTTCCTTCATAATAGAGTGTATTCTTTTGTGTTTTTGCAATGAAATATAAAAATATCTTTGAAATATTTGTTGCAAATTCTAAAGGCATCACCTAGAGGAAGTGTATGGTTTAGTGAGTTTGTGGACATTTGATATGAATGAAAAAACTTAATTATTCATGAATTTAGGATGACAATGGGGTTTGAGCTAGAACCAACCAAACAAGTAACGGGACCTCAAATGGGATATCTACAAAGAAATCCTAAGGTTACCTTTGAAAACCTCTAGAGGGGGGGTGAATAGAGTTTTATAGAGATTTTAAAATAATTTAAACTCAAGCAACCACAAAGAAAGATTGGACAAAGAGACACAAGGGTTTAGAGTGGTTCCTAGCCTTAGCAAATACTAAGGTAGTCAGTCCACTACCCGGTTGCTTACCCAACCGGGATTTGAAAAGAAATTATTTTATTACCTCACAAGGATTTTACATAAAATACATTTCTTTTCCCTAAACCCTTCAAGCAGCCTTCACCTAGAAGTAATCGCCCAACTCGAAGCAGCCTTCCCTTGAAGTAGATGCACCAACACCCGTTGCACCAGCCTTCTGAAGTAGCTTCCCGTGCGATAGCCTTCTTGAAGTAGCTTGAAGTCCCCTTCTCCACCTGAGAAGTCCACCCTCTCCAATCCGCAGCCTCCAACCCTAGGAGTAGCAAGGAGAGTACAAGGAATAAATAGGAACAAGAAAGAAATACAGAAATTACAATACCGTTGTAAGCACAAGGCTTGATTTTCCTATATCAAGCGTTTGGATCTCCCAACCAAGATATATAGCAATGTGATTATTATGTGTAGGAGATCCTAGTCTATAGGACACGAAATGGTAGCAATATGAATGTATAACAAGTGTGGGAATTGCACTATTGCTCTAAACAGATTGCCAATGTAGTGTACGCTCAAAGATTGCACAATTGAGTATGTAAGTGTATTCTAGTGTCCTATGGCTTGTCCTATTTATAGGAATGGCCTAAGTATGCTTAAGGACGTTCTAGACAACTTCTAGGGGGTTCCTAGTGCTTAACTATCCGTTAGGAATAAGTTAGGCGCATTAGCAACGGCTAGTTAATTAATTCTGCAGTTGCTGTCAGAGACCATCTCGGTCGAGGACTTGTCGACCGAGATGCCCGGTCGGTCGAGGATTTTTCGACCGACAAGCTCTCTGGATTAACGTTTATTTGCAACTGTCAACTGCTGTGTCTAACGACTACTTTTAGTCAATCTCGGTCGAGAAGTTTGTCGACCGAGAGTGTCTCGGTCGAGGAGTGTAGTCGACCGAGATTGACTCTGTTTTCAATCTTTCAATTAAGATACTAAGTGAGTGCATGAGTGTGCATTATGTGATCCTATTAGAAGGAGATGACCTAACTAAGTGTAGTGTTTAGTTAGGAAGATCTAACGCTTGATTTACATGAAGTCTAAGTACTTGTACATTATATATTTGTACAAGTTTACATATGATTACATTGCATGATATTTATAAACATTCAAGCGTAAGGATTCCCTAGAACTTTGTCATCACCTTGTTCCTGCACACTTAAGTAGCTCGTTAGATTAATAAGAATGAAATGTTTGTCATCATCGAAACAAAGGGATTTATCATAATATCCAATTTATCCAACAATCTCCCCCTTTTTGAAGATGACAAACATTTCCTAAATATGAAATAAGGAAATATAAAGTATATGAGTTTCATACCTGAAAATTTACCTTTTGTAGCCATTTATGTTTTTCAAGTAAGTGCTGGCCAAGATGTGATGAAACTCTTTTATATATATTTTTATATTCTTTCTCCCCCTTTGTCATTTCAAAAAAAATATCCAAAGTTGAATGTTTTATTTTTCTTCTCCCCCTTAATATAATGCTCCCCCTTAATTAGATATCCTATTAGGAACATTGATTTTTATCTAATTTATCCATAATTTGTTTCTCAATCATTTGCAAAGGATGTTAAGCCTTGAAATGAAATGAGATACCTTTAAGCATATGATGAAATGTATATGGATTTCTCATATATCAAAGGATGTTAAGCCCTAGATTAGATGAGAATCCTCTAAGCTTAGAGTACCTAAAAATGTCTCCATCCAAATGCAAGAGAGTGCCTTCAAGTACAAGATACCAACTTCAATAAATTCATAACGTTCTTGAAAATATTCAGTTATACATAGTGATTTCAAAGTTTTTGTAAGCTTCTTTTAAACAATGATCAAAGTTTTAATGATCTCCCCCTTTTTCTTATGTTTTGCTCCCCCTTCGATAGATATCTCAAATGAAAGTTTGAATACTCAGCAATTACATAAAATGTCCAAGATTTTAACAAAGATGTATGCAATTATGTCAATTTGGAAAAACAGAAACCCAGTCGGTCGACAGTTGCTCGACCGACAATGTTCTCGGTCGACTAGTTTCTCGACCGAGAATGTTTATGGAGAACTATTTTGTTATTTAATTTTAATTTGTAATAGTTGCCTGTCTTAATTATTATTATTCCCTTATTTGTTATGCTCTACAATAATGAACTTATAATGCGTATTTTGAAGAAGTCTCATATGCCAAACAAAGAACCATGCAAATTTCATTCAATATCATGAAGAAGATTACAATCATATAGAATTTGACTAATCATTTGTATTACAACTATTACAACTCCAATACTTCACAGGAAAGATTTAAGAATTACATCGATGTCTGGATCTTTCCCAAGAAATGGCTCGGCTCCATAGTATTGGACCAGAGTTTTCCAATCCAAAGCACCAGTTGTAGTCAACGCATATGCTTCCAGGAAAGTGGGAACTCGGTCAAAACGGAAGTGAGCAGCTATGTCTTGCAATTGTATGGAAGAAAATTGAGTATGTGCAAGATCCATTGAGGGTGAAGGTGGAGGTTGATAGTAGTTGTATGAGGGGTTAAATGGGTTGAGCATGCCAGGGTTTAAAGAATGCGGATATTCATCGGTTTGGTTAGGAGAAAGGTTTTGCATTCTTTGATTTAAGTATGACATGGCATGGTGATTGTAGTTTAATTGTCTACTAAGATGGTATTGGGAGCCAGCAATATAAGTAAGGGTATTTTGGATGGGATCAATGGAAAGGTTAGTAGGAGGAGGGGGTGGTATATCATGATGTGATGACTCTCCTTCTACTCTTGCCCTTTTATGGCCAAAGTCAATTCCCATCTTCTCTACGGTGTTCTTACTTATCTTTGGTGGTCTACGCTCCCATATGTATCCCATATCTTCAATGTTTGTCTTAAGAAAATGTTGAGTAATCTGGCATACAAAATCGGCATATGGTGGATTGCCAGAAAACTCAAGCATATTTTTAAGTATTATGCGAATGAAGTTGATGGGAATTTCTTTTATGATAGCATAAATTAGACACATACGGAAGATAGGAACCTCGGATTTATTGGCTCGTGGATGTATGTTGGTGGAAACAATGAGGTTTACTATTCTACATGCCGGTTTTAGGTTTATTGCATAATAGGTTCCCCTATCTTCATGACAAGTGGTATTGGCTTGAAATATGGCTCTTTTTATATCACTAAGACTAGTGGTGTGGTCATCATGGGAAAATAAGTTTATTGGATTGCCGGTGGAAAGGTCAAGGAAATCTTGATATTCATCTATATCAATTTCAAGCATGTCAAGAATATCCCCTTCGGAAAATTTAAAACTATGCCCATTGACCATGGTGTAGAAGAAAGTGATGTCATTTTCGGTGTGGGATAGAAGATTGGCATAGAATTCATTGACTACCTTAATGGAGTAGGAAGGAAAGGATGGATTGATGAAGTCCTTCAGCTTTTGTACTCCAAAGAGATGCTCCAGGTCTACGATGTTGATGAAGTCCATCACTTCGACCGGACGTCGGGGAAGAGGAGCTTTAGAGGAAAGCCGAAAGTATCTATCTCCAGCATCTCCGTCGACGAAAGCTATGTCATTGATGATCGTCAGTGGCGGAGTGGCTTCCCTCTCTTCTCTTCTTTTTCTTCCAGCAACTTTCTTCTTCCCACGAACAGTTGATGATGAGGCCATTGTGTTTCTTGAGAGTGGAGAAGAAGCAAGGAAGATTTGAGGGTAAGAGTGCTGAAGGATTGCACGAAATTGTACTAGAGATGGACTATGGAAGCAAGGAAATGCAAGTGTGAGTAAGTGGCTCGTTTTTGCACTTATTTATAGAATTCCAGCGACCCGGTCGGTCGATGACTCGTCGACCGAGCGTCCGCAACGGTCGAGTTGCAGACGCGCCACTTGGTCCTCCAACGGTAAAGAAAACGGTCATAACGGTCGGGTCGCAACGGTCATATCCAACGGCTATTTCTCGGTCGAGCGCTTGTCGACCGACATTGTCTCGGTCGAGCACTCGTCGACCGACAGTTTGTCTGATACTGAGTCTGTTTAGAATTTGTCGGTCGAGTGAGGTGGGATGACCGAGTGGTTCTCGGTCGAGCATTTGTCGACCGACTAACTTACTGAGTTCAATTTTTGGCTGAATTTTAATGCAAATCATAGAACATTTTTGTAGAGCATATGTATATTCCAAGGGAGTAATAATATTTAAGGCTTCTAATTACCACAAATGATTTGACGTTTTGATTTAAAAATATGCTAAGATTAAGTTCAATAAAATAATGTTCAAATAAACAATTTTTTATCAAAGTTTATTTTAGGTCGCCCTTGATTATGACCATAGCGCCCCTTGGTCAAATTTTATTTTAACCAAGAGGCATATTCTGCAGGTTTCCAGTATGAATCATTCATATGCGAAGTATGAGTTCTGCAGATAGCTTGCAAATATCAATTTGAGACACATTAAAGTGTACTAATTATGAGAGCTTAATAAGGACATCAAATATGGTGAAGCATATTCAAGAATAATATCCATTCATGAATTTAAGATTACTTTGGATAGACTAAAATATAAAAGCACACAAAAATTTATTTGAAACATTTTATTCATTGCAAGTATTTCTGAAAAAGAAATGTGCAATAAAAGAATGATTAAATAGAATCTTTCAAGAATAATTTTCACATACAATGTAAAGATTTACAGCAGTTTGAGATAAAGGTATGTGTATCAAGGTGCTATTAAATCTTTTTAATTTTTGATTGTGTTATCCCTAAATGTTAAGTTGAGATAGACATAAGGATATACAAATTAAGGTCTATGGTCATATCTCAACTTAGTCGAACCTATTTAATTTGGGGTTTTTGGAACCCATACCATTTCGACATGCTTTTTCTTGTATGGGCATGAAAAAGAATAATGTCCAAGGCGTGAGCAATAATGACAACAAATTGAATCAACCTCAAGCCTTTTTCTATAGTTTTGATCTAGGTTATTCTTGGGTATATACATTTTTGTGCCTCTAGGTATATAAGCGGATTGACTCGCTTGTGTTCTTCTAGGTTGTTTATGGGATTTCTCATTAGGCTTATAACCTAGTCCTCTTCTCCCTATTTGGTGATAGGAATTTTCTAATATTCTATCAAGGATTCCATTGTTGCTTAACTTATTAACTTCTTGTTGCAACTTAACGATCTCATCCATTCTTTTCTTGATATCTAATTTTGCTTGGTCTAGATTGGATGATAGCATATTTCTTTCTTTCACTATATTGTCATAATCTACATGGGTGCACAATATAGGTTGTTTTTTAAAATCATTTAATTTTGTAAGCAATTCAGCTTTTTCTTGACATAGAAGATCATAGTTTGTTTCTAGAGTAAAGATCTTTACTTCACTGTTACTTAGAGATGATTTCAAGGTACGATTATCAGACATAATGCTATCTTTTTCAAAACCAAGAGTATTCAATTTACCATATAAATCGTCATTTTCGGATGTAAGATCAAGAAGTCTAGCATTTAGATCATCATTTTCTTTACTGGATTTCTTTAACTTCTTTTTGCATTCAACATATTTATTATATGTTTCTTCAATAATAGCAACTAACTCCTCCTTGGGTAAATCAAGCAAGCTTACCTCTTCTTCTTCTTCCTCACTTATTGTAGCAACGAAACACTCTTTATGTGCATCTCCTTTCTTTGACCTCCATGGACATTTAGACGTACAGTGCTTTGTTCCTAAGCACCAATTGCAACTTGTCGAACTTTGGTCCATGCTCCTTTTCTTGTGGTTGTAGTCACTTCCTCCCTTTATCTCTTCAAGACCTTGTTAGGGCTCCTTGAAGCCTGCTCTGATACCAATTGAAAACCTCTAGAGGGGGGGTGAATAGAGTTTTATAGAGATTTTAAAATAATTTAAACTCAAGCAACCACAAAGAAAGATTGGACAAAGAGACACAAGGGTTTAGAGTGGTTCCTAGCCTTAGCAAATACTAAGGTAGTCAGTCCACTACCCGGTTGCTTACCCAACCGGGATTTGAAAAGAAATTATTTTATTACCTCACAAGGATTTTACATAAAATACATTTCTTTTCCCTAAACCCTTCAAGCAGCCTTCACCTAGAAGTAATCGCCCAACTCGAAGCAGCCTTCCCTTGAAGTAGATGCACCAACACCCGTTGCACCAGCCTTCTGAAGTAGCTTCCCGTGCGATAGCCTTCTTGAAGTAGCTTGAAGTCCCCTTCTCCACCTGAGAAGTCCACCCTCTCCAATCCGCATCCTCCAACCCTAGGAGTAGCAAGGAGAGTACAAGGAATAAATAGGAACAAGAAAGAAATACAGAAATTACAATACCGTTGTAAGCACAAGGCTTGATTTTCCTATATCAAGCGTTTGGATCTCCCAACCAAGATATATAGCAATGTGATTATTATGTGTAGGAGATCCTAGTCTATAGGACACGAAATGGTAGCAATATGAATGTATAACAAGTGTGGGAATTGCACTATTGCTCTAAACAGATTGCCAATGTAGTGTACGCTCAAAGATTGCACAATTGAGTATGTAAGTGTATTCTAGTGTCCTATGGCTTGTCCTATTTATAGGAATGGCCTAAGTATGCTTAAGGACGTTCTAGACAACTTCTAGGGGGTTCCTAGTGCTTAACTAGCCGTTAGGAATAAGTTAGGCGCATTAGCAACGGCTAGTTAATTAATTCTGCAGTTGCTGTCAGAGACCATCTCGGTCGAGGACTTGTCGACCGAGATGCCCGGTCGGTCGAGGATTTTTCGACCGACAAGCTCTCTGGATTAACGTTTATTTGCAACTGTCAACTGCTGTGTCTAACGACTACTTTTAGTCAATCTCGGTCGAGAAGTTTGTCGACCGAGAGTGTCTCGGTCGAGGAGTGTAGTCGACCGAGATTGACTCTGTTTTCAATCTTTCAATTAAGATACTAAGTGAGTGCATGAGTGTGCATTATGTGATCCTATTAGAAGGAGATGACCTAACTAAGTGTAGTGTTTAGTTAGGAAGATCTAACGCTTGATTTACATGAAGTCTAAGTACTTGTACATTATATATTTGTACAAGTTTACATATGATTACATTGCATGATATTTATAAACATTCAAGCGTAAGGATTCCCTAGAACTTTGTCATCACCTTGTTCCTGCACACTTAAGTAGCTCGTTAGATTAATAAGAATGAAATGTTTGTCATCATCGAAACAAAGGGATTTATCATAATATCCAATTTATCCAACAACCTTGTACACAGGTTAATAATAGAGGGACATATCATAGCTTAAGAAAGGCATTGTCTCTTAATCTTATTAGTCCATCCACTTTTCATACATTTGATCCACCACCTTAAGATGATCAAGTAACATAAATTGTTTCCTCTTGATGGAATTGCATAGCATTATAGGAAACATGATAAAGTAGTATTTTTATTGCATTAGTTATAAAAAATTTGTGTATCAATCAGTTGCATAACAAATCCATGTAAATTGCATATCTTTTGCCATATTCATTCTTTCATCATGTACTCATATTGTTTTCCTCTGAAATAAAATTCATGGATACACATCCATACCCGTCAAAAATGAAAAAAAAATGAGTTGTTATAATGAGGCTTGGGCATATTTTCCAACCATGCTAAAATAGTGGGCCAATGAATAAAAAAAGAAAAATGGATTATGAAAGAAAGAGGGGGAGAAAGGATGCCATGAGCTGAGTTTTGAATTCTTCATCAAGAGAAGATGAAAACATCTACATGATGTATTTTTTTTATTCCACTATCATCAATCAGATAAGATTTTTAGTGCATGCATCATTCCACTAAAATAGTAGGCATTATGATTCATGCATTTCTTACTTCCTTTGTTTTTTAGGTTCATCATGTTTTATTTTTGCATGAATGATTCCGATGCTACTTGTGATTCTTCATAAGACACCTATGTCATTCCACCCATTTCTCTTATTGGTAGGCCACAAATATGATTGATCTCCTCATTCACTCTTATAAGGAGAACTTCTTCTAATTAGTTTGGTAGTTAGGAAAAGAGAAATGTCGATAGGAAATCACACAATGCACCAAGGAAATGCCCTATTTGTTGGTATGTATGCCCAGAGAGACAATCATGTGATGATTGTGATTGCATATTATATAAAGGATTTAACTAATAATATAGGCAATCTTCTTATTTATTCTATTTAACCCAGTTATGAGATAATGAGGAAACACAATGAATGTTTAAAGAATGACATTACTCAATGAAGTGTGTCTCAGGTGTGTGACCTAAACCGTGAGATGATACAGATGTTAAGAGTATGAACATTCCTGTTATGTCCCTAGTCAGATGTTATTGTGGAAGGTTGATAGAAAACAATAACACATAAGACTAGAGTGTGTGTTGGTCAATGACAGAATCTCATTAGTCATGATATGTGATATCAGACCAAATACATGGATACTTGTTAGATAACAATGTATCTGACAGACCCACCTTGAGATTGACACATGCAAACCATAATTGGTGGTCATAATCATCTCTCATAGTGAAGGTGGTGATTGTGGTTCTTAGACCTAAAATCACTGCACTCATCACATCATAGTGAAGGTGGTGATTGCGGTTCTTAGACCTAAAATCACTGCACTCATCACATGTTGTTCGGTGTACTTTGACATCGTCCACTGTAATATTGAATAAGGGTTGCCATAAAGGTGATGATTGGATGCACTGAGATAGGTGGGTATGATTGTGAGTGATGTAGATGGGATTTCTCCCTCCTACTGGACTTTGATATCCTAGACACTTGATAAGAGAGACTGAGAAAATCTTGCGCTTGCACATGTGAATCAATATATGACATTGAGGTCACATATATCTCAGACAGTCTGCTCTAGTTCAAGAAACTTGGATTGAACATTGAAAGGGTGATGATTCCATGCCTAGTGTTCAATCTAGATATCAGAGACAAAGGAGTTATACAATCACTATAGCACCTATCACCAATTGTAGGTTGAATTTGTTCTCCAACTTTTTGATTACTTGGGTAGAATGATGTGTTACTAGGTGCCTCTCTTTTCTTTTGATGTCATAAAGTAGTTATCGACATTCACTGCCAATGTAATATGGAACCTATAGGGTAACACACATAGGATTCACTTGGAATAGGAGTTTAATTGTGAGTGATAATTAGATTGATTACTAAAGTGTTAGGTACTATACAAAGGTGATGGCGGGTGGAGCAAGTAACCAGGCAACTGAAGGTGCGACGAACCCAACAACATTGGTGGTTAATGATCAGATCTCTACTATGCCAGGTGTCGTCAAAAGTAGAGATATCTAGTGATGTTGACCTACTAGATCTCATAAATGATGTTACTCATTCCATCATGTCCTCGATCCAAGTTGCATTGTCTACCAAATCTTGGGCAGATTAATTGTTGAGAAGAATATTAATGTCCCAAGAAAGCTTACAAAAATAAATGTGGAGTTGGTTTATGGAAAATGCATCTATCTAAAGCAAATCAAGGAGAAGATGTAAAGAGATGGAGACTGATGGTGGAGGGCTATGTAGTGGGATTGAATCCACATTGGACAGTTCTAGTTCGACATTTTTCTCAAATTTGGAAGATGTAAGGTTCGATTCAAGTAAGGTCTAGAGGAAAGGGCTTCTCCATTGTCTTGTTCTCGAATGAGGAGGATCTAAACACTATGGTAGAGGAAGGGCCCTAGCTTGTGGCTGGAAACTCATTAATAATCAAGAAATGGGAGAGAGGGGATCAATTTGTGAAGCTCAAACTAAAGGAAATTCCTATTTAGCTGAAGGTACATGAGATTCCACTTGAATTATGGGATTACGAGATGTTCAACAGAATTGCATCTATTCTTGGGAATTGTTGCAGGTGGGTAAACTTACTACTGAGTTTACTAGGTTGGAATATGCAAGGATGCATGTTCTCATCCATGTAGAGATTTTGTTACCTAAGACTTTAGAAATCCAAAGTGATGATGGTCATGTTGATAACATCTCATTTGAGTAGGAATGAGAGCCACATAGATGCAGGTTGTGCGACAATTTTGGACATGAGAACAATCTTTGTGTTCAGAGTCTTGCAAAGCCGGCTGGTTCCAAACCAAAGAACAAAACAAAATAGGTGCCAAAACATATAGTTTCAAAGAAGGTCACTGAGGAGTAAAGGTCTTTTTTATGTAGATGAAGAAGTAAGTAATGATGTGATGAATGTGGAATTGCATGTAGATGTCTTGGCTCCATCGGGTGCTCTAGTTAGTGAGAAGGGAAAAGTTATTTCTCCTCAAATTACACCAAATCCTTCCCCTGAATGGGAGCTAAATAAAAGAAAATCTAAGCCCCCACTCGAGTCAGTGCTAAAACTGTTGCTCCATTGAAGAATATTCAGTTTACTCCAAATAGGTTATCTCTGTTAACAAATACGAATGAAGGAGCAGGTGGTTCAAGGAAAGTTGTTTCTCTCCCCAATGGATAGTCCTATTAGTATTGTTTCTCAGAATGTGTGGGGCATCCACTATAAGATCCCTTGCATTTAGAAGGAGATTCAGAAGAATAAAAATGATGTTTATATTAGCTTAGAATTAAGAGTAATAAAAAGATGTTGAATTTTCGGTTGAGTCATTGTGGTCAAGTGCTAGTTTCTTATCTAACTATGAATTCTATTCATACACCCACATTATACTGATGTGGAGGAATCCCTGTTTAGTGTTCAATAAAATCTATTAGAATCAACAGATGGTGCATTGTGATTTGCCAATAGGTAGTTAAAATTTTCTTCTGACTACAGCGTATAGAGAAAATGGGGACTCTGATAGGTCTCTCCTATGGAAATCTCTTAATCAACTTAGTTCTAACTCTATTCCCTAGTGCATCTTGGGTGACTTTAATATTGTTAGATACATTTATGAAAATAATGGTAAACATCCTCCTTCTTATAGGAGTATGGATGAGTTTAATCACTCTCTTGATGTCGCAAGGCTAGTAGAGGTTCCTTTTAATTCTTCTAAAATAGATAGATGCTTCTGTAATCTCTCCTTCATGGTTCTATTTCCTTCATTATGGGGGGAGGTTGTTCCAAACATGGTCAATGACCATTGTATTCAGGTCATTCATCTTAGCTCTTGTAAGGGGAACCGAGCACCTTTCATATTCATAAATGCTTGGGTTAGACAACATGGTTTTCTGAGTGTTGTTCAAAACTAGTGGACTAGGTCCTATCATGTGGGAGCACCTATGGTGAGACTCTACAAGAAATTTAATTCTCTTATTATTGATCTAGTGAAATGGAATAAAGAACTCATTGTTAACTTTTCTTCTTTAGCAAGGGACTTGGAAGATAAAGCTCTTACGTTGCAAAGGCAAGTGGATGTGTAGATTTCAAATGAATCCCTTTAGCTTGATCAAATAGAAGCAAGGAAAAAAGCAATAATATCTATTAAAGACGAGGAGGGGTTCATCAGATTAAAATCAAGGCATCTGTGGTTAAAAGAGGGGAACATGAATACTACTTCTTTCTATGCATTATTGAAGTCTTAAAGAGATATCGGGGATAATTTCCATGGATGACAATGTTACTTTGACAGTTACTCCAAGCAAGGATGAGGTTGTCAGAACATTGAAGGAGATGGACAATGATATTTCCCCTGGTCTTGATGGATACACCCTCCCTTTCTTTACTGCAATGTGGGATATCATAGGCTCAGACTTTATGAAGATGGTTGAGGCATTCTTTAGAGGACAGCCTTGCTACAGGAGTCTTTTTTGTTTTCGCATAGTTTTGATTCTGAAGAAGGTTTCACCGGATTTGATTGGCTCGGATTTTAGGCCCATCTCAGTGGAGAACCTATCCCTTAGAATTTTGGCTCGTGTGCTTAATGCCAGAATGTCCAAGCTGATACGACCTATGATATCTGATATACAAGGGGCGTTTTTTCCAGGGAAGGACATTACTAATCATGTTAAGCTTGTGAAAGAGCTTATGCACAACATCCAACATGGACACAACCACCCTAATGCCGTGATTAAGCTAGATATGTCCAAGGCGTACGACCGAGTTCATTGGAATACAATAAGAAAGATCCTTGATAGATTTGGATTCAATGAAGAGGCTATTGAGTTATGCATGAGCTTTTTTACTCAATCTTGGACATCGGTTACCATTGGGGAATCTATGGCTGGTTTCTTTCAGATGAAGCATGGTCTCAAACAAGGCAACTCAATATCTCCTTACCTTTTCATCTTGTTTGATAAGATCCTATGTCGTAGGTTCGGTAGGCTCATAGAGACATCGGCTATTTCACGGTTCCATACGAGAGGAGATGGAAGAGCCCCTCCTGTGTTGTTGTATGGAGACGACATCATTATCTTCCTCAATGTTGATCCGGCTTCCCTCTCAGCCATCATTGCGTTCTTCGATGAGTATGAGAGAGCTACTGGATAAGTCATTAATAGAGTGAAGTCAGGATGTGTTGTGGGCAGTAAGGATCAGGTGACCGTAGATGGGGTGGCCACAATTATTGGGATTGAGAGGGTGACGCAATCTTTATCCTACCCGGGTGTACCTATTGCTATTGGAAGAACAAAATTGGTGGATTTTGAGTTTCTTGTGTAGAAGATAAGCTCCAAGATAGCAAACTGGAAAGTGAGGTTTTTATCCTTTGCTAGGCATCATATGTTGATCGATCATGTGTTGTCATCAATCATTGTATACACAGCTGCAGCACTGGGTATACCTACAGGAATCGCAAATAGAATCGATCAGCTGTTGTCCAGGTTCTTGTGGGCGGACAGGTTGGACCATTCTAGACGAGCATGGAGAGGATGGAACAAAGTGGCGACACCGTTCCTTTCAGGTGGTCTTAACCTCATGCCTATTAGCAAGATCAGTGAGGCATTCATGGCCAAAGCCAGCTGGGAGATTGTTGCTAGTAGATCTATCTTGGATGAGTTTTGTAGAGCTAAATACTCTTGTAACTCCATCAATAAAGAAGGCATGTATCCCACATATCTCAGCTTTGGAAGATCCCCATCCCCTTTATGGAAGAGTGTTTGAAAAATGATGCACACAATCTATAGTAGATGATGGTGGATTGTCGGAAGAGGTGACATCTCCTTTTGGGATTCTACGTGGTGCGAAATCAAGTTGAGCGACCACGCTCTCAATTCCAGTGACAGAAACTTGGCCTGTAAGATGAAGGATTTCTGGTCAGACTACCAAGGATGGGATTGGAATGCTCTCAGCCATATCATCGATGAGCAAGGACTGAGGTACATCGATAAATCGGGTGTTTGACTTTTTGATATTGAGGACAAGGTGGATTGGAAGCCAGAGTCTAGAGGGGAGTTTTCTATTAGATCGGTGAAGAAGATCTTAGCAGCGAATCAGCAAATGACAAACACGATTTGGAAGGATGTTTGGAGGCTGGATATCCCAAAGGTGAGTGCTCTATTATGGAGGTTTGCACATAGAGAAGCCCCCACGGACAAAAATATTAGGAGATGTACTATCCATATAGTTTCCTGGTGCGAATGCTGCTATGAGCCGGAGATGTAAGACACCTCTCACTTGCTGTTCAGAGGTGGTTGGGCTAGAGAGTTTTGGCAGAGATTTAACGCTCTCACTGGCATAGAGATACCACAAAACTTGCACAAATTGTTGAGTATCATATCCAGAGGGAATTCAGTATCCTTCTTAGTGTGGATGTCGAGCGGGTTAGCTCTCTTGATTCCATGTAGTATTTGGAGATTGAGGTGTCATGCGAGATTCAATGGGAGGTAGAGTGGGATCTATAGAGAGTGGGATAAGATGATATACCATCTAAACAACCTAATTTCTAAGAGATTCTTCAGTGATATCCCCCACGTGGATTTCTTCAAGTACATGGAGCAGTATGGGATCGCTATACCTAGAGTTAGGCTTAGAGAGATAATACTTATCAGATGGAAACTACCTGATTTATGGAACCTGAAGATGAACCTTGCTATAGGTATAGATGTGGATCCCAATGGCAATAAGAGGAGATGGGAAGCAGGATGTATTGGAAACCATAACGCTGACTTCTGCTTGGCCTTCAGAACTTGTCTTCGAGACACCAAGTATGATGAAGCTTACATTCATGTGTGCATCATAGGTCTTAAGCTGGAGCAAGATTAGCATATCAGGATCTCTTCTATTGAGGTCGATAGTAGATACATTCATGAATTCATATGGAATGAGGCAAAGGAACCATGGAGGGTGACCCATGAAGTTAGGGAGATAAGAAAGATTATCGAGCATGATGACATCATGCGATCGCTTGTATGCAAGCTAGCTAATCTATTCCCAAAGAACTTGGTCGTTGGGGAGCTGGAGTTAGTGACATTTTTGTATGTTCAAAGATGAGGAGATTGCCTAGACGCGTCCATGGCATGCTTGTGTTGGAGAAGAGAGGTATCCCTTATGTCATTATGAAGAGAAAAGGTGTAACATAGAGGGTAATGTGGGCACCAATTTGCTTGTTTTCTTTTTCTGATGTATGTTTGTGTCTTTGGTGGTTTTGGTGTCTTTTATGGAACTATACCCGAGTTATAAGAGTGGGAGATGTAATTTTTATGCTGATTTGGCCCACAAGAGGGGTGTGGGATGAATAAAAGTGACCCCTGGCTTGATTTTAAAAAAAAAGTCTAAAAGAACAAATAACAACATATATGTATTGCATGATGACGATAGAATTCTCAAGGACATGAAGGATATTACCAATCATATTGTTAAGTATTAATCTGATGTTTTCAACTCTACTACAAGTGAACAAGTGGACTTGGATAATTGATGGGAAATTCCTTCTATTTAAAGTTCTAAGTTTAATGATTTGATGAAATTGGTGACTAAGGAGGAGGTTGAGAAGGTTGTTAAAATTTTTAATGGTGACAAAGCACCTAGCCTGGATGGGCTAAATGCTTAATTTTTTCAATCTTGTTGGCTTATTATTTGTGATGATGTGGTCAAAGCCATCCTTAAATTCTTTGAGTCTGGAAAACTTCTTGGCGAGTGGAATAAGTCCTTTATTACTCTAATACTAAAAGTAGATTTGCCACTTCTCTAAAAGACTGTATACTAATTTCTTTATGTAATGTGATGTTCAGTATTATTACTAAAATCTTGGTCAATCAGTTAAGTGACATTCTACCCGGTCTTATTGATATAAATCAAGTTGCCTTTATCAAAGAAAGAACTATAGGGGGTGCAATTATGTTAGCAAATGAAATGATGAGTTTCTTTCCTAATACTGGAGCTAGTAAATTGTGTGTGAAAGTGGACTTATTAAAAGCTTATAAACTATTCAAAGAGATTACATTCTATTTATTATGAAGAAAATGGGTTTTACATATTGCTGGCTCAACTAGATTTATGTGTGTTTGACACAGCCTCCTTTTAGGTCCTTATGAATGGTTCCCCTTCTCCTTCTTTTCGTGAAAATAATGGAGTTAGACAATTGGAACCATTGGCTCCTTTTTTTTAATGGCAATGTAAGGTTTATCCTCTCTCTTAAATTCTTTTGTGAAAGATGATCAGTTATCCCCTCTGAAGGCTTCGGGCAGATTTGGATCTTCTCATATTATCTTTGTTGATGATATGTTGGTTTTCTCTAAAGCTAACCTTTCAAATTCTTAGGCTATTTTTGAAATTTTCTTACTGTTTGAAAAGATCTCTGGTCTCAGATTAAACATCTTAAAGAGTCAATCTTTCTTCAATTAGGGTTTTGTTAATAGGGAGGATATGTGTGTTGTATTGAATATAGCCCCTTGCAACCTCCCTATTCGTTATTTGGTCCTCCCTCTTTTCACTGGTAGGCTAACGAAAGCTCTTTGTGCCCCCATTTTAGACAAATTGAGGAAGAGATTGGATTCTTGGAAGAGTTGAATGTTTTCTTTTTCTAGTAGAGTTGAGTTTATCATCTCTACTCTTACTTCCTATCATTTGTTCTGGTCAGTGGCCTTCCCTTTACCTATAAATGTGACAATGGGGATTGAGAAGATTATGAGGGATTTCCTCTGGAATGATAGTGAGACGCATAAACATATCCATACAGTGTCATGGGAAATTATCTCCAAGTCAAGTTCATAAGGGGGTTTAGGCATAAGGTTTGTTGATGGTTGGTCTAGAGATAGTATTCTCAAAATTTTGTGGGATGTGGCAAGTAACAAAGAATCACTTTGGGTGAAATGGGTGCATGAAAGATATATTCATAATGAGTCTTTATGGGCTGTGGATAGTAAGTCTAATTCTTCATTGATATGGGAAAGATTGCTTAAATATAGGTAGTTATTGAAGATTCATGTAGAGTTCCGTTTGGTGGATGGTGGTAGGTTTCTATTTTGGAAGAACCCTTGGTTACCACATAAAAAGTATGTTGTTGATATCTGTGACAATCAGTTGATTCTGAGATATGGACAAGGTGTTTTCTGTAAAGTTAATTCTTGGTTAGTGAATGGGATGTGGTTCTTCCCAAATATCAGGGTTGATGATTTTGTTGATAACATCTTAAAAAAGTTACCTAAGCCTCTAGATGGTAATGATCATATCAAGTTCAATGGAGGTACTTATTTTCATTTGAGAAATGGTTGGGATATAGTAAGGAAGAGCAACCTACAAGTTGTTTGGTCTAACTGGATCTAGAAGAAAGATGTGCCTAGAAATTGGGCTTGTCTTCAGTGGAAATGTTTTCTTCATCATCTACCTACATTGGATTACCTAAAATGAGCTGGATTTAGTTTGGCTTCTCACTGTAGTCTATGCATGAGCTATGAAGAAGACATAGATCACTTACACTTTCGATGCTCCTTTAGCTTTGAGATCTGGTATTGTTTCAATGGGGTCTTTGGAGATATTCCTCAAGGATTTTCTGATCTTTTGAAGTATGAAAGCGGGAAGAAGATAGATACTATAGGTATCATTCACCAGATTTGGCTGGAGAGAAATATAAGAATTTTTGGTGGTTTTGGGAAGAAACCTAGTTTAGTACGGTTGTACTGCTACACAGATATGAAGATCTTATGTAAATAGTTGTTTTGTTCTCTTTGTATAATCTTTTGTCTTTTGTTCTTGTCTCCCTTGGTCTTCTACCCTGGGAAGTTTTATTACCTGCATGGAAAGTTTTTACATAGTAATGAGAAGAGCAACATGTCATTTACATCAAAAAAAAGTGTTTAGGTGGTAGTCATTGGAAAGTCAGGTTGATTGAAAAGTTGGGTTGATTGGAAACTGCATTGGCTGAATTCTAGATGAACCAGGGCATGAACCGACCAGTTCATTGAGTGAACTAATCAACTCAAGGTAGCCAGATGACCGGTTCAAGAGATGAACCGTTTGATTCATAGAGCAATTTGATTGCATCAAGGATTACTATTGAGGTCATGTTACACATTAACTGGATTTGAATTGCTAATACAAATGAGATTGGAAAATATCATAAAATGATTGGCTCAAGGGTTGAACTGATCAGCTCACATGCCAACCGATTGGTTCACCTATGATCTCACTATTTCTTCACTTGTAGGTTGCTAAGATTTGTGAAATTCTAGCGCCTTCCACTCCCACTCTGACTGGTAACCCTGACCCTAACCCTCCTATAAATAGAGGCGTATTGGGGGATTCTCAAACACAACTCAATTGGCTCTGAGAATTGTTTATCTTCTTTGATTGTGGTAACTAAGAGAATCCGAGAAAATCCTACCCATTAAAGGGAGGGATATCATTGGAGAACAATTGTGAGAGAGCAAGTTGGTGACTAGTATGCTAATGTGAAGGGACAAATCCTTCTTGTTTGTTCTTCTAGAATGACAAGAGTTCCCAGTGGTCTGTGTGGACTACTCTAGAGGCATGGAGCTTTTCTTGCTAGGAGGACAACATCAACCTACTGTTTGTAGTGATCAACCAGGAGGCCAGTGCAGAATCCATTGGAGTGTGACTTGAAGAACTCCACATACTACAACGAGGGAATAGTCTCTGGACTTACTCCAGTTGCAAGTATGACCTCATAAAACATCCTTCCCATTACATAGTTGTTGACTTGATGTCTATTAAAGGAAAATATGGCAGTTAATTTTTCATTTTCAATGCTTATTCTGATGCCATATTTCCCAACAGTAATATCAGAGCAACACCAATTTACTATGCTTTAGGATAATCGATATGATCGATTTTTTTCATCATTTATTTATTGCATATGATGTTAATAATTAAACAGATTAATTTACATATCCTATTGAAGACCACATATGATCCCCAAACTAATATATATATATATATATATATATATATATATATATATATATATATATACATACATATATACATACATATATATACATACACAAATATATATACATATATATATGACCAATATGCAATTTATAGGTGTCGCCCTAAATTTGGTTTTGCTAGTGGATGTATAGCATGGTTATGGCCAATAACCCAAATATCTGTGTGTGGTTGAATAGATTATTTGTTTCTATTATATCTTGGTTTGCATACCAGGCCTCTACCTTCTTCTTCCCAATGTAAAAGTATTATTCTTTACTACCTTTGATCCCCTTGAATGTAACTTGAGGTTTCTCATTACCACATAATAAGCTTAATAGAAATAGGATAGTTTATTTTCTTACAATGACAAAGATGATGATCATTGTTAGACAAGACAACCGCTTCAAGAGACGAGCCGAACAACTAGAGGACCATGGAGGGAAGATTGTAGGAGGAGCCAAAGCAATCGGCTGGTGAAGCCAACCAATCGTTTTGTGGTGTCAAGACAACAATTGGATAAGACTTTATACGACCATTTCACACGACCAACCGACTAACCAAGAGGCAAGTCGATCAGTTTACGGGTTGATTCGATCAACCTAGATTGGCAAGTACAGATCAACACCAACAACCAGTTCTTGCATGAGATGTAAACCTAGGTGGTAGTCATTCCTTGTGGATCCAAGGAATTACAGTGGTATGGCCATAACCATCACTGATGTTTTATATTGCATGTTTATGTTGTGGGATATAGCATGTATATGATACATACTATATATGTGGTGATTGGATATTATATATGTATTTATAAATATATAAATCCCTCAATCAAAACATACTAAGTCTAAGATGCTTTCTATTAGAAACACACATGAAAAGATTGATAGACCAAGTGTATTTTATGCCAAAGCATGGTGCGCTATCCATCTCATGGAAGTTTGATGGTAGATATGTAGGTTATGTCAAAGCAGAGTGCATTTCTATCATGTTCGCTTTTGGGTCGGGCTTAACCGGGTGTCCTTAATGAGATACACACCTAAAGGCTTTCAGATGATTTGGTAAGGAGTTGTGCATACCATCTATCTAAGAATTTCAAAAGATGCAATTGGCATGTGTTGCCTACCTTAATGATTGATTATGGACCCTGGTATTGGCTGAGTAATAAATGAATCAGTTTGGATCTTGGCTCATTAGATTTTTGTGCTCTGCAATGTTATGATTTGATAATTGAGGGTTATCAATTTGAACAAAATAATGAGAGAGAAGTTAATTAAATACCAAATTAAAAATCATCAAAATTATATAAATCAAATCAAATAAAAATGAGTTTTTGACAAAATTGTAAAATTCTATTGTAGAATCAAATGGCAACACAGAACAACACATTTTCTCTGAGATCAATCCTTAAGAAAGACAAGTTGAATGGGAATAACTTCCATGACTGGTTCAGGATGTTGAGAATGGTTCTCACACAAGAACACAAGCCCTATGTCCTGGATACACCAAAGCCAGGAGAACCTCTTCCCAATGTACCTAAAGCTGACAAGGATGCTTATAAGAAGCATACTGAGGATTTCGTCGATGTCAAGTGCCTAATGTTGTGCACCATGAACTATGATTGCAAAGACAACATGTGAACATGGATTTATTGAGATGGTCACACATCTTAAGAACATGTTCCAAGATCAGGCAAGATGGGAGAGATTTGATATCTCTAAGGTGTTGTTCAAATGTAAAATGGTAGAAGGAGATCCAGTAGGTCCTCATGTGCATAAGATCATTGGATATGTGGAGAACCTTTCTACACTGGGATTCCCATTGGGCTAAGAGTTGGCCACATATGTGATTCTAGAGTCTCTACTAGAGTCATACAGTCAGTTTGTCATGAACTACAACATGAATGACTTTGACAAGCCGGACAGAGTTACTTGGCATGTAAGAACAACTAAGGAACAAATGAAGAAAGACAATATCAAGTATGTGATTATGACCAACAAACTAAAGGGAAAGTCAAAGGGAAAAGGCAAAGCTAATAAGAGTTTTAAAGCTGGCCAAAAGTCCAAGTCTTCAGCGCTCAAAGCAAAGGGAGGAGTGAAAAATGAAGGCAGTTGTCACTGCTGTCACCAGCCTGGACACTGGAAAAGGAATTGCCCTATCTACTTAGAGGAATTAAAGAAGAAGGAGGGGATAGAAACCTCTAATTAAGGTATATAGCTTATAATATAAATTTGATTACTTCTTCCTCTTGGGTATGTGATATTGTATGTAGATCTAGCATATATTTGATATGCATGATCTGATAAGAAGTGAGCATTTACAAAGGGAAAGGATGGACCGTTGGGAGCAAGATTTTCTGCAACCTCAGTTTATATTTAAAATTTATCTTATCCCATTGGGCATGTAATACAATTAGATGAATTGCTATTTTATTTATGCCAATAATAGAAACATTTTACCTTTATGCATTTTTTATGGACAAGGATAACCATAAATAAAGAGTAGTTAATGGTTCTATTTCAAAATGTAATCTTGTGTGACAATGCCCCAGATGTCTTGTGATCTTTACTTAAAGGATCTAAAGGTGAATGTTTATTATTTAAATACCTAAAGGATTACAATTAATACCTCAATAAATCTATAGCATTGCCATCTAGAGCACATATATGAGAAATGCACTTCTATAATACATGTTGACGTTTATCTAGACTCTTTTGGTTATTAAACCAATAAGAGACATACAAGTCTTTTATATGAGTAAGATGATAAACCACCTCTCACTAGGTGTAGTGGGAGAATAAGCATTCTAATATGACTTTTTCATGATGATGCACGAAGACCTTCAAAGTAAATGCTAGAGTTAGTTGTTTGTACTTCATTATATTTAGTGATGATCTCAATAGATATGAGGTTTGTATTTAGTGAAATGCAAACATGAATCTCTTGAAGTGTTCAAGAAGATTATAGATGAAGTATAAATTGATAAAAAGTATTAAGAAATTTTGATATGATCAAATACTAAAATACTTTACATCAATAGTTTGAGGACCTCTTGGAGAAACTATGATAGTGTATCACAACAAAGTCCACCTGAAACATGATGATGTATCTAAAATAAGGAGCCCCACCCTGATGAGTCATGATGTGACTGTCATTTAATCTAATCTTATAATTTATTCATACATACGTGATTAACACTAAAAAATGTACCACCTGAAATGGTTTAAAAGTTTTCATATGAAATATGATATGGGAATGTCCTGATATGTCTTTTATAAGGGTTGAAACTTTTGCAAGAAAAGAGTTTCTTGGAAAGATTTATCTGAAAGACCATATAAATGTAAGACTGTTGAACATTACTTATCTCAATGCAATAACAGAAGTGTTTGTTGCTAGGATAACTGAGTTCTAAGAGAATTAGTGGGAGTAAAGTAGATATCAAAAAGATGGAGGCCAATAGGAAGGTACAATATGGACATGGAGAATCGCAAATTGTCGTCAAATCTTAAAGTTTCCTTATGTAACAAAAAACTCGTAGTTTTAGTAGAATGTGTTTGAGATTGAAGGATTGATAATCCCATAGCTCAAACAAGTTTTGAGTTGGCTATAAGATAATGAGCCAACAATCAACTAAGGACTATTAAGGAACCAGAGTTTGAGAAATGGCTTGAGGCCATTGTATCCAGAATAGAATCCATGATTCCCAACAAGGTATGACCTTGTAAGTACCACCTAGAGGGGTAAAACCCACAAGGTGCAGTAGGGTTTTCATAAGGAAGACCAACATGGATGACAAAAAAGGACAACTTGGTTTTAAAGGTTTTCAAACCAATTCAAATTGTTGAGATGATGAAATCCCTCACCAATTAACATGCTTACTATTATAGCTTAATAAGATTATGTGATTTGGCATATGGAGATTAAAACAACATTCCTTAAAAGGAATAATTGAGAGGATGTGCACTTGACACATCCTAAAGGTTTTATGACTCAATTAATGCAAATAAAGTCGATAAGATATAATGTTTGATCTAGAACTTGAAACAAACATCTTAGAACTGAAATCTTTGGTTTGACAGTCAAAGAGTTTGACTTAAGTCAAAATAAAAGATGAAATGTGTGATTACAAATGATTTTGTGGGAGCATATAAATATTCCACGTATTGATGAGGAATAACATCTCAATACAAAGTATTGAAACCTTCCATGGAAATCACCTTCACAATGAAGGATTAGGTGAAACATCCTATTTGATAGGAATTTAAATCTATAGAGACAATTCTGGAAAGTTTTTGACCTAAGTACGAGCAAATATATTGGCAAGACGATGAAAGTGTTAAGCACCAAGGATTCAATGAGAGAGAATCTATCCATGAAGATAGGATTAATCGCTCAAGTATCCATTTTTCATATTCTTATGAAGAATGGAAGAGTTTCCATATGCATTTGCATTTGGATCTATCATATATAGTGTACTCATCCCATTATCTTGTATGTATTGGATACTACAGGATGATTTTAGTGGGATTCCAATGAGGGTCATTGGAATGCCATAAAGAACACCCATTAGTACTTGAGAAGCACTAAGGGTCTGTTGTTGCACTATGGTAACAAGGAAGAGTTTGGTGTAAAGGGTTACACTGATGCAAGGTTTCAAAATGACATAGAATTATTATAATATAAAATTGTGTTTAATCTTAAAAGAAGAGTTATAAGTTGGATAGGGTTCTCAACTACGCCATTATTTTAGTTCTACAATAGAAGCCGTATGTCCTGGTTTTATGAACACAGGAGTAAGTATTGTATGGATCTAAAAGTTCATATAAATGAATTTATAAGATGTTCCAACCAATGATGGCACAGTAGAAATACTATGACAACAATGGAGATATTATATATGCAAGGAATGTTAGATAGCGTACTTTGGAAATTTAATCTTATATGAAATGTCGTACAAAGAAGAGATGTGAAACATGTAATATACCAACTAAAGGGAAAATGTTGATAACTTGCTGGAATAGCACTTGCGCAGCAGAAACATGATGGACATGTTTAGATCACTAAGAATTAGATTCATGGGTGATTGGATCTAAGTACAAGTGGGAGTCTATTGGGTATGTATGCCCAGAGAGCCAGTCATGTAATGATTGTTATGGCATATTATATAAAGGATTTGATTAATAAGAAAGGAAATCTTATGATTTATTATGTTTCATTCAATTATGGGATAATGAGGAAACATAATCAATGTCTAAAGAATGATATTACTCAATGACGTATGTCTTTGGGTGCGTGACCTGAACAATGATATCTTACAGATTTTAAGGGTATGAACATTCTTGTTATGACCCTAGTCGGATGTTATTGTGGAATGTTGATAGAAAACAATAACACATAAGACCAGAGTGTGTGTTGGTTGATGACATAATCTCATCAGTCATGATATGTGATATGAAACCAAACACATACATACTTGCTAGAAAATAGTGTACCAAACAGAATTGGCTTAAGAGTGACACATGGAAACCATAATTTTTTGTCATAATCATCTCTCATGGTGAAGGTGGTGATTGTGGTTCTTAGACCTGAAATCACTACACTCATTACATGTCGTTCGGTGTACTTTGACATCATCCACCGTAACCTTGAATAAGGGTTGCCATAAAGGTGATGATTGGATAAACTGTGACACATGGGAATGACTGTGAGTGATGTAGATGGGTTTTGTTTCTCCTACTGGAGTTTTATATTTTGGCCACTTTATAAGCGAGATCCAGAAAGCATGCACAAGCACATGTGAATCAGTATATGATATTTAGGTCATATATATGCAAGATAGTCTTCTCTAGTTCAAGCAACATGGATTGAACATTGAAAGGATGATGATTCCATTTCTAGAGTTCAATATGGATATCAAAGACAAAGGAAATATACAATCACTATAACCCCTACCATAGATTGTAGGTTGGAGTTGTTCTCCAACTTTCTGATTACTTGGGTAGCAATGATGTGTTACTAGGCAATGATCTTTGCTTGTGATGTCATAAAGTAGGTATGGACATTCACTACCAACATAATATGGAACCTACAGGGTCACACACATAGGATTCACTTGGAATAAGAGTTTAATCATGAATGATAATTAAATTGATTACTAAATTATTTTACTCAATTTGAACAACAATTAACAGATTGGACTCTGAATTGATCGGTTCAAGTGTTGAACCAACTGGTTGGAGTGTCAGGTTGATTGGAAATCACATTGGCTGAATTTTGGATGAACCAGGGCATGAACCGACCATTTCACTGAGTGAATTGATCAGTCAAGGTTGCCCAACAACCAGTTTATGAGAAGAACTGCCCAATTCATAGAGAAATTTGATTGCATCTAGGATTAGTGTTGACATCATGTTATGCATTAATTGGAATAGAATTACCAATACAATTGTGATTGGGAAACATGATGAAACAACCATTTCAAGGGTTAAATTGATCGGCTCACACGCCAACCTATTGGTTCACATGTGAACCAACCGTTTCACTGCTCGCAGGTTGTGAAAATTTGTGAAACTCCAGCCCCTTCTACTTTCACTCAGACTGGGAACCCTAACCCTCGTATAAATAGAGGGGTACTAGGGTCTTCTCAAGAACAATTCAATTGCTTGTTACAATTGTTTGTCTTTTCTAGTCGTGGTAACTGAGAGAACCCAAGAAAGTCCTGCCCAATAAAGGGAGGGATAGAAAGGGAGAACAATTGTGGGAGAGAAAGTATGTGACTAGTACGCCAATGTGAATGGACAACTCCTTCTTGTCTATTCTTCTAGAAGGACAAGAGTTCCAGGTGGTCTGTGTGGACTACTCTAGAGGTGTGGAGCTTTTTCCACTAGGAGGACAACATCAACCTACTGTCTATGGTGATCAACCAGAAGACCGACGTAGACATTGTTAGAGTGCAATTTGAGTAAGCCGCATAATTGAATGAGGGAATAGTCGTTGGACTTGCTCTAGGACTAGGTATGACCTCATAAACCATCCTTCCCATTACATAGTTATTGACACAATTGTCTGTAAAATGGGAATATGGTGGTTAATTTTTTTTGTTTCTGCTGCCTATTTGGATGCCATATTTCCAAACACTATTGTCTATGACATTAACTTCTATGTTGATAGTGTTTTACTAATCTAGGAGTGGACATATTTAATGAACATTTTTGGTCAAGCGAGAGTAGTTATTCATTCATTGGTCGGTAAGGGCCAATTTTGGACTGCCAGGTAGGGGTACTTGAGAAATGAAGTTCATATTAATTTTCCTTTTGCTGAGTTATCTCAAATAGATCTGAAGGTAGTTCTTCTTGAGGATGAGCAACATTTATGCTTAGGGGATTTTGAAGCACTGAATATTATCCATTTTTCACAGGCTATTTTAATATGTATTTTAGGCATATTTGCTCGTTTTGATACTACATATGCATGGTTTATCATCATAATCCTATGACACATGCTTGCATTAAATATTATCTATTATTCTATTTTATGTTTATTTATCATAAATTATTGGACTTGTATTCTTTATTTTGAATTTAGGTGAATTGACAAGTCTTGGATCAGCTCGGTGCTACCGACGGTGTTGTTAGTGGTATCAACAATTGAAGAAAAGGATATACATGAGTCGAAGGAACTCAGTGGTACCAAGAAGGGATGCTACTGACTTGATTAATAGTAAACAACCAAAGTGGTTTGGTGCCACTGACCTCCATTCAATGGTTCCGTCTTGTACATAAAAAATATGTCAGGAGATGTCAGGGAGAAACTCGGTGTTATCGACACCCTAGTCGATAGTACCGACACTAAAATGAAGTCGTGATCCAGAAGAGGACTCAGTGCCACCGAAATCCTGTTAGTGGTACCCACTTGTCACGATTATACAAGATTAAAGATGATGATTAATCCAATGGCCACGACTTAATGATGCTCTAAATCAATCTTATGACTAGGGAGAATTTTGGCCAGACCTAATAATCACACTAGAGTTCGTTGCATGAAAGAGGAGAGCCATGAGATGAGAAAAGAAAGGAGAAAGCTACATTTTGGATGATTCGAGCACCTTCGGTAGACAGATTTGCAGCCACCAGAGGATAGCAAATTGCCATGTTTGTCAAAGGGAGTCAACTAGATCTTCTTCCTCAGTGGTTTCCATTAATTCTTTAATGTTTTCCTCACCCTCATCTTCTCTGTTTATGTGTATGGCAACTGAAATCATACGGGTAGGGTAAGCTCGAAGGACTTTAGTATAGTCTGATGAGCTGAGGAACAAGATTGAAGGCTGGAGTGGGCTGAAGATTTCGTTTGCTGGCAGACTTGTGCTGATTAGATCTGTTGTGCAAGCAATCATCCGGTTTTGGGCCACCATGGGGGATATCCCTAACCCTGTCATCTCTGTTGTGCACTCTATGTCTGCATATTTCCTTTGGGATGGTAAAGGACATGGCATAGCATGGGAGACGATCGCCAAACCTTTTGATAAATGCGGTTTGAACTTAACTAATGCGAGTGCTATCCTGGCTACTAATACAAAGAATAGAGTTGACAGATTCTTTGAAAATAGCAACAATATGTGGACGAAGTGGATGCATAGCAGGTATGGGGACTTACCGTTGTTAGATGAGAGATTAAACCCCTCCACGGTCTGGAGGAGAATGTGCAAAGTCTTTCAGAAGGAGTACAAGGTCGATGGCAATGGTATCTGGTCTGCTATAGACCAGACAACACTGATCAACAATGGTGTTGTCTGTAATCCGGCTGTTGCGCACGCTAAGAAGCTTTGGGGAAGGATCTAATGCCCCAAATGGTGCACCCTTGTCTATAGAATTCTTCTTAACAAACTTCCTACTAGAGATAGACTTCTCAGTTGGGGTTTGCAAATGGAGGAGGTGTGCCCTTGTGCAAGACGATGAACGAATCAAAAAACGATATCTTCTTTGATTGCAAGTTCTCCAAACAACTATGGACTATTTTTTGTATGAGAAATGGGTGAAGAAAAAGGAATATCATGAATGTGGATGATAGTTTGATCTATATGGAGCAGCTCTACGGAAACAACAAAGCTGGTATGCATTTTGTTGTTTTATGCATTTCGGGCTTATGCTATGCTATCTGGATGGAGAGAAACAGAAGAATCCATGGGCTTGGGGAACTGGAGTACCTTAAGATTTTGGAGAGTTTCTCGAGGGTGTTATGCATACAGGTTAACCATAGAAAGGACATGCTAACAAAGCTTAATCAAGATACATGTATGTACTGGGGGTTTTGTTGTTACACCCCTGTATAGTTTCTATTCGGCTTGTGCCTCGCTGGTGTAGGCTTGCCCCTTTTTTGTAAAGTTTGATAACCTTTTTGAAATATATTTACCATATTCCAAAAAAAAGAAATCATACGGGGCTAATCCCCTAATTCCTTAGGATCTAGTAGTAGATTGATTATGTGTTGTACTTGACAATCATGAGTTGATATTTATGTTTTTTCTAATATATGGATGTAATTCAATGATTACTTCATGAATTATCTATGCTTGATCATCATAGTTGATTTCTTAGACTGTGAATTACTTCGAGAGAGGGATTAAGGGTTATATATGTCGTATATTGACATAGCCTACACCATGCAATGAGAGAGGGATCACGGATGTGAAAAATATATCCATGAGGATTCATTTAAGCACCTAACTAATAATTAAATAACTACAATAGTGGGGTTTGTACTAGATTAGGTAGCAAATTACGCTGCGAGAGTAGGTAATTCTTGCTTCAGGCCCCTTGGTCCAGGGTTAGGAGAACTAAATATTAATAAATAATGTTAATTGCAATATAAACCATGGTGAAAATATATTCCTGGGGAATCCATTTCAATTGTGATCACAACCAAAATAATTTATCTTTAATTCTTGCAATTAGTCAGTTAATAACCAATTACCTTTTTCAATAGGTCTAGCTAATCAGATCATATTTATTAGTACTCTTTGTATTCACATTTCCCCAAGTTCAATGTGCAGGCATCTTTTGGCCTATACTATTGTGATATGTGCACTTGCATTTAATACATGTAGTAAGCAAGCATCAATTCTCCATGGTGTGCCCGTGAAAAGCTTATGATTTTATAAGTGCCACCAGCCCTAGATAAATTTTATAGCTGCCCATATTTACTTCCTGCCTTTTTATTGGCCTCAACTGAGATGTGGTTGATGATGCCTTAATTTTCTCCCAGATAGTCTTCTCTTCAGCTTCCTCATTAGAATCACCCATTTCTTGTTGTTCTAGTTGTGTTTCCTATGGTGGTGGAGTTAAGATGACACCTCCCACAGAATCACTATACTCCCTTGCTCTGCATAAGAGGTCCTTCTGGGTAGAACTCTACGGACTCGACTCTCCATAGTCACTGGTTCTGGTCTAAACCATATACCAGTACCTACAAATAGTAAGATCACTATGAGAAATTGATATTAGTGATTGAATACATATTTGACTTTTTAGCTGAAAATTAATGAAAATAAATAAAATTGTGGCCTACAATGATCGGTGACAAAACTAGTAGTGTTGGATACCATTTCCCTGGCTATGAAACCAAAAACTTATTGTGTGTTTACTACATGTATTAAATGCAAGTGCACTTATAAAAGTAATATAGGCCAAAAGAGGCCCAAATATCGATCTCGAGGAAACGTGAATCCAAAGACTGCTACAAACTATGAGTCGGTCAGCTAGATCTATTGAAAAAGGTTATTTGGTGATTACTGGACTAATTGCAAGAATTAAAACTAAATTACAGGGGTTGTATTCACAAATGGAATGGATTTCCTAAGAATAAAATTTCACCATGGTTTATACTGCAATTGACATTATTTTTCGATATTCAATTCTCCTTACACTGGACCAAGGGACCTGTAGTAAGAATTACCCACCCTTGTAGCATAATTCACTACCTTCTCTAAGGCTTTGATTTGGCTCTCTGTAAGTGGGAGGAAAATAAAAGGAACTACAGTTCCCAGTCAAAATTCCGTTGATTGGTTTACTATAACCTAGGAAACAATTTTCCCCACCCGTAACTTGACTTTCGCGCATATATATACTCCCAAAGTTCTTAGTTTTGGACTAAAATAGAGGGAAAAGGACTTCCAGTTTCTTGCGCATAATATTAGGGCAATGGAAAGGTAACGAAGAAGCCTCCATCAAAGAAGCCATGTTATCTATTATATACTATCAACACCTATGATTAGATAACCAGGTAGCCACCAACAATTAGTAGCAGCAGTAACAGGAGCCCAAAATGAAAATCTACACTGCACAATGTCGAAGTTGTCTACTGTGTTAGTCCTTTGACGTGGAGTTTATCAACAAGGATGCCATTCTCCAAGCAAACTCTTGAAATCTCACGTGCATACAACTATCAAATAGAGATTAAACATTGATGTTTTCATGGATAATCCCATATGAAAGTTATGTAGCAACTTCCCATCTGTTTTGTCTATGGACAAAAATGAATATGGTACTTTTATGTTTTTTGTTGTGTTGCACTTCTTCTATTTGTTGAAATGCCAAATACAATTTAAACATCATGTCAACAAGGTAGTAGCTTATGGGCTCCAATGAAGACACACATGATCAAATCTGTAGTTGTGTGTCTCAGAATGAAAAGAATCCAGACAAGTTAGCCCATAGTGTGAGATTAAATTTCTCCTCCAAATATGAGTACTTGAGATAGGGTAGGACTTTACACCGTCTCGTAAGGTCACTGAAGTGACTTTTCCTTGAAAAGATTAGAAATTAAACCAATCACCTGAACCCATTTTCCTATAATTGAATTGAAGTACCTAGAAAATGAGTTCCTTAAAAACTCTACTTACAAGGAACCAATCGGAGCCTAATACAAATCCCTCTTTTGTAGTGAGTTAATTATGAGTTAGGTGTGTTAGCGACTCCTCTGGGCTATACCCTTCATAGCCGTAAGCCCTCTATCGAGGCACACTCTAGAGTTGTAAGCCCTCTCTTGAGGCACACTCTAGGCTATGTATTAATCCCTCTCTCTAAGGAATTAACCATCTAAGAAATTAGATATGGTGATCAAGCATAGATAATTCATGAAGACATCATAAAATTGCATCCACAAATTAGAAAAAACATAAATATCAACTCATAATTGTCGAGTACAAAATATAACCGGGCTACTACCAGATCCTAAGGAATTTGGGGATTAGTTAGGCATGATTTCAGCTTCCATACACATAGACAGAGAAGGGAAAGATGAGGAAAACATTAAGGATTCAATGAAATCCCCTAGAGAAGACAATTTGGTTGACTTCCTCTAATGAATGTGATGATTTGCTGTCATCTGGCTGCAAATTCATCCATCTGAGGTGCTTGAATCATTTGAAACATATCTTTATCCTCTCCTTACTCTTCTCACAACTCCCCCTTGTCGAGTAATGAACTCTAGCATGATTATTAGGTCTGGTCGAAATCCTCTCTAGTCATAAGATTGACTTAGAGTGTCGTTAAGTCATGGTCGTTGGATTAATTGCAATCTTTGATCTCATATAATCGTGACAAGTTGATACCACTGATGGTATTTTAGTGGCACCGAGTCCTCTTTTGCATCATGAATCCCTGTGACATCTCCTGATGATTTTTCCAGGTACAAGTTGGTACCACTGACTGGAGGTTGGTGGCACCAAACCACTTTGATCATGTTACTATTGATCAAGTCGGTAGTACAAATTCTTTTATCTATACCACTGAGTTTCTTCGACTCATGTCTACCCTTTTCTACCATTGTCAGTACCACCGACAATGATGTCAGTAGCACCAAGTTGATCCTGGAATTGTCAATTCACCTACAAAAAAAACAAAGAACGTAAGTATCATAAATTATGATAACTCAATATGTAACATTAGAAATAGCTAATATTTGACGCAAATGTATCTCACATGATAATAATGTTAAACCGTGCACATATAATGTCAAAATGAGAAAATATTCATGAAATACATAATAAAATAGGTTGCGAAAAATGAATAATATTTGATGCTTCAGTAGGATGGCATTTATGAATTTGAGTCTTTTTTACAAGTTGTAGGGCATGATATAAATGCTTTCCCCAAGGTTAGTAAGACCATTCTGGAACTTAGAGTTCCCAGTGAAGCATGTGATGCCAAAAGATCCTAGGTCCTTCTATTTTTTTTGGCATCTTGATCCAAATAATATCACATGTCATCTTTTCTAGCTTCACATTCTCATACTCCTCTATTGTGTACTTGCAAATGAGGGGAGATTTAAAGAACTTGGACCTGAAAGGAATTTCTACCAAAGCGTCAAGGAAGGAAATGTCAACATGCATCTTCTTCATTGCTTCCTTGAACTTCATGAATCTTGAGACTATCCATGTGTGAGCTAGATGACTCTGGTAAATGAAACACTTTAGACAAGCACCGCTGGGATAGTAGGAGTTATGGTGTAGATTATGATGCCTTCACAAAATTGGGTGTGTTGTTTTTCAATGGAGTTTAAGCCACTTGTTCAACTGTATAGTCACCGGAATGACTTCATCATCATCGTCATCTTCAAGAACCATCCATAGAACTAGTTGGACGGTGAATGAAAACAAAAATTTATGCCAAGTGAGACTTTGTGGATTTATTATATGCCTTTTAGCTATCAAGTATCTTCTAAATGCATCTAGGTGATCTTGATCATTGGAGATAGACATTTTTAGTTGGAAGGCTTGCCCTAGGAGAAGTTGTCCTTTATTATTGTAGGGTTGTTGTCCTAGATTTTAGTTGTTGTTTTGATTGAAGTTTTTGCAGTATTGTCTAGATTTCAAGTTGTTCTAGTGGTTTATTTGGTTCTATTGGAAATGAGAAGGACCTTAAACATAGTCTTGATTTGGTCCTATCTTGAGTTGTTGCACATTTGTTTGTCCACCTAGGTTCCCATACTGGAATCCTAGATAATTCCTCTGTGGATCGGGGTCATAATTTTCATGTCTAGTCATAGAATTCACAACATGGACTTCTTCAATGATTGGTACTTTGTTGAATTGTGGTTGGTGCATGTTTGAGGAGGTTTGTTAGAGGTGATTGCACTCCAGACTTGTGTGCCCTTCTACACTGTAGACTTAGAAAACATCTTGGGCTATCCTACCTTGAAAAGAGGATTGAACTCTATTCCTATACCTATAGAAGGATGACTCAAAGTTGTATTATTTAAGTTATAAAGCCTTTAAAGGCTTAACAATAGCCTTCAAATCAAAATTTTCTTCTTCCATAACATCGTCAAGAAGTTCTGTCTTGCATAAATAACTCCAATTATCTTGGTTCTTTGCTTCCCTACTTACAACCTTTCGTGCATTATCAAAGTTGTACCGCATGAATTCTCCATTTGGAAGTGGCATCAAGGAACTATTTCATGTCACTATCCACTCTCTATAGAACTGCTCAATAAGTTGTGTAGAGGGAATTCCATGATGTAGACATTTGTTCAGTACCTCTTTGAATTATTATTAAGATTTAAAGAGAGTTTATGATGTAATTTGTTTAAACTAAGTGATTTGCCCTTGGATTTGATAAGTGAGTGAGGGAGGAAAGAACTTCTCCAGGAATGTTTAGCAGTTCCTCCCAAGTGGTGATGTTATGATCATCTACGGAGTTGTTTCACACCCTACCTTTATTAGTGAGTTAATAGTAGAATAGCCATAGTTGATGGATTTCCCATACAATCCATCTTGCATGCTTATTCCACAGATATATATGAATAAATTGTCATGTACGTCCTCACTGACTCTCCCTATAAAATATTTGTTTCGCACCATCATCACACATTGTGTCTTGATTTCAAAGTTTTTTTGCCTCAAATGGCATTTGGGTGATTTGCTGGAAAATGTTTGTAGATTTAGGGATGGAGAACTCTCATAGATGTCTTTGTTTTTCTTCTTCTTCAACTGCTCATAAATCTTCTTGCACAAATGCTTAGGCTTTAGTCAAGAGTCTATCTCTCTATTATGTGAGTGCAACTTCCACTCTAGAACTGATCTCCTCTTCAGCCATATTGGCTTTGTGTTCAGAAAATATCTTGTGATACATATGTTTGATCTCAAGGTTGAATTTTGAGATGGATTCAATTCTAGATGAGCATCACATACACCAAATATACTACCTAAGAAAGCTGGGTAACCAAAAATAAGATAATTGAAGTGGAACAAATTTCCAAGATAATTTGAATTGTTGTTAATTAAGTAGTTCAGGTTAGTTAAGTCAATCAAAAAATTACATTGTCCCTAATGAAGGCATCAAAATTTGAACCTAAGATTATCACACAGCAATTCCCTAGGGATGAAATCCTAGGGTTTTACCTAAACCAAGTGTACAACTGTAACATAGTAGATCTCGGGCCCTACCCTAGTACTTTAACCTTTTAGTCTTAGCCAAACCAGGTTGAAGATTAGACCTAAATAGATGTTTAGTATGATCCTAATGAGCTAATACATGAATATATCACCCTAATGTAGCCTAATGTTTTCACATTTTTCTTAGGTTGATAATGGATACGTAAAATATGCCGCATAACTCATTTTGGTGGTAAAATGAAGATAAGGAACTTAATTGGATAAATAATTTAGATAATGGGCCGTTAATGGGACATATGAAATATCTCATAAAATAAGTCTCAAAAGTGGAAACAAACTTCAAATTCGTAATCTATATATCAAAATTAGCCTACATGTCAAATTTTATCTTATTTTGGACAACCTTGAAATATTAGGATAAGTTTAGGAGAGAGAAATGAGTAAAAGGCAAAAGTAATGAATATTGTGATTATATAACTTCAAAATATGGAAATAATGGAAAATGTGTATTTAACACATCAAAGATAACTTGTATATGAAGTTTCACTAAATTAGGATGTTGTTTGTGCAAGTTATGCAATTTTAGGTACATTCTGGACTTTTTTGCAATTTACCCAATTGGGAGGTTTTCTTTGGAAATTGTCACGTTCACTATAATCATTATATATTACCTTACCATTCTCGAGTTTTTGAACCATTGGGTGCCTAATTGCACCTTGGTTTGGAGGTGTTTCTCTCAAAGGGCATTTTAGGGATTACCCTCTTTATAAATGAGCTTATCTTTAAAAGATATCAACCAATGGGGTTCTTTCTTTGATTTTAGGTCGGTAGGGATGGCCTAAAAGTCTCCGTGAACCGAAATTTGATATTCAAGAAGCCTCTATGAGCTTTCCTCTTGCATGGCAATGAAAGCCCTAGGCTAAGGACACATGGAAAGCTACATGGACACCTCATGCTTGACCCCTTTCTTTATAAAGCCATATCTACCCCTTCCCACCTCCCAATTCGAAAACTCTTGCTCTTCTCTTTCCTCCATATTATAGCATCATTCCTACTCTGTTTGGCCATGAAGGTTCTGTCCCAAGGTAAAAGAAGATGCCTACCTTGGTGAAGAAGGCTCCTTGGGTTCTAAATTTTCTCTATTTTAGGTTTCTAAAGCTCCTCCTTGGTGATTTCAACCAAAACTAGTAAGTTTCCTCCTTTACTTCCCTATTTTCATGCTTTTCATCTTGGAATCAATTTTATATATGTATATCATCAGTTTCTTTTTTTCCAAAAAAATTGACAATGTATGTCTTGAGTATTAGTGTTTCTCACTTAGTTGTCACTTTGTAACCGACGAGCTATGTATGCCTAAAATAACTGACGACATAGGTCATTTCTATACTAATGAGTATATGCTATATCTAAAACACCTTAAATCTTCCCAATTTGTCAAAAGGGTCATGTTCCTATGGAAAATTCATAAGTACGTAATATGATAAGAGATATGATGTGCATTACTCTTTGGCAAAAAGTTTTTTGTGTTTTGCATTTTAGTGTCTAAGGTGGGAAAGTTATAGCCTTAGTAGAAGTTTTGGGATCTTCCCAACAAAGTACATACTCCAATTTTTTTTATCTGCACAAATCATAGCACATGAGATTACATGACATGAAAAGAAAGTTGAGTCGACTAGAACCCACATTTGTTGATCTTTACATGCATGTGATGTTGTTGAAGAATGTGCAAGTTATATTATTTTTTCCTCATGTTGCAATTAATCATGGATTTGGATAATAATGTCTTTTATGAAGAAACAACAAATTTGATGTGTGATACCTATACTATGACTAGATCGGTCCACTTGCTAGTAGGATTGTTGTTGTAAGGAGTGGGACCCAACGACATACGTCATTGAGTATTGTCATTATCTAGACTTTCATAATGTTTCCTCATTATCTCATAACTGAGTGAAACAAAATGAATTAGAAGTTGCCTTTATTATTATTAATCAAATCCTTTATGTTATATGTCATGCCAATCATCATATGATTGGCTCTTTGGGCATATCATGCCAACAAGAAGCTTCATAGCTTAACAACAAGCCAGCAAACATGTAAGAAGAAAGATATATATACAAATACACATATCCATTTGATACATATACACAAACAGGTTGGTAAACCTCAACATTCTATCCATCTTTCACTTTAATACACACGCACATGCATAAACTCATAGCTCAATTGATTCAGTTCTCAGCCGCACATTCAATTTCATACATATGCACAAATACACATCATTCTCTTTCTCATGCACTTGGTATGCAATTCACACACACATATGCATGAATTCATATACATATCTACTGCCACAGAGTTTAAGTCCACAATGTATAATATATAAAAATAAAATATTGACATCAAACTTTGAATACAAAATACCAATCAACCAACCCAATTAGCTGACAAGTCACCATGTTTGATGAAGCAGCTTGCCCGCTCTTCGCATAGGTCTTTCAGTCACACCAATGCATAGACTTCAGTAGTGTCAAAAACAACAAAGTGAATGAGACATAATTCTAATTAGATTTGACTATTTGTATTATCAAATGAGACTACTTAATTAATTATGATCCAATACTAATAACAATACCTTCACTATACATTTGAGTGCATGGCAATCATCTCCATGTACTACATCATGTAATATATGCATACCCAATCATTTTCTTGTATAGGGAACTATAAATTTACAATTACTTTAGTAAATGTAATTTAAGTGGAGTTGGTAATATATTCATTTGGAGTGAGAACTCTATATATTAACACTCCTCCAAGCTAACGAGTACATTTCTATGTCTACTTTCCCTCCACCTCTTTGGAATGCTTTCATACCCCTTATAAAATATACTAACAAATATGTAGTATTATTAAACCGTCATATGATGCAAACACTAGAAAATATGTGGAGCATGGCAAAATATACTTACGAATGAATCGGAAATTTAATTGGGTGTTCCTCATTTGGTTTTAGTTTTATACCCAAAGGATCAAGGAAGTACACAATATAGATCTCTGGAACAATCACTAACAACTGTCAATTCTTATTTCTGAGTGAACAGAAGGCAAATAAAATAAAAATTAAATTCCATAACAATTGTATATTCATAAGTTAGAAATATAAACAAAAAGCCCAAAACTTACAAAACATTGAAGGGGTCTATGATCATGATCGTGGAAGAACCAAAAATCTTCATCACAGTAGTTACATAATCAGTGACACCACTCAAATCATGTGCTACATCGCTAATCATTGATGGCATTAGAAATGCCACATTTGATATTCTGAACTCAACAACCATGTAGTACAAATGACTAAACATATATATGCAATAATCAGTTAATATATAGGAAACAATTACAAAGCATGTATTTATTGCACATGATGAGGTATTCAGACTCATCGTTTTCAAAGTTCTATCATTGATGTGTTGAACTATTGATAATGAAATAGCTCAAAAACATCTTTCAATACTATAAGTCTATAACAGTGTCACGATCTATACCTACAACATGTTCCTGAAGGTTCATCTAGATTGTCTATCCATACTATTAACACCTTGCAGTTAAGGCATAAGGAGTCGAACAACTCCTATGGAATAAAATGTGGGGGTGGAGGCTTTAGAATTCTAGGGGGCTTCTTAGCTATTGTGGTATGTTGCATGTATTCTCATATTAGCTTAAGATTATATATAAATTCACTAAAGAATTTGTCATATCTCAACGAATAGGACGAGCCATTTGGGATACCCAGTAAATCCGCCTTCTACCTACCTAATTGTGATGGAATTTGGGTCCTCGTATGAGAGTGATGTTTCTTTCCATGCCGGAACTACATCTACGATGTTTGCATGAACATGATCAGTGGGGAGGGAAACATCATGAACCTTATCAGCATTTATAAAAATCTTGCCATCTTCCACGATATTGTATGATGGAACATCAATGGAAAGATAGTATTTTCTGGCCACCTACAATTTTATGAAACACAACATTTAAATTGACACATATATATTGACTTGAGGGATTACCTCATCACAACATATATATAAATTGACTTAAATTGAATCTTACCCCAGTCGTTCCATGTGGGTCTGAAGGAGTACTCCTGATACCCTTTGTGGGTATGTGATGTTGTATATGATATGTGACTACTAGAGAATCATGCGCTTCCTGAGAAGCCTTAAACTCCTCCAAGGCTACAACTATTAATTTTTGCTCATCCGCCTGGTCCATTCCCCTTGGTAGATTTGCACTTTATAGGCCAAAATAATTTCTTCGGTTCCAACGGGTTCTTTGTAAGTTGGTCCAAAAGGATAAGGAGTCAGTTCTGAAGCTAGTTTTATGTGATTGCTTTTCGGTAATTCTAGAAAATAAATCCATTAATGTTTGCTCGGACTTTCCTAGATACATATATAGGTCGCGTTGTTGACTTCCAGAAAATACAGGGCGAAAAGGCGTTATGCTCTCTATTGAAAACGTGGACACCCTACGTTTTGCTGATCTTCGTTAAAGAATAGCAATCATGTGCGACAGTGAATCTTTTGTTCCCGAAGACCGTAGCTTCTTTCCCCTCTGTATGTATCTATGATTGAATTGAGCTAAACTTCAACAATTTTGATTAAAATATCAACCTGAATAGTTGGTTTTCTTTTCTACATCGGACGCTGACGTTGGTTTTCCGTAGCATCTTCTTCGCCTGCTTGATGTGTTGCCATACATATTAGTTTAATTTGATGTGAACTTATAACACATATTGGATGTTTGATTGACGTTGTTGTCATGAATTTCATACGAACAATATTTTTTGTTTGCGGTGAATTACTTCAATTGCAGCTGATATTTTTTGATACAGATTTGATAAATTGGTCGTTGCAGCCTACTTTATTTTGCCACATATTTTTTTATAATTACAAAAAACCAACTCCAATAACGAAGTTGGTTTTATGAGAAAGCTTCTTTTATAACTTATTACTAGTAAATCCACACGTGCTCATGCACGTGAAAAAATGAGCACGTGGAACTTTTTGTATATAATTTTATGGTATTAAATTTCACTTGTAGAACGATTTTTGATAACTTTGATTTTATATAGAAAATAATTATAATTTGATGATTTAAAATTTTAAATGCAAAAAAAAAGATTACACCATGAAAGTTTTATATGAGACTTTGATGTTTACACAATACACCACGATATATATGAGATACCTAACATGTTAATGCCATTGACTATCGTAAAAATGTATATTTTTTGCAAAGGTAAAATCAATATGACCACATAGATGAATTATTTATAATATCAAGATATGTTTATTGTTCTAGAATTAATTACATCACTTGTTAAATGAATTAGTCTAATATTTTTTAATGGTATACTAGAACTATAATAGAGTAATTTAAAATACATTGAAAACCCAAAAAATAATATCGACAGTGTGGAGTATATTGTAACCAGTGGTGAACCCAGGAATTTTTTATGGGGGGGCACCACAAAAATAGAAATGCAGAAATATGTCCATTTAATAAAGTAAAAATACATTTATAAGATGACAAATGAAATATTCATATTATTTATAAAGCATAAATTAAATATAAAGAAATGATACTAGGTGTACTAGAATTGACCACGACGACTAGACATTCTTTGAAATTGCTTTATAATTGCCTCATTGCTTCCACAAATATAGTTATCTTGTAAGATAATAATTTCGTGTGAGCCGGTTGCAAGAAGTGTCCATGCATTCAATGAAATAAAATATTTATTTATTAGTTTATATTATTGTATCAAAGAAAAGACAACAAAACAAATACAGAAAAGAAAAAGAAATATTTCTAAGCATAGATAATTTTTACCCTTTAGACACACGGGATGAAAGATGCAAATTAGAGCAGCCATCGAGAGCGATATTTCAGAGCATCCACCGGGAGAAAAAGAATGTAATTGAGACAACATGTATGTAACTAAGAGATGTAAAACTTGCACTATTCTAGAACAACCACCAGAGCGATATTTTTATAAGAGTCGACATGTTTTCCTCATCAAGAGTTTCATGTTTAGTTGTTCTTCTTCTGAATCCAGTAGAAGAGCACACGGCACAGCAAGTTACCACTAGGGATGAGCATTGGGTCGGGCCGACCCGATCCGACCCGCGACCCAGCCCGCATAACCCGATCCAGACCCGAACCCGGTTTATAATATGGATGGGCCGGGCCTAAAATTTAAACCCATATTTTATTTGGGCTGGGTATGGACGGAGGTAAACCCAGGCCCGAAAACCCGAATACCCAGATTAGATTTTATGTACAATATAGATGCATACATCTATCTTTGTCTTGAAAGAAAAGCATACAGATTTCTTGATGCAATATGTAGTATGTATCCAACCAATGGCAACATAGAAAATTTGTAATCAATCAACATGATTAGTGAATTGATACTAGTAAGATAACTATTATTGACATAGATAGACATACTTGATTTTATTGTTTTGATCTCACTCTATCCACATGTAGGGGACAAATGATCTTCTGCTCAATGCATAGTAGATTATGCTCATTTTTTTCTCATATGCCCACATGTAGGAGACAAATGATCTCTTACCCTTCCAAAACCCATTTCGTTGTATATACATATAGGATGAGAAGCAAAAAACCACAACATCATAGATTCCACTGATTTTTTAACATGTACAAGAAAATGATTTGTTGCTCTTTCAATATCCATTCATTGTTGTAGGGGATCATACAACTAAGGTGTACATATTCCTGCTACATTTATCACAAAATATATATATATATATTGTTTTGAAGGTTGATCACAAAATACATATCATACTAGTTTAGTTTCCATGTTAGCAAGTTGGATCTAGCAAAATTTGATATGCTCATTCGATGTTATATGGGCAAACCCGAATCCGGCCTGAAACCCAGCATTTTTATATGGGTCGGGTATGGGCTGACATTTTTCATTTTTATCCGGGCCCGAACCCGGCCCGTGGCCCACTTTAAAATGTGGGTTTGGGTTTAGGACAGGCAAAACCCGGTATAACCCGACCCGATGCTCATCCCTAGTTACCACTCCTTTTGTGAACCATCCCGACTCCTGCTAGTGTATTTTTTTTGTCTTGGTTGAAATGCTAGACTTTTTAATTAATGTAATTATCTATTGGTGGTTCAGAGGGAAATAGGGAGTTAGAGAGAAATGAGGAGCTGAGATTAAGAGAGGGCGGTGTAGTACATGGGGAGGCCAACGGATGGAGAGACCGCACATAGACATGGAGAGATAGAAAAATGCAGCAGAATGAGAAAGTTTTCTGCTGACTTGAAGGTTGTGGTCCCGCAAAACTCAAATGGGTGGGGCACCCCTACATACATCTCGCTAGCAGTTTGTAGATTTCTAAAATTATACGTGCAGATTTCATGTTTAATTTGGCAACGGGTAGGGCATGTGCCCTCCCGTACCCACATGTGGCTACGCCACTGATTGTAACCATGAAGTCAAATTATCTAGTTATTGTTTCCATACATTTAAATGGTATTGTGAGTATAACACTTTATTATCACAATTATATAAGTGAAAATTTATTACATATTTACATTTTTGTATGGTAATAAGTCTCTACTTATTCAATATTAGTATTTCTCATTATTTATAATAAATATTATTTTAAAATATATGTATGTACATTGTGATAATGATCAAATTTTTGTGTTCATTTGTATTTTTTAAAGAATTAACATTGTAAATTAAAAAATTACATTTTATGTGAATTTAAAATTAGTAAGGACTGCCTATCAATTTAGTAAATCATATTATTGTTGCAATTCAAAGTTTGGCCTCTTTGCTAATATAGATACACTTGTAATAAAGCCTGTATAGACCATCAATTCAAAACTTATCGTAAGATATTCTAGCAAAACTTGTCCATTTTCTCTATATAGTAAAAGCGCATATGTTGACTGTATGAGAAATAACATTGACTCCACTACGTCATCATTTAGCTAAAGCTATAGATTAATTATAATTTTAAATGGATCTGAGTAACATTTTAGTAAATATTTATCTATTTCATTAATCTTATTAATTATAATACCTAGCAATTTTATAAAATATATTGTAGGTGTAGCTCAATTTATTAAACTCAATATTGATCAAGACGAAGTTATAATTTAGCCTTGATAGATAATAAATTAAAAGTGTTGTTATAAGGGACTAATGCAAAGCTTGTCCTTTACTCTATTCAGTAAAGTCTATGTCAACTATACAAGATACAATATTGATTCTATTAAGTCGTCACTTAAAAAATTATAGATTAATCATTTTTTCTTCAAAAGTAGATGTTACTTTTAATTTTTTTATTTAATCCCTATAATGGTTATATGTACTAATTATGAACATGTAACAGCTCAATATAATTTTTCTAAAAGAACGACAACTAAAGTACTTGAAAAGTTAAGATGGATATAAATTAGTTAATCAATATTCTTACACGTTGAAATAATGATTAGAATGATAAAAGACATTCAATTTTTTATAAAACATACAAAAGATTTTTTAATATAATTATATATGTTCCACAAATGCATCTTAGATGTAAGCTCCCACTAGTACATAAATGGTCTGTAGTATCTATTTTTTTAAGCATGTAGCGTCACTTTTTAACTGACTCCTAAGTGGGCGTCGCTATAGAATTTTACCTATAGGGTCAGTTTTTTAACCAAAGAAAACCGACCCAATAGGTTGTAAAAAATGAGGAAGAAACTGTGGCCAAGGTTATAAGGTCGGTTATCAAAATCAATCTGAGCATCGGTTTTCTTAAAAAACCGACCTTAGAGTGAACCTCTAAGGTTAGTTTTTTAAGAAAACTGATGCTACATGTCTACAAATTGTAACCACACACGGCCGTGCTACCAGAAGCCAACACAGCCGTGCTACACAACACGATCGTGCTACCAGAAGCCAACACGGTCGTGCTACATGGTATAAGAAACATAACAGAAGAATAAGAAGAACCAGGATATGGGAGAGGGGAGCATTGATGCTCAACCGTCATCATTCCAAACCACACATTAATAATAAAAATGATTCATATATTCAATTGAGTTACACATATTCACATCATAATCTACAAAATGATAGATTGCAAGTCTGAGATGAATGGAGTACTAAAATCACATACATAAATGGAGCTGACATATTTAATCCAATGCTATATTGACTTCATTTAGAAAAACATCTGACCACTCTTTTTAAAATTCATTTAAGTCCTCAAGTGTGTAAGGCTGAGTTGTAAAGATCTGTAATAGAAAATGCACATGCTAATATTTTATAAAATGACTAAAATCACTTGAAAATTTATGATGTTATTCTTTATTACCTGATCTATAGTCAGAATGTCACATGATGCTTTGTTTGACAATAGCTTACATATATTTCATTATATAGTAGCCACAAACCCAGTCATTATTTTGTATAGGACACTACAAATAACGAATTATACTTAATTTTAGTAAACTACTATAAACAGGAGTTGAGATAAAAATATAATAGTTGGCATATAAGAGTTGAAAATTAATACATATAAGACAAGCAGTTGTCAAAGTAGCTACCTTGACATTTTTCACTTGCCATTTTAGAACCTACAAGTATACATATATTAAGTTAAACATCATGCATCGATGATCTCATCTATAAACCCTAAAGTGTCAATCTGAGACTACACAATGTCTACCCTCATATTTCTGGAATGTATATAATGATTACATATGTGATTGATAAAAAAAAATGTAGATACGAAAGAATACATATTTTTATTATTGGTTGATTTACTAGTAAAAAATGGCACATTGGGAGAGTGAGAATATTATACCTCACTTGTAGGCTAAAGAAGAAATATATGCAAGTCAACAACAAGTCAATAGCACCCGCAACAACACAAATGCAAAATTGACAAATTTTGAAGTTTCTACAACTTAGCCAGGACGGTCGTGCTGCCCAGCACGGCCGTGCTACCTGGTCAGTTGCATGACAATAAAAAGAAAATGGAGGAGTGAGGCGGAAGAGACAACTGTGCTACCTTGAGAAGAACTGGACGGTGGGGGAGCTTGTGCGGGAGAAGAACTGGAGAAAGAAGGTGTGTGACCCTTGCAACTCTGTAGGCGTCGTCATCATTCAAGGAAGAAAGCGGATGGGTGTTGTCTCCAAAGTGCATGGCGTCGGAGATGGTGGTCGATATGGAGGCGTCGGCACCGTCCAAAGAAGAAAATGGTGGTTGGGTGTCGTCGTCCAAGAAGGGGTGTTGATTTGCCTCTCTTCAGGTGTGGAGATGGTTGGGAAGGTGACCTTGGAAGCGGCAGCGATTTGCTTCTCTTCGGGCACGGGTCCAAATACCGATGCTACAGAGGCTAACTGGTGCCCGAATTTTTTGAGACCATCTCTAAGGTCGGTTATTTGAAAAAACCGACCCTAGAGGTCAGGGTCTATAGAGTCGGTTATTTGAAAAAACTGACCCTACAAACTAAGTGGTGCTCAAAATTTTTGAGACCATCTATAAGGTCGGTTATTTGAAAAAACTGACCCTAGAGGTCAGGGTCTATAGGGTCAGTTATTTGAAAAAATCGACGCTAGAGTTCCAAAGCGGTGCCCGCATTTTTTTGTTGACCCTATAGCATCAGTTATTTGGAAAAATCGACCCTATAGATCGAGGCGCGAAGCCAAATTCGCACGAATTTTTGCCATGGAAAACCTTTAAGGTTGGTTTTTTTATAAAGTCGATGCAATAGTCTATTAGGTCGGTTATTTTAGTAAAAACGACGCTATGGGCAGCGACGTTACATGCCAAAAATGTAGTAGTGTCCATTTAGTAATGAATTTTTGAAGAAAAATCATATTGGAATCTAAAAAACTATTTATGGAATTTTTATGCAATTGGAAGTAGTAGAATTTAGTTTTAGTTGACTCAACAATTAATTTTATAGAAATTCTCCATTTTCATTATTAAATGAGTTCTTCAGTATTATAAAATAAAAGAAGTGAAAATTTGAGACAAAATAATTTGCATCATGAAACTTGTGTAATAGTTGATACAAAATAAAATAAGTGAGAATTGAAGCTTGTATACAATGACATGGATGTGTATACTATAAACCATATAATAGTTGAGTAACTTTACATATTATATTATTGAATATCTTTGAAGAACGTTCAAATGCAGTGTACATATATTAGGAAACAAAAAACTATTGTGATAATATTGGTGCAATATTTATCATATTGAGAGTTATTTACTAACCTAAAATAAGGTATTATCATTTCTTACTAACAACCAACCATCAAACTTTAGTGGCATACTTGAGGCATTAATGTGGAATTAGAAATACATAGACTACTGAAAAATCAATATTGATGTCAGTGAGGATAATGTAAGTATGAAGTTACATTATATCATGATCGTTTATAGTTAAAAATAACCTATTAGGTTAGTAAAACAATCCAAACTATTTCCTAAATGAATATATATACATATATATGTTACTCTTAATAAAATTGTTGTCTATTTTGATGGTGATTAAATTGTCAAGCTCATTATATTCCTAAATTATCAATATAGTTAACAAAAATTACCAATTTCTCGGATCAAAGGTTTGACAAATAATCAGTAATACTTATTAAATTCTACCATGACTATACTGAAAGCTGGAATAAAAATAAAACTTTGCATACCTTTTTTTTCAAAAACTTGGATATCTAACTTCTATCCACCTCTGGACTCTATTCTAACTAATCCTCCTTGCACTTTATTTCTTAATTTCACAATATGCCACTTTACTGCTTATCCTTCTCAATTTGTACCTAAAACGCCGACAAACAAAACATTGGTCAGCATAATTGAATATGTTGGTATGTGGGGGAAACAATAATCAGGAAATTATCTATAACAACATATTGCAAGAAATTATGGTTTAGCAAGCAAACTTTACATCTTAAACATAACTACTTAATACATACATACCCTAGCCTCTGCGCTTGTCCCTGCAGTGGACATGGATACTACCTCTCATATGGTAGATCTCAACTAACCCCCATGATCCTACCTAGCAGGTACATCAATACTTAGGGTTGATGAGTCACATGCCACTACCCATAGGTAGCCCAATTCCTAACTCATGATATGCTAAAGAGTCACATGGAACTACCCATAGGCAGCCCAATGTCTAACTCATGATAACCTGATGGTCCTACCTAATAGGTAGATCATATACTAGGTTTCCCTTTTCATCATTAACAAAGCCAAAGAGGAGGACTAGGATCTGAGCTAGTTAGGTATACATATTTTAGGTGATAATCATAGTCATTTTATAGTTGCATGAAATAAAAGTCATCCAAGCAGTTATTTTCAGGCAACCGATAAAATATCCGGGAATCACCATGAAACTAAAGCGATTAACCATAAGTGTAACCACATACCTGATCCAGAGTAACTTGATGTCCAAGCATTAATATTCAAGACAACCAAACAAGCAATCAACAATATCATAAAATTAATGTATAACATCCATGTGTCATTTTTTTATCCAAAACATTCTCAAGATTGACTTGGATTCCACCTTAGGATTTCTAGGCCAACTTTAGGGTTTTATTAGGGTTGTATCCTCGATAATGCATTTATCACATTTAATGCTCTTTTAGTTCACAAACCCTAATTTCAACATCATAAGCATACTTGAAAGTCAATTAAGTCTCTTTTATACTAAAACTACCATCTTTATCTTTTAAGTTGTATCAAGATCATTAGGCCCAATTATCTCCTTTAGTTCTTTTGAATTGACAACTCATATTTCATTATGGTCTAATTCACATATGAACTTTATTTATCACTAATTCCACATTTATCCACTAGAAACCCCTAATTACCAAATTAAGGGTATTTATCCACAATTAGGAACTTTTATGCTCAAAATAGCTTCGATTCATCAAATCTTAGTTCTATTCATGGTTTCGAACAATTAAAGCCGTTAAGAATCATAATTACTAACATTAGGGTTTCAAGGCCCATTAAAACGTATATATGTACATGGAACCCTAAATTAATCAAATTATGCATAAAGATTATCCTTTTGGATCTAATGTATCCTTTTTATAATCAATAGGTTAACATCAACTTTAAACATCCAAATCACCCTTCTCAATTCATTAATCATCATAGATTAGAGTTTCTTAATCATTAATGCACTAAAGTAGATAACTTCAACTATTTTTCGATTTATAATAGGAATTAGTATTTGAATATATTTTTAATGGATTCCTTGTATTTTTCTGAGAAAAATTCATATATTATATGTATCCATCCGAGCTACCATTAATTAGATACATTTTTTGTAAGAATTACTTACTTGGACTAATGGCAGGCTGCCACGTCATCTTTCCCATGCAAAATGTAGCTTTGGCTGAACATGAACAAATTACGTCTTTGCCCTCACTTAAGTGGCCAGCACTTTAGCATGCGGAGGGGCAAAAATGTCAAACGATGTCCGATCATCTTCAACCTCATGACACCCTAGTTGTCGTCGACTTGCAGCACTTTGTGGGTCTGCCCCCTCCTCTCTAGGGCTCGAAACTTGCCGCCAGCTGCTGCCCTTGCTCCTCCGCCCTCTACCGCACCTGGGGTGCCACCCAGCACGCGACCTAGGTGGTTGGTTTGGGTAGGGTAGACGTGTGACCTGCACCCATGGCGTCGGTCTTCTGTAGGCACTGCACGGTGGCTGTGGGCATGGGGATGATGGTCGATCATCCCAGGTCGGCATGGGACCTTCGTGCCTCCGTCAAGATCTCAATCACAACTCCTTGGTGTCTTCGATATTGTTCTACTCTCTCGACTAGGGTTTGAATGAAAAGAAGAAGGAGAAGAGAGAGAGATGCATGGAACTCTCTTAGGCTCGAGCCAAGAGTTCTAACTTTATATAGGGGAGGGTAGCAAAGCCCTAGGATGCCCATCCATGATATCCAAGCCCCCTTTCCCAAAAAGGAAACCATATTCCTTCATTAAGAAGCAATCTTCTCTCTCTTTAAAATCTTCTTATTAAACCATATACCTTAGATATTGGGAATTTGAAAAATATCTCTTTCACCATCTCTATGCTTGACTTTTAATCCATTGGTCACAAAAATATACTTCCTTATAGTAGAAAGTACCTCTTTTTGATAATACCAATGAGTCATTAACTATATAGCACATTATCCTCATATTTTTGTATTATTCGTATTTTCTCTTTCTTCTTATCAATTGGGACTCCTTGGATCCCAAGAAATCCTAAGATTTCAAAATTCCTTTTTAAGGATACTTATTATCCTTCTAGATGCATCTACATCCATTATTTCTCATTATCTTACTTATTTCTTTATTAAGATATTTCTTTTCAAGGATTTCTCTTTATCCTTTATTTCCTTTTTCCTCTTTTCCTATTTCTTCCATTAGAAATCATATGTAAATTAAATTCATTCAATTGTGGCCATAAATGCCACTTTCTAGATATTTCTATGTATTTCTCATAAATATATTGCTTCATATCCATTATCTTTTATCTTTTTCTATTTTTTGTACTTTTCTTCTTTTCTTCTCTTTTATATCCATTATTGGATTAATATAATAATAGGAACCATGAAATTCCTATCAAAAGGGAGATTTGCAAATAAATCCATCTTTTGAAGCAAAGCATACAACCTTTTCAATTAAGTCCAAATTCATAAAATCATTACATTTCAATTGTGGCAACACATCCCATTATCATACAGATAACGAGGTGTTATGCGAAAACGTGCAGAAATCACCATAACCACAGATTATGAAAACACGGGTTCATTAAAACTGATTGCGGGAAACAGATAAACTGTGAAACTATTACTTTCCAGTCCTCATCCTGCACAGAAACATGTCATATGCATACATACACGAGATCTGATGCGTGTCTACAGCTTACAGAAATAGCTGTTCATCTATCACATGAGTTCACCACCTGTTCATATACAGAAAGGCCCACATCCGGCCAACAGCAGGATATACCAACATCATCGATTGTTTATCGTAAAACATCGTCAAAACACTGCCAAGGACCTGAGAGTACAGGGATGACTCTAGACTCTACTACAAAATGTCCAAAACAGCAGCATATCCATCGCTTGCCTTCTACTGCTCTTCAAGCTGCTCGGCCGCAACACCACGACCACGACCACGTCTACCTCGGCCACCTGAAAACCAGCGGGGTGAGACAATCGAACATTGTCCCAGCGGGAAACATAACTCCCCACCGCAACTACAGAACCTCAGCAGGATAAGCTATAACAGTAGATAATTGATAATAGAAATAATAAGAATGGTCTATATAAAGTAACGCTATTCTTACCGACAATCTTACCAGCTGTATAAGAGCATATAACCAAATACCTCTCGATGGGACATGATTGACAAGATAAGATATATCACTAGGTAACATGATTATTAGATCAGGATATATTGTCACATAACCTGGGAATTAAAATAGAACAGATTAATCACGTAAACGAGGCCTTAACCAATGTTCTGTATTTTGTCCCAGAAACTACTATATGACGGCATGAATGCATTCATGCTCCTCACCTCACATAACCTGAGCCATGGTCCTGTTCACCATGCTCAACTCATCACGTATCCTGAGCCATGGGCCTGTTCACCATGCTCATCACATCACGTATCCTGAGCCATGGGCCTGTTCACCATGCTCATCACATAGCAGTGTTATAACCTAGTTCCATACCCTAGAGTCTATAACTGTAGATGCACTCTTACCATCTTCCTTTTTAAGCTAGAAACACCCTCACCTATTCAACGATATGCTTTCCGGGTTAACTCTTAGGCAAACCCTTTTTGCCATTATCAACTACAGGCTATGATGAATATATGATCAAGGCAACTACATGATATGATTTCAATGAGATTAGTTAGCATCTATGCAAGATATATCAGAAGATAAATAAATATAAACTTAATCCTTATGCTATTATTGTAACCGCATCTACCTGATTCATCTCAATGATTCATCATCACCTGTTATTACTTGGCCTCTGGCCAACCATCCAGATCCATTTCAAGGACCATCACATACCCTAGGATCTCAATCCCTCATCAAGTACCGTCACTGCTACTCAGAACTCACATTAATATCATGGGACGAACACATTATAAATGTAACCTATTTAGCAAGAGTAATCATCAGTGTGATGTATTCATCACATATGTCTCATAGCCTTTTTCATGGCTAAGCATCACCTGCATGGTTAGTGTATTCAACATTTGTAGTTCGTTATAAGGATTATACTTACTAACATGAGATGACATTCAAGATGTTACATTTGTCAACCTTACTTTATCTGGTGATTGGGTATATAAAGCCCATTATAAGGCAACTGTTTTATGTATTTATCCTTGACTCTGCTTCAACCAAGTTGTATAACATGCAAGATATAACAGAAAGTAAAGAACATTATATTATGATCTATTCATATCAACCTGATCCATCTTAAGGATCCAACATCACATGTTATCACTTGACCTCTTGCCAACCATCCAGGTCCATCTCAAGGATCATCACATACCACAGGGTCTCAACCCTTCATCATGCACTGTCGTTGTCTCTTAAGGCTCACCTCATCATCATGGGACCAACATATCCTACATACAGCCTCATAGGATAATTATCAAGTAATGATACTCATAAATTTCATAGCCTTCTTATGGCTAAAACATCACCTGCAAGGTTAGGGTGTACTATAATTGAAGATTCAACATAAGGAAGATGCTCACTATCATGAAATATCATTCAAGATAATCTTCTTATCAATATGACAGTTATTTGGTAATCAAGTATGTTAAGTACATCATTAAACAACCATACTGATACTTACCCTTATATCGAGATTGTACAAACAATCAGGGTATATAGAGATCATGTTGTGTTTACATAACCAACACTATCATTAACAAGGTCATTACTATGTCATCAACTATTGTCATCTTTATCATGAAGCAACCTTTAATGTAACTGTCACTTAGCATCATTATTACCAACATTATTATCATTAAACAAACTACTAGAGTAGTTATCATCATCTTCTTTATCATTAACAATTAAGCATAAGGGTCACATCATGCATCAATTACATGAGGGCTAACATCATATACATTACTATCATTAGCATCCTTATTGTTTGCAAGGCTACATATTACATTGTTGATATCACAAACACCACCATCGTTTTATTGGTGCATAGCTAACCACTTCCATCACATGAGGGACCGTCACCAAAGAAACTCATACCCTCACTATAGCCTCACAACCCTCATCTAAAGCCTATCACCCAACAAGGGTATCGACTACCACACTATCCCTATCGGCCAACACTCACTACTAATCCTATCGGCCCTCACACATCCTGCACATAGGGTAGGGTATCGCCCAACATGGCTATCGGCCATTAGGGTATCGCCCACCATGGTGTCATCCATTAGGGTATCGCCCACCATGGTGTCGTCCATTAGGGCTATCGGCCATTAGGGTATCGCCCATCATGGCCCAAGGCTTATCGCCCAATCCTAACACTCATGGCACTACATGACCCTATCGTCCATCACATGGACAAGGAGATAACTCGACACAAGAGCACCCACTCTATCATCCAACACAAGGACATCCATATCGGCCAACAAGAGGAAGGGTATCGTTCATCTCCAAGGTACTCATCATATCATCCAACAAACCCTAGCTCACCCTATCGTCCAACACATGGGCAAGGGTATCGGCCACCCACAAGGACTCCTCCTATCGTCCACCCAAGGTGCCATGTCGCCCAACATGGTCACCATGTCGGCCAACACAAGAACAAAGGGGACCATGTCGGCCAACACAAGAACAAAGGTGTTGCTCGACCCAAGGTTACTCATATCGTTCAACTTAAGAGCAAGTGTGTCGCCCAACACACCCACAAGGAAGGGGTATCGCCCAACCCTGGGTCATCTTCAACCTCCAACACAAAGAGCACAAACCCTAAAAAGCAAGGTATACAAGGAACCCTAAACCCTAGAGAGGGATATCGGCCACTAAGGTACATAAGCAGGATGTACAAGCAAGGAACTAATCTAGACTACTAACATATAACAAGATCAAAGCTAGAGGTAAAAGAGTTAGGGTTAGAAACTATGCAACCCGCCTTAAGCTCCAAGCTCCGAAGCACTCCAAGGTCCAAAGCTATCATCCACCAGGCTTCTCCAGGAAGGTGTATCGGCCACCACTTCAACTCCAAGGGAGTGTATCGGCCAACACAAGCAAGATGGAGAGGGATATCGTGCACTCAAGGTGGAGGAGAGACCAAAAGATCAAAGGAGACTAAGGCAAGGAGAAGAGCCACTTATATAGGAAGAAGGGGAGGAGAAACCAAGGTACAACCATGCTAAGTGTCGTCCACCCAAGGGACACTTGTCCTAGGGTTCAAGCCAACACATTATCACACCAAGAGACACTTGTCCAAGCTAGGCACCAAGTGTCACCAACCAAGGTCAACCAACATGGGCGACACAAGCAACAACTCATGATGGGCGACACAAACAAGCTATTGGGCGACACACCACTGTATTGGACGACACAAAGCTTCCTTGGACGACACACACTCACCCTAGGTCGACACAAACTCACCTTGGATGACACAAGGCAAGCTTTGGCCAACACAAGGCTCAACCAAGCCCAAACAAAGCACATTAGGGCCCAAACAAGCTCAACTCAGGCCCAAAGAACTCAAACAACAAGCCCAAGCCTTCCTCTCAACCCTAGAGGAAGCAAAGAGAGGGAAACGGCTCACAAGATGGTAAACTTGCACACAAAACTCTAAACTTGGGTGATTTGCAAGTAGCCCCTTCAACTCTCAACAAAGCACAACAAAACCCTAATCACCACCAAAGGTGATTAGCAAGCACTAAAGCATCAAGGTCAAGCGAAACAAACAGGGTAAACCCTAAACGCAGGTCAGGGTCCTTACAAGCTAACCCCCTTTAAGGGATTTTGTCCCCGAAATCCGAAGAGAAAAGCGAGGGATACTTCCTCCTCATCTCTTCCTCAATCTCCCACGTGGCTTCCTCTATGCCACGATGCTGCCAAAGAACCTTCACAAGAACCAGATCCTTCCTCTTCAGCTTCTTGATTACCACATGACCTTCCGCATAGGTCACATCTGCATCAAGCTCAACCTCAACTGACTACATCACGGTACCTGAATCCGGATGACTTCCCTTCCGCATACTGTCAGGAAGCACTGGATGCAACCTATGCAACTCTGTAAGCAACTCTAACTCATAAGCTACTTTTCCAACACGTGTTATGACTGAGTAAGGCCCCATATATCTGGGAGCTATCTAACCCTTCCGACCAAACCTTTAGCACACCTTTCCACAGCAAGACTTTAAGATACATTTGTCTCCTACCTGGAACTCCAAAGATCGTCGGCGATTGTTTGCATAAAACTCCTACCTGTACTGTGCTACTTTCGATTGTTGCTATATCACTTTGATCTTATCTATTGTTAGCTGGACTAACTCAGGACCTAACGGCTGACACTCACCGGACTCTTCCCAACTCAAAGAAGGTCTGCACTTTCTTCCATGCAGAGTCTCACAAGGTGCCATGTCGATGCTCTGCCAAAAACTGTCATCGTAGGCCAACTCTTATTAAACTAAGATGTATATTCCAGAAATGACTCGTAAACTGAGGATCTCTGTCCGAAACTTATTATTGCTGGCTCATCATGCGAACGTATCATCCCATCCATATACATTCTAACGAGCTTCTCAGTTGTTTATGTCATCTTCACAGGTAAGGGGTGGGCAGACTCTGTCAATCTGTCCACTATCACCCAGATGGAATCATGTTCTCTAGTTGTCTTGGGTAGGCCAACTACGAAACCCATGGTCATACGATCCCATTTCCACAATGGTATTGGAAAAGGCTGCAACGTACCTGCCGGCTTCTAAAGTTCAGCCTTCACTTACTGACAAACCTCACTGATTCAACCTATCAACACTCGGGACAACTATCCTATTACGATAACAGACTAGTCCTTCCCCGGGCTCATGAAACCCATCACGCTCTTCGCTGCCGAACTCCGATCAACTGTATTGCATCATATGTCCACTATGCCTCCTCTATTCGTCTGAGAAGGTTCATTCAGCTATACTATATTTAGTTTGGAATGCTCACTTAGCTTCTTCCTCTATATTGGGAATGTTCACGCAACTCTTCTCATGTAGGAATGATCACACAACTTTTCTTATTTATTTGGAAATGTTCATACAGCTCTCCCTGTGTAGGAATGTTCACTTAGCTCTCTTCCTATATAATGGAGAATGTTCACTTAGCTCTTCTCTTTAATTGGGAATGTTCACTCAGCTCTTCCCGTCTAGTTGAGAATGTTCACTTAGATCTTCTCACTTAGGAATGTTCACTTAGCTTTTCTCTTTAATTGGGAATGTTCACTCAGCTCTTTCCGTCTAGTTGAGAATGTTCACTTAGATCTTCTCACTTAGGAATGTTCACTTAGCTTTTCTCTTTAATTGGGAATGTTCACTCAGCTCTTCCCGTCTAGTTGAGAATGTTCACTTAGCTCTTCTCACTTAGGAATGTTCACTTAGCTTTTCTCTTTAATTGGGAATGTTCACTCAACTCTTCCCATCTAGTTGAGAATGTTCACTTAGCTCTTCTCACTTAGGAATGTTCACTTAGCTTTTCCCTTTAATTGGGAATGTTCACTCAGCTCTTCCCGTCTAGTTGAGAATGTTCACTTAGCTCTTCTCACTTCATTGGATTATAGTCTCTATATTATCTCAAAATGACTACTTGATCAGAGTAATCAGAAAGATAACAATCTAAGAGTTCCATACTTGCCTTATCTACAATAATCATATACCGGGCTAGGGTATACAAGTACTGAGATTAGGTAGTATGCACTTTATTTCTATCCTACACTTATCACAGAGATTTTCATTCTTGGATTTTCTTTCAGGCATCACTTCTATATCTCATCTTTTATCACACAGATAAGAGAGATTACATAGCATTTTAAGGAATATTTAGAAAAATGTGAATTTTCTTCTTACTTGTATCCTTATAGGACTAGCTAAAAGAAGTTCAAAAACATCTACTTTCTTGTTTTTATCACACAGGCTCAGGAAATGGAACATCAGAATGAATATATTTTATCTGACCTGTCGGGGACGTCTGTCCCTGTCCTCGATCATTACTAAGAAGCTGCCTCCTTTGAGGGTCCTGCTGATTCTTCCCCTGGGGTTGTGTCATCATCATGTTCCCGTCTGGACAATCTTTTGCTAGATGTCCCGATTGTCTACATCGGTAACAGATCCTGGGTGCAAGATAGGGTCTGTGAGATCCAGTTACCGATGTCGATGCTATGTCGGGGGCTTCACTTGGAAGGTTACTATGATCCCTACCCCCACTCATCGTCCTTTGCGTCTGGTTATGGAATCTGGATGATACTGGCGATGTAGAAAATCTCGGCTTCTTGAAGTTTCCAGACCTCTGTCCTTGAGACTGAGCAGGTCTTTGGTGAGGCATGGATTCTCTCTTCTCCTGTACTGACCCCTCAATCCTTCGAACAGATTCCACAAACGTAGCGAACCGCTTCCGGTTTTCCAACGCAGAAACAGGTGTTTTCAACTCAGTACTCAGACCGTTCTCAAAGCGTCTGATCCGCTCCTCATCTGTCACTGCCATATGAGGACAAAACCTCAACAGGTCCATGAACTTGGCTTCATACTCGGTAATGTTCATCGTTCCTTGTTGCAACTTCTCAAACTGTCTAATCTTCTCATCCAGATACGTCTTTGGAAAGTATCTGCTGATGAACTCGCACCGGAACACTTCCCAACAGATCACCTCACCTGGCCGCTTCTCTTCCTCGATGTTCCACCAATGACCAGCACTACCTTTCAGGAGATAGACCGCATGCTTTACCTTGTCTGCTTCGGGGATGTCAAGGATCCGAATAGCCTTCTCAAGACTTGTCAGCCACAGATCTACATCCGCTGGATCAGTCGTACCTGCATAATCCAAAGCTCCAACTCGGCGGAGACACTCGAAGGTCTTCTCAATACCCGATGCTTCTCCATGGGGAACCTGTGCTCGCGAAGGAGGCACCGGTAACCGCTCAACCATGAGATTCATCGTAGCCATTAACTGCCCCATAAGATGTTGGTAAGCAGGATGTTCAAGTATGGCTAGGTTAAATTGGGGAACCTCAGGCACCCGATCTTCATGTGCATGTCCTTCTACTCCATCAGCTGATGCAGCATCACTAAGCTCAGGAGCATGTTCTTCATGGTTTCCAGACATATTGTCCTTTCTTCTGCTGAGGGCAGAAGATTCTATAAGAAGACCTGGAAAACTCATAAGAACAGACTCAACCTAGTCCTAAATCCCTATAGACTCAGCGAACCTAGAGCTCTGATACCAAACGTGTGGCAACACATCCCATTATCATACATATAACGAGGTGTTATGCGAAAACGTGTGGAAATCACCACAACCACAGATTATGAAAACATGGGTTAATTAAAACTGATTGCGGGAAACAGATAAACTGTGAAACTATTACTTTCCAGTCCTCATCCTGCACAGAAACATGTCATATGCATACATACACGAGATCTGATGCGTGTCTACAGCTTACAGAAATAGTTGTTCATCTATCACATGAGTTCACCACCTGTTCATATACAGAAAGGCCCACATCCGGCCAACAGCAGGATATACCAACATCATCAATCGTTTATCATGAAACATCGTCAAAACACTGCCAAGGACCTGAGAGTACAGGGATGACTCTAGACTCTACTACAAAATGTCCAAAACAGCAGCATATCCATCGCTTGCCTTCTACTGCTCTTCAAGCTGCTCGGCCGCAACACCACGACCACGACCACGTCTACCTCGGCCACCTGAAAACCAGCGGGGTGAGACAATCGAACATTATCCCAGCGGGAAACATAACTCCCCACCGCAACTATAGAACCTCGGCAGGATAAGCTATAACAGTAGATAATTGATAATAGAAATAATAAGAATGGTCTATATAAAGTAACGCTATTCTTACTGACAAGCTTACCAGCTGTATAAGAGCATATAACCAAATACCTCTCGATGGGACATGATTGACAAGATAAGATATATCACTAGGTAACATGATTATTAGATCAGGATATATTGTCACATAACCTGGGAATTAAAATAGAATAGATTAATCACGTAAACGAGGCCTTAACCAATGTTCTGTATTTTGTCCCAGAAACTACTATATGACGGCATGAACGCATTCATGCTCCTCACCTCACATAACCTGAGCCATGGGCCTGTTCACCATGCTCAACTCATCACGTATCCTGAGCCATGGGCCTGTTCACCATGCTCATCACATCATGTATCCTGAGCCATGGGCCTGTTCACCATGCTCGTCACATAGCATTGTTATAACCTAGTTCCATACCCTAGAGTCTATAACTGTATATGCACTCTTACCATCTTCCTTTTTAAGCTAGAAACACCCTCACCTATTCAACGATATGCTTTCTGGGTTAACTCTTAGGCAAACCCTTTTTGCCATTATCAACTACAGGCTATGATGAATATATGATCAAGGCAACTACATGATATGATTTCACTGAGATTAGTTAGCATCTATGCAAGATATATCAGAAGATAAATAAATATAAACTTAATCCTTATGCTATTATTGTAACCGCATCTACCTGATTCATCTCAAGGATTCATCATCACCTGTTATTACTTGGCCTCTGGCCAACCATCCAGATCCATTTCAAGGACCATCACATACCCTAGGATCTCAATCCCTCATCAAGTACCGTCACTGCTACTCAGAACTCACATTAATATCATGGGACGAACACATTATAAATGTAACCTATTTAGCAAGAGTAATCATCAGTGTGATGTATTCATCACATATGTCTCATAGCCTTTTTCATGGCTAAGCATCACCTGCATGGTTAGTGTATTCAACATTCGTAGTTCGTTATAAGGATTATACTTACTAACATGAGATGACATTCAAGATGTTACATTTGTCAACCTTACTTTATCTGGTGATTGGGTATATAAAGCCCATTATAAGGCAACTGTTTTATGTATTTATCCTTGACTCTGCTTCAACCAAGTTGTATAACATGCAAGATATAACAGAAAGTAAAGAACATTATATTATGATCTATTCATATCAACCTGATCCATCTTAAGGATCCAACATCACATATTATCACTTGGCCTCTTGCCAACCATCCAGATCCATCTCAAGGATCATCACATACCACAGGGTCTCAACCCTTCATCATGCACTGCCGTTGTCTCTTAAGGCTCACCTCATCATCATGGGACCAACATATCCTACATACAGCCTCATAGGATAATTATCAAGTAATGATACTCATAAATTTCATAGCCTTCTTATGGCTAAAACATCACCTGCAAGGTTAGGGTGTACTATAATTGAAGATTCAACATAAGGAAGATGCTCACTGTCATGAAATATCATTCAAGATAATCTTCTTATCAATATGACAGTTATTTGGTAATCAAGTATGTTAAGTACATCATTAAACAACCATACTGATACTTACCCTTATATCGAGATTGTACAAACAATCAGGGTATATAGAGATCATGTTATGTTTACAGAACCAACACTATCATTAACAAGGTCATTACTATGTCATCAACTATTGTCATCTTTATCATGAAGCAACCTTTAATGTATCTGTCACTTAGCATCATTATTACCAACATTATTATCATTAAACAAACTACTAGAGTAGTTATCATCATCTTCTTTATCATTAACAATTAAGCATAAGGGTCACATCATGCATCAATTACATGAGGGATAACATCATATACATTACTATCATTAGCATCTTTATTGTTTGCAAGGCTACATATTACATTGTTGATATCACAAATACCACCATCGTTTTATTGGTGCATAGATAACCACTTCCATCACATGAGGGACCATCACCAAAGAAACTCATACCCTCACTATAGCCACACAACCCTCATCTAAAGCCTATCACCCAACAAGGGTATCGACTACCACACTATCCCTATCGGCCAACACTCACTACTAATCCTATCGGCCCTCACACATCCTGCACATAGGGTAGGGTATCACCCAACATGGCTATCGGCCATTAGGGTATCGCCCACCATGGTGTCGTCCATTAGGGTATCGCCCACCATGGTGTCGTCCATTAGGGCTATCGGCCATTAGGGTATCGCCCATCATGGCCCAAGGCTTATCGCCCAATCCTAACACTCATGGCACTACATGACCCTATCGTCCATCACATGGACAAGGAGATAACTCGACACAAGAGCACCCACTCTATCATCCAACACAAGGACATCCATATCGGCCAACAAGAGGAAGGGTATCGTTCATCTCCAAGGTACTCATCATATCGGCCAACAAACCCTAGCTCACCCTATCGTCCAACACATGGGCAAGGGTATCGGCCACCCACAAGGACTCCTCCTATCGTCCACCCAAGGTGCCATGTCGCCCAACATGGTCACCATGTCGGCCAACACAAGAACAAAGGGGACCATGTCGGCCAACACAAGAACAAAGGTGTTGCTCGACCCAAGGTTACTCATATCGTTCAACTTAAGAGCAAGTGTGTCGCCCAACACACCCACAAGGAAGGGGTATCGCCCAACCCTGGGTCATCTTCAACCTCCAACACAAAGAGCACAAACCCTAAAAAGCAAGGTATACAAGGAACCCTAAACCCTAGAGAGGGATATCGGCCACTAAGGTACATAAGCAGGATGTACAAGCAAGGAACTAAGCTAGACTACTAACATATAACAAGATCAAAGCTAGAGGTAAAAGAGTTAGGGTTAGAAACTATGCAACCCGCCTTAAGCTCCAAGCTCCGAAACACTCCAAGGTCCAAAGCTATCGTCCACCAGGCTTCTCCAGGAAGGTGTATCGGCCACCACTTCAACTCCAAGGGAGTGTATCGGCCAACACAAGCAAGATGGAGAGGGATATCGTGCACTCAAGGTGGAGGAGAGACCAAAAGATCAAAGGAGACTAAGGCAAGGAGAAGAGCCACTTATATAGGAAGAAGGGGAGGAGAAACCAAGGTACAACCATGCTAAGTGTCGTCCACCCAAGGGACACTTGTTCTAGGGTTCAAGCCAACACATTATCACACCAAGAGACACTTGTCCAAGCTAGGCACCAAGTGTCACCAACCAAGGTCAACCAACATGGGCGACACAAGCAACAACTCCTGCTGGGCGACACAAACAATCTATTGGGCGACACACCACTGTGCTGGATGACACAAAGCTTCCTTGGACGACACACACTCACCCTAGGTCGACACAAACTCACCTTGGATGACACAAGGCAAGCTTTGGCCGACACAAGGCTCAACCAAGCCCAAACAAAGCACATCAGGGCCCAAACAAGCTCAACTCAGGCCCAAAGAACTCAAACAACAAGCCCAAGCCTTCCTCTCAACCCTAGAGGAAGCAAAGAGAGGGAAACGGCTCACAAGATGGTAAACTTGCACACAAAACTCTAAACTTGGGTGATTTGCAAGTAGCCCCTTCAACTCTCAACAAAGCACAACAAAACCCTAATTACCACCAAAGGTGATTAGCAAGCACTAAAGCATCAAGGTCAAGCGAAACAAACAGGGTAAACCCTAAACGCAGGTCAGGGTCCTTACATCAATTATGAAAATACATGCAAAATCGAGGTTGTAACACTACTAGACCTTAATCTTTTAAGTATCTACTACTTTGTGTTTCTTCTTTTGTATATATTTTGAATTTTTTAATGCCTCATCTTTACTTTTAAGCAAGTAGGAAAACAATTCACTAGCATCATCAATGATGGTTATGGAATAATGTTTATGATCCCTAATTCTAATCCCACTAAAACTCATAGATTGCAGTATGCTCCAAATCCAATATTTTTGAATTCCTATCCACAGAATGAAAAGGTTTTTTGGGTACTTGAATTGTAGGAAAAAATGTGTATACTACTATAAATGTTAGACTTGGGATTAAATTTGAAATCATCATACCTTTTATCGAGTAAACATTCACATGACCTAAATGATACTCCAATACATCATACAAGATAAGATTCAAGAAAAATGAATTTTCATTCAAAGTAAGATTAAAATTTGAAACACCTAGTTCTGCATGAATCTTAAAAAAGTTCTCAAAATCACATAAGTACCCATTGGCAAAGAATAACCATCACAAACACGGTAATAATAGCTTTATTACCTATACTGTCTATTATCAAACCATCTCTAACTAAAATTGTGCCACTTATTATATTATACCAAATAGATGGAATGTGTTTGACTCTATGAAGTATCAAAACCTTTCCTGATGGAAACTACAAATCCAATCGTCATTTTCCTTTGAATTCTATAGGGCTTGCATCCCCCAAAGTCACATATTGACCTAATGAGGCCTAGTAAGATAGAAATAAAGACTATTATGCACATACATGCACATTAGACCCAATGTCTATAGTCCAGTAAAGCAGTTTAAATATAACAAGGATTTAAGGTTTAATGGATATGACCATTGCCTCCTCGACTAAAGTTGCCATAACTTTTTTCACCTTTTCTATAGGACAACTTTGTACCGATGGCCAACTTGTCTACAACTCCAATAAGTTTTTTTTGTTTTTTCTGAATATTGACTTTAGTTTTATATATGCTATTATTTTTCTTATCTTTTTTCACAATCTTAAGATTTGCAGTAGATTTGACATCAACAAGAAGTTTGACATCTGACTCTTTCAAGTGCCCCTCCCTTATTGAACTACCGACATAAGGTTATTTAGGGATATGTCACCCATCATTTGCTTGAAATTTAGGTCAAAGGCCTCCCAAGACTTAGATAACTTTTCAACTATAGACATAACATAAAAACATATTTTATCAGATACCTACTACTTGGTGTTCATGACACAACATGTGGAAATTATGCACCTAATCAGAAATAAGTTTACCCTCCACGGTCTAGAAGTTAAAATATTTAGATATAGAACATTTTCCAACACTATTATTTTCAATTATACATTTCTTATCTATCATACCTTATAGAACTTTGAATGTCTCATTAAGAGGTTTTGAGTATACATCATATAATTAGCTTAACAATGCCAAGAGAATAATCCTCAATACAAATGATCGTACTCCTTCTGGTCAACAATATTGTCATCACTATTAAGACCAGTTTCAATTTTTTTGTGCTCATCATTTTTGAGATGGTCAAAAAACCTAACTAATGTGGTCTAAATTTCATCTAAATTTGTCAATTTTTACATTTTTTGAGCGCACCAAAGGTATCAATTATAAAATGATAAGAACCATGGATAGCCTTGTTAACAAATGATATTGATAATTTCTGTAAGACTATTGCTCTTTAAATCATTGCTACAAGTAATAACAACCAATTGTATTTGCTTAATATATAAACATTCCAAGTTTAAGCTTCAAATAAGATCAAATAGAGCAAGAGAAATAATATAACATAGTTAGAAAAATCAAATTAGATTGCTCGCTAGTCAAAGAGAGACACTACTAAAAGAACCTAGTGCTTCCATATAGCTTGAAAGTGCACAATTTTTCAAGTCTTGATTTGGTCACGAACCTAAAAAAATTTATTTCATTCACTCATTAAAAAAAAATGGTAACACCATTGGTACATCTCAACGATAGTTAGATACCTCCACCCAACACATCTTATCTTGAATAAAGAAAGGATGGAGTCACGCTTTCTCTAAAATAGGAGAAGAACTCCACAAGAGTAATACAAAAATGACAACTATAATAGGTAACATAGAGCTTAGAATTTCACAAATGACGGATCCTCATAGTTGTCATTAACCATAATGCGAGAGGCCTTAGTTATATACACGGGCGGAGCCAGCACTTCATAGCGGGGGGGGCAATAAAATCTTAAAAAATAAAAATAGAATGTATGGGAAAAGGAGAACATTGAGTCTCGAAACTGGGATCCTTGCACAAGCAAACATTATGAAAAGTATGCTTACCACTCGGCTACTTCTCTCTTCTTGGCATCCAAATGTGTAGTTTTTCTATTTATGCGGTACATATCGGTGACTCAAAACTGATTTTATTAAAAATAGTGAACGGCGGGTTTGACCTTCATCTTTCAGGACAGACGCACACGAAATTCGCGTTCAAACCATTGGGCCACTTAACTATCTTTGACAATAGAGTCGACAAATTATATATATATTAAGACTGATATACATACATGTACACTTATATATACACAAATTAATATCTTTTTTTTTTTGGGGCGCGGCCCCCGCTCCCCCCCCCCCCCCGGCTCCGCCACTGGTTAATAAGAATAGGAGTCACTTTTCAATTAAATTTGACAAAACCATTCAAGAAAGAATAAATAAATAAATAAAGTAGTTATCCTCTTCCGCAAAAAGACACAGAAGACAATTCCTACGACCCACGTGCCCATGTCCAACTCAACCCAACCAGTTGGGGTGTGTGTGTGCACGTCTACTTGTGTGTGGTTACGATACCCACTAGAGATGATCATATCCTTCCTTAATGTTTTTATATACTAGTCACATGCATTCCAGCATATAAGGAGCATATAAATTTAGAAGTAGGCAAAATGAGTTTTTCATTTGCACAAAAAGACAAGAACTGTTTTTTTACTCCGCACTATATATGTACTAGCAGCACCTATATTGGTCTTAACCTGTAATAACTTAATTAGCTACAGAGTAATGTTATGGTGGGAACAAAAGAACTGGTACACCACATTATATAGAGCTAGGCGGCTTGGTTTCTAGGGTAGCAATGATCACGAATAAATTAGCTAGTAACAAGTAAGACGCTTCTAGGTTTTAACTTCCCATGGAGTCGCGTACGGTACGAGATCCATCAAAATGTGTAATACTTTTGTAATATTGTAGGGGTGCTTAGTTCGGCCTAATTTGGTAATTTTATGGATTTGTGAGTTGATTAGATGGAATAAATCTCTCTCTCTCTCACACACACTCACAAATGTGAGGATAATCGCACACTCCTGTGTGTGGTGTTTTTATTCGTTACATGTTAGTTTTGAGTAGAACACACACATAGATGCACATATCAGCTTATAAATCCTGCTTTGTAACATAATTATTTACACCACCATTAGTAATAGATAATTTGTAACCCATAATTGTGATGTGTTATTAAAGAAGTTCTTCTAATGCAAAAAAAAAAAAAAAAATTCTTCTAATGCCAAACAAGCTCAACGGGACAGTTGAATTTGCAGCTGCTATGGCGCTCATCATGCCATCACTACATTAAGACTCGTCTACTATGTCCATGCATTCTCCTCTATCGCATCTTATTACGCACAATCACACTTGTCCCGCTATAGATTTTGGGCTTACATATGTCAGCAATCTTAATGAGTTGATACGTGGTAAATCAATTTGTCCTTGTAGAGTCAGAGAGAAGCGCACACTATAAAGTTATTGATCCGCTCTCTCGTGAAAATTTTATTGGTACAAAAAGATAACTATTTTTGTAGCAAAACCAATGTAATATATCGCATCATTCTTTCTTCAAATGACAAACGAGGCGAGATGGAACCAAAGAAGACATTTTATCACCAATACATAACCGAATCCTTACATGTCATAGTGTCACATGTATCAAAGAAAAAAACTAGTACTATAGATAATACCAACAGCGGTAGTACTGGTACGTAACATACTGTTTTATACGTCTAAATCTTGTAGTATCAGATCCGAAAATTTATTCTCTGCCGATAGGCTCTTTGACGACTATATATTCACGAAAGCTGCAGCTGCTGCTTCAAATTCTGGTCGCAAACGAAAGCTGACGAAGGGTACACCCGAGTGATTCCCATTGGCCCCTTGCACAGCAGTCTCTCTGCTGGTGGCGGGAGCACACCGGACGCCGGGTCGTGGCGATACTCGGGGTCTTTCCTGAGTATGCTCAGCTCGTTGAGCGGCACCCATATCAGCAGTTCTTTGGCGTAGATCCCTTTCACTTTGGTGAGGCGGCCCAACGCGCGGTCGATGTATGCAGTGATGAGAGGCGCGTACGCCACGATGCGGTTGACGCCGCCGGCGAAGTAGTGCTCGACACGTTGTGCCTGAAGTACCCAGATGAAGCCGGTCTCCCCCACGAATCCGCACTCCAGGATGTCACGCAGGGGGAGGAGACCCTCAGGGAGGCCCAGCTCTCGTAGGAGAAAACGAGCTTTCTCCTGGCCCAAGGCATCACCGTAGTGGACCTCCGCCTTGGCACGGAGCTCATCGGAGATCAACAACACACCCATTCGGACTGATGGCTAGCGGCGGAGAGATTTTCTTGTCGGTCACTCTCTCTTTCCTATGCTCTCTTCTTCCCTCTGCACGATCTTCTAGCCTCTCTACCCGCTCTATATCTCTTCTTCTTGTTGTTAGATTGCTTTTCTTGTGATGGTACTAACGCCAGAGGCTTCCGCCACCCTTTATAGGCCTGGTCGCTCGGTTATCCATACACTAACGCCAGAGGTGCAGTGAACCCAACAAAGTCTAGCTATCAGCTAGTTGCTTCTTCCCGTAACTTAGCTTTGGACTTTGTCGGCGTATACTATTCGGATAGTAAAAGCTTTGCGGTATGGCGAGCACAAGTTGAGGCATAACTCATTTATACCGCGGATTGGACGTTGTACTGAGTACTGACAAGAAGTTCTTGGTATCGAATGTGTCATGCGTCTAGGGAATCACGCGTGTTCAAGCGCCCCTGGGGGTGGTTTTGCATAGAGTTTTTTCTAAAAACCCCTCTCAAGTTTGCTCATATTCCCTCCTAACCCCTCACTTATCAGAAATTCCTAAATCCCCCCTCCTATTTGTTCTATATTCTTAAGAACCCCCCACTTTTAACTTCCGTTAACGGAACCTGCAGCTTCCTACTTTTAGCTAGTCAGTTGCTTTTATCTATTCCTAGTTATGCGTGACCAGGAGTTAAACACAATTATAGCATATCATATAGCGTGATAATTATTAATTTATATATCTAACAATAATTGCATACAATACTATCAAAATATTTAGTCTAGTGTTTCGTTTGGTAAAGCGGTGGCGATTGCTCGGGCAGTGATGGGCAATCACGGGCAGCGGGTCAATCGCTGCAAATTGTGTTGTCAAACGTATGATTGCCTACCGCTCTTATTTTACAGTATATTTTTTCCCTAGAGCGATCGGAAAACTCTACCCGACACTCAATTCTCATCGTGAAAAATTTTCGCGACGGGCATCAGCGATGGGCCACCAGCGATGAATACAATTGTGTTGTCAAACGTTGCATAGGTCAATTCTGCATTATAAAAAAAAACTGAGATCCAAACCTAGCTTTTAATCAATCTTATTCAAACGTGAACCAATCGTATCATCAAATTTAGAGCCAAAATAGAAACTGGTCATTATTTTTGTCACTCTAGTTCACTATAACATATCCAGAGTTTGTCAACGTCGGTCTAGAATCCAACTAGGATCGAGTATCAAACTAAAAAATGGACCACAAAGCAGACCATTTTATAGTCAAATTAGAACATACTATTTTATAGATACTTGGACCGTGACCAGACCGTATGAACCTTAAAAGTGTGTTATGTAAATTATTTTTATAGTAAAAAATATTTCATATTTAATTGTTTCAGTCATTAATGGTAGGGTCTAGTCGGATGATAAAGTGTGTTTGATGTACATTTTTAAATTACCAACTCACATAACTGCACCCTACTACAACCAGTCAAACTAGCTCTTATCCTCTGTTTGGTTCGAGATCGAGATTACGAAATCTGGAGTCGAGTTAGTCGATTGACCGGATTAATTTATCTAGATTCGGTCATGTATTTGTTTGGTAGCTCATTCTATTACAAGCACTCATTAAATTGGATTGGCTTCATAATTTGTGTTTTTCAGTCTGGCATATAAAATAAAATAACACAAAAGACAGACCCAAATCTAGAATAGGATATGAAATCCTGCTGATATTTGGATTAGTGGATTACGGAATCCAAAACTGACATCGTCAGTCTGATTTCTATCAAACAAAACATGACTAAAACGGGATTGGATTAGTCAGGATTAGCGCCAATGCGGCACAAAAAGACAGTACCTAGTCCGATTTAGATCCCAAACCAAAGAACACCTTAGGCTCTGAGTTTTGGTTAGATAGTAGGAAAATCTAAGGTTGTAAATGGGTACGGATAAACCCGCAGACCCGCAAATCTGGACCCTTAAAAAACCCGTCATGGGTCTAATTTTTTATACCTGCTTACCCTTAGACCTATATATCCTTGGACCCACATATAAGCGGATCCAATAATTGGTATGATTGGACCCAGACCCGCTAGACCCATATACCCGCTATACATGAGTAACTACTTAAATAATATGTTATATATATCATACTTTAATAGTCTAACTAATATAATTCTTGAAATTATATCCTACTCTAACCACAATAAGGTTGAGACTAGTCATATAATTAAGAACTAACTATTCTAGTTAGAATAATGAACATCATATGTAAACTTAAAATCAAAATATATACTAATTTATATTACTTTGTACATAAGTTAAACGTTATGATGATGACTACAAATATGTAAACAATTAACTCAATTATTTATTATTGTATAAAATATAGCATTACTAATATAACTATTACATGTTAATATACTATATAATAATAATATCTTGTTGTATTAAATATATAGAACATGGTCTTTTTTCTTACATAAATAACGTGATGTTATATAGAATCACTTACCTGCATACCCGCATCACATACCTGCTATTATTGAGGGTACGGGTATGGTGCAGGTCTAAATTTTGTATTATGCGAGTCTAGAACCAGAACCGGACCCGCTAAATTGGATGGGTATGAGTATGAGTATGGCCAGACCCGCACCGTACCCACACCGTTTACACCCCTAGGAAAATCGCAATTTTTATAAACTCATAACATGCTCAAAGATTAAAATACTATTATAAATAAATTATGTCGACATTTGTCTAGACTGAAGCAATAACCATTAAATTATTATTACGTATGCAATTGAATAAATATTAAACCAATAAGGTTTTTATTTATCATATTTTAAATGACTTGCATTTGAATTATGTGTACATTTAACTAGGAATGGGCAGCTCACTGAAAACTGAAATGGTTGTAGGTTGCGTCAACAGAAAGCGTTAACGGAAAATTGAATGGGGGTTCTCAGGAATATAGGACAAGTAGGAGGGGGGATTTAGGAATTTTTGATAAGTGAGGGGGTAGAAAGGAATACTAGCAAACTTGAGGGGGTATTGGGAAAAAAACTCTTTTGCATAAGGGGCCTGGATAGGGTGGTTTTGGATGGGGGCTAGTAGTTTTGGGAGATGAGGTGACATGGGTTGGTAAAGGGGACAAGTAAATATTGATTTGATAGGAATGTAGAGAGAGAATTTATATCGCATAACTTTTAGTTTGTAGTCTATTTTTTCGATGAAATACAAACTCTTACATTTGTTACATAATAAACAATCTGACAAGACTAACATTGTTATATCTTAAGAAAAATAATATGGTGCATAAATTTTATTTTTGTTACAAATTGGGTGCAATACATTTAAAACATGGTGCATTGAAAAAAAAGTAGATTGATACCACACCACTAACTGCGCACAATCACGTCTGAATTGAGCGCACTCAAGTTGAAACTAGGTGCATTGAAATTCAAATTGGGCACAATCAAGTTCAAAACTAAGTGCATCAATACAACACTAAACTAGGCGCAATCATATCCAAACTGAACGCATTTAAGCCAAAATTAGGCATTGAAGTCCAAATTAGGTGCAATCAAGTCCGAATTGGGCTTTCAACTCCAAACATGGCATAATCAGGTTCAAGCTAGACGCATTTAAGCCAAAATTGGGCACATTCTAGTCAAAATTGGGTGCAACCAAGTCTGGACTAGACGATCAAGTTCAAATATGGCACAATGATGTTCAAATTGGGCATAATCACATCCAAACTTGGCACAATCAAATTTGAATTGATCACTATCAAATACAAACTAATCAAATGGGTGTAATCAAGAAGAAGAAGAAGAAAATGATGATGATGATGATGATGATGATGATGATGATGATGATGATGATGATGATGATGATGATGATGATGATGATGATGATGATGATGATGATGATGATGATGATGATGATGATGATGATGATGATGATGATGATGATGATGATGATGATGATGATGATGATGATGATGATGATGATGATGATGATGATGATGATGATGATGATGATGATGATGATGATGATGATGATGATGATGATGATGATGATGATGATGATGATGATGATGATGATGATGATGATGATGATGATGATGATGATGATGATGATGATGATGATGATGATGATGATGATGATGATGATGATGATGATGATGATGATGATGATGATGATGATGATGATGATGATGATGATGATGATGATGATGATGATGATGATGATGATGATGATGATGATGATGATGATGATGATGATGATGATGATGATGATGATGATGATGATGATGATGACGACGACGATGATGATGATGACAATGATGATGATTGTTATATCCTCAATTTTAATAAAGTTGAATTATATGAATATAAATCATGTTTTGATAAATAAATTCCATAATGTTATTATTGGGGAATAACAATATGGATTTCCTTGTGACATGGGTGTTTGTGGCACAAGTTAAACAAATAAAAGAAATTTGTACATGAATTAATAATAATGACCTTTTGTTATGAGAAATGAAATAATTGTCAAGTTGCCAAAAGAAATATGACTTATGGTGTTTTAGATAATTAGATGACAATTAACTAGTCAAGAATGGCAACTCAATGTTTGAGGTATCACAAATAAAATTATCTCGGTTTAACTTTTATATACTTGCAAATAATAAAGAAAATAAAGAGAATTATAGAAATTAGGGAGGAAAGGGATATTCCATTCAAATAATCGCATTGTTTGAACAATATTTAAAAGGAGCAAGTTCTGAACGGAAAAGACATCCCAATAAGTCTCAATTAATAAATATAATCGGGAAAGGGCATAAGTGAGTTTTCATAGAATAAAAATAATAATTTGGAAGAATATGTCAAGGAGAGAAGGAGAGGAATAATCTAGAATTCATGTATGCCATATTGTTTCCTTATTGATTTTTGGCTTCCAATCAAGGATTATCTTTTTGGGAAGGGACTTGATCAAGTCCGAAATTCTAAAATAGGAACGAAGTGTAGTTTGGGAAGTCACGTTACCATAAGTGGTTTACCATAAGTGGTTTACACGGCCGAATAATGTTAAGGTGATTGAATTACTTTCTTTAGCCAGAGACAACCCTGAACCCTACTCCTAAAAAGGAAACATGGTCGATTCTCGTACCTCCATCTATCTTCATTGTCTTTCTCCTAACCTAGAGTCGTGATTGGGAACCTATATAGAGGTCATAGGATCCCAATCTTCGTCGCCAAAAACAAGATTCCTTTGTACCTTTTTCAAGGGGGGTTCGTTGAAGTCATCCACGAACGGTACCAAAACCTTCCCACTTACATCCTATATGCTTGTTTAGTAGTGGCGCCCGACCCAGAATTAAAAGACCCAATTTGGGTCTGCCCGACTTAAACCTGACCCTATTTTAAACACATTACATCCTATTTTCGGGTCGGGTTGGGTCGCAATATTTTTGCCAGGCCTGTTGTTTAGTTGACATGTAACACGTTGAGAAACAAACCATGGCATGTCTATACCCATACAAACACGAAGGTGCACTTTCCCCCACTTCCACTCACATTTCCTTGACTGGGATATCAAGAACTGTCCACCTCCAAGGACCTGCAGCAGCTTCTCCTTCACCTTCCACATGACACCCGACTAATCCTAGAGAGGGGTGTCTCCCTCCTACCTCTCTCTCTGGAGCTTCGTTGAGGGCCGTCAAGGCTGTGCCAAGCCTAGCCCGGAAAAACTTATCGACCCGACAGACCTGAGTGTGCAGCAGCTGAATCAAGGCAAGTTGTTGGTCAATCGCCAGTGACACCCAAATCACGATTCGCCTTATTCAGTGGCGGAACCAGAAAATTACACTAAGGGGGCTGAAATCATATATGTGTACATTTTAGCACAGAGGGGGGCTAAGCCAAAAATGTTGTCCCCATTGAGAATGGAACCTACATCATTTGCTTTAAAAACCAAGCTATATACCACTCCAGCTAGTCCCATTCTTTGAAATTTATACGTAGTTAATGTATTTATTTATACTTTAAGCTATACTTAATACTAAAAAGATAACTATTTGTATAGTTTTTTGGGGGGAGGGGGGGGCTAAAGCCCCGACAGCCTCCCCCTAGTTCCGCCCCTGGGGCCATGTACAGTGGCGAAGTCATGGGTACTATGTAAAATAATTATCCAAACATAGAAAAATTTGCATATACAATGCCGATATGATGTTTGATATGATATGGGAAGATAGATATTATTAGATATTCCTCGAATTAGAATCAAATCAATTCCACTAATAAGATTGTACTAAAATGATCAAGCAAAATTTATAAAAGGAGCTTCGATGTGGACTTTTTATAAGTAATGGTGTAGACAATGTCCTGAACATTGAAACTGTAATTTGATATTTTGGGCCAACACAGTGGATTCTAACAATGTCACAAAAGGGTCCCGGTTATCCAAAATAAAAATAATATATTAGGAAATCACACAACAGTTGAACCTTTTTATTTACGATACATCAAGAGGTAGAGGTGATAATGGAGAAAGAACCAAGGCACATGGGAGACGAATAGGAAAGCATCTGCAAAGTATAAAGATGGTTAAAGACAACACTCACTTAGAGATGTAAATTATGTCTAAACCTGTGAATAAAATAGGATTCGGGTCTTAGTCACGGCAATCCATGTCAATTTGAAATTCGTGACATTGGTGAAGTTTGTTAATTGTCATGATTCAATAAGTCCCAAGCTTGAAGAAATCCATGTTTGGTTCAATTTCAGATTAGAAACTTAAATTTTGATTATGTGAAATTAAAATATCAACACGCCTAGCGTATAAGTCGGTCGAAATCCAGATCCTAATGAATTCTGGATCGTGAATTAAAAAATTAGGTTTAGTTTCATGTTTAAATGTTATAATCTAGATCAGGTTCCTGATTTGGAATGAATGACCCAGATTTGGATGAAGTCCAATTCCAATGTAATTAGGGGTAGCAATCGAATTCAGGTTGACCGGATTTTATTCTGGGTCTTTTCGGGTTAACACTTTTTGTCTAGATTCTAAATTTGCAAAAGATGGATTTTAAGATCAAAATCTTTGACTGTAACTTGACTCAGCAAATATTTTCAAATTTATCTAATCTGACACATAGATTCAAATAATAAGAGAACAATTTAAAAAAAATGATGTGATTATCTAATTATTGACAATTACCAAATGTGATCAACAAATTTCAACATAAACAAACTGACAATGTGATTAAGAAACACATATAAAGCTTATTGTAGTTTGTTCTGTAGTTTTAAACAAAAATTCCTATAACAACTAGCATAATAAATAATACAAACCAATATAAATTACTAACATAAACTGCAAGAGTCATACATTAGTAATTAAATAGGTCATTGAGTGTCTTAAACTTTAGTTTGTAATTTTATTTGAATATGTGATTATAAATTTTGAGATTCAGATCTAAAGTCAAAACTCAAACCTGGTCTTAAATTAAGTTTGGATTCTTCAAATTTTGGTCAATGTCAGGTCAGTCGACACACCTCAAATCCTAACTCGCTTAAAAATTTTAGGTTCGGGTCGGGTCTTGTTTTGCCAACCTTAAACATGAGAGTAAAAAATCAATCAACATTTTTTGACCCGACCCAAACCCTCAATTTTGACAGACCTACCCTGATTTAAGCGTGGAAACATGGCTTATTTAGTCACAAGGCTTTGTTCCGGATTATTTTTAGCATCGATCCTATTAAATTGAGAAAGAAGTTAGAAAAAAAAGTTTGAATTTTATAAGAAAAGATGTGGGATGCGAGACCAAAGGTGAGAAAAGGCTAGACTGTAAGGAGATACGACGCCAAACTTTCTATTTTCCGAACTCAATGCTTTTGCAAAATATACGGCAGTTAGTTTGTTAGGCGGTTAATTTGATATGAATGGGTGGCGAGTATAGGGCATGTGTCTGCACATGCCCTCAGTTAGCTCTGCTCTCCAATTTCGAAATTACTGAAGCTATGGTTGCCATAAACACTTACAACGGATAAACGTGTGCTCTGATATGCAACATTTCTGAAGGCAGTCCGTCACCCTCAACTGCTATTAGATTGTCACTCCCAAAAAATTTACAGGGTGACGGTTCTTGGGCTTTTGACCATTATTGCTAGGGATGTAGTTTTGCAGGAAATATGTAAACTGCCCGGTGATTACCCATTTGTTTGTTTGGCAACTGTGCTAATGTGCTTAGTCACTGAGCAAAAGTTCACCGCCACTATAGCAAATAGAGGATTAATCTTCCCTTTGACAAAGCATTCCGGCAGCAGTGCTAAATAACCGACAATAACGACTACTACCGACTGCTTTCTCAAACACTTCTTACTATGACTCTCATTTCATATTATTTTTCTTCACCAAGCAATCAGGAATACCAACTGCAGTTCTCACCACAAGAAATGTTACAATGGCTAAACAACGACTGCTAATTGGTGGTCAGAGCATAGTGGATGCATGCAGCAAAGTAAGCAGTCTGAGCGGGGGTGAGTGACCAAGGTCAAGGAGCCATTCGGGTCCGAGCTTTCAGAATACTGTTATGTAAATGACATAATTACGAGCGATGAGTAAAGAGGCGAGAACACGTTGGCCAAAGCAGCTGCAGAGCATGGCAGGGTACTACGTTGGCCAAAGCAGCTGTAGAGCATGGTAAGGTACTAGAAGCGGACAGAAAGGGTGCTTTAGAGTACTGTTGAATATGGCGAGATTCAAAATGCCATATATTTATTAGTACAGTAAATTATATCAAATATTAGAGAAATGTATCATGTACTAAGATAAACAACTTTTATGGAAACTTCAAAAAAAAAAAAATTTATGGACAGCTACTGGGATTTGAAATGGGTACACGCAAACCGCCCCTAAGAGTTAGAGACTACTTACATTCTCTTGGTTGTGAACACCAGAGTGGTTATTGGCAATTGCAGAATAAAAACTATTTGCGCACTCCTATGCCTACATGTATTTAAAGATGGGAGCCAAATCTTACAATCTTCGCTATCTTCACCGTAAGCAGACTTCGAACTACTCGATCCCAAGAGCAGTTCGCATCCGGATCAAAGTAGTGTACATCGAACCATATTTCCCAATTTGATATTTTTCATAAATGTAAATTCAGATTGCCGACTATACAAGGGGAAAACTATATTGCACCGCAAAAATTAATCCTGCGGGATCTCTCTATAACAAGTCATTAAGAACCTCACCCCTTAGGCTGAGCATATTACACACAATACTTCATTGGAGTATTTCTTTAGCAGATTGTTGACGTGACCTCACCATTTCTTCCCCTTCCTCTTCTTTTTGTTACTGCTGCCACTACCACTGCTTCTGGGATTTCCACCACCCTTTGGAGATGTGCTGTCACCAGAAACGCCGCTGGTTTCAAACATGCCAGACTGGACAGCGTTCTGCAACCATTCAAAGAATTCTTCTTCCGTCATGGCTTCATCCACATTAGGTTTTGGGATTCCTCCACTGCTGGAGGATGAAGCGGTGCCTTTTGAACTGTGCTTCGAGGCTGCTGAGGTGTTCACGTGGAAACTAGGCTTATGACTGTTGACGGGACATCTCATTCCCTGCAGCAAAATCACATTTTGTTGCTGCTATACATGGGCATCAATTGAGAACTAGTGTACATGTCAGAGATTGTGTGGATGAAGATATAATATAAATGTCAAACATATTTCATTCGCATGCAGAGTCAACTCAATTACACACAGGATTTCATAAACATTTCCATAGATGACATGACAAATAGAATAGTTAAATTGCACTAGATCAGATATATATAATTGGTATGCAGAGTAATTTAGATGGCTAATGGGATTTCATAAAGATACCCATAGCTGATAAGTTCCTGTACTGCATGCTGATAGACCTAAACAGTAAGGACGCTATGTATAAATAGAATAAAAGGGACTTCCAAGCATCACCACTCTGAGCAGAACCCTTCTACTGGTGTGGAATTATGTAGTTCCCATGCAAAGTCGGTTAAATTACAAACGGGATTGTATAAAATCCTCATAGCTGATGCGTCAAATTTATAGTTAAGTTACATTAGACAAGATACATGTAATTGACTAATTGCCAAATTGACAAGCAGAGTTATGTGGATTACTAACCGGATTTCATTATTAAAAAACTCCATACTGATAAGTGATATGTATATATATTGGATTTTTATAGACCTAAGCAAGTAATGACACATAATGTAATAGTAGAATAAACGGACTTCAAAGCATCAGCATTCGAGAACAACTCGTCTAATAGTCGTGTCAGCTTCACCTATTATTAGAGAAAAGGTGGGAATTTATTTTATTCCATCCATGGCAATTGGTACAAATGAATTTCAACCCACAATGCCCCGTTATCACCAACAAAGAGAGTAACCATTCAAGCATAGCCCTGCTACTAGTCTAATTTCTGAGCTTAACCCACAATTAGAAAATGAAACGATGGAATATGTTTTATCTCAGCCCCATGGGCATTTCCTACAGTAGGATTTCAACTCAACATATCCAATTTTCACCAACAAAGAGAGTGACCGGCTGAGCAAAGCCGAGATTCACCTCACCCTATCACTATAGACACTGGCATAATGGATTATTTTGTCATTGGCTATAGCTATTTATAAATACAAGAGTTAAATTACAAGGCTTTTTGCAGTACCTGACAAAGAAACCATTCTGTTGCGTCATATATCTTGGTACCAGCACAGACATAAGCATGCGGAGGATTCATCTGTGGAAATACAATGTAATAAGTCAGCCTGCTTGTTCTCACTGACCCATTACATGGATGTAAATTATTTAATACGAGATAAAGAGTCCAGTTGTTGCAAGCAACGTTAGCATCTAATAAGTGGCACATTCCATAATGCAGAAAATTAATTCAATAGTCAAGGACTGGTTGCTGCAACAAAATTAATATCTAGCAAATGGCACACTAAGTGATGCTGAAGCTAAAATTGACAATCAAAGGCTGGTTGCTGCAAGAACGGTGATATCTAGCCAACAGTGTATTCCTAAGTTATTATAACCACTCTCATTGTTTGTAGCCTTTTTCCTAGCTTTGTTGGGGCCACGGTGAAAAAAAAAGAGATTCAGCAATTTTGCAGATGGCCGTAAGTAATCGGAATTCGGAAGAAAATAAAGGGAAAATAAAGGAAAATTGATAACTTTCGAACAAAGTCCTGTCAACTATTCGGAAATAAAGGGAATAAGTCGGTATATGTATATGTATATGTATGTGTATGTGTATATATATCAATATTTAAAAAAACGTTAAGCAGAAAGTGTGCGGATAACACCTTGTATCTGGTTAAGCGGTAAGCGGGCAACATTGACTCCCTACCCCTTCCCAACCCATGCATTTCTCTTTTGAAGTCAATTCCATATGGGCGAATTTTTGACAAAAACGGGTTTAAGTTTTCTATATAGATTTATATAAAATTACATATATATGTATATAAATACTATACTTTTTGGAACTTTATATATTTCTAAACACTCTATCCAACAATATAAAACACTCAAATAGTTAATAACACAACTATAAAACAATGCTTATAGCTATAATATAGCAAACAATAGACTTGTCATTTATATAACACCCTACATACATGATACAACAAACATCACGCTGATATAGCTAAACAATAAACAATATACTTATCGTGGATACCTTACTAGCTCATTTTTATATTTGCATATCATCAATTAGTAGTACATTACAGCAGTACATTTAATCAAAGTACATTCTAAATTAGATAATAGATACATGTAATTAACTTGTATACATTACAGCAGTACCTCATTATCACGACTTAGATACAAAATATGCATTCTAAATTAGAACTACGGCTTATTATAGAACATTTAATGTATATAAGTTCAATATATTATAGTTGATAATACTTGGACAATATAATTTACTTCATGTTAGAGGTTTGTATATAAGTTCAATATATTATAGAACTACGACAGTTTTTTTTTTTAAGCAGGCAAAAAAGGGGGGAAATGGGCAAAAAGCGGAGGGAAAACGGGTTAAGCAGCCAAAAAGCGGCCGTTTTTTGTAGATCTGCTAAGTGGGTCCTCAGCAGCAAAATTAAACGGCTGGAGCTCTTGATCGATAAGCGATATATGTGTATATATATATATATATATATATATATATAGAGAGAGAGAGAGAGGCTAGAATACACTTAAGTGTATTGTGACTCCAATACAATCAAGTCTCTAGTCATTGGATCAATAGATTTGATCACTGAAAACAAATAATGACACTCGGTCTTCACGTGTGGGCGTCATGAAAAGCAACTGACCCTCTCTCTCTCTCTCTCTCTCTCACACACACACACACAAACACACCAGATTTTCCTCTCAACAATGCTGGTTACATATACGTCACTGAAGAGACTACCAGCAGCACTGATCAGTACACTATAAAAATATATAGAATCAGAGAACTCTATCCATACCACCGGCCCACTGCTGTAGGTTCCTACTTGGTCATGAGTAACATGATCCCCGTGTGGACGAAAAGAAATGATGAGCCCAGCATTGTCCTATAAGATTCTTTATGTTGTTTATATTTTGTACATGATGTCCCCACATGTTTGATCGAATCGGTGAGGGTTCCTCAATAGCTAAAAGGACCTTGGCAAAGAGTAGCAGACCTCACATTATCTCGGACAATATCCTCTACAAGGCTTAAATTTCCTTGTAGCTGGCAGCATCTTAAGGATTCTTGCAAACAATACTGAGACAACAACGATGCCATTACAGACCTGCTATGTCCATGATTAGGTCCAGTGTCCATGATTAGGCAAGTGATCTGGGATAGGATGAAATGAATGACATTGAACCAATTAGTTTGTACTGCGCCCTGAACCGACGTGGTACAGTGGGGAGAAGCCGAGAAACGAGAAACAGTTGCTGCATTTTCTGGATAGTTAAAAGCAACCGCATCCAACCAAATAAAATCAAAGAAAAGTAACACATACAATCCACAACCTACCAAATACCTAAATCTGTACCTTTGAACATATTGTTTCATAATTCACAACCCTACCAAACAGGGCTAAGCTAAGGTCTACAGTCTGAGGGAGAGATGAGGGTCGTGAAAAGGCTTTGGCCAACACCAGGACATAAATGTGGGGCCTGTTTGGCAAAACAGAAAATGGAACCTGAAAATTCTAGAGGATAAAAGGGGAAATACTGAACAGGTCTGGTAGATGTGCAGTCACTATTGAAAAAATGTTATCAGTATACTAGGGGAATAATTTGTGTGTGTGTGTATATATATATGTTGAGTCTGCATATATTGATGTGCATCTGTCTTGGATTGTGTGGATGCCTCACAACATAGCATTGAATACATGGTACTCGTAATATATTTAATCAGATTTTAATACCTCTAGAAACACACTACAAATAGAATAGTAAAAAATGAGAAGAAAAATTACGAGCTCAATAACCTCTTGATTGATAGTTGCCAATGAAATTGGCGAACCCTAGGCAGGAACATTCATATGCATAAACTGAGAATGAACTCAACGCTTATTAACTAAAGCACCGCAGATAAGATTATGTGAACCCCAAGGATACAAGATATAGGTATACTATAGTGGAAGCACAGAATAGTGTAGACTGCGAGCCGAAACACAGTGAACTAGCACTAGGATGGCAGTCAGTTCATTATCGGTTGAGATATTTAGAAATTTGCGAATATGTTAATGGAAACTTTAAAAAGCGAAGTTTGGGTGTCATTTCGGGTTAACCAGCTATCACAGCAAGAATCGTGTTCAAAAATAAAGAAATTAGGCTTAACACTCAAATTTATAAAAAGTCGTTCAATGTTGGGAGCTGTGACTACCACCAGCACTATTCTCAAATTCATTTGGTAACTTGACTCAGGTGTTCACTCTTTAGTCCTTATCCTTAAGGATTCAATGCTAGTCTCCACAAACAGAACATTATTAGCCATTTTTAAATCACGAATAGAAAATCCACCAAAAACTCTTATCCAGAGAATCCATAAAGCATTGTAATTTTTTACCATGTTTGATGCCAGAATAGTCAAAACTTTGGAATAAAAAAGCAACCACTCAAGCAAGCAGCATAGGTGCCAAGGCTGTAGTAATTTGGACTTGCTGAGTTGTGTTTTGCTCTTTAGCGGGCACTTTAAGCTGCCTAATCGTGATTTGCGCCATTTTTTTCTGGCCAGCTAAAGCGGCCGCCTCAGTCCACTTAAGATGTGAAGCGCCCAGCCTATTAATTCAAAAAATCAGGAAAAGGGAGTAGATGTCTGCCGCTTCCAGGAATTCAAGTCCTGGTAGTGGTCAGCCATGACGCTTTTTCAAAAAGCACCCGCTTCAAAATCCGCTTTCTGCTCACCCACAGAAGTAAGGCCGTTCGCTTTGAACTTTCATAACCTAGGTCAAAGCAATTTAGTCTTATGACATCATATGTTAAAGCCAACCTATTCTCACGTAACAAAATTGGCATTCCCCTAAGCAATACATGATAAACAGAACAAGAAAGTAATAGTGTTTCGTCATTGTAAACATGAATTTCAGTTCCATTTCTTAAGTGCTACAACACGAATAAGACAAGTAGTGTTGATGGAAAACCATACCTTACGCAAGATGCCAAACATCAATGGTTGAAAAGATTGTTCGACCCATCCATCACCATCTTTTGATTGATGAAATTCTTTACATTCCTGCAACATACAAATTGCCATTTCGAATTACAGCTAAACATTTTAGCTTGGTTCTGTTTTGTTAAATGATAGAACCATTTCAACATACTAATCCAAATAGATAAATTAACAACCTGGCACCATCTTGCTTGAGATTTTGACCTATTTGTGAGAACCCAAATGTGGAAATTGCCACATTGTTTGCATGCGATTCTTCTGGATTCTCCAATAGGACCTTCAAAATCACCCTCACTGTGACTAAACCCAGACCGAAAGTTTCCGTGTTTGCCATTCTGTTGAGTTGTGAGCCAACAATATCATGTCAGATTTTTCGACAGCAAGAATTTGAACATCATGAACAGTAAGCATTCTGGTATTTTTAATTCTTCAAAGGCACTTCACTTGCCACAGAATATTCAATTCAATACCCCTCTATGTAACCAATTTTTTCACAAGTTTTTGTATTATTAATTTGCATTAAGCATCTAGACCAGGATATGATCAGGAATGGATATGCTCTTATCAAGAGGTAGATAAAACTGTCTTATCCATGATATATACAGATGAAATGATAAATTACTGCATAAGGTTTTACTAAACATTTATAGGAAAATGGTGGTTCAGTTAAATGTCTTCTAACAAGGAGTTAGATATGAGTTACATCAATCAATGTATAGTCTTCTAAATAGCACCATCTCACACAAGAAACAACTTCCAACAAATGGAAAACGTGCACCAAAGCTGATCTGTAAGATTGTTGCAAATATTCTTCCCAGTATCCAAAAAATTGAAACAAAACAAATCAAACTAAACTAAAGGAAACAGCGGACAAGAAGAAAGAATTTTAAAGTTATACAGTGATCAATAGCAACACGGACAACCGGGAAAAACACATAACCAACCAAATGGCAATCACCTTCCGAGGAATACTTTGGAATCTGCGGAAGTAGTCAAGTATCTCCTCTCTGCGCAGCTCGTCATCATATGTTTTTCGCTTCAAGGAATCTAGCAGGACCTAGTTCAATGAAGAATTCAGGTTAGTTTCAGAAATAGAGAGATTCATTAGCAATGTTTATTAGACACAAAGCCAACACGAGCAAGATACCTTACCTCTAAGAAATGCAAGAAAAAGAAAGAAGAATAGCATGGAAACTGCAGTTATAATTGATAAAAAAAATTACCCTAATCGGGACCATCAGACATTTTGAAACATTGTTTCATAAGGACTTGGTACCACCAACCAGGAATCTGAAGCTAAAAAGACCGCCCAGTTGTTCGTTTCTCTTCGCTTAGAAGCTTTACGTACAAGTCAAATCCTTTCCGACGGACAGATTATAAACATATTTTTTCACAGATACCACTACTGTATCACTCAAATATTATAGATGACTACTTTGACGTAAGTCTCTCATCTTTCAAGCATCTTTTTTGTTCGTAGTGTTCAAGCATCTTTAATGAAGTAATGAACATGTATTGAAAAGTTCAGAAATCAGTTAAATTTCCTTACTAGAAAGATATTCAAATAATCGGCACATGGGTTTTGAGATGCAGAAAGAAATAGCCTGATATGAAGAGTGTGCGGGAAAAAATCTAGTTGTCTATGTGCCATCTGCAAAGTTCAAATGGACCACAGTTGTCAAGGCGGCTAGTCGGTCACCTGCCCTGCTTGGGCGACCAGTTGACTAGTCGGTCGCCCAGTCATAGGTATAAATATTTACTTAACATTATGTACACATAGCTATATACAAATACATTATATAAGTTATCACTGATTTAAGCATGTATCCAAACATATAATAATTCAAATTTGGTAATTTATGTCATGAAACACCTCAAACAATTTCCAGTGAAGACCTATTCAATGTATTCAAATTCAATAAATGCCATATTAGATGGAGAAGAGTGCATACCACTTTAAATTTCAGACTTTCAGTACTTGTTAAAATGTCGCAGCTAAAATAAAAGTTATATACTAAACTAGTGTAGCGTGAATGAAATTGATATTCAGACCCAATCATGGTAAAAGACAAACACAAACATTTGGGATATGGAGTGGGGGTATTAGAATTGCAAAAAAAAAAAGTTTTAAAAAAAAAACTTACGGTCCCTAGCCCATGCATGACTAAGCGGCCGTCCAAACTTGGATTGGGCCGACCAGTCATGCCAGTCAGCCAACTAGCCGACCAATCAGTCGAGGTGGGTGCCAAGCCAAAGCCCATTTGTGGGCCTTTGGCTAGTCGGACCCCCTCCGGCGACTAGTTGTCAACTAGTCGGCCAATTCAACAAGTATGCAATGGAAAAGAACCTATTATAATAAGAATATTTAGAACTGCGTCCTTTATTTCAGCATCAGTATTTATGATACGCATTGGGAATCAAATCACTCAATGCAATCAATATATGCCCTTGACCTTGAGATTGCATGGTAGTGTTTGATTGCCAAATACATTGGATTAGCATTGCAATCCCATTGCCACATTAATTCAATGTGAGTGGCAGGAATAGTTATAGCTGGCTCAGAGATCACCTAGTCACTTTTGTAAGGAAACAGCTACAAGATTCGCTAGAAAAAGGGGAGCAAATGTGCTAATTATTACTGTACTGCAACACAGAATGCAAGACATGTAATGAAAATGAAGGTCATTGGTAAACATAAACAGAGGAAAGTAGTTTAATTAGTGGCTCCCACATAAACACAGCAGCATTTATCCACTAGTATAAAAAAATGGTAAAGGACACCATCATTGCAGAAATTTCATAAACTTTCATAGTGAGAATCTACAGTTTACCTCATAAGCATTTTGGAGCTTCTTAAATGCTTCAGCCGCCTTTTCATTCCCCATATTTTTATCAGGATGGACTAGCATGGCCTGTTTTAAAATTAAGCTTCATGTAAGATTTTAGAAACTAATAATTTCGGAATACTTAACAAAAAAAGAATCTACTTATATTATTACAGTAGACTTAATTCCATATACAAAACCTTTTTCCTGTATTCTCTCTTTAGTAAAGAGACGTCAATGTTTTCATAACGAGCAAAACCAAAGGCAGAATAGTGATCACTACAGTTCAGTAACCGAGCAACTTCATTTTCAGATGTTAACTCCGCGTCTGATCCACTTGTAGAAGGTGCTTCAGCATTACAATCCATAGCTCTTCCTGCTACAGGCTGATAATAACCATTCATTGGCGAAGATTGAGCATGATCATGGAAAGTATTTGCGCCACTTTGGGAGTGTGCAAATTGCTCATGAGGAACAGATTCTTGATCCCTTGGGTTGTTCCTTATGAAGTTTATCAAGACGTCACTTGAAATGAAAGATATGTTTAGTCCAACAAACAAACCAAGCCATCCTACGTAACAATGTGTACAGTACAGGGAGTATGTAGTGGCAACAAAAAGAGCAATCCGTTCATGACTGAAGGCAAAAGCCATCCCTACATCCAAATTGCAATGAAAAGTCAGCAAAATGAAAATCAAACATTGACCAAAAGATAATAGAAGAAGTTCAAGAAGAACCTGCTAAAGTAATGATTACCCCAGTAGTCCAGAAGCTTCCATACAAGAACAATATAAGAACCGAACAGAGAGCTAATATTAGAATAGCTAGATTCAGACCAACGAAGATTGTGACTAGGGCAACGCATGCCTGAAACAGAAAATTTGTGGAAGAAGGTCAATCAAGTAAATGAGATGGGGGGAAATGATAGAAATCAATAAAGTAAGTTTCTAATTTGTAACTAGGCAGTAAACTGCTTCACTCTTCCATCTGACCCCACTCATTCCCACCACCAACTGAATAAAGCAAAACAACTGAATAAACACACCAGGCTGGACAGAAAGAAACATATCAGGCTGTCGGCGTCGACCACCACCAACTGAATAGAGCAAAATAGCTAAAAGAAATACACCAGGCTAGTGGGAAAGAAGCATATCATGATGTCGGCTTCAATGCCAAGATTGCAAGTTTGGCTTAAGCAGAGATGACTATGACGCATCGATATTTTCAAATTTGGAAGGGACTGTAGCCTTTGACATTGATTTTGCCACTTTGACGTGAAGTTTTTGTAAGTTTTTATTATATTCTACGAATCCCAGTAAAGCTCTGGAAGCAGCCAAATGTCTATAATTTGAGTTATTCAGACTGCAGAGACACATTTTTTTAAAAAGCCCACGTTCATCAAGATGTATCTTTGATTAAGTTCCATACAATCTCACATAACAATTTATTCAGTTCACCAAGTCCAATGAAACATAATCACATGACGAATATTCATGGCTAACAACAAGATGCATGTTATAGTAATTCAATATATATCACATGAATTTATGTGGTTCAACATATGCCAACATAAACAGACAATAAAAACAAACTAATTAACTAATAGTTTGATCCATGAATCTGACTTTTTTTTAAAGAAACATAATAGGGATTCGAGTTGGATCTTGGAATATTGGCTCTTTGACAGGGAAATCTTTAGAGAAAGTGGATATCATGATGAGAAGAAGTCAGTATTGCTTGCTTGCAAGAAACCAAGTGGACGGTAACTTTGTAGAGAGATTGGAGACACATGATACAAAATCTGGTACACATGTATTGATAAACATAGAATGGTGTAGGTATTATTGTTGATAAGATGTTGAAGGATGATGTTGTCAAGATCACAAGGATGGGTGATAGAATCATAGCTATCAAGATTGTTCTTCGGGGAAAGATTTTTAACATTATTAGCGCCCATGTCTCGCAAGTTGGCCTTAACGAGAAGGCTAAGAAGAATTTTTGAGATGAAATGGATGATTTGATGTAGGGAATACCGAAAGATGAGAAGATCATTATTGGGAGTTATTTAAATGGCCATGTGAGCAGTCACAATATACTTTTTTTCAAAAAAACGTGTTTAAAACATGTATTATTCACCTGCCGTATATGACAGCCGTTTTAAACTCCAAACCGAATAATATGTTTTAAACGCATTTAATTCGCGTATTACGTTTTAAACGCGTTCAATACGTTTTTTTACAGTTTTATACAGTTCTGAACTTTTGCTTCACATTTGTTTTTTCCACGTCATTTTTTACTTGTAGCAGGGTTCCACTAAACCGTCCAACCTTCCTCCTCTATCCCCTGACACACCCTGAGCCAGGAGTAACCCTTGACATTCTACATGTACGCACCATCTTCCTCCTCCATTCTCCCCCCTTTTTCCCTGATTTATGCCAGCTGTTTGCTGCTCTCACTTCTTCCCCTTCTTCCAATATTAGGGTAATCAGTTTGATGTTTAGTTATTTTAAATCATTATATGTGTGAGTGTATATATATGTTTGCATGTGTTCATGTATATGTACATATATATATATATATATATATAATCTGTCTTTTTGCCGATTTTTTTCCGAATAGCTGACCGAACTTTTACCGTATGTTGACCAATTTTTATCCGAATTTTCCACGTAATTCCCGATTTCCGAATTTTTCAACTTGGTCGTACGTATCCCGAATACCGAATTTGTGACTATGCATGTGAGTAGTAGCAATGTTGGGTATGAGAGAGTTCATGGTGGTTTTGGATATGGTAGTAGAAATAGAGGAATGAGTTTTGGATATGGTAGTAGAAATAGAGGAGAGAGGATAATAGATTTTGCAATTGCATATGATATGATTTTGGCAAACACCCATTTCAAGAAAAGGAACTCATAAGATTACTTTCAAGAGTGGGCACAATTTTAGCCAAATTGATTACCTCCTCACGAGACGAGTGGATCGTAAACTATGCAAGGATTGTAATTTGTAAAGTGATTCCTGGCAAAGAACTCACGGCCCAACATAGGTTGGTGGTTTTGGATATTGACATGAAGATCAATAAATGCAAACATAACAGAAACAGGATCAAGTAGTGGAATCTTAAAGAGAAAAGAAATTGACTTTTCATGATAAACTCATCAAGGAGGGATCTTGGAGTCCGATGTTAACACTATCTGACATAACACGAGCTCCTACATAACCAAAATTGCCAAAGAGGTTTGGGGGAGTCCAAAGGTTGTGGGTCTCCACAGAAAGAGACTTGGTAGTGGAATGAAGTACAAAGGCTATTAAACTGAAAAGGGAGATTTATAGGAGCTTGCCCAAATCTCGAGATGATGCACCATTCCAGAGATACAAAAAAGCAAACAAAGAAGCTAAAAAGGTTGTTCAGGAGGCAAGGTCTAGATACTTTGATGATATTTATAAGTTGGACACAAGAGAAGGGGAAAATGATATATATAAAATGCCTTGTATAAGAGAAAGGAAACGAAGAGACTTGAGTCAAGTAAAATGTATCAAGAATGAAGATGGTAGAATGTTGGTGAAGGATGATAATATCAAGTGGAGAAATTACTTATATAAGCTTTTCAATGGAGAAACTATAAATAATGTTAGAGACACATGTAGTCGTGTGACGTGAATGCAAGAGATATCATTTACACACGACGAGTTTCACTATTTGAGGTCAAGAATGCTTTGAAAAAGATGAAAATGAGAAAGGCATGCGGACCACACGGTCTTCCCATTAATGTATGGAAGAGTATGGGGATAGAGTTATGTGATTAACAAATTTCCTTAACAAGATCATGAAGACCAAGAAGATGTCGGATGAGTGGAGAAAATGGTATTCTAGTACCCATCTACAACAATAAAGGTGATGTTCAGAGTTGCACAAACTACAGAGGTATTAAGTTGATGAGTCACACAATGAAGCTTTGAAAGAGGATTATTGAGCAGAGACTAAGATTTATAACGCAGAATATCAAACAATCAATTTGGTTTCATGCCTGGAAGATCAACAACAAATGCTAATTTTCTAATAAGGAGGCTTATGGAGAAGTATAGAGAAAGCAAAGAGATTTTCATATGGTTTTTATTGATTTGGAACAGGCTTATGATCAAGTACCCAGGGAAGTGTTGTGGAGGGTTTTGGATAAAAAGGGTGTGTCAATCCAATACATTGACTTGATTAAAGACATGTATGACAGTTCTACTGCAAGTGTGAAGACTCCTGGAGGAGAGACACCAACATTTCCTATCACAGTTGGAGTACACCAAGGATCCACACTCAACCCATATATGTTCGTTCTTGATATGGATGAGTTGACAAAGAATGTTCATGATGATATTCTTTGGTGTATGTTATTTGCTGATGATATTGTATTGATTGATGAAACTAAAGATGAATTGAATGATAAAATTGAACTTTGGAGAAAGGAATTGGAATCAAATGGATTGATGATTAGTGGGAGCAAAACTAAGTATATGCATTGCAATTTCAACCAATCTTGCAGTTGAATGGTGGAGCCAAGTTGGACGAAGTAGATATACCAAAATGCGATAAATTTCGTTACTTGGGTTCTATGATTCAAATAGAATGGGAGGTCCAAAATAATGTTTGTCATAGGATCACTGCATCTTGGTTGAAATGGAGGAGTCCAAATGGAGTATTATGTGATTGGAAGATCCCTCAGATTAAAAAGCAAGTTTTATAGAACAGCTATATGGCCAGCCATGCTCTATTGGAGTGAATGTTGGGCAGTTAAGAAACAAAGTCTCAACAAGATGAACGTGGCTGAAATGTGTATGATGAGATGGATCTGTGGGAAGACAAGAAAAGATCGCTTAAGAAATGACTATATCAGGAATAAGGTGGGGGTGACGAGTAATGAGGACAAGTTGCACGAGGGTCGATTCAAATGGTATGGACATGTGCAACGCAAACCGACTAATGTGCCTATATGAAGCAATGCTATTGAGTTAAGTACAATTAATAAAAGAAGAGGAAGGCCTAGATTAACATGGGAAGAACTTACAAAAGAGAGATTTTAAATCTCTACATCTCGACCAAAATATGACCCATGATAGAGTTGAACGAAAACGAAGGATCCATGGAGTTGAACCCAACATAGTTGGGACTGAAGGCTTAGATGATGATGATGATGAAAGAAACATAATAGATTTAATGTGGAGCTATTAGGGTACAAGAAACCAATTTCATATTGTAAAGCTCAAGCCCACAACCCAGCGCTATACTCTATTCAGGTAAACAAGTTTCGGAAATGATGATTAGCCTCACAAACCAGCATTGGCCTCTGACACTTTGTCCTCACTCACGCACAACCGGGGAGGACTTCCCAGCAAATCACTCATCCAAGTACTACTCTGGGCTGAGCACACTCAATAATGAAGTACGTATTGATGGGCTACCAAAAAAGAAGATGCACCTATTGATATGGGTAGTGCAATCATTCCTTATAAGATCATTTATTCGAGACCTAAAACACTGGGACGTTACAATCTCGCCCACTAAGACTCCTGACGTCCTCGTCAAGGCACAATTATATGTCTTGATAGTCTTTTCCCCATTTGAAACAAACTTAAAATGGATCATGTACATCCAACTCCCATTCATGGGCACCAGTGCAAGGGTAGCTCTTGCATCATGCTTGGCCCACGTTGCTAAAAATCAGGGTGTCCCCAACCCAAGGCTCTAGAGTATTGATAATGATGAATGGGTCAACAACACTAGCTTTGGCTCTGAATTTGTATCCCGCCTCACATGCATGGTGGAGCTTCCTGATAGGTCACTCATCCTAGAACTATATAAGGTCGACCATGCTCAACTACGGAGTACCCATTGATGGGCTACGAGAAAAGGTGCGTCTTTTTTATATTGGTAGTCCCATTATTCCTTTTGAGATCATTGTATGTATTTGTGGCCTCAAATCATAGGATGTTACACATACAGTTTCTAAGTTTCCTATAGTAAGTAATTTTGTATCACAAGATATCGATGTTTAGTTGAAACCTTATATTTAAGGGGGGAAAGGCTCAGATTTCATTTCCTAGAGTGATATTCCATAAGATATGTGAAATTTATTATAGAAATAAAGAAAATAAATAAGCATGTATAAACTACTTGAATATATCGTAGAAGTGTGGATATACCTGGTTGTTCCATCTTTTTCAAATTTGTTGCAACCCTTGGACACAGGGTGGATGCAACATGACAGACTTAATCATTGTTTAAGAGCATGTATAAACTACCTGAATATATCGTACAAGTGTGGATATAGCTGGTTGTTCCAACTTTTGAAATTTGTTGCAACCCTTAAACACATGGGGGATGCAACATGACAGACTTGATTCGTTGTTTGAGAGAGAAAGATATCCCCCTGCACCGCCAATGCCATTAGCTTCTCCCTCTTCTTCTTTATTACTCAACCCCTACTCTGGGAATTGCCACTAAGGCTTATGGAAACTCCTTTTTAAGACCTTGATTGTGCTTAGTGTGTACTCTGAGGGTTAGCGAGCCCTAATCCAGCTTCCTTACTTTCTTATGATGTTTTCAACTAGACTATGTTAGAACAAGAGCTCAAGTTGGTTGATATTTATGTGATGTAAAGTGAATACCTTAATCCTTAGTAGCTACTTGTGTAGAGTAGAAGACGATAAATAGATAAATGACAAACACAAAAAAGGCGTTTGGAGTTTGATTGGCCTGCATTTGGGTTAACATCGACCTAGGTAGTCAATACCGAGCAAGTCCCGGTGGTGTATTCTACTGATAGGATTGACACTGACAAGAGTTGGTGGGTTTGTCAGATGATATTTTCCCTATAACTCAAAATATCATTACTCAAAGCAATCATTATCTTATATACGATACTAGAGCGGACTTTCTTTTGGTTTTGAAAAGAATTGTCTTTTATTGTTAACAGCTTAGAAAGAAGATATTGGAAAAGGTGGATCCCAAGTATCTGATCGCCAAGTCGTGGTGATTCCATGTGAATCAGTATTGGGAAGCATAGCTATAGATCGTACTGGATTGGGCTCTGAAAACTAAAACATGTTAAGGTGGTAGGGGCAGATGCAGCCAAGTGGATCAAGGCAGTGGAATGTGAATTCACCACGCGTGCGTTCGATCCATGTCATTTGCCCATCAATAAATGGACCATTTGTTATGGCGACATAAACCAACGTTGGATGAAAGAGTCAATGAATCTCGAGGACGAGACAGGCAATTGTGAACTCTAATGATTTTCAAATTTGTGTTCCTACTTGTAGAAGCACAATTCCATTACAACTCAAGCTATCCATTATCACATCTCTAAGTCTGATGCGAGTAACCTCTTCTCTGCCTCTTTCATCCATGGTTAAAGATGGAGATAGGAAACATTTTTGGGATCAATTAATCAATTTCAGTTCTAGTCTACGAAGTCAGCATTGGGTCTTGGTTTGGGTCGACCGAATCAACACAATCGATCAATTGTGAGTATCAACCAACCCAAAGGTGACCGAAAAGGCACCAACAAAAGATTGGTCGACGACAACTTTGGGATAGGTCGATGACAAGCTAGGAGGTTTGATTAGGAGAGAATCAATAGCGACCATTTTTAGTCGTGACGAGTTGAAGGGGTCATCTCCAATTTGGTCAAGTTGATGCTAGAGTTGTTAATGGGGGAGGTAAAGGTCTACCCATACACCTACCCACCAAAGGACAACGGCTAAGGGTAAGCGTAAATCCCGCCTCAACAATTCCCTTACCCTACCCTTACCCACCTTCCAGTAGGGTAAATGAGGAGAGTGTAGAAGGTAAATGGGTACTATGAATAAGTATGTATATTGAAGTATCTACAAGCTTTTTGGTCCCCAGAGTCTTTAGCGCCTAGGGTCACCCTGAGGCATCTCTCCTAGAGGTATCAGTCTCTCATCAACCAAGGTTATCGTCATGTGTGCACATATTTGATGGATGGCTCTTCTGATGTGAAGTTGGCGCTATGGAGCATTGCCCAAACCATGCAAAGCCGATTCCGAAGCTCTGAACAGTCAAGGTGGGACACAAATCGTTCTCAAATCCTATCGTGTTGCCTATAGGACACAGGTTTAGGTGTGAAAGGGAGGATACAATCTCATCGTGAAGCTCAACTTTGTGGTATAATCATAGTTGTTAAGACGGCTACGTGTTGGCGCTTCTTAAGGAACACCCAAGCGTGTCTAGATGTTTTGCTTTTTTTATAAATGATGATGATTTTTAAAATTTACATTCATAATTCCCTATATGTAAATATTAAATAATGACATTGCTACATAGTATTACATATAATTCAGGCTAAATCACACCTAAACACGACCTAAACTAGAACTGATTCACCCTAATTTAAACTCACTTGATCCAAATAGGATCTAATTTGACCTAGTTCATACTAATTTGGCCTAAATCAGACCTGATTTTGTATAACATGAACTAATCAGAGTCAAATTCGCTAAATTCTCCCTACATTGACCTAAATGAGACCAATTTGGCCAAATCAGACCTAATCTTTCCAAGTTAGAACTATTTCCTAAAAACCATACTTGCTTTCCCCAAATCAGACCTAATGTGCCCAAATTTGACATGATGTGGCCTACTAAATCAAACCTAATTTTCCATATTACAACCCAATTAGACCTAACTTCCCCAAATTTTCCCTATGTTGACCCTAAACAAGACCTAATTTGACCAAATAAGGCTTAATCTCACAAAATCAGACCCATTTCCCCCAAGTCTGACTTTTTTCTCCAAATCAGACCCAATTTGCATGAATTTGACATAATTTGTCCTAAATCAAGCCTAAAACATGGCCTAATCACACCTAACTACCCCTAATGTTGATATATTGATCTAAATGAGGCCTAACATTGCCAAATCAAACATAATTTACCCTAATTTCACCTGATCTAGAAAAATAGACCCATTTTAACCATAAAATGACTCAAACTTGATCACATCCAGGCCTAACGTATGCTAAATTAGCCTTTAAGTGGTTTAATTTGGGCCTAAAAGACCTTAGACAACCACTTAGGTCACCTAAGGGACTGGGCGTCCAGTTTGAGGGAGACTGCCTAGAGCCTATGCCACCTAGGGGCGCCTAGGCTGGAGGCCCAAAAACTAAGGGTATAACCAACAAATGATGTTGCTTCATTCTTTTGTCAGATATGAGTTGACTCTACTTGTCGCCTTCCATCCTCCTTTCCTTGTATCTTACTACCCATAGGTTGTTGCCAGGCATGTTACGACATTTCCTCCTTTCGCTGTTGAAATGTAGCGAGGCACCAAACCAAGGGTTGGAATGGTCGCATACGGGAAGGTAGAAGCGCCTAAGTGGACTAGAATCTGTTGGTTGCCGGTTGGGAAGGTAAGTGTCTGGTGTTGGATCGGGTGTGAGAGTTGTTGTGTTGTTGTTGATCTCCCGATTGGATCCATAGTGACCGGGAGGTTGGCATTTAGTGGGTGTGATTTAATAGCTAAGCGACGGAAAAAGGATTTGAACATATTAAGGTTGATTTATTTAGCTAGAATCTCGTATATTATATATTTATTATATATTTTCCAAATACTAATGCGTAAATGGCTTAAAGGGTATGGACATTCTCGATATCTTACCCTTCCCTATTGAGGAAGTGGGTGAGTGGGTAAGGGGTAAATGGGTAACGGCAATAAAAATCCTTACCCTTACCTTTACCTTTATTCTTACCCATTGACAACCCTAGTCGATAAAAATAGTCATCAGTGGATGTCAGGTATCTCATCAAAAGAGTAAACATTCAAAAACTCAAAAACCTTCGAGCTAGCCTATATAGACAAAGTTGTAGCTCACTCCTACCATTCGGTAACTTTTCCTATAGAGAGGTGATTTTAGGGCAATTTGGAGTTTCAGGGAGAAAGAATTAAGTTTTGTTAGACCTTGTTAAGCCTAGTTAGGTTAGTTGTTTGAATCCATTTCTCATCATTTTCGCATGCAATGGACATATCTTGCATTAACCCTTGCTTAGCTTCTACTTCCTTTCCTTTACTCTTCCTACCATAGTTGGAGGTTGTATAGAAGTTATGTTGGTTGTAGAATATTTTTCTTTTAAAAAAAATTAGGTTTCAGTAAATTCAAAGCTAGGAGCAAGGATTTTGTTTCTAGCTGCTTCTTTAGCTTGAAAGGTGAGTGGATTTTCACGTATCAAGTGTAATGAAACAGATTTGACCTCAAAATGTAAGAATTTGGATGCATGTGTCATCTGATTTCATGTTGCTCTTACCACTTTTTCATGAGAATTCCTATGTTTTATATAGAAATTGTTGTTTGGATGGTTTGTAAGTTGCAAAAATCAGTGAATATGATAATCCAAACACCTGAATTCTTTTCGTAAAGATTCAATAGCACTGGTTTTAGACAAGATTGCCAAGATTTCACAACAATTGCATATTCAACTTATAATTTGAAATATGACCTTAATGTTAGTAGGATTCTTCAGTTGACGAGACACCCATCAAGATCATATCGATATAAGTAACTTGTTGACGAGAAACCCTAATTGGCCACAATTAGTCATTATAAGTCGTTGGCCAATGTTTGAGAAAGCATGAAGCAGAAGGTGGGCAAAGAAGAGCTTCTAGCCACTTAAGCATCAGGCGAGTCCTTAAGCAAATGCTTTCTTAAAAAAGCAGATGATAAAGTTTTTATCTATTTCGACACATAAAAATGTGGATGTCAAAATAGCTTTGAAAATTTATACATGTCGAAACCCATGTAATTTTGTAAAAGTAGGACAGTATTGTACACTACTTATATGATATAATAGTATTCTTCTATTATGTTATATACTTAGTAATGTTCGATAGCATACTTGTTGAGTCATCTGACTAGTCAGGTGGTCGTTAGAGGGGGGGGTCCGACTAGCCTACCGCCCAAATTTAGACCTCTATTTGGCGTCTGCCCAGGCCGACTGGTCGGCTAATCGACCGACTAGCCCGATGGTCGGCCCAAACCAAGCTTGGGCGGCCGCTTAGTTAGAATGAAGCCAAGATTGATAAGGTTTTTTTTGCTATTCTAATTCCCCCCACCCCCATCTCAAATGTTTGTGTTTGTCTTTTGCAATGATTTGATGTGAACATCAATTTCATTCACACTACACTAGTTCAATTAATAACTTTTAATTTAGTTACATCAATTCAACAAGCACGAAAAGTCTAAATTTAATAATGGTATATCACTTTTCTCTATCTAATTATATTTCTTTAATTTGAATACATTGAATAGTCTTCATTCAAATTTTTGAGGTGTTTTATGACATTATTTACCAAATCTAGGTTATTATATGCTTGGATACATGCTTACATTAGTAGATTTATATAATTATTTTATATAACTATATGTAGAAGATCAATATTATGTAAATATCATACCTACGACTGGGTGACCGACTAGTCGACTGGTCGCCCAAGCTGGAAAGGTGACCGACTTGCCCGCCTTGACAAGTATGTTCGACAGCATTATATTATTAAAAACTTAGTATTATGCAGTAGTATCATATTATGCATGACTTCTATGTAATTATCAGCATGTAACTAATTAGTTATATAATATAGTAGTATTATACTACATAACAATCTAGTATATGGATATATAATAATATAAAACCTATACACTATTGGCACTACACTATTAGATAGAGTTGCATATTATATAAGCAGGAATATCAAATATTATATACAAGAGAGTTACTTGATCCACATCTAATTGGTCTTGTAATAATATATAAGTGCAAACTTAGTTATACAACATAATAGTATTAGATTAAGTACTATTATAAAGTTGTATAATATCTAAGTATTATAAAGGCAGAATGGACCACAAGCAGCAATTGGTCTGAGCCTAAACAGGACCTCATCCACGCTAGTCACAAAAAGTGACTTCAAGCGGGCGCCCAAATTGAAGTGGTAGGCAGGTGCTTAAGAGCTCCAGGCAGGCCTCAAGCAGGTCTCTTGATTACCCTAACCAGGCGGGCATCCAAGGCCTATTTTGAGGTGCTCTGGGCCGTTTTTTAAAACATTATCGTTGAATGACTATATGTCAATTATTGTTGAATTCTATGTATGTGAACCAAACTATAACTACGTAAATCATCAGACTTCTATATGCCCTAAATATCATAGATTCCACCATAGAGGTGTGTATTGTGATTGATGAAACATGCATACAGATTGAATAGAGATCAGAATAAACTAGTCGGGATGGAGAGTTCCTTGTTTAGTTAGAGAGGTACCCAACATTAAACCCACTGCCCAGTGGTACCCTAGTTGTTAGTTTACTAATGAGAAGATGATCGACACTTCTCATCAGGCCTTGTGTAGTGTGTGAGTCCTTGTGGAATCAGTACACCAGGTTATTGAGTAGGTCAGAGTGCCTCAACACCTCATATGAGTATTCAGAATGTAATTGAATCAGTTACCAGCTAGCTTGTTAGCCATCAGGCCAAATGTGGCAAGCCATGTGACCAGCTAGAGAGCTAGTTTATAAATTTTAAGGTCCCCAGTTTTACCTTAAGACTTTTACAGTGAGCCCTTAGTTCAGTGAGAGACTTTGCATGAGAGGTACACCTGATGTGAATTCAAGGACATTAATAAAAATGTAAAGTATTTATTAGTAAATTCAAGAGTTGAGCAGTTTATATTTCCATATGATTTACTTCAGTATGATCTGACTGCTTAGTGGTTTCTTTCCTATACAATTGTCAGGAAATCCTTACATATCTACTGTATTTTGATTTTACATTGCTTTGTTATAATTAACAAGCTTGAATCACTTTACTCTTTCTAATTAATTGGATGATAATGGTTGACAGAATGGAATTTACTCATTGAGCAAGTAGCTCGTACTCTACTAGAAATATTTTCGGGTAATAACAAGCAAAAGTAATATCCCGATGAAGGTCGTGAGTAATCCCTTGTTCAGAGAAGTAAGATGTTAGTGTAGATGCTAGAATATTATGGTCTCTCAGTCACTTAGATCTTGGGTGTGATGAGAGACAGAGGAGAGAACTTCATACTCATTTTATGAATCTTTTCATGACGATAGGTTGTAATAAATGTTACAAAAAATCTCTTGAATATTTATAGTGTTCTTTATATAAAAATGAAATGACCTTTTTATTTTCCACTGTATTCTACTTTTGATTAGTTTTTAATATATGTTAAATGGGAACTTAAATAGAAGAAGAATAGCAATGTTTTTTAGTTTACTTAAAAGTGATAGGGTTTGGTTGGCCTTACCCCCGTGGCACTCTAACCCTAGGTTAGGGAGTTGGGGTCGCCACACAGTCTAGGAGAGCTTTTTCTGCCACCATAACGAGCCGCCAATTGCCCAGACAGCACAACACTGAGCCAGTGGTTGAGACTCTACTGAAGAACATTTCAACTCATAAATATCAGGAGTAATTTCCCGACGAAGATCAGTAGTAGCCCTTGATTATAGAAGTATGTTGTTGTTGTTGTGTAGATGCTAGAGTAGTATGGTCTCTTAGTCAATCAAGTCCTAGATGTAATGAGAGAGAAGGGAGAGAGAACTTTGTACCTATTTTATGTACCTTTTCTAGATGATGTTGTGATAAATGTTACACTCAGTTTTCTCTTGAATAGTGTAGTTTTATAACTTTTATTTATATATAAGGATGAAATGATGTCTCCATTTCCAGCAGCATTATACTTTAATTCGTGTTTGATATATGTTCAATGGGATCTTTAATAGAAGAAAAATGTCAGTGTTGCTTAGTTTATCCTAAGATAATTGAATTTCGTTGATCTTTCCCCCGTGGCACTTCGCCCTTCGTTTACGAGGTTGGAGTTGCCCCACTCGGTCTAGGAGAGTTCTTCTGCCACCATGACCAGCGGCAGCCATCAATTTCCCTGGAAACACCACAGCATCAACTGCCGAATCCAACTGCACCCATCAGAACTTCTTCACCATGACCAGTCAGCCATTGCTCCATTTATACATGCCACCAGCAATAGCCGCTGCCTCCATCAGCAGTATTCAGGTTTTCTTTCCGCTTCTCATGTTGGGTGATGTTTCTATTTTACTTCAGCTAACATTTTCTGTTTTTATTAGTCACTTTTTAACTCTCAAGTCTTATAGTAGAATTTATTTTAGTTATGAATATACTTTAATATCTTCATAACTTTAATATTGTGCCCACATATAGTAGTGAATTTCTATCTACAGTTGCTACTCAAATGAATTTGATAGATGTATGGATGACATTCCTATCAATTTCTTAATTTAAGAAAGAGAGGAACAGGAAGTGAGTGACCAGTCCTCCCAGGTGCGTTTATGCTTGAAGTGGCCAATTAAGTAGGTGTTTTTAAAAGAAGAAGAAAACCGAAAGTGTAATGAAAGGATGTAGATGCTCATGTTTTTAGTGATACAATATTACTTAATTATCACTCAAGAACCAACATGAAAGCACTACTAGATTAGGAAAGGTAAAAGATAGAAATACATTATTGACCAATACTTCCACAATAGGGCACTAATACTAACATAGTCACCTATCATACTACTAATCTACCAAGGGTACGATTTGGTTGCTGGGATTGATCTGGATTATGACTAATTCTGCATCTCGAAGATCCATGTACAATAAAATGTTGCTTTTAGAAAAATCTGTGAAGTGTTGGTTCATGTTTGGATCATGGAGTGACAGTTTCCAAGAGCTGCGGGTGGGTTGAAAATGCACAGCATGCGTTCTGGATAACGGCATCCACCAGTATTGAACTGAAGAACGTTCTGAAGCAATTACTTTACAACTGTAAATGCGGTTATGCCACTTTTCCCATTTCAGAAATCCAAACATAAATTTTCAGTTGCTGAGTCTGTAAATACAATCCGTTAACAGTAAAACACATCAAATCAAACATGCCCTTAGTGTAATCACTTCCAAATTGATGAAATGCACTTGTTTCAGATATCACAAAAGTTAAAAATATGTGTATTTATAAATTTGATTGTCCACTTTTTAAAAACTGTGTTTACAAGGTCCTGCCCGCCCGCCCACCTCTGGCTTCGTGATTTCTGAAACATTGCTTCCTGATCTCATTGTACAACTTTTGCGTGAACCTATAAAGAAAAGTGGGTTTGATCGAAGTAGAGGGAATTAGGAGAGAAAGACTAATCTGAGAACCTATAATTGATTCATAATTAGGATGGGCATTGCCTAGGACGTACACAAATGTTGATTTTAAGGTCAACTTCATTCTTTTGAATGTTTACACACAAAAAAAATAAGCAATTTTCTAAGAAACAAACATCTGTAAGATATTAACCTAAGATTATGAAATGAGTCTATGACAAGCATAAAGACAACAACTACATTCATATTCACTAAAGCTAAATCCTGAATCCTAACTCTAATACAGAAGAACTCATATCTGCTTAAGATCTAACAACAAAAATAAACATTATACTGATAAATTTCTGGAAGTATCTAGAGATAGTCAAATGATATTAGCATATAACATACCAGGATTATCAACATTTTGGTCACACCAACCATTGCAAGAATGGAAAGAAAGCTACACCATATCACCGTGAAGAAGGAAGTTGTCCCCAAGTGTAATAGGGAACTGAAACCCCGGATGCTGCAATCAAGCCAAACCATTGAGAGAAGAAACAATATTTTCCCAACATGCAAAACCCACATCCTGATAATAGGATAAGCATGTTTTGTTTTCTTCCTCAAATAACTGTGAGCGTTGTGGACAACTGAGGAGAACGCATTGATGTGAGGTTTCTGCCTCTCAAACCATGGGGTAGCAGCATTTAGAAAATGTGCCGCTAAAGTTTGCAAAAGCTTGATGATCAACTGCATCAATGACCTTGGACCATCCAGGTAAGTAACATGCATCAGTCCGTTGATCATTCTGTTTTTTAAAGTACGACTATTAGCAATTTCTTCTTCTCCATGTTTAGAAATGAAATCATCTGCCTCATTCGTCTTACTGGATAAAGAATCTGATGTCTCCAAATTAGGTGATATGTCTTCTGTGTTGTTTTTGGCAGACACCTTTCCCGGCTTATGGATCTGTTTCTTGCCATTACCAGAGCCCTTGGATTTTTTCACACTCTTCCCCTGAGGACTGGCAGACCTCACATGCACATTAGCACTAGTCATTCCCTTTTGACCGTGTATTCCTCAGTGCCTAGAAAATTATCTGCTGCCTCCAGTGAAAATATATCTGCAGAATCAGAAAACTTATTCTTCTTCTGGCTTCCTTTGTCAACTGCAACGCTTTAATATATAGATGCTGCATTAAAAGAGGGACCCCATGCAAAGTCATTATTCCAACTGTTGGATGATATACACCAAATCTCAAGGCAGCAAATTGCCAAAAGATATTATAAAAGCATTGGCTTGACGGATGAACAAGGGAAATATGAGGACACATTCAATTTTGTGAAGTGCAGAGTGAAAAGGGGGAAAGCAAGATGATTTCAATTTGAAATACTAGTAAAAGGCTCGGCACTGTTAGCAGTAGAGTTACAGACGTCAAATCATACAACCAATGATTACTCTATGCATAAAGTCTGAAGTCTAAACAGGACCCACCAACTGCTCGCAGTAACCATGGTAGCACAGAAAAGAAGAATATGTGCATCGACAGGGGGGGCTTTTAAATTTGATAGTAAAAGAAATTATTGCTTAAACACAGAGATACTGAGAATTTTGAAAATTGCAAGTGGGATCTCTTGCAGGAAATAACTGAATGCCTTCCTAAAAGAGAGATGAAAAGCCAGTGTCATCAGATGTTGGAGAATATCATAGTGCTCCTGATCAAGTGTCTTCTTTTCTACCAAAGAGGCAACAGAATGTTGAGCGGAAGAATAATGACTAATTACCTAATCAAATCATTAACGAAATATCCATAGACGTTTGAGGTAACAGAATTACTAAAACAGGCATCAGGTGTAGCATATAATAAATACTTTACATTGCCAAAGAAGAAAAACTTTGTTACGATCCTTTTTTACTTCAAATAATTTCACCTTAAGTAATAATAGACATTTATACTGTAACTGCGAGAAAAACAAGAAAACCCTTCACTTCTAGGGTTTTTTACGATTGTGATCCAGGATAAGTCCCACTACCGGATTCAGAAACAGAGCATCAGATTAGGCATAATTATCTATTTTCTTGTTTCATCATGTTTTAGGATTTATTATGCCGTTCTACGCTTTGAAAAGAGTAGTGGAAAGCGAGCGGCTAACTTTCTCTTAGCGCTTAAGCGTGAAGCTTCTAATTAAGTGCAGGCTTTCTTTAAAAAAGAGATTGTGCAGTAAAATAATATATATATATACAAAAAAAAAATAGTAATACAATAGTACAAAATTGTTATTATTGAAAACCATGCAATAACTGAGTAATATGATTGATATTCGTTAGATCATGGCCATGTTTAAAATGTCGATTTTGATGTCGTTTCGGTTGGTCCAGAAACAGAAATTTACCGAAATTTCGATATTTTACGCTTTTTCGACACAAGATTTTGATGCAAATTTTGACGTTTTCGATGACCAAATAAAGGAATTAAGTCATAATTTTTTACCATGATGATCTATATACATAAATAAACCTAATTATACAATAATATCATATGTTGGTATAGGGTAGGGGGTTCCTACATTTTTGAGTGAAAATACACAAAACCGTTTCGATCAGGATTTCGATGATGCAATGTATACATACATATATTCTTATGTAATAACATGTTAGATCTTATATTTTGGATTGAATTAACTCAGGGGGGTCTCCCACATTTATTTATGATTTTTTTTAATTATAATCAATAAAAAAAATCAAAATTTTGGCTATTTGGACCGGTCCATTTCGATGTCTGGTAGTGGTCGAAACCGAAATTTCACAATTTCGACAGAAATTTTAAACCATGGATCATGGTAGGTATTTGTAAATATTTGCATCTACTATAGTTTCATGCATGGTGCAGGACTTCGACTTCGTGTCGACTTCGCCAGGTGTGGAAGTGGAAGTTTGTGGAAACTTCGAGGAAGTTTAGACGCAAACTTCGACAGATTTCGATGCTGATTTTTGAAGAAAATTATCTGAATTTGAAGGAAACTTCGATTGAAAACTTCTAATTATGTTGTACCTCTCTCTTATAATTGCTAATTTAACAAAAATACACAATTCATGAGTTTTTAGCCCTAAGTAGGTTGAGGATATGATGTGCGCCTGCAATGGTCAAACATGCAAATGCAATACACATACTAATACAGTTCAAGTGTTGAACATATGTATTATACACAAATATATAACCAAATAGGAAAGAGTGGCAACAACAAACATAGGAGTTGATATTAGAAGTTGTGAAGAGGGTTGGAGGCAACACTTGTGTATATGGCCATTAGTGCACTAGTTAGAATTAATGTTCTAGGTCGTCTCAATTTCGCCCCAACTTCGCCAACTTTGAGGAAACTTCGACAACTTCGGAGAAGTTGAGACGAAAATACATACAAAAAACCAAACTTTGACGAAATCAGGGAAACTTCGCCCCGAAGTTTAGACAAAGCCGAAGTATTGAGGATTCGACTTCGCCTAGGCTCGAAGTTCGAAGTTTCGGCGAAACTTCGCCGAAGTTTAGTTCCATGGTTTCATGCATTGACAATATAAAATCACACTATGTTACTAACTTACTTTCGACTATTGAATAGTACTAGTTGTTGAATGATGAACTAAAAATTCTATTAGAACTAAGTTAAATTAACGTGTCGTATTGCATATTACAGCAGTCAACAGACTATTTTTGGACACATGTATGCTATATTTCACTTGTATAAATATTCAAATTTAATATAATAATACACACATACATTTCATTTTTACAGTGTAGATTGTACTTTTAGATTTAAGTACTCAAATAGTACTCGGTGTGATGCCTTTACATGATACTTTAACAATACTAGTGTAGAACTCTTATATGGTAGAAACTAGAAAATATAGGTTCTGTAGGGTATCATCAATCAGTTACAAAGTACTAAATTTATAGCAAGTATTGAGTGGATGAAACGCATGCAACATCAGTACACAAGTTTCGTATAGGTAGAACGCAATTGTATGGTTCGTTTATTTTACCTTTATAGAGCAATCCTTTTTTCATTTTTGCATATATGTTGTTGAACCAAGTTGAACCTTAAATGTATTAAACAAGCAACTAAGCAAACCACACAAAGTGGAATAAAGTGGGTTGAAGCAGGGAAACATGTTCCTTAATGACAAAACACTTCACCAGTCACTTCATCGAAGATTTCTTAGGTAGATGGGTTGCCACCGCTTAAGCAAGCGCTTAAGTGGCGAAGAGTGATGTTATTGTCTCAATTTTAGGACTTATGCGTAATGTTAAGAACTTATTTGTAGTTTCAATTTTGTTAGTTTATTTAATTGTTATTTAGACATCTAGTTGCATATGTAACGGCATCTACAGTTTTGATTTTTATTTATAATACCCGTCTTGGGTACATGCCCAAGAAGACTAGCTTGATTACGCAATTACGGTCTAGGGAATTGATATTGCATCAGTTGCTATCAAGACTAGAGATCTACATCCTTGGTATAGATAACAAGACCCCCACCCTAGAAATAGCTGAAATGTAGATCTAGCCTACCCTACCCTACCTATCCTCCACCCTAGATTTTTTATACCCTCATCATCATCTAATGCTTCGTTTGGCAAAGCGGTGGCGATTGCTCGGGCAGCGATGGATAACCACAGGCAGCAGATCAATCGCTACCAATCGCGTTGTCGAACACACGGTTGCCCACCGCTCTCCTTTTACATTGTGTTTTTTGTCTGGAGCGGTCGGCAAACTCCACCGGACACTCATTTCTCACCGTGAGAAATTGTTGCGATGAGTCATCTGTAATGGGCCACCGACGATGAATGCAATTGTGTTGCCAAACGTTGAATAAGCCTCAGTCCCAACCATAAGATTACTTTCAAGAGTGGGCACATCTGTAGCCAAATTGATTACCTGCTTATGAGGCGGGTGGATCGTAAACTATGCAAGGATTGTAAAGTGATTTTTGGCGATGAACTCACGACCCATCATGGGTTAGTGGTTTTGGATATTGGCATGAATATCAATAAAGGCAAGCATAACAAAAACGAAGATAGCGGGATCAAGTGGTGGAATAAGGAGAAAAGAAATTGACTTTTCATGATAAACTCATCAAGGAGTGAACTTGGAACTTGGAGTCAGATGTTAACACAATCTGGCATAATATGGAGGTATTAAACTGAAAAGGGAGATATATAGGAGCTTGCCCAAATCTCGAGATGATGCAACGTTCCAGAGATACAAGCAAGCAAAGAAAGAAGCTAAAAAGGTTGTTCAGGAGGCAAAGTCTAAATACTGTGATGATATTTAAAAAAAATTGACACAAGAGAAGGGGAAAAGATATATATAAAATGGCTTTAATAAGAGAAAGGAAGAAAGAGACTTGAGTCAAGTAAAATGCATCAAGAATGAAGATGGTAGAGTATTGGTGAAGGACAATAATATCAAGAACCAATGGAGAAATTACTTCCATAAACTTTTCAATGGAGATGTTGTAAATAATGTTAGAGACTTGTGTGACATGAATACAAGAGATATCATTTACACACGGCGAGTTTCACTATTTAAGGTCAAGAATGCTTTGAAAAAGATGAAAATGAGAAAGGCATGCGGACGGGATAGTATTCCCGTTGATGTATGGAAGAGTATGGGGGATGAAGGAGTGTAACAAATTTCTTTAACAAGATCATGAAGACCAACAAGATGTTGGACGAGTGGAGAAATAGTATTATAGTCCCCATCTACAAGAACAAAGGTGATGCTCAGAGCTGCACAAACTGCATAGATATCAAGTTGATGAGTCACACAATGAAGCTTTGGGAGAGGATTATTGAGCAGAGGCTAAGAACTATAACACATATATCAAACAACCAACTTGGTTTCATGTCTGGAAGATCAACAACATATGCTATTTTTCTAATAAGGAGGCTTATGTAGAAGTATAGAGAAAGCAAAAGAGATATTCATATGGTTTTTATTGATTTGGAAAAGGTTTATGATCGAGTATCAAGGGAAGTGTTGTGGATGGTTTTGAAGAAAAAGGGTGTGCCAATCCAATACATTGACTTGAATAAAGACATGTATGATAGCTCTAATACAAGTCTGAAGACTCCTGGAGGAGAGACACCAACTTTTTCTATCATAGTTGGGGTACACCAAAGATCCACACACAGCCCATATATGTTCGTTCTTGTTATAGATGAGTTGACAACGAATGTTCGGGATCATATTTGTTGAACTTTAGAGAAAGGCAGTGAAATCAAATAGATTGATGACTAATAGGAGCAAAACTGAGTATATACATTGCAATTTCAGACAATATCGCAGTGTGAATGGTGGAGCCAAGTTGAACGGAGTAGATATACCAAAATGTGATAAATTTTGTTACTTAGGTTCTATTATTCAAATAGATGGGGATGTCCAAAATGACGTTTGTCACAGGATCACTACAGGATGGTTGAAATGGAGGAGTGCAAATGGTGAGTATTATGTGAATAGAAGATCCCTCTCAGATTAAAAAGCAAGTTTCATAGAACAGTTATACGATCAGCCATGCTCTATGGGAGTGAATGTTGGGCGGTGAAGACACAAGGTCTCAACAAGATGAACATGGTTGAAATGCGTATGCTAAGATGGATGTGTGGGAAGACAAGAAAAGATCGCTTGAGAAATGATTATATCAGGAATAAAGTGGGGGCGGCGAGCATTGAGGACAAGTTGTGCGAGGACCGACTCAAATGGTATAGACATGTGCAACGCAGACCGACCAATGCGCCTATATAAAGCAATGCTATTGAGTCAAGCACAATTAATAGAAGAAGAGGAAGGCTTAAATTAACATCAGAAGAGCTTATAAAGAGAGATTTTCAATCTCTACATCTCGACAAGAATAGGACCCATGATAGAGCTGAATGGTAACGAAGGATCCATGTAGCTTACCCCAACATAGTTGGGACTGAGGCTTAGATGATGATGATGATGATGATATAGGAGGATGAAGAAGAAAAAAATCAAGGAGTATGCAGTCAATCGGTAATAGTGGAGCAATAGTAAATGAATAATAGTTGAGCAGCAGTAACTCAGTAACATAGTAGCAGTGTCAATGTGGTATACATATGAGGATGAAAAAGAAAAAAAAATCAAGGAGTATGCAGTCAATCGATAATAAGGGAGCAGTAGTAAATGAATAATAGTATAGTAGCAGTATCTCGGTAACATTGCAGCAACTTTGTTGCTAGGTGGAACTGTGGAGGAAAAGAAAAAAATAAGAGAGATTAAGGAGGAGGAACATATATAAAAGAAAAGCAAAAGAAGACGTGGGAAGGTAAGGGAGAAAAAAATTGCCCAGATTCTAGGCCCAATCAAGCCAAGCAAGCACCCAGCCCACTACTAAACAGCCTGATTAAGCTAGGCGCCCAGATTCTGTAGGCAAGGTAGCCGGCCGTATGGTGGTTAGAGGCGAGCCTCATTAAGTTTGAGGTGTAAGCTTCAATCCATGACACTAAGGTGTGAGGTTCATACTTGTCTAGGCGACTAGACGGTCCTTCCCATCCAAGAGGAGGCTAGGGAGCCTGCGCGCCTATGCATTTTTCATATTTGTTTATTTTTAGATACATATATATAAATAAATTTAAATATACATGTAGTTATATTTAAAGATGTACATTAATATGTACGTCCAAATTGGCTATCCTTAAGCTTAATCAATTAATCTTCACCTACGTCACACCTATCATGACCTAAGCTAGACCTGATTAGCCCTAATTTGATATAATTTGATCCAAATTTGACCTAATTTGACTTAGTTTGCCCTAATCTGGCCTAAGTCGACCTAATTTGGCATAACATGGCCTAATCAGACCTAATTTTCCCTAATATGCCCTACATTGACCTAAACTAGCCCGAATTTGGCAAAATCAGACCCATTTTCCCCAAATCAGACATGTTTACCCCAAATTGATAGAGGCCCCAAAGGGTTCACCCCAAAAGACATGTCCAATGTGGGGAGTACCCTTGAGGTATATCAGCCCTCCCAAGTTGCCCAGACAACTGGTATGGGACTATTAGGATCGTAACAATCCACCCCACTCAAAGTCCGACACCCACGGCGGTCCCATAGCAAATGACCCAGGCTTCCACACCAAGCTCAGGTGAAGTGGCTTTAACACTTGACCAGGGCCAACTTATACACTATGGGCCCCATAGTCACAATAATCGGAATTTTTTTCAAAAATTTGTGTTTTAAACGCGTATAATTCAGCTGTCGTATGTGACGGTCGTTTAATATTGTCCTGCCGTATTATACGCGTTATTCACGTTTTATTCGCGTATTAAATGTGACTTTCGTATTTAACGCGTTTTAAACATTTTTTCCCATTTTATTCGCTATTGTACGAGGGTTTAATAAAACCTTTCCTCTGTGCCAACTCTCAATACTGCCTGATACTCTCCCGCAACTGCTATACTCCCGTAACCTAGCGACCTGGTGACGAAGTTGTGGAGCAACCGGCAACAGAGCTTTGCTCCTCCCGCCACCAAAGCAGTGGCCGCACGAGAGGTTAGAAGAACCATGGGTGTTGATGAAGGCAGCTGACAGAGAGAGAAGGTCCAGCCCTACCACAAAGGCTGCTGGAGGAGCAGCCCACCACGACGGCTACTAGAGATACTCCATCAACCATTGGCAGTGGATCAGATACACACCGTCCACTCACTGTTTCCTTCTTCCCTTCCTCTGCCTCCCCCCCATTCTCTTTGTCACAGTCCCAATAAGCGGTAGGCACCTTTTCTCCTCCCCAAAGGTTGGCTAGCACATGCAGCTCCGGCCATCAAGCCATGGGGAGGCTGCTGCCACCCGTTTTTTTTCCCAATTTCCTTCTTGTTCCCTCTATTCCCTTCTTTTCCTTTTTTTCTTCTCTATTTACAGACCTTGGACATTTTCAAAATGATTTCATACCATTTCTTCTCTCTTACTTCTTCCATTGACTGTTAATCTTCCCCTTTCTTGACTAATTTTACATACATCCGATTTTATATAAATCTGGTTAACAGAGCTTATTCATCCCCTCCTATTCTTCTTTTTGTTCTCCCCTTTAACCCTCTTTCATGCCCTTTGTCATCCAAATTTATAGGTGGTTACCTCCTCTTCAGTGCATGGTGTCCCCCCTCCTCTTCACTACAGTGTCTCCCCCTCCCCTACTTCATCCCTTTTGTTTATTTCTTTTATGCCACAAGTTGGACTCCCTCCTCATCCAATTATAGAATGCAACATCAAATATTACAGCCATGATTCCATAGCAGTAGTACCATAGCAAGCTAGGCTAGTACATAAATAGAATCTGGCTTGCAATAGCTTGAAGCTACTAACGACTGAGTATTGAGTTGTAAGTTAGTAACGAACTGTAATCTGTTCTATATCATTAGCAATTTAAATTGTTTAGTTTATTACAATTTTGGAATTGTATTAGTGATATTGTTTGCTTTATTGCTTGAATTTCGTGACACAAATAGCAGTATTTGATTATAAATTTATATGTGAACATCGGATCTTAGAGAACATTGGTTGCATCTTTCACTTTTATATGTGTCTTTGTATTGTGTGATGTCTAAAGTATATACATACATATATACATGTATATATGTCCAAAGTATATACATACATACATACATATATATATATATATATATAGTCAGGCTAGAATACACTCGAGTGTACAGATCGCACGAATACACTCAAGTGTGTTTGCATATCAAGACCATTTTTTGCAAAATGTAAACTATTGATCTTCACTGTCATACTATAACAAGGCTACATACAAATTTTGAGTCCATTTGGGTGAGTGTAAGTCACTCATCCAAGGGCAACAAAATCGACGCGGGAAACTAATTTGAAATGCATAATTTTTGCGATCTTTATAACATGACCTATAAATGTCCAAATATGCTCAAATTTTTTATATGAGGTATTCACAAGATGTTTAAGAAGATCAACGGATTATATTTTTGAAAAAAATATTGCATCATGAAAAACTACTTGAGTGTATTCTGCTCCGAATACACGCGAGTGTATTCTAGCCTGACTCTCTCTCTCTCTCTCTCTCTCTCTATATATATATATGCCGACTTTTTCCCGATTAGTTGACCGTACTTTAACCGAATTTGACCGTTCTTTTACCGTTTTTTATCCAAATTTCCCGCATAATTCCCGAATTCCGAATTTTTCAGCTCTACCGTACGTATCCCGAATACCGAATTTGTGACTATGATGGGCCCTCTCCGGAGTGGCTTGGAATCACTCACTTGGGCCTTAAATGAACTGGACGGCTCTGATACCAATTGATAGAGGCCCCAAGGATCCGCCCCAAAAGACATGTTCAATGGGGGAAATGCCCTTGAGGCATATCAGCCCACTCTAGCTATCAATACAACCAATGTGGGACTATTGGGTCCGTAACAATCCATCCCACTTAAGGTCAGACGCCCACGGTGGACCCATAGAAATTGGCCCTGGCTTCTACACTAGGCCCAGGTGAAGTGCCCTTAACACTTGACCAAGGCCAACTTATACACTATGGGCCCTCTCCGGATTGGCTTGGAATCACTACTCAGGTCCTAAATGGGCAGCAAGGGTCTGATACCAATTGATAGAGGCCCCAAGGATCCACCCCAGAAGACATGTCCAATGGGGGGAGTGTCCTTGAGGTACATCAGCCCTCCCAAGTTGCCCATACAACCAGTGTGGGACTATTAGGATTGTAACACAAATCAGACATGTTTCCCCCAAGCCAGACCTGATTTGCCCAAACAAGACCTTATTTAGCCTAAATCAGACATATTTCTTCCCTATAATGATGACACTTAATCTAATTTGACCAAATTCAGACCTAAACAATGCTAATTTGGTCTTTGAAGTGTCTTAATTTGAGCCTAATGGCGCCCGGTTTAAAGCGGGCCGCCTAGAGCCTAGGCATGCCTAGGTGGGTGCCTTGATAACTGCAGTGAGGCTCGAGGCACAAGTAGGACAGCCTCCCCTTGACGTAAGCCTCAAAAGCGTCAAGGCGGGACTTTTTATGCAAACTTATACCGTAAGGATCACCCCCTTTCCTGTTAAAAAGAAAAAAAACTACTACTTCTTCTTGAATTTTTACAGCATAACATAATCAAACTGGTTTTTTGAATGACCTAACATTGGCTCATTGTGTCAAACTAGCGTCTCAGCCTACCCCAGTTAAGGCTTTAACACATGTAACTGAATTGTACAATGTTATATGAGGTGTTCAAAACCCAAGAAAACATGTACTCTTAACTCAAAATATTTAGGGCACGATTGTGTATATATATGGCTTTCAGTTCTGTTCTTTGACCACTTCAGAGTGCATTGACGGGGCATCGATCTAGAAGAACCTAGACAGTAAAAGCTAACTGAAAAGCAGCACTTACCGGAACGAGCATGGAGACATGAGAGGCAAAGCCTGTGACAGCGTTTGGCGTGTACCCATTGATTAAGGCTACATAAACCGGATGGCCATTTGAATCATAACAGCCTTAGTATCGCCTTGCAGGTGGAACAGGCTCTCGAAGGAACTCCTGGAGGAGCCTGTGAAAGATGTGGAAGCACCATGTCTTGATAGAATGAACAATTCTGAGTTGAATAATTTCGTATATAGGTTCATTAGTAAAGAAATTCCTCGGCAAACGCCCAATTCTTGTAGGCGAATAAACTGTGGGAGTACAACCTCGAAGGGAAATAGTGATTTTTTTAAGATAGGAGATCAATTCTTGTCCAGGAGGAGAAAAAATGTTGCGGAGGGAGAGAAACGGATTCGCTAGCTAGGACTCAAGAAAACGAGACGCTCACCCGCGCTGCTTCCAGGATTATGAACTGTCAATAGCACGCATGTGGTCGGCCGCGAGTAGAAGCGGCAGGCTTTCAACAACTGCGTGATCGCACGGCGCCGGAGGAAGGTATCCTAATCGATTGGGGCGAGCATGGCACGCGGGACGATCGAAGTGGAGCCGAGCTTGACCTTAGCGGTTGTCCCCTCCTCGGCGGAGACGGAGGAGCGGAAGTGCGACTCCCAGACGGGAGAAAGAAGTCGTGCTCTCTGCTTGTTCAACGCCGCCGTCTACTCTGCTACTACTTTCTTCCTAGATCAACCGGTGGCAGAGCAACTGGGTTACGATGAGGAGTTGGGAGGAGAGAACGAAGTGCACGGACAAACCGATGGGAAAGAAAGCGGCTAGGGCATTGAATTAAATTACACATCTAACCCCGTCCTCTAAGACTGTTATTGGCTGGCGTTGACGCCCAACAACACATTTCATTTCATTACCTATGGGAGCTCACCGTACAGTATAAACAAGCCTATCTATTAGCCACTGTTACCAAAAAGGGCATATCATTTTCGCCTACCACCCTATGTGAATAAATAAAGTCTAATATACTAATATGGCAGTATGGAACAGTCTCTTTGTTTACGTTCTGCTTCGATTTGTTTAACAGTAGAAACTTTTCCATAAGCTTGTCTTCATGTATGAGCCATTTGTTTTTAAATAAAATCATCAACGCTTCACTTTATAACTGCAATTAACAAATTAGTTTACAAGAACATTGGACTGCCTTTTACGACATCTGCAAACCAAATGGTAATATGGGTGTGAAATCAGCAGCAGTGGCGGACAGCGCAATTCTTATTCATGGGAGTTATTTAGCAATCGGAAAATACAGGCTATAAATGCCACAATGAAATCAGCGACGCCACTGACTCTAGCTATGAGCTTCCACGAAAATAAAGGTGGAAACAATAAGGGTGGTTGTATGTAAGGATGAGCATTGTGTCAGGCCATCCCGAATTTTGACTAAGTTCATGTCCAAGCTCATATTTTTAACTAGGTTTGTAGGGTTGGGATTAGGCCCGAATAATGTTTGAAAAACTTGATCTATATCCGGCCCACATAATGGAGTTGGGTTACGCGTCAGATTTATATTGGCCATGATAACATAGTGAAAGACGATATTTCTAATATATACATAAGATAAAGTATTAACATAGTTGTAGAAATATGTACCACTAGATACATACATGTATCATAAGAAGAACTAATACACTTACAAATTTTTATATAACTTTAATGGATGAAGCACATAGAATCTACATGAGACACATATAAAATCATAGTCATATTCATTTATTTATGTAATATATTAAAACCATCCTACCACTAATGGGTTTTTTACACTTAACATTGTATAGAAGATGCATATTTTGATTTTGATTAATAGTGTAGTAGTGCCTTGAGTGAGATGATTTGTGAAACACATGTAAGTAGTATAAATCCAAACTCTTCAATTATATTATATTGTAAATTAGAATTAACACGTTAAATACAAAATGGAATTTGCATATTATAGATTTACTCAAGTGTATTACTCTTTTAGTTTTACTAATATCACTGGCTAAATATATATTAGCCACGTGTAGTTTTAAAATTTTATGGACAAATGTACCTTACATGTGATGACCCTGATTTTATGGTTTTAATTTTCAACATAGTATTTGAATACAAACTGAAGTAAAATAGATACTAATAGATCATGATGTGTTATAAAGTCAGACTAAATAAGTTGGGCATGTGTTGATAATAGAGGATAATTGATGTGTAGATTAAGCCCAATATCTTTATACAGGTGTAACATCCCTGATCTGGGTTATGAACTAACCCTAGGTGTTTTGACTAAATGTGTAATAAAATCCTTGTGATTATCTTTTGGCATGTAATTAAGTTCCTAAGGAACATATATTCCTTTTTCTGTCCCTTTTGAATAATGTTGTAATATTGTTTTGTAATAAAGGGACCTTGTGCAAATTACCCAGTTAAGGGGTTAACTTGCAAAATTGCACATGTTAAGATGTTCCTTTGATGATGAGACATCATATGAGTGAATATGATGAAGAATGATGAATTTTCCCCAAGCTTGAGCATCAAGATGCAGCTTGTGGAATGATCCTTGTGCTTAAAAACCCTAAATTGGAGTAAAGTGCAATTTACCCAATTTAAGGGGTGCAACTTGTAAAATACATCATCTAGAACATCTCTTATGACTCTTGTCATCATTTAGAGTAGAAATGATGAAAGGGACACATCAATGAATAAACAGATAAGAAAAAAATGATCTTGTGCATAAAATTCACCATGTATGTGTAAGAGGACCTTCATGTGTATACCCTAGTTGAAGGTTGATCTTTTCTACCCTTAGATCTTGAATAGTGATGAACTTTGCTTAAGTTTAGATGGCTTGGACGTGCCTTAGAAATAAGAAGGGACTTAGATGAGAATCCCATGCTTTAGAGGTCCTTATGGTGCAAAATGGCCTTAAGGTATATAAGTCTTTTTCCTAGTAAACCAAGTAAGCGATTCCTCATTCTCTTCACTTCTCTTCTTTCTCAAAACGACCAAGGCTGAGCTCTGGAGCTCAGGAGATGATAAACTAGGAGCTAAGGTGAGAAGAACCATCCTCAAGCTCAGATTCTTGCATGAATTCATCTTTTAAGGTTGGTTTTGTGGATAATTCACTTAGCTTTCTTGTTCTAGCCATCTTTTCCCAACCTTTCCTTAGAGAAAAACCCTTGGCCGACCTGTGGATCTCAAGACACCATTAAAGACTTGAAGCTTGGAGGCTTGGAGCTCAAGGAACGACCTTAAGGCGGGTTTTATAATTCTAAACCTTTTGCTTTGTTATGCATACTTTTAATCGTACAAATAATAGTTAGTTCTTCTTCTTCCCCATCCTTCTTTGCACCCTTGCAAGTGTTTACATGAAGAACAGACCTGGGTTTTCAAGGTTGAAGACAAGGGGCATTAATACCTATGTTGGTCCTTATCCAACTTTACTAAACGATCTTGGACCAATAGGTCAAACGATCTCACACTCGTTTCAATCCAAACGGGTTCCAACCCGTTTGAGTATGTTGACCAAGCGTTGATCGTTTGGGATTTCTGTTCACAATTATGTAGGATAATGACCCACCAAATTTGAGGGGTTAACTCCAAAGGAATCGTAGGTTGAAAGCCAACCAATTAGGTAATCAAATTGAATTAAGTGATGTTTTCTAAACTAATTAACTTGAATCTTTGGGCAAACGAGTTCCAACCCGTTTGAAGGAGTTGACCAAGCGTTGACCGTTTGGGATTCCTGTTCATAATATATTGAATTTCATTTCTACCAAGAATCATGATCTAATTCCTAACCAATTAAGAGTTGAAGGCATTTCAACACCCTAACCCTAATCGGGTTAAATTTGTTGTTTTTCATATAGATTTTGATGAGTGTTGGGTTGAAGGACCCAAACGAGTTCAAACCCATTTGGGGGTTCATCCAAACGATCTCACACTCGTTTAGTGACACCCCAAGACCGTTTGAAGGTCTAGGGTTAAAGAAATATGATGGTTTGAGGGTCCAATCACAAGATATTGATAAATTGATGAAAAGTGCTGAATTGTAATTTAATTAGGACTCAACCCTTATCAAATCAATTTAATTTTTGGTCAAACTTTGGGCAAACGGTCTCAAGACCATTTGGAAATCATCCAAACGATCTCAAGATCGTTTGGGCCAAGTTTGGGCCCAATTGGAGTCCAATTGATAGGTTCAACCTTGTTTTGATTCACATTGTTGAAAATTGATGAGTAGCCGATTGGAAACCTTAATTGAGTTAGACTTAACCATAATTGGCTTTTAATTGAAGGTCAAATTGGTGACCAATTGATTGAGGCTCATCCTATTTGACTCAATTTGTAAGTGGTTAACATGGCTTGGACCAATTGAAGGCTTCAACTTAAGAAATCATTTTCAATCATGACCTTTGTATCACCTTTCATGTTCATGCGGTTTGAACCCAAGTTGGTCCACACTCGTTTGAGTCCAAACGAGTCCACACTCGTTTGAGTCCAAATGAGTCCACACTCGTTTAAGCCCAAACTAGTTCACACTCGTTTGAACTCAAACGGGTTCACACCCGTTTAGACTCAATTGGGTTCACACCCGTTTAGACTTCAAGTGGGTCCACACCCGTTTAAGCTCAAGTGGGTCCACACTCATTTAAGGCTCAAATGGGTCTAAGGTCGTTTGAGGTTAAACGAGTTCAAGGTCATTTAAGAATCAAATGGGTTGAAGGTTGAAGGTTAAACCCTAAACCAATTGGAGACCTTCAAGGTTGATTATACTTAATCACTTGAAAGTGTAAAAGGTTCAATGATGATCTAATCTAAACCCTAATGGTAACCTAAGATGTTAAGGGACTAAGTGGCTAATGAAATGACCCATGATGGTGGTCAATGGGTAAATTACCAAAATGCCCCTGAAAGGTTCAATCGAGTGATACCTTGTTTTAATCAAACCCTAATCACATGATAGTGATGAGTTGCCTTGTGTTAATCAATGAGGACTTAACCCAACCTAATCTAGAGTGGTGTAATCACTATCTACTAGTTAGAGGAGGGAGAAAGTACCAATTATAATGGAAACTCAAGTAAAATACCTTCAATATACATGAATGTGCAAGTTTAGGTATGATCCACTTATGTGAGATCATGGAAACCCTAATTATGATAATTGATGAATCTTAATCTTATCTGAGATCTTTAATGATGATGTTTCTCATACATGAGGATGTTATGAGATCTTTTCACCATGAGGTGAATAGTAAACCCTAATTCTAGGGTGATGACATGTAATGTGAATAGTAAACCCTAATTGATGAAAACCAGGGAAACCTAGCTCTTGTATGAGTAGGGAGATACAACTTCTTTAAATGAGTTATTTACTGTTATCAGTTGATTTAACCATGCAGGTTCCTTTATGAGGATGATCATATCCAGGTATGGATGATGATACTATATTCATTAAAAGCATGTTGTTAGCTTTATGAATAGTGACATATATCCTGATGCCTTGTTAATAGCATCTTATGAGATTGATAGGTTGTGAGAGCCATGAATACCATCAAGGTCATACTTTAAGAGATGACTTGTGATGAGAGTATTGAGAAATGATAATTGATGAGAGTTAGGCTTGTTACATTTAGTATTCTTCCTTCATAGTTGCTATGTTAATGATTAATGTTTGAGAACTTGTATGATGATAAAAGAATACTAAATTGTACCTAACTAATCAAGTATAATCATACCATGTAGAGCCCTGATCATAGATCCATCATAGTCAGAAGTTATATGATGGTGAAACAGGTTTTCCTAAGGGAACTCCTGGAGCACATAATTTTGAGTATGTGGGGTATATGGATGTGTAAAACCTTACATCCTAGTGTAGGAATTGATGTAGATGTATCCTAATCTATCAATCCTTCACTATGTGTTTATGCTGGGGTGATGTAACACTAATATCCCGAGGAAGTCTTTATTACCGCATCGATGAGAGATAAACAAGAAATCTTTCGATGGCGAAGAGAGTACAGAATGCCATTGTGACTCTAATAGCGAAGTATCAGAATGCCCTGGTAAGCTATAGAAGCAGAGACACTAGATGTCCTGCATGTTGATCCTCACATTGACTGAGGAAGATGAGGTCATAAGAATCCGGCTCTTTTGATGACCTATGTATGATACTGATGCGACTTAATAGTGATCGGTTGGAGTATGAGTGGTATACCTCATCTCCGCAGGGCATAATGATATTTGTAAAACATAATCAACCGCGTAGCATATCTGCTTAGATTGAACTATGAGATACATTGGTTGAAGATATATTGCTTAAGTATACATGTTCTTCATATTCCTTAAATGTTGTTGTTCTAATTGATAACAATCTGCTGTTGATTACCTTAAAGCTTTTATTGCTTATATTGTTCTTGATTGCTATAATAAAACTTCTGGCGGAGAGTTATAACTCTCGTTGGGACAATTATTTAAAATTGTCTCACCCCGTAGATTTTAACTTTTTAGGTGGTCATCGAGGACGAAGGAACCAGTCTACAGGTGGTCAGTATCAGCAGCAGCAGCACCAGAAGCAGCAGTAAATCTCAGGTGGATATTTAGACTGCTGAGTTGTGTAGTTAGATAGTCTGTCTTATGTGTTCTCTGTACTCTCAGGTCCTTGGAGTCTTTTGGTCTGAGATTTTGGTTTTGAGTTCTTGAGATTTTGTATCATGTTGTATATAATTACTCAAGAAGTAATTATCTGAGATGTAACAGTTTATCTCCTTTTTATGAAAGAAGTTTTTATGAATTCAAGCCCTTATCTCAAAAAGTTTTAATTTCCCGTGATTTTTGTCTTCCGTTATTAATCGATTGCTTCCGCTAAGTTTATATCGTGGTTTGGAGATCGGAGCCCACAATTAAGTGGTATCAGAGCTCTAGGTTCGCTGAGTGTACAGAGACATAGGACTTACGATGTTGAGTCTATCCTTAGTGTTTCTTTCCTATCTAATAGAGTCTTCTGCTCCTCAGGAGAAGAAGATAAGTTAAGGATGTACGGACCACACGAAGAACATGAGGAGTATGAGGCTGAGAGTAGTGTCGTTGCACCCCGAGGAGGTGCAAGAAACCCGGAGATAGAGCAACCTGTACCTGAGCCACCTCAGTTTGACCCAGCTGACATGGGTAACCCAACTGTCCAGACTATGTTCAGGCAGTTTATGACTGCCATGACACACATCACCGACAGGATGCCCATGCCTGCACCTAGGGCACCTGCCCAGCCTGAAGGACAAGGTATCGGTAAGACGTTCGAGCAACTTCGTTGTGTCGGAGCAACCGAGTACTTTGGAACAGCTGATCCTACAGATGCCGATCTGTGGTTAACAGAGTTAGAGAAAGCTTTTAAAATCCTTAACATCCCCAAAGGTGAGAAAGTTAGACATGCTGTTTATCTTCTCAAAGGAAGTGTTGGTCACTGGTGGACCATGGAAGAGCAGAAGAGGCCTGGAATAGAGATCTCGTGGGAAGACTTTCGTCGGAAATTTGTCCACAGATATTTTCCAAAGACCTTCCTGGACGAGAAGATCTCTCAGTTTGAGAGATTGAGGCAGGGTATGATGAACATTAGCGAGTATGAGGCTAAGTTCATGGAGTTATTGCGGTTTTATCCGCACATGGCTGCCATAGAAGAAGAAAGAATCAGAAGGTTCGAGAAGGCTTTAAACGCCGACTTAACTACTCATGTGTCCGCCCTAGAGAGTCGGGAGAGGTTTGCTACCTTCGTTGAGTCAGTCTGAAGGATAGAGAAATTCATAGTCGAGAAGAGACAAACCCATAAGAGATATCTGTAGTTCCAGGGTTCTTCATCTAGAGACTTTAAGAAGCCTAGATTCTCTGCACCTACACCTCCACCACCCAGATCTGGTTTTTAGATACAGTGGTCAATCCACGGGTAGTGGCAGGTCAGATGGAACTTTTATATTCTGATATGTCTAAATCCTGTATTGTATCTGTTCTGATTGACCCGGGTGCTACGCACTCCTTTGTCACTCAGAGAGTGATTCATAGCTGCAATATGACAATTAGTCATAGGGCAGATAGCTTGTTTTTGGAGACTCCGTTGAGTGGGTCTACCATTTTGCAGGAGGTATGCTCTCCCTGCATCCTCTTCTTTTCTGATCATCGCATTCAAGTGAACCTTATACCACTTGATATGCAAGGATTTGATATAATCCTAGGAATGGATACCTTAGAGAGGTATAGAGTTGTCTTGGATTGTGAGTCCAAGTTGGCTATGTTTGCTGATGATAGCAGCACATGGATCTTTCAAGGAGAGAGAAAGATTCTGCCCACCTGTCTTGTATCAGCTATGGTTGCTGATAAGCTGATGAGGCAAGGATGTTATGCATTCTCGGCCCATGTGGTAGATGTTACCAAGGAGAGTCCCTATCCTGCTGAGGTTCCTATAGTCAGGGAATTCGCGGATGTGTTTCCTGAAAAACTTCTCGGTATGCCACCACCTCGGGAGATTGATTTTGAGATCAATTTGGTTCCAGATACGAAACCCATAGCCCAGACTCCGTATAGGATGGCGCCTGTCGAGATGGCAGAACTCAAGAAACAACTTCAAGAGTTACTTGAGAAAGGTTTCATCCGACCGAGTACCTCACCTTGGGGTGCTCCGGTTTTGTTTGTTAAAAAGAAAGATGGGTCAATGTGGTTGTGCATTGACTACAGACAACTTAATAAAGTAACAATAAAGAACAAGTACCCTTTGCCGAGGATTGATGATCTTTTTGACCAGTTGCGTGGTGCAACAGTCTTCTCAAAGATAGATTTGAGATATGGACATCATCAACTCCGCATTAAGGACAGTGACATATCCAAGTCTGCCTTTAGGACAAGATATGGTCACTATGAGTTCACAGTTATGTCGTTCGGACTAACCAATGCACCTGCTGCATTCATGGAACTCATGAATAGAGTCTTTCGACCCTTCCTTGATCAATGTGTTGTCGTCTTCATAGATGACATTCTGATTTATAGTAAGGATGCCCAACAGCATGAGCAGCATCTTCGCCAAACCTTGACCTTGCTAAGAGAACAAAAGCTATACGCTAAGTTTAGCAAGTGCGAGTTCTGGTTACCTGAAGTGTCTTTTCTTGGACATGTGGTATCTGCCTCGGGTATTCGTGTTGACCCTAAAAAGGTAGAATTTGTTCTACAATGGGAACAACCGAAAACACCGACGGAGATTAGAAGTTTCTTGGGGTTAGCTGGTTACTATCGAAGGTTTATTAAGAATTTCAGTTCTATAGCCTTACCTTTGACCAAGTTAACCCAGAAAGATGTTCCTTTTTCTTGGAATGATAAGTGTCAACAGTCTTTCCAACTGTTGAAGGAGAGGTTGACAAGTGCACCTGTGCTTGTGCTACCTGAGCAAGGAAAAGGATATGTAGTCTTCTGTGATGCCTCCAAGAATGGACTTGGATGTGTGTTGATGCAGGATAAACAAGTGATTTCTTTTGCTTCCCGACAGCTTAAGAAGCACGAGGAGAATTATCCGACACACGATCTGGAGTTAGCTGCTGTGGTTCATGCCTTGAAAATCTGGAGGCATTATCTCTATGGAGAAACATTCCAGATATTCACAGACCATAAGAATCTTCAGTATATCTTCTCTCAGCATGAGCTTAACATGAGGCAACGTCGCTGGATGGAGTTAATCAAGGACTACGAATGTACGATTGATTACCATCCGGGCAAGGCCAATGTGGTTGCAGATGCCTTGAGTAGGAAATCAGCAACATCAACCATGGATAGAGCACAACTAAGTTATTTAGTATGCTCTAGGAGAGATATGCTTATCTCTTTAAGGCAAAACAATGTACAGTTGAAGGTGTCATTGTTAGCCGGTTTGTTAGCTGAGATGCATATTAAACCTACTCTAAGAGAGCAGATAAGGGAGGCACAGTTAGAGGATGTTGCAGTTCAGCAGATCAGATCTGAGTCTGGTGATGAGAAGCGAGAAGGTTTTCATGAATCAGATGATCAAGTGGCATGCTATCATGGGAGGATGATAGTACCAGATGTAGATAACCTGAGGAAGTTAGTCCTGGAAGAAGCTCATTCTTCGATGTATGCTATGCATCCAGGAAACACCAAGATGTATCGAAACTTGAAAAATATGTATTGGTGGCCTGGGATGAAGAAGGACGTAGCTGAGTTTGTTCTGAGGTGTCCAGTGTGTCAGCAAGTTAAAGCTGAACACCAGAAGCCTGCAGGAACAATGCAACCTTTACCCATACCACAGCGGAAGTGGGATCATGTAACCATGGACTTTGTTGTTGGTCTACCTAGGACAAACAAAGGACATGATTCCATTTGGGTAGTTGTTGATAGGTTGACTAAGACAGCGCATTTCTTACCTGTCAAAACAACCTATTCTGCGGAGAGGTTATCACAGTTATATGTTCAAGAGATAGTGCGTTTGCACGGAGTTCCTGTCACTATCGTTTCTGATAGAGGTCCCCAGTTTACAAGTCATTTTTGGGAGCAGTTACACAGAGCCTTAGGCACCAAGCTAAGGTTTAGTACGGCCTTTCATCCACAGACTGATGGACAGTCGGAAAGAACCATACAGACCTTGGAAGACCTGTTGAGAGCATGTGTTCTCCAGTTTACCAGAAGTTGGGATCTACACCTAAGCTTGATAGAGTTTGTCTATAACAATAGCGATCAGCATAGTATTGATATGGAACCTTATGAAGCCTTGTATGGCAGACGTTGTAGATCACTCTTGTGTTGGTATGAGACTGGTGAGCATCAGTTGTTAGGACCTGATCTTGTGCAGCAAACTACAGAAAAGATTAAGGTAATACAACAACAGATTAAGACTGCACAGGATAGGTAGAAATCTTATGCTGATAAGCGTCGTAGACCTTTAGAGTTCCAGGTTGGAGACAAAGTGTATCTCAAGGTCTCTCCTTGGAAAGGAGTCCTTCGTTTTGGAAGGAAAGGGAAGTTAGCTCCTAGATTTATGGGGCCTTATCCAATCATTGAACGAATTAGAAAAGTAGCCTATAAACTAGAGCTGCCACCAGAGTTACAAAGGTTACACCCTGTGTTTCACATTTCTATGCTAAGGAAATGTCATCCTGATACCGAGTCAGTTCTACAACCTATGGAAGTAGAATTGAATGATGATATAACTTATGAGGAAGGACCAATGTCAATCCTTGACAACAGAATTAAAAAGTTAAAGAAGAAAGATATAAGCCTTGTGAAAGTCCTCTGGAACCACCGTGGTGTTGAAGAAGCCACTTGGGAACTAGAGGACGAGATGAGAAGGAAATACCCTGCTCTTTTCTCTTAATACGTTTTATCGATTTCGGGGACGAAATCCTTGTAAGGGGTGGATAATTTGTAACATCCCTGACCTGGGTTATGAACTAACCCTAGGTGTTTTGACTAAATGTGTAATAAAATCCTTGTGATTATCTTTTGGCATGTAATTAAGTTCCTAAGGAACATATATTCCTTTTTCTGTCCCTTTTGAATAATGTTGTAATATTGTTTTGTAATACAGGGACCTTGTGCAAATTACCCAGTTAAGGGGTTAACTTGAAAAATTGCACATGTTAAGATGTTCCTTTGATGATGAGACATCATATGAGTGAATATGATGAAGAATGATGAATTTTCCCCAAGCTTGAGCATCAAGATGCAGCTTGTGGAATGATCCTTGTGCTTAAAAACCCTAAATTGGAGTAAAGTGCAATTTACCCAATTTAAGGGGTGCAACTTGTAAAATACATCATCTAGAACATCTCTTATGACTCTTGTCATCATTTAGAGTAGAAATGATGAAAGGGACACATCAATGAATAAACAGATAAGAAAAAAATGATCTTGTGCATAAAATTCACCATGTATGTGTAAGAGGACCTTCATGTGTATACCCTAGTTGAAGGTTGATCTTTTCTACCCTTAGATCTTGAATAGTGATGAACTTTGCTTAAGTTTAGATGGCTTGGACGTGCCTTAGAAATAAGAAGGGACTTAGATGAGAATCCCATGCTTTAGAGGTCCTTATGGTGCAAAATGGCCTTAAGGTATATAAGTCTTTTTCCTAGTAAACCAAGTAAACGATTCCTCATTCTCTTCACTTCTCTTCTTTCTCAAAACGACCAAGGCTGAGCTCTGGAGCTCAGGAGACGATCAACTAGGAGCTAAGGTGAGAAGAACCATCCTCAAGCTCAGATTCTTGCATGAATTCATATTTTAAGGTTGGTTTTGTGGATAATTCACTTAGCTTTCTTGTTCTAGACATCTTTTCCCAACCTTTCCTTGGAGAAAAACCCTTGGCCGACCTGTGGAGCTCAAGACACCATTAAAGACTTGAAGCTTGGAAGCTTGGAGCTCAAGGAACGACCTTAAGGTGGGTTTTATAATTCTAAACCTTTTGCTTTGTTATGCATACTTTTAATCGTGCAAATAATAGTTAGTTCTTCTTCTTCCCCATCCTTCTTTGCACCCTTGCAAGTGTTTACGTAAAGAACATACCTGGGTTTTCAAGGTTGAAGACAAGGGTCGTTAATACCTATGTTGGTGTTGGTATATGTATGCCCGTAGAGCCATCCCAAGCGATTGCATGGAGTCGGATATTAATTAATCAATTAATGCGATTATTTGGTTAATTAATGAATTCCGAAATATTCTAATTAATCCACGAGCGTTTTAATTAACGCCACGTTTCTGTTTACCAATGGGTTTAGGAAACCCTACTTCTCTTCTTATCCTATTTAAAGGAGGATAGACGACCGATATCTATATAAGATATAGAGAGACGCTTTTAGGTTATTCTCACGTACAAAACCTAGCCGTCGTCGTCCTTAGGAGAGAGAGAGGAGAGCAACGCGGCGCTAGCACGCCGCCGCAGAGACACGCTCCTTCCCGCCGGCTTGAGAAGCGCGACGTGGAGTTCCGTCCATCCGCGTGGACGAAGTAGAGACGCAGACGCCTTGACGCCTGCGTTCGGAGGACGTCGACGACCACCTGTACGTGCTACGAGCAACGTACATCACTGCCGCAGAGGAGCATTGCCGGATCAACCTGCGACAGCGAACGGGAGAGAAGATCCGTCCGTGTTTGACAAGCAGTGTTGCACCGTCGTGCAGCGGGACATCGCCGGACTTGCTCCGCGATAAGGTATATCCCGCAAACCTATTTCCGAATACGCTGTTATCGACGAGATCCTGTTACGGGTTGCGTGGATTTATTGCTTCCGCCGCGCATGTTTTCTCCACAAAAACCCAACAGTGGTATCAGAGCAGCGTCGATCTACGGTGTATTTGGATTCGTTTCGATATGATCGAATCGCTATATACTGTTTTATGTTGCATACGATGCGAATTAAACCTGTTAATGTGCAAATCTAAACCTAATTCCACATACGCCACAGGCTATTGTTTTTGACGTTTTGGACGGGGTCGACTGTGGAAAATAGTGATTTTCCTAAGTGCACGGAAGTAAAATTCCGTAGACCTTTCAGGGGCTCTGCCCCTGAGACCTCGCGAGGGGCGGCCTCCCCTCGACCCCCGGTCAGCACAGGGGCGCTGCCCCTGTGTACCCCGCATTGTCTGCGTGGGAGTCAAAATTCATTTAATGGGGAATGTCCCGCATTAAAAGTACTGCAATTTTAATATGTATATACGTATATGTAGATATACCTATGATAGCATACACGTCGCCTTTAAAATCTGTTTTATGTGGTGAGTGCATGCACGGTTATGGCCTAGTATCCCCTTTTGTGAATGTTGTGAATGGATGTGGATGTTGATCTTGTGGATATGGTTGTTTGTGAATGTTATGGATGTATAATCGTTGCATATGGATCCTTTGTATAATGTATTCGGCTTGCATGCCGAGCCTCATCTCTTATTTCAAAGTGTAATTAATTCTTTCTCTTTATTTTTGTAATCATATGATGTAATAAAGATAGGATTAGTTTTAGTCTTTATTATCTTGATGTAAGGAGGCCACTTGAAGATCCAACTCCAAGGAGTGTCCATGGAGAAGCACCATGAAGATCTAATTCCAAGAAGCAACCTGAAGATCCCACTCCAAGGAGTGTCCATGGAGAAGCACCATGAAGATCTAATTCCAAGAAGCAACCTGAAGATCCCACTCCAAGGAGCGTCCATGGAGAAGCAACAAGAAGATCCCATTCCAAGAAGCAACTTGACATTCCAACCTCACGAAGCATCCATGAAGTTGTTCATTGTAATGTTGATCATTATAGGCTTACAGGTTGTTTTCACAGGTGTTGCATGAGATGCATAAGACCATAGGTGGACCGTAATCCTTTGTTGCTCCAAAGGATTACAATAGTATGGCCATAACTGATGTATTTGTGATTGCATGTCTATCGTTTGTGGTTGTGGATATAGTAGTATATGATACGTACTATAAGTATGTGGTGTTTGGATATATATATATGTATTAATAAAATCCCTCAATTAATAATATTAAGTTTTAGTTGCCTTCCATAAAGCAACACACATGAAAAGCTTGATCGACTATGTGTGGGCACGCCTCCGCGTGGTACACTGTCTATCTCGTGGAAGTGTGATGGTGGGTGTGTGGGTCTGCCTCCGCAGGGTGCACACTCATCGTGTTGGCTTATGGGTTGGACTTAACTAGGGAACCTTGATAGGATCAAGTACCTAGAGGCACACAGATGCATCATGGCAAGGAGTTGTGTATGATCATCTATCCAAGAGTTGCATATGATGCAATTGGCAAAAGTTGCCTACCTTAGTATTTGGTCTTTGACGCCAGCGTTGGCTGGGCATTGATCCAATTATTTTGGGTCTTGGCTCACTAGAAGGTTGTGCGTTGCAATCTTCTGAGTTGATAGTGAGGGCTATCAATTTGAATAAAATAGTGGGAGCGTAATTAATTAAAGGCCTAATTAATCTCGTTTATCAAATCTTTACAAGTCAAAATGTTTTGGACTAAATGCAAATTTTTTCTTTTGTAGCAATCAAATGGCAAACAACACTCACACGTTCTCGTTGCGATCGGTCCTTGAGAAGGACAAACTTACCGGAACCAACTTTCAAAACTGGTTTAGGACATTGAGAATTGTTCTCACACATGAGCGTAAGCTCTATGTCCTTGAAACACCAGAGCCAGAGGAGCCCGCCGTAAATGCGCCCAAGGCTGAAAAGGATGCTTACAAGAAGCACCTTGATGATGCCGTGGATGTCAAGTGCCTAATGTTGTGCTCAATGAACTATGAGTTGCAAGAGCAACATGAGAACATGAATGTCATGGAGATGGTAACACATCTCAAGAACATGTATCAACATCAAGCAAGACAGGAGAGATATGATGTCTCAAAGGCGTTGTTCAAAAGCAAGATGAAAGAGGGAGACTCAGTTGGCACCCATATACTCACCTTGATTGGGTACGTGGAAAGCCTATCCAAGCTGGGATTTCCCCTAGGTCAAGAATTGGCCACTGATGTGATTCTACAATCGTTGCCTGAATCATATAATCATTTTGTCATGAACTACAACATGAACAATTTTGACAAGCCGTTGTCAGAATTGTTGGGCATGTTGAGGACAGCCGAAGCACAGATGAAGAAAGACAAGCCCAAGTCTGTGATGATGATCAGCAAGACAAAGGGAAAGTCAAAAGGCAAAGGCAAGGCTAAGAAAAGTTCTAAAGCCGGGCAGAATCCAAAGTCATCCGCGCTCAAAGCTAAAGGTGGGATCTCCAAAGAAGGCAGTTGTCACCATTGTCACCAGCCTGGACATTGGAAAAGAAACTGTCCTCTCTACCTGGAGGAACTAAGGAAGAAGAAGCAGGGGATAGAGATCTCCACTTCAGGTATATACGTTATTGAGATAAACTTAAATACTTCTTCATCATGGGTACTGGATACCGGATGTGGATCTCACATATGTTCTAATATGCAGGATCTGATAAGAAGTAAGCCTTTACGAAAGGGCCAAGTCGAGCTGCGGGTTGCTAATGGAGCAAGAGTTGCTGCCACCGCAGTTGGAGTTATTAGTTTATCTTTGCCTACGGGCCTTGTAATAGAATTAGAGAATTGCTATTATGTACCTGCCATTAATAGAAATATTATTTCTGTATCTTGTATGGACAAGAGTGGATTTGAATTTCACATTAAGAATGGAATTATTTCTATATCTAAAGATGAGATCTTTTATGGCAATGCCCCTATGTCTTATGGTATCTACTTGTTAGAACTTGAGACTAGCATATATAACGTAAATACTAAAAGGTTAAAACTTGACAACTCAAACAAAACATTCTTATGGCATTGTCGTCTTGGGCATATAAACGAGAAGCGCATATCTAGACTCCATAAGGATGGTTATCTAGACTCTTTTGATTTTGAATCATTAGAGACATGTGAGGCATGTTTATTAGGGAAGATGACCAAAACTCCTTTCACTGGACACAGTGAGAGAGCCAGTGATCTGCTAGGGCTCATACATACTGATGTATGTGGACCTTTTAGATCAAATGCTAGAGGAGGCTATCAATACTTCATTACCTTCACTGATGACCTCAGTAGGTATGGCTATGTATATCTTATGAAACACAAGTCAGAAACTCTTGAAATGTTCAAGACTTTCATGAATGAAGTAGAGAAGCAACTTGGTAAGAGTATTAAAGCACTCCGTTCAGATCGAGGTGGCGAATACTTAAGCCAAGAGTTTGAGGACCTTCTGAGAGACCGTGGTATTGTATCACAATGGACTCCACCTGGTACACCACAACATAATGGTGTGTCAGAAAGAAGGAATCGTACATTATTAGACATGGTATGATCAATGATGAGTTCAGCCGAACTTCCAATATCGTTCTGGGGATATGCTCTTGAAACTGCAGCGTTTACACTTAACCGTGTACCTTCCAAATCGGTTCAAAAGACACCATATGAGATATGGAATGGGAATCGTCCCAATTTGTCTATGTTAAAGATTTGGGGATGTGAAGCTTATGTTAGGAAACAATTTCCTGAAAAGCTTGGACCCAAATCAGAAAAATGCTATTTTGTTGGATACCCCAAGGAAACTTGGGGATACTACTTCTACACACCAACTGACAACAAAGTGTTTGTTGCTAGGACTACTGTATTTCTTGAAAAGGAATTTATTTCCAAAGGAATTAGTGGGAGGAATGTAGAGTTCGAAGAAGTTCGAGACCAACAAGAAATCAGAGAACCTGAGGAGGTACATAAGGAACATGAGGACTCACAAGTTGTTGTGGAATTTCAAGTTCCAAATGTAACACAGGAACCTCGTAGATCTAGTAGGACACGACTTGAGCCTGAGAGATTTGGATTTCTCGTGACTCAAGACAGTGACGAATTGGGCATAGCAGATGAGCCAACTTCCTATCTAGAAGCTACTAAGGGACCAGAATATGAGAAATGGCTCGAAGCCATGAGATCTGAGATGGAATCCATGTACACCAACAAGGTATGGACCTTGGTGGATCCACCCGAAGGGGTAAGACCCATAGGGTGCAAGTGGGTCTTCAAGAAGAAGACTGACATGGATGGAAATGTTCAAACCTATAAAGGTAGATTGGTTGCGAAAGGATTCCGTCAAATTCAAGGTGTTGATTATGACGAGACCTTCTCACCAGTTGCCATGATTAAATCCATCAGGATCATGCTTGCCATTGCAGCTTATCATGACTATGAGATTTGGCAGATGGATGTTAAAACAACATTCCTTAATGGGAATTTACTCGAGGATGTGTACATGACACAACCTGAGGGTTTTATCGATCCAAAGGAAGCCAATAAAGTCTGTAAGCTACAAAGGTCAATCTATGGATTGAAGCAAGCATCTTGGAGCTGGAATCTACGTTTTGATGAAGTAGTCAAAAAGTTTGGCTTTAGTCAAAATGAAGATGAACCTTGTGTATACAAAAAGGTTAGTGGGAGCACAGTCATATTTCTCATATTGTATGTGGATGACATACTATTGATGGGAAATGACATCCCTACTCTTCAGACAGTAAAAGGTTGGCTAGGGAAGACTTTCTCTATGAAGGATTTAGGTGAAGCATCCTATATACTAGGGATTAAGATCTATAGAGATAGATCTAGAAGGCTTCTAGGCCTAAGCCAGAGCACATACATTGACAAGGTGCTAAAGAGGTTTAGCATGGAGGGTTCTAAGAGAGGTAACTTGCCCATGTCCCATGGGGTTACAATCTCTAAATCCCAATGTCCTAGTTCATGTGATGAACGGGCACGCATGAGTAAGATTCCATATGCATCAGCAATTGGATCTATCATGTACGCGATGTTATGTAATCGTCCTGATGTATCGTATGCTTTGAGCATGATGAGCCGGTATCAGTCAGATCCAGGTGAATGTCACTGGACAGCCGTAAAGAACATCCTAAAGTACTTGAGAAGGACTAAGGATCAATTCTTGGTATACGGTGGTGAGGAAGAGCTCGTAGTAAAGGGTTACACCGATGCTAGCTTCCAAACTGACAAAGATGACTACAGATCGCAATCTGGATTTGTGTTTTGCCTGAACAACGGAGCTGTGAGATGGAAGAGTTCCAAGCAAGAGACGGTTGCGGATTCTACAACAGAGGCCGAATATATTGCCGCATCTAATGCTGCAAAGGAAGCTGTGTGGATCAAGAAGTTCATTTCTGAACTTGGAGTGGTTCCAAGCGCTGGTGATGCAATTGAGTTGTTTTGTGACAACAATGGAGCAATTGCACAAGCTAAAGAACCAAGATCGCACCAACGTTCCAAACATATTCTACGGCGGTTCCATCTCATACGAGAGATCGTACAACGAGGAGATGTGAAGATTTGCAGAGTACCTACAGAAAGCAATGTGGCTGACCCGCTCACAAAAGCACTTTCACAGCAGAAACATGATGGGCATGTTCGATCACTTGGATTGAGATTCATGGGTGATTGGGTATAAGTGCAAGTGGGAATCTGTTGGTATGTATGCTCATAGAGACTATCATTCGATGATTGTAATGGGATACTATGTAAATGATTTGTAATAATACATTGATCATATCAATAAAGGCAAGTTTCCAATCTATATGTTTGTGTTTTATATTGTGAGATGACCATAAAACTTATAGATGTCTATAGAATAATATACTCAATGACATATGTCTTCGGGTTGATGACCTGAACAGTGAGATCATATGTATGCTAAGAGTATGTATTCTTGTTTTATCCCTAATCGGTTGTTATTGTGGAAATATCCATAGACATCAATAACACATAAGATTAGAATGTATGTTAGTTGATGGAAGAATCTCATTATCCATGATATGGAGATATCAAACCAAATACATAGATACTTGTTAGAGAACAGTGTATCGGATAGACCCACCTTGAGAGTGACACATGGATACCATGATTGGTAGTTAGAGTCACATCTCATAATGATGGTGGTGATTGTGGTTCTTAGACCTGAAGTCACTACACTTATCACATGACGTTTGGTGTACTTTGACATCATCCATCGTGGTCCTGAATAAGGATTGCTATAAAGATGGTGCTTGGGTGCACTGTGACACATGGGGATGACTGTGAGTGATGTAGATGGAATTTGTCCTTCCTACGGGAGTTTGATATTCCGGCCACTTGATAAGTGAGACTGAGAAATGCATGGCCATGCTGATGTGAGTCAATATGTGATATTGAGCTTACATATATCTCAGACAGTCTGCTCTAGTTCAAGGAACATGGATTGAACATTGAAGAGGATAACAATTCCATGACTTGAGTTCAATCCGGATATCAGCGACAAAGGAACTGTACAATCACTATAACACCAGTCATGTATGATAGGTTAAGTTGTTCTCCAACTTCTCCAATTACTTGGGTAGCAATGAAGTCTTGCTAGATACCAATCATTGCTTGTGAAATCATAATATGATTATGGATATCACTGCCAACGTAATTTGGAGCCTACCGGGTCACATGCACAGGATGTGTTGGAATAGGAGTATAATTGTGGATTTGATTGAAATTGCTTCGAATCACATTGATTACTAAAATGTTTATGTAGTCGATTAGAATAATATTGGAGTGACTGGCTCTAAGTGCAAGTGGGAGTCTGTTGGTATATGTATGCCCGTAGAGCCATCCCAAGCGATTGCATGGAGTCGGATATTAATTAATCAATTAATGCGATTATTTGGTTAATTAATGAATTCCGAAATATTCTAATTAATCCACGAGCGTTTTAATTAACGCAACGTTTCTGTTTACCGATGGGTTTAGGAAACCCTACTTCTCTTCTTATCCTATTTAAAGGAGGATAGACGACTGATATCTATATAAGATATAGAGAGACGCTTTTAGGTTATTCTCACGTACAAAACCTAGCTATCGTCGTCCTTAGGAGAGAGAGAGGAGAGCAACACACCGCCGCAGAGACACGCTCCTTCCCTCCGGCTTGAGAAGCGCGATGTGGAGTTCCGTCCATCCGCGTGGACGAAGTAGAGACGCAGACGCCTTGACGCCTGCATTCGGAGGACGTCGACGACCACCTGTATGTGCTACGAGCAACGTACATCACTTCCGCAGAGGAGCATTGCCGGATCAACCTGTGACAACGAACGGGAGAGAAGATCCGTCCGTGTTTGACAAGCAGTGTTGCACCGTCGTGCAGCGGGACATCGCCGGACTTGCTCCGCGATAAGGTATATCCCGCAAACCTATTTCCAAATACGCTGTTATCGACGAGATCCTGTTACGGGTTTCATGGATTTATCTCTTCCGCCGCGCATGTTTTCTCCACAAAAACCCAACAGTTGGTCCTTATCCAACTTTACTAAATGATCTTGGACCAATAGGTCAAACGATCTCACACTCGTTTCAATCCAAACGGGTTCAATAGGTCGGTTTGGACAAACGGGTTCCAACCCATTTGAGTATGTTGACCAAGCATTGACCGTTTGGGATTTCTGTTCACAATTATGCAGGCTAATGACCCACCAAATTTTAGGGGTTAACTCCAAAGGAATCGTAGGTTGAAGGCCAATCAATTAGGCAATCAAATTGAATTAAGTGCTGTTTTCTAAACTAATTAACTTGAATCTTTGGGCAAACGGGTTCCAACCCGTTTGAAGGAGTTGACCAAGCATTGACCGTTTGGGATTCCTGTTCATAATATATTGAATTTCATTTCTACCAAGAATCATGATCTAATCCCTAACCATTTAAGAGTTGAAGGCATTTCAACACCCTAACCCTAATCAGGTTAAATTTGCTGTTTTTCATATAGATTTTGATGAGTGTTGGGTTGAAGGACCCAAACGAGTTCAAACCCGTTTGGGGGTTCATCCAAACGATCTCATACTCGTTTAGTGACACCCCAAGACCGTTTGAAGGTCTATGGTTAAAGAAATGTGATGGTTTGAGGGTCCAATCACAAGATATTGATAAATTGATGAAAAATGCCGAATTGTAATTTAATTAGGACTCAACCCTTATCAAATCAACTTAATTTTTGGTCAAACTTTGGTCAAACGGTCTCAATACCGTTTGGAAATCATCCAAACGATCTCAAGATCGTTTGGGCCAAGTTTGGGCCCAATTGGAGTCCAATTGATAGGTTCAACCTTGTTTTGATTCACATTGTTGAAAATTGATGAGTAGCCGATTGGAAACCTTAATTGAGTTAGACTTAACCATAATTGGCTTTTAATTGAAGGTCAAATTGGTGCCCAATTGATTGAGGCTCATCCTATTTGACTCAATTTGTAAGTGGTTAACATGGCTTGGGCCAATTGAAGGCTTCAACTTAAGAAATCCTTTTCAATCATGACCTTTGTATCACCTTTCATGTTCATGCGGTTTGAACCCAAGTTGGTCCACACTCGTTTGAGTCCAAACGAGTCCACACTCGTTTGAGTCCAAACGAGTCCACACTCGTTTAAGCCCAAACTATTTCACACTCGTTTGAACTCAAACGGGTTCACACCCGTTTAGACTCAATTGGGTTCACACCCGTTTAGACTTCAAGTGGGTCCACACCCGTTTAAGGTCAAGTGGGTCCACACTCGTTTAAGGCTCAAATGGGTCCAAGGTCGTTTGAGGTTAAACGAGTTCAAGTTCGTTTAAGAATCAAATGGGTTGAAGGTTGAAGGTTAAACCCTAAACCAATTGGAGACCTTCAAGGTTGATTATACTTAATCACTTGAAAGTGTAAAAGGTTCAATGATGATCTAATCTAAACCCTAATGGTAACCTAAGATGTTAAGGGACTAAGTGGCTAATGAAATGACCCATGATTATGGTCAATGGGTAAATTACCAAAATGCCCCTGAAAGGTTCAATCGAGTAATACCTTGTTTTAATCTAACCCTAATCACATGATAGTGATGAGTTGACTTGTGTTAATCAATGAGGACTTAACCCAACCTAATCTAGAGTGGTGTAATCACTATCTACTAGTTAGAGGAGGGACAAAAGTACCAATTATAATGGAAACTCAAGTAAAATACCTTCAATATACATGAATGTGCAAGTTTAGGTATGATCCACTTATGTGAGATCATGGAAACCCTAATTATGATAATTGATGAATCTTAATCTTATCTGAGATCTTTAATGATGATGTTTCTCATACATGAGGATGTTATGAGATCTTTTCACCATGAGGTGAATAGTAAACCCTAATTCTAGGGTGATGACATGTAATGTGAATAGTAAACCCTAATTGATGAAAACCAGGGAAACCTAGCTCTTGTATGAGTAGGGAGATACAACTTCTTTAAATGAGTTATTTACTGTTATCAGTTGATTTAACCATGCAGGTTCCTTTATGAGGATGATCATATCCAGGTATGGATGATGATACTATATTCATTAAAAGCATGTTGTTAGCTTTATGAATAGTGACATATATCCTGATGCCTTGTTAATAGCATCTTATGAGATTGATAGGCTGTGAGAGCCATGAATACCATCAAGGTCATACTTTAAGAGATGACTTGTGATGAGAGTATTGAGAAATGATAATTGATGAGAGTTAGGCTTGTTACATTTAGTATTCTTCCTTCATAGTTGCTATGCTAATGATTAATGTTTTAGAACTTGTATGATGATAAAAGAATACTAAATTGTACCTAACTAATCAAGTATAATCATACCATGTAGAGCCCTGATCATAGATCCATCATAGTCAGAAGTTATATGATGGTGAAATAGGTTTTCCTAAGGGAACTCCTGGAGCACATACTTTTGAGTATGTGGGGTATATGGATGTGTAAAACCTTACATCCTAGTGTAGGAATTGATGTAGATGTATCCTAATCTATCAATCCTTCACTATGTGTTTATGCCGGGGTGATGTAACACTAATATCCCGAGGAAGTCTTTATTACCGCATCGATGAGAGATAAACAAGAAATCTTTTGATGGCAAAGAGAGTACAAAATGCCACTGTGACTCTAATAGCGAAGTACCAGAATGCCCTGGTAAGCTATAGAAGCAGAGACACTAGATGTCCTGCATGTTGATCCTCACATTGACTGAGGAAGATGAGGTCATAAGAATCCGACTCTTTTGATGACCTATGTATGATACCGATGCGACTTAATAGTGATCGGTTGGAGTATGAGTGGTATACCTCATCTCCGCAGGGCATAATGATGTTTGTAAAACATAATCAACCGCGTAGCATATCTGCTTAGATTGAACTACGAGATACATTGGTTGAAGATATATTACTTAAGTATACATGTTCTTCATATTCCTTAAATGTTGTTGTTCTAATTGATAACAATCTGTTGTTGATTACCTTAAAGCTTTTATTGCCTATATTGTTCTTGATTGCTATAATAAAGCTTCTGGCGGAGAGTTATAACTCTCGCTGGGACAATTATTTAAAATTGTCTCACCCCGTAGATTTCAACTTTTTAGGTGGTCGTCGAGGACGAAGGAACCAGTCTGCAGGTGGTCAGTATCAGTAGCAGCAGCACCAGAAGCAGCAGTAAATCTCAGGTGGAGATTTAGACTACTGAGTTGTGTAGTTAGATAGTCAGTCTTATGTGTTCTCTGTACTCTCAGGTCCTTGGTGTCTTTTGGTCTGAGATTTTGGTTTTGAGTTCTTGAGATTTTGTATCATGTTGTATATAATTACTCAAGAAGTAATTATCTGAGATGTAACAGTTTATCTCCTTTTTATGAAAGAAGTTTTTATGAATTCAAGCCCTTATCTCGAAAAGTTTTAATTTCCCGTGATTTTTGTCTTCCACTGTTAATCGATTGCTTCCGCTAAGTTTATATCGTGGTTTGGAGATCGGAGCCCACAACAGGTATCACTTTCGAGTACTTATGATTTCATATATCAATTGGAGTATATATGTGAGAACCCGTTACACTAAACGAGATTACTCAAAATATAAAACACAATCAATCACTAATTAATCACATACCCAAAAATATAGGTAAATTAAAACCGATTTCAGCGTCAGCCCCCGCTCATAAACATTTGCATAAGATCCCAAAATCTTTCTTATATTCATACTATGCTAAGAATTTGATACAAATTGATCTATCATCTTAACCACAACATATATACACAGGAGAATAATATTCGTATATGTCACACAAACAAGCATTAACATGCTAACAAAATCTCGATTCATTTGAAACACAATATATGCAAACTTTTCCTGCCCGGACCTGAGAGTACAGGGACGACTCTAGGACACACTAGACGTCTAATCAATTTTTTCAATGATTCATTACTATAGCTCCTCTTTGCTGCCACATGTTTGTTTCCGTCACTTCTGATTACCTAAAAAAAATGTGGCGAACCACAAGGGTGAGACCCATGTCCCAGCAAGAGATATAACCTCCAACAACGTTTATTGATTACAACATTTTAAGCAAATAAACATTTAAGTAGTTTAATCAGAGATAACAAATAAGATCAGCAATATTGATAATTAACAAAATACATAAAGGAGTAGATAATAACTATCATCATTAGCCAGACTATCATCCTTTATCTTGTTGACAATATAAGCAATTCAGTAGCATATACAGTTCTAGCATCATGGGCAAGTCTAGTAACATAGCATAGCTAACAACATGAGCTGGTCTAATTGGTTGAACATATCAACATCATAAGAAGAGCTAACAACATAAGCACAACTACCTGGATAAGCATAATTAGCAGTATATGCATCTCTAGTTACAAAGGCATGGCTAGCATTCTAAACATAACTAACAACATGAGATAGCTAGCATCATGATTATAATCAGCAGTAGCAGTATAGTTATCAACATAAGCATGGCTATTGAATGTATGCATCTACAATCTTAAGCATATCCACAACATAAGTATATCTACTATCTCTTAATTGTACTAAGCATCATATTTATGTAAAGATAACAAATAAAGGTTATCATCCAATGTGAAACGTTGTGTATAACCCTAAACAAATATGCTACATGACTATCTTACATCTTTTATTATGCCCTGAGGAAATTGAGGACATCACTCCAAATCCAACTGACCACTGCTAAGTCAAAATCAGTGTCATACAAGATCTAGGAAGAGCCAGACTCCTAAGATCTTCTCTGCCCCCGGTAAGTACGGGTCCGCCACAACAACACATAAGGTCAAGCTGCTAACAGCCTAGTCCGTCCTTGGTATAGGTCACGACACTAGTGAAAGGAGGTGGGTACGCATACCCTACCATCTGAGGTACAACCGTAGTTGTCCTCCAATCTTGTAACATATATAATCGCCGAGACACGACCGCAGCCATTCTCAATCACATCAAATTTATGAGGCATGACCATAGCCAACCTCCACAATCTGCATTGTGGATGATAAGGATATATCCTCAACTTGCCACCCCCACATACTCAACAGTATGTGCTCTGAGTTTCCCTTAGGAATACTTGTTTCACCATCTGGAAAATTCTAACACTCAGATGGATCTATGGCACAAGGCGCTACATGATTAGAGTTTCACTTGATTAGTTATGTCAATTGGGTGAATTAAGGTTGCATCAAACAAGTGGACATACAAACCCTAATTCACTTCTAGCAAGCATATCGATATCACAACTTTGAAAAGATATAAAATGTGTGAAACATAATTTCTCATCTCATCATCACATTGTACTATTCACTTTCCATTCATGAGACCACACTAGTCATCATACTATCACAAGATAATAATCTTTTTCACAATATCACAGGGTATCAACCCTTATCAACATAAGAGGATTACACCTCATTCAGGGCTCAACCATGCCCAAAGGTCATTAAGACCATCATACTATCACATGATATAAATCCTTTTCACAATATCACAGGGTATTAACCCTTATCAACACAAGAGGATTACACCTCATTCAAGGCTCAACCATGCCCAAAGGTCATTAATACCATCATATTATTCCTTGCAAGATCATCCTTATCTTTGCATGCCTTATAACAAGGCTCAACAACATCACTTATATATAATACACCAGATCAGCACAATATTGCATTAATGAACTAGGTTATATTCATAAACAATCATAGCAGGGTTATATTAACATTAAGAACATTCCTTTATTACATCAACATGCAATGAATCTAGATATGATTAACTCTCATCATATTCATAATGCACATGTTTAGCATAAGAAAGTATCAACCATGTGGCTATGATAACCACCAATTAATATACCAAGGTTATGATCATGTTAAGGAGGTTATTCCACCATCATTCCATCATATAAGAATGTTAAACATGAATACTCATTTTTATCTATTTGCATTAGAGTTATGTTCAAATAATTTATATCAATGTTACTAAATATCACTCATACCCAAACCCTAACTCGCAGTATCCCCATTGGATCATGAATGCATAAGGTGAAGCATCATCATCACATTCCATACCATTTTCAAGTATGAACCCACACATAAATCAAGGTATAACAATTGGGTTATAGCATACTAGGGTTTCAACAACATTATCAGAGTATTTCATGATTACATTAGTCATTTAAGGACTATTCATACCCAATTACCATCATTTGGTTATATTAAAGCTAGGTATAACAAGTTATACCTCATTAGGGTTACATATCAACACAATAAGGTTATCATCCCTTCTATTCATATGAGTGAATAGGTAAGACTACCTTATTAAGGGTAACCCTCCATTTGTTCCATCATCATTCAACCCGTATCACCATACCACAATGTCACCCAAAACCCTTGGATGTTTAAAAGGTAAGAACTTTGGTTGTTTACATAAGTAAACACCTTAGATAACCCAACTATGAAGTCCTTGATTTGTGCTCTATAAAGAGTCACCATCTAACCCTAGACATACCTTGATTAACAACACAAAAAGTTCCATTGAGAGTAGGGTAAAACCCACAATCGACTGTTCAGTTAAAACAAGACATCCATTGTCAACAAGTAAGCTCCATAAGTTGATCATATAAAGGAAACTATCTAAATCCCATTATTAGGACCAACATATTGCATTATCCATAATTACACTTTATTGGAGGAATAAACATTAGATCTTGACCGTTGGGTCAAGTTCATATATTAAAACCATCAATTGCAGTATAGGTTTGATCATTGCATCAAGTGACCCAAGAAACCATTGGTCTAAGGCTTAATTGATGATGAAACTATATGATTAACTCACCATAGATTGTAGAGACATGATCCACAATCATTAGTGATCATTAAATCACTATAGGTTGTTAGATCAACACTATGTTCATTAATCAATATCAAATATTAAGTTGATGTCATCATTGATTGATAACATAAGTATGGTACTTAATGGTTGATCACTATACTTCTAATTGATCCAAAACCTGACCTAAGGGGGTGACCATAGGCTGTCACCATCATTTGACACCCTTGATCATGACCATGAGTTGTTATGAAGACAACACCATAGGGTTGTTGCAATGGTACCATCATCAGGTCATGGTTTATAGAAGAAATCAGCTTTAAACCCTAAAATTGACCATTGTTTGATAGGTGCTTAGCACCATAGGTTGTCAAACCAACCCGATCCAAGTCAAATTATACCTTATTAATAATGTACACATAATCACAGGTTCATCTAGAACTGAAATAAGAACATGGAACATTATAAAAATCAAAATCCAAGTCAAGCATAGCTTTTAGTGCATGAATCATCATTTTCAAGCAAGAACATGATCTAGAAAGCTTATGGTAAGCAATAAAAGTGGAGCAAGTCATAAAACTTACCTCTAATGAGAATATACAACCCTACACAAAATAAATCTCGAGTAGGTATGGTAGAAAATCCAAGAGTAAATTTGTCCATCTCGTACCTTTCTTCATCAAATGAGCAAACCTTAAGCATAAGGAGAAAGAAAGGTAGGGTTTTAGAGCTTTAGAGAAATTTCTACCATAGAACAACAAGGTTCTGACATGGAGAAAGCTAAGAGGAAGGATAAAAAAGAAATAGACGGAGGAAAGAAGGGAATTCTTACACTTTTAGGTCAAGATCACTAGAAGGAAGCTTTTTCAACCCTAAAATGAAGTTAATTTCAACCTTAGAGCCTTTCTCCAAGAAAATCCCCACTTTCTTCTTCCTTGAGTAGAAAAATTCACAAATTAACATAGGGAGAACGAGGTTGGGAGAAGGAGGGAGGTGGTGGAGAGAAAATGTCTCGTTTTGGTGCTTGGGGATAAGTATATGACACTTTAAGATAAAGAAAAGGAAAAAGTTGAAGTTCTAGTATATATCCAAGTGTCCATGGTCTTAATTTATTAAGAATATACAAGCACACACACAAGAAACTCCCACACCATGTTTATAGACCTTCTTAGATTTCTGTTTTCGAATTTCCCAGTCAATCAAATAATTCATTAGTTGATAGCTACTAAAGGTAGCTCATCCGTGAAGGGGAAAACCCTAAATCACCCTTAGAGCAAACACCTTCAAACCAAGGTTTAAATAGGCTCCCCATGGCTCAACAAGCTCAAGAATGATGATATAATATCCAAGGAACATAATTCAAGTGATAAATTGCAAAGAAAACCTCTCAATTGGGTAAATTGTAGAAAAGTCCAAAATGTGCATAAAATTGCATAACTTACTCAAACAGTGTCCAAATTGGACCAAATTTGAAACTTAAGCTTGTCTTATGATTTAAAAGCACATATCAAGGTTATATTAGGGTTATAAGCATTCAATTGTGATAATTAATCTTGTTCAAGTCATTAAGCAAGTTTAGGGGCCTTACAATATAGGAATCCATATTGTTGATTTATGAGTTATGGGATGCTTAGTGATCAAGATAATGGGATTGAATGTGTTTCATCGAGGTTGGTGATGAATTTATTTGTATTAGGATTTTTATACACTTATCTGTGAGGTTATTTAAGGAATTAAGTTTAATGAAAATTTGCAATCGACCTTGAATTGTCTTCATTTATCAAAGTCATCGACCTACTGCCCATCGACCTCAATGATTGAAAGCCACATTCATGATCAAGGTTGATGAATCCATCGACCCATATGGTCAACATTCAACAACTCCATATTTTAGACCAATCGATGACCAAGGTTGATAGCCCATCGACCTCTCTCCCTTGATAGCATCATCAATCTGCAGATGATAAGAAATCCAGTCATTGACCTATAACTATTTAGGATTTTGGTCTCAGATTTGGTTGGATGCTAGATTGCAAGTTGAGGAAATAAAAACTAAAATTTCATATTATTTACAGAAGCCATGTGAGAAATATGAATGTTTAAAATTTGATCGCATGATTATTTAAGTAATTGATACCTAAGTTTGTCTTTCATGTGCCGCAATGCCTGGTGTTAGTGGGCATTAGGGATCAGTGATGTGGCATCCTTACCCTCGGATCAACATCGTAAACTCCTTGATTTGTCTTCCAGCTTTGAAAGGATTGTAACAAGAACTTTGACTTGGTTGAGAACCATCGCCACCGATACAAGCTGGGATTACGAGCCAAACTAGGACCTCCAACACTGGAATAGATCCACAATTCCAAGGGATAACAAACGAACCAACACACTAGGGATGTGATGGCTTGTGTCACCGCTTTTATTTGTCATTTTCCTCTGTCATTCCACTAGCTGATACAATGAGGGTCAGATCTTGAGGGAGTAAGAAGAGACCCCCTAATGGCGACTAGGAACAACATGCTTGATTCTAGTGAGGAAATAAAGTCGAAGGAGCGATTAGTTGAGATGTATAGGAGGTGAACCAGGCCTTGGAGATCCACATTCACCACTTTGTAGTGTGAGGAACGTGGCGGTTGCAACAAGCCTCGACACCTCAAATCGAGTAGGGTACAAAGATGAAGGTTATATAGACGCTCCAGCTACCTATAGACTCGAGTTTCAACATGACGGTGCCGCTATTCTCCTTCGCATTCCTCTCCTCATTATGACAACCAACATGAGGCTCATGACTCCTATGATCTTTAGTCTTCTAGTCTGGTAGAGGTGGATAAAAGGGTGAAGGGAGGTTGAGGAAGCCTTTGGAACCATCTCCAAGCTTTGAGGAGGCCTCCAAACTCACGTTAAAGCCCCTACATGCACCGGTGTTGTAATACCCCTGACCTGGGTTAAGGCTTAACCCTAGGAGTTTTGATTAAGTAAGATACTTACAAGATAATTCTAAGCTTTTTGAAAAGTAATTAAGGCTTCTTGTGAATTTTATTGTCAAGATTGAACTTAATTGCAAACTATGTGTGTATTATATGAAAGACTGAGTAAAGAGTGCAATTTACCCAAGATGAGGGGTTACATTGCAAAATGTCACATGTGGAATGTGTATAAGTATTTTAATATCATAAGAAAGAGAATGATGTTAAGTGGTGGATTGTGGAAAGCCTAAATCTTAAAGTATGACTTGTTTGAACAATGCTAGCACTTTGTGCATCAATTTTGGTACAATTTGTATTTGCCCAAATATATGAGGTTAAAATGTAAAATACCATCTATAAAGTGTCCCTACTCCCTCTATGTATCTTTTAGAGGAAAGAGAAATAAGGAGACACTATGTTTGAATCACCATTGAGTGATGATACTCTTGGTAATGAAAGACCAAGAATGAGTTGAAGGTAAAAGCCTTATATGTGATGAATCGAGTTGTAGACTTGATATAAGAAGCCCTATCGGCCAAGGAGCCATAGTAGGAGTCTCCTATCGGTATGTTGAGCCTTGGAAAAGGCCATGACGGGTAGAGCACCTTAAGGAGGTGGCCCATGATGAGTTGCAAAGTTCCTTACAAAAAGTGTATCGGGTTGCTTATTTAATGAGATAAAGATGAGATAACTTGCCCAATAAGATAAGTAAGGGCTGAGATATTATCTCTAGGTTATCCCCAAGACTCTTTCATGACAATATATACATTTTTGCATGCATGTCCACATGTCAACCATGCATGGACATGTGTCATCTAGTAGCATGAGGGGAAGACACCTCCTATATGCTTTATCTCATGAAATTAAGTATATATACTTCATGTTTCACCAACTTATGAAAGTTTACGATCCTCATAACCATTCCCCTTGGAGATATCATGCAAAGACCCTTAGGTATCATGAAAATCAGCTCAAGGAGCTAGGATAGCTCGAGCACCAAGCTTTAGGTAAGGCTTTGGTCACCTTCAACCTTGGTTGAAGTAGGATATCAGGTTATGGATATTCTTTTCTTTCCTTCTTCACCAAGTGCTTAACTATGGTGATTTCTTGTCGATGGAAGAGTTGTGATTGAGCCCTATACCTGGGAGAAGTTTTTCTTCAACCTTAGGACGAGAAGCTTTGGATATTTGAAGCTTTTCACAAGGCGGGTTATATAACTTGAACTCTATCATGTTATTATTCATCACCTAAATTGCTATACTTAATACACTACTTTTAATTCTGAAAATCTTCTGAAATAGTTGATGAAATTATGAGTTCTAGTAGTTTCTTAGACCTGTTTCCATGAACTATAATAGTTAGAACGAAGTTTTAGAGCTTGAAGAAGATGAATACACTTTATAAAGTGATATTGGGTTCAAGCATACACACTAGTAGCTCTAACCCGATATGGGTATGTGCAAATATCACTTACACAATATGAATTGAAGATTTCATTTCCTTGCATGATATGAAGGTGAAGTTCATATCTTGGAACACGATATGGTGTTATCCATAAACCTCTTGCACGATAGGAAGTCAAGTATAGACTCCATACACGATACAAGGTTTAATGTATACTTGTAAGATTGATATGAAACCCTAGTTTGGGTAACCCGATATGAGTAAGTTAGCAAGTATCCCTTGCATGATATGATCATGTTATATACACTTGTACACGATATATTGAAGCATACATGTGATGCATGATATGATGGGTCGAGTTTACATTTATGCACAAAATAAGATATGGATTAAAATATAAGATGTAACCCGATATGGTTGGAACACCTCAACCCAATATGAAACCTGAGATGGGGTTAAATCTATATGCAAATAGATGATAGCTCATACATGATATGGGTTGTGTACTTGAATGATATGGGAGATACCCATTTACCCCTTATGCACGATACAAGTCCAAGATTTTACTTTTTGCACGATATAGAGATAATAAGTACTCTAAACAAATAGAGTTGGAAACCCTAGGTGATGGGTAAGCCGATACAAGTTGTGGCAACACATCCCATTATCACACAGATAATGAGGTGTTACGCGAAAATGTGCGGAAATCACCATAACCACAGATTATGAAAACACGGGTTAATTAAAACCGATTGCGGAAAACTGATAAAATGTGAAACTATTACATTCCAGTCCTCATCCTGCACAGAAACATGTCATATATATACATACACGAGATCTGATACGTATCCACAGCTCAAGAACAGCTGTTCATCCATCCCATGAGTTCACCACCTGTTCATATACATAGAGGCCCGCATTCGGCCAACAACAGGTTATACAAAACATTATCGATCGTTCATCGTGAAACAACGTCCAAAACACTGCCAAGGACTTGAGAGTACAGGGATGACTCTATACTCTACTACAAAACATCCAAAATAGCAGCATATCCATCACTTGCCTTCTACTGCTCGTCAAGCTGCTCGTCCGCAACACCACGACCATGACCACGTCTACCTCGACCACCTAAAAAGGGTGCAACCAGCGGGGTGAGACAATTGAACATTGTCCCAGCGGGGAAAATAACTCCCCACCGCAACTACAGAACCTCAGCAAGATAAACTATAAAAGCTAACAACATGTATAATAAGAGCAGTCTATATAAAGCAAAGCAATTCTAAGCTTACCAGTTGTACAAAAGCATATAACCAGATATCTCTCAGTGGAACATGATTGACAAGATAAGATATATCACTATATAACATGATTATCAGAATAAGATATAATGCCATATAACCTAATTATCACGATAAGACGTATTACTGCATACCTAATGAATATAGAAGTAACTGCAGATATAACAGAGATATTACACAAACAAGGCCTCAACCAATGTTTCGTGTTTGATATAAGCAGTACATACTAAACGGCTATATTACGTATTATTATGCCCTGAGGATTTGAACCGTATCATTCCATTCCAACCTTCGGTTGTGAAGCCTAAATCCAGTGCCATACAAGGTCAATGGAAGAGCCGGACTCCACGAACTCCCACCTCGTGGTCAGTACATGAGTACAACACAAGCAGGACCGTAGTCACATGCTGAAGTGGTCTTAACCACAGGGTCAGCTCCATAGGCTACCCTCACTCTAGCCCGCCTTGGTACAGGTCCCGGCGCTAGTAAAATTGAGCCACGAGCATGTTCACCGTGCTTTGAGCCATGAACGCATTCATGCTCCACACATCACATATCCTAAGCCATGGGCATGTTCACCATGCTCTTTATACATATCTGAGTCTGTAACCGAAGTTACACTCTTACCTCCTCATTTTCAGGCTAGGAGCAACCTACACATATTCAACAATATGCGCTTCCAGGTTAACTCGTAGGAGAACCTGTTTCACCATCACCAAGTCCTGACGATGATGGATTTATGGCCAGAGCAAACTACATGATATATTTTACTGTGATTAATTAGTATCTTTTAGATGGATTGCAAGATTCAACCAAGTTGTATAACATGCAAGATTTAACAGAAAGTAAACAACATTATATTATTATTGCAACCACATCAACTTGATCCATCTCAAGGATCCAACATCACATGTTACCACTTGGCCTCTTGCCAACCATCCAGATCCATCTTCAAGGATCATCACATACTATGGGACCTTAATCCCTCATCATGTACTGTCATTGCCTCTTCAAGGCTCATATCAACATCATGGAACAAACACATCATTCATACAACCTCATAGAATAATTATCAAAGTGATGTTACTCATCACATATATCTCATAGCCCTTTCATGGCTAATCATCACCTGCATGGTTAGGATACACAATAATTATAGCTTTAACATAAGGAATATGTTACTATCATGAAATGCCATTCAAGATACTCTACTTATCACTCTTACACTATTTGGTGATCAAGCGTATAAAGCAAATCATTAACAAGCCATATCCATACTTATCCTCATCTCAGAATTATACGAATAATCAAGATGTTCACACCATGTAAGTAGCCGTGTTAAGTATACAGAACAAGCACTACTATTACCACTATCATTACTGTCACCCTTCACCATCATTACTATTATCATCATTAAGCAACTACTAGTGTAACTACCACTCTTCTCTTTATTAATATCAGATAAGCATAAGGATCACATCATGTATATCATTACTACTACCTTCCTCATCGTCATCATCTTCTACTATTAGCATCATTATCACTGTTATTGTAGTTACCACTGTTAGCAAGACATTACCATGGTTTGTGCATATTTATTCACTTTCATTAAACAAGGAACCGTTACTGTAAAACCCTCACTATAGCTAACTACACCCTCACCAAAAGAAGGATACGAGGGTTACCACTACTTCACAACGGCTAGAACAAGGAATGCAGCAACGCTGCGCGACACATCATTACAAGAGTAACGCGCGTCAGAGAGGGTATCGGGCATCCATGCATATCGGGCAACGCCCGTTGCACTTCCTTCCGGCCGACACTCAAGGGGGTGTGACGCCCGTCACACGCTAGCCATATCACCCGACACTCCTACCAAAACGGCCAGGTCACAACCATCCCAACCACCAAGAGAGAGAGGGAGAGAGAGAGAAGAAACACTCCTCAAAATGTGCAACCACCAACCAAGGCCAATCGGCCAATACACACCAAAGAGAGGGGCGTGACGCCCGTCACAACCCAAGGTGTATCGCCCGTTACACCTCCTGCTATCGCCCAACAAAGACATATCGGCCAACACCTCACATAGCATAACGTCCAACCCAAGAAAGCTTTCCATACATGGCCCTATCGTCCAACTTAAGCAACCCACCATGCCACACGTAGTCTAACGTCCATTATAAGAACAAGGGTGTCACTTATCACAAGAAGAACCATATCGGCCAACAGGGTCACCATATCGGCCAACACTTCTTCTAGCTTAACCTATCGCCCATCACAAGGGCCGGGATATCACCCAACACCAAGAACACTCACTATGTCGTCCAATACAAGGAAAACCCTGTCGCCCAACACACCAAGGCAAGGGGTATCGCCCAACATGGGTCATCATCTACTTCCAGCCCAAGGAAACTCAAACCCTAGAGAGCAAGGTACACTAGGTCACAAGGAAACCCTAAACCCTAAGGAGGATCAGCCACCAAAGGTACAAAAGCAAGGAACTAGCTATTAACATATGAACAAGAACATAACAAGAGGTAATGGAGTTAGGGTTAGAAGCTATGCAACCTGCTTTAAGCTCCAAGCTCCAAGGAAGAAGAGGCACTCCAAGGTCCAAGGGATATCGTCCACCAAAGCTCCTCAAAGAGGGTGTATCGGCCACCACTGCAACTCCAGGAGAGTGTATCGGCCAACACAAGCAAAGAAGGAGAGGGGTGTCGTGCACTCAAGGTGGAGGAGAGACCAAAAGATCAAAGGAAAGCTAAGGCAAAGGGAAAGAGCCACCTATATAGAAGGGAAGGGAGGAGAAAACAAGGTAGGTCCATGCTATGTGTCGTCCACCCAAGGGACACTTGTCCTAGGGTTCAAGCCAACACTCTAGCACACCATGAGACACTTGTCCAAGATATGCACCAAGTGTTCACCAAACATGGTCAAGGCTGGACCAAGCAACATGGGCGACACAAACAGCAACTCTACTGGGCGACACACCAAGGCACTTGGGCGACACACATGGTTGTTGGACGACACAAACCATCCCAGGTCGACACACAACCTCCTTGGATGACACAAGCTAGTCTTGGCCGACACAAGACAAATCTTGGTCGACACAAGGCTCAACCAAGCCCAAACAAGGCACCTCAAGGCCCAAAACAACTCAACCAAGGCCCAAGAAACTCAAACAACAAGCCCAAGCCTTCCTCTCAACCGTAGAGGAAGCAAAGAGAGGGAAACATCTCACAAGATGGCAAACTTGCACAAAAAACCCTAAACTTGGGTTATTTGCAAGTAGCCCCTCGAACTCTCAACAAAGCACAACAAAAACCCTAATCACCACTAAAGGTGATTAGCAAGCACCAAAGCATCAAGGTTAAGTAAAACAAACAGGGTAAACCCTAAACGTAGGTCAGGGTCCTTACAAGCTAACCCCCTTCAAGGGATTTCGTCCCTAAAATCCGAAGAGAAAAGCGAGGGATACTTCCTCCTCATCTCTTCCACAAGCTCCCACGTGGCTTCCTCAACGCCACGACGCTGCCAAAGAACCTTCACAAGAACCATGTCCTTCCTTTTCAGCTTCTTGATCCTTCAGTCAAGGATCGCCACAGGACCTTCCTCGTAGGTCACAACTGCATCAAGCTCAACCTCGACTGGCTGTATCACTGTACCTGAATCCGGATGACTTTTCTTTAGCATACTGACATGAAATACTGGATGCAACCTGTGCAACTCTGGAGGCAACTCTAACTCGTAGGCTACCTTGCCAACACGTGCTACGACTGAGTAAGGCCCCATATACTTGAAAGATAACTTACCCTTCCGTCCAAACCTTAGCACACCCTTCCACGGTGAGACCTTAAGATACACTTTGTCTCCTACCTAGAACTCTAAAGGTCGTCGGTGATTGTCTGCATAAGACTTCTGCCTATCCTGTGCCACTTTCAACTGTTGATGTATCACTTTGATCTTATCTGTTGTCTGCTGTACTAACTCAGGACCCAAAAGCTGATACTCACCAGACTCATACCAACACAAAGGAGATCTGCACTTCCTTCCATACAAAGCCTCATAAGGATCCATGTCGATGCTCCGCTGATAGCTGTTGTTGTAGGCAAACTCTATCAAACTCAGATGTACATCCCAGTTGCCTAGAAACTGCAAAACACAAGCTCGAAAGAGATCTTCCAAAATCTGAATAGTCCTCTCCGACTGTCCATCTGTCTGCGGGTGAAAAGCTGTACTGAACCTTAACTGCGTTCTCAACGCCCTGTGCAACTATTCCCAAAAATGACTCGTAAACTGAGGACCTCTGTCAGAAACTATCGTTGCTGGCACACCATGCAAACGTACTATCTCATCCACATATACGCGAGCTAGTTTCTTAGTTGTATACGTCATCTTCACTGGTAGAAAATGGGCAGACTTGGTCAATCTGTCCACTATTACCCAAATGGAATCATGATTCCTAGTTGTCCGGGGTAGACCAACTACGAAATCCATGGTTATATGATCCCATTTCCACTACTATATCGACAAAGGTTGCGACGTACCTGCCGGCTTCTGATGTTCAGCCTTCACTTGCTGACATACCGCACATCTCGCCACAAACTCAGCTACATCTTTCTTCTAACCGGGCCACCAGTACAAGTCCTTCAGACTATGATACATCTTGGTGACACTTGGATGCATAGCATACATCGATGTATGTGCTTCCTCGAGCACCAACTTCCTCAGCTCATCAACATAAGGAACCACCATCCTATCACGATAGCAGACTAATCCATCCTCGGACTCATGAAATCCATCACGCTTCTCACTGCCGAACTCTGATCTGATCAACTGTACCGCATCATCTGTCTGCTGTGCATCCTTGATCTGTTGTCTCAACGTAGGCTTGACTTGCATCTGTGCGAAAAGACTAGGCAACAAGGAAACTTCCATCTGTACATTCATCTGTCGCAGAGAAACAAACATATCTCGCCTATGGCATACCAGAGAACTCAACTGTGCCTTCTTTGAAGAAAGAGAAGAAGATTTTCTGCTAAGCGCATCAGCTACCACGTTCGCCTTACCAGGGTGATACTTGATAGTGCAATCGTAATCATTGATCAACTCCATCCATCGACGCTGTCGCATGTTCAACTCTTGCTGCGTAAAGATATACTTCAGATTCTTATGATCCGTAAAGATTTAACACACTTCCCCATACAGATAGTGTCTCCAAATATTTAACGCATGAACCACTGCTGCCAACTCCAAGTCATGAGTCAGATAGTTTTCCTCATGCTTCTTGAGCTGTCACGAGGCAAAAGAAACCACATGATCTTCCTGTATCAACACACAACCTAAACCTTTCTAGGAAGCATCACAGAAAACAACATAGCCTTTCCCAGGCTCTGGCAAGATCAACACTGGAGCACTGGTCAGCTTCTCCTTCAAACTCTGGAAAGCTTGCTGACATCGATCATCCCAAACAAAAGGTACATCCTTCCTGGCCAACTTCATCATCGGCAACGCGATCACACTTAAGTCCTTGATAAACCTCCGGTAGTATCCTGCCAAACCAAGGAAACTACGAACTTCTGTCGGCGTCTTCGGTTGTTCCCAATCCACAACAGATTCCACCTTCTTTGGATCTACTTTGACTCCTTCAGTAGATACCACATGACCCAAGAAAGTCACTTCCGCCAACCAGAACTCGCACTTATTGAACTTGGCATACAACTGATGTTGACGAAGAAAAGTCAACGCTTGTTGCTCATGCTCTAGCCTGTCCCGGCTATAGATCAAGATGTCATCTATAAAGACTATAACAAACTGATCTAAGAACGGACGGAACACTCTGTTCATCAAGTCCATGAAAGCTGCAGGTGCATTGGTTAACCCAAACGGCATAACCACAAACTCAAAATGACCATACCTCGTCCTGAAAGCTGACTTTGGTATGTCATCCGCCTTTATCCTCAACTGATGATATCCAGACCGTAGATCGATCTTCGAAAACACTGTAGCACCACGCAACTGATCGAACAGATCATCTATCCTCGACAATGGGTACTTATTCTTGATCGTGACCTTGTTCAACTGCCAGTAATTTATACACAACCGCATCGAACCATCCTTCTTCTTAACAAACAACACGGGAGCACCCCAAGGTGACGTACTCGGTTGGATAAAACCTTTCTCCAAAAACTCTTGCAGCTATTCCTTCAACTCTGCCATCTCTGCTGGAGCCATCCTATACGGTGACTGTGCAACTGGATGTGTTCCTGGAATCAGATTGATCTCGAAATCAATCTCTCGGGGTGGAGGAACACCAGGAAACTCCTCAGGAAACACGTCTGCAAACTCTCGAACCACTGACACCTCCTCAAGACTGGGACCTTTCGCCTTAGTAACCACAATGGTATCCACCACGTGATCTAGGAACGCCTCACATCCTTGTCGCAGCAACTTATCTGCCACCATAGCTGACACCAAACACGTCGTAAGAATCTTCCTATCTCCCTAGAAGATCCACTTCTCTCCAGCAACATCAAACACTGCCTGCTTGGAACCACAGTCCAAGACAACCTTATACTTCTCTAAGGTATCCATCCTTAGGATAACATTGAAACCATGCATATCAAGTGGTATGAGATCCACTTGAATGCGGTGTCCTGAGAAAGACAAGACACAAGAGGGACACTCTTCTCTAAGCAAAGAGGAACCATCAAGAGGGGTTTCTAACAACAAGCTATCCCTCTTACAACTAACAGGTAAACGACAATTTTCAAGCATACTATAGGCGATAAAAGAGTGTGTAGCACCCGGGTCAACCAGAACAGATATAAAGAAAGAAGAAGACATATCAGAATGAAATAACTCCATCTGACCTGTCACCACTCGCGGGTTGACTATCTCCTCCGGCTGACTCATGGCATAGAATCGAGTCGTTGCTTACTGTCCACGACCTCTTCTTCCTTGAGAAGACGATCCAGCTTGAGACGCTTGACCACGTCCTCGTCCTCTGCTACCACTGTGCTGTGGCCTTTCTGACCTCTGAAAACTCTGCCTCGGCTGCTGCGTCACTTCAACATCTCTATTCAGGCAATTAAGCCTGAAATGCCCGACTTGACCACAAAGATGACATGCCTTGTCCTCAAATCGTGGCCTAGCTGGCCCTGTCACCGCCACAGAAGCTGAACTGTGCGCCTTAGACGGTGAAGAAACATAACCTTTCCCTTTACTCAGAGACCACTGAGATGGTACACCAGAACTTCTCATTGCAGATGGTGCTGAAAACCTGGACTTCTTAAAGCCACCAAACCTTCGTCCTTGAAACTGAGCAGGTCTTTTAAGAGACATAGATTCTCTTCCCTCCCTTACTGTTCTCTCAATCCTTCGAACAGATTCCATGAACGTAGCAAGCCGCTCTCAGTTTTCCAACGCAGACACCGATGTTGTCAACTCAGCACTCAAACCCTTCTCGAAACGTCTGATCCGTTCCTCATCTGTTGCCGCCATGTGAGGACAAAACCTCAACAGATCCATAAACTTAGCTTCATACTCGGTGATGTTCATCGTTCCTTGCCTCAGGTTCTCGAACTGACTCACCTTCTCATCCAGGTACGTCTTCAAAAAGTATCCGGTGACGAACTCTCGTCGAAACACTTCCCAACAGATCACATCACCGGGCCGCTTCTCTTCTTCGATGGTCCACCAGTGACCAGCACTACCTTTCAGAAGGTAGACAACATGCTTTACCTTGTCGGATTCGGGGATGTTAAGGATCTGGAAAGCCTTCTCGAGACTTGTCAGCCACAGATCTGCATCCGTTGGATCAGCCGTTCCAACATAATCTGAAGCTCCAACTCGGCGAAGCCGCTCGAAGGTCTTCCCAATACCCGATGCTTCTCCATGGGGAACCTGTGCTCACGGAGGAGGCTCTGGTAATCGCTCAACCATGAGATTCATCGCTCAACCATGAGATTCATCGTAGCCATTAACTGCCCCATAAGCTGTTTGTAAGCAGGATGTTCAAGTATGGCTGGGTTAAATTGGGGACCCTCAGACACCCGATCTTTATGTGCCTGCCCATCTGCTCCATCAACCGATGCAACATCACTGTACTCAGCAGAGTGTTCTTCATGGTTTCCAGACATCTTGACTTTTCTTCCGCTGAGGGCAGAAGATATTGTAAGAAAACCTGGAAAACTCATAAGAACAGACTCAACCTAGTCCTAAATCCCTATAGACTCAGCGAACCTATAGCTCTGATACCAAACTTGTGGCAACACATCCCATTATCACATAGATAACGAGGTGTTATGCGAAAACGTGCGGAAATCACCATAACCACAGATTATGAAAACACGGGTTAATTAAAACCGATTGCGGAAAACTGATAAACTGTGAAACTATTACATTCCAGTCCTCATCCTGCACAGAAACATGTCATATATATACATACACGAGATCTTATACGTATCCACAGCTCAAGAATAGCTGTTCATCCATCCCATGAGTTCACCACCTGTTCATATACATAGAGGCCCGCATTCGGCCAACAGCAGGTTATACAAAACATTATCGATCGTTCATCGTGAAACAACGTCCAAAACACTGCCAAGGACCTGAGAGTACAGGGATGACTCTAGACTCTACTACAAAACATCCAAAACAGCAGCATATCCATCGCGTGCCTTCTACTGCTCGTCAAGTTGCTCGTACGCAACACCACGACCACGACCACGTCTACCTCGACCACCAAAAAAGGGTGCAACCAGCGGGGTGAGACAATTGAACATTGTCCCAGTGGGAAACATAACTCTCCACCGCAACTATAGAACCTCAGCAAGATAAACTATAAAAGCTAACAACAGGTATAACAAGAGCAACCTATATAAAGCAAAGCAATTCTAAGCTTACCAGCTGTACAAAAGCATATAACCAGATATCTCTCAGTGGAACATGATTGACAAGATAAGATATATCACTATATAACATGATTATCAGAATAAGATATAATGCCATATAACCTAATTATCACGATAAGACGTATTACCTCATACCTGATGAATATAGAAGTAACTGCAGATATAACAGAGATATTACACAAACAAGGCCTCAACCAATGTTTCGTGTTTGATATAAGCAGTACATACTAAACGGCTGTATTACATATTATTATGCCCTGAGGATTTGAACCGTACCGTTAAATTCCAACCTTCAGCTGCGAAGCCTAAATCCAGTGCCATACAAGGTCAATGGAAGAGCCGTACTCCACGACCTCCCACCTCGTGGTCAGTACACAAGTACAACACAAGCAGGACCGTAGTCACATGTTGAAGTGGTCTTAACCACATGGTCAGCTCCATAGGCTACCCTCACTCTAGCCCGCCTTGGTACAGGTCCCGGCGCTAGTAAAACTGAGCCACAGGCCTGTTCACCGTGCTTTGAGCCATGAACGCATTCATGCTCCACACATCACATATCCTAAGCCATGGGCCTGTTCACCATGCTCTTTATACATATCTGAGTCTGTAACCGAAGTTACACTCTTACCTCCTCATTTTTAGGCTAGGAGCAACCTACACATATTCAACAATATGCGCTTCCAGGTTAACCCGTAGGAGAACCTGTTTCACCATCACCAAGTCTTGAAGATGATGGATCTATGGCCAGGGCAAACTACATGATATATTTTACTGTGATTAATTAGTATCTTTTAGATGGATTGCAAGATTCAACCAAGTTGTATAACATGCAAGATATAATAGAAAGTAAACAACATTATATTATTATTGCAACCACATCAACTTGATCCATCTCAAGGATCCAACATCACATGTTACCACTTGGCCTCTTGCCAACCATCCAGATCCATCTTCAAGGATCATCACATACTATGGGACCTTAAGCCCTCATCATGTACTGTCATTGCCTCTTCAAGGCTCATATCAACATCATGGAACAAACACATCATTCATACAACCTCATAGAATAATTATCAAAGTGATGTTACTCATCACATATATCTCATAGCCCTTTCATGGCTAATCATCACCTGCATGGTTAGGATACACAATAATTATAGCTTTAACATAAGGAATATGTTACTATCATGAAATGCCATTCAAGATACTCTACTTATCACTCTTACACTATTTGGTGATCAAGCGTATAAAGCACATCATTAACAAGCCATATCCATACTTATCCTCATCTCAGAATTATATGAATAATCAAGATGTTCACACCATGTAAGTAGCCGTGTTAAGTATACAGAACAAGCACTACTATTACCACTATCATTACTGTCACCCTTCACTATCATTACTATTATCATCATTAAGCAACTACTAGTGTAACTACCACTCTTCTCTTTATTATTATCAAATAAGCATAAGGATCACATCATGTATATCATTACTACTACCTTCCTCATCGTCATCATCTTCTACTATTAGCATCATTATCACTGTTATTGTCGTTACCACTGTTAGCAAGACATTACCATGGTTTGTCCATATTTATTCACTTTCATTAAACAAGGAACCGTTACTGTAAAACCCTCACTATAGCTAACTACACCCTCACCAAAAGAAGGATACGAGGGTTACCACTACTTCACAACGGCTAGAACAAGGAATGCAGCAACGCTGCGCGACACAGCATTACAAGGGTAACGCGCGTCAGAGAGGGTATCGGGCATCCATGCATATCAGGCAACGCCCGTTGCACTTCCTGCCGGCCGACACTCAAGGGGGCGTGACGCCCGTCACACGCTAGCCATATCACCCGACACTCCTACCAAAACGGCCAAGTCACAACCATCCCAACCACCAAGAGAGAGAGAGGGAGAGAGAGAAGAAACACTCCTCAAAACGTGCAACCACCAACCAAGGCCTATCGGCCGATACACACCAAAGAGAGGGGCGTGACGCCCGTCACAACCCAAGGTGTATCGCCCGTTACACCTCCTGCTATCGCCCAACAAAGACATATCAGCCAACACCTCACATAGCATAACGTCCAACCCAAGAAAGCTTGCCATACATGGCCCTATCGTCCAACTTAAGCAACCCACCATGCCACACGTGGTCTAACGTCCATTATAAGAACAAGGGTGTCGCTTATCACAAGAAGAACCATATCGGCCAACAGGGTCACCATATTGGCCAACACTTCTTCTAGCTTAACCTATCGCCCATCACAAGGGCCGGGATATCACCCAACACCAAGAACACTCACTATGTCATCCAATACAAGGACAACCCTGTCGCCCAACACACCAAGGCAAGGGGTATCGCCCAACATGGGTCATCATCTACCTCCAGCCCAAGGAAACTCAAACCCTAGAGAGAAAGGTACACTAGGTCACAAGGAAACCCTAAACCCTAAGGAGGATCGGCCACCAAAGGTACAAAAGCAAGGAACTAGCTATTAACATATGAACAAGAACATAACAAGAGGTAATGGAGTTAGGGTTAGAAGCTATGCAACCCGCCTTAAGCTCCAAGCTCCAAGGAAGAAGAGGCACTCTAAGGTCCAAGGGATATCGTCCACCAAAGCTCCTCAAAGAGGGTGTATCGGCCACCACTGCAACTCCAGGAGAGTGTATCAGCCAACACAAGCAAAGAAAGAGAGGGGTGTCGTGCACTCAAGGTGGAGGAGAGACCAAAAGATCAAAGGAAAGCTAAGGCAAAGGGAAAGAGCCACCTATATAGAAGGGAAGGGAGGAGAAAACAAGGTAGGTCCATGCTATGTGTCGTCCACCCAAGGGACACTTGTCCTAGGGTTCAAGCCAACACTCTAGCACACCATGAGACACTTGTCCAAGATATGCACCAAGTGTCCACCAAACATGGTCAAGGCTGGACCAAGCAACATGGGCGACACAAAAAACAACTCTACTGGGCGACACACCAAGGCACTTGGGCGACACACATGGTTGTTGGATGACACAAACCATCCCAGGTCGACACACAACCTCCTTGGATGACACAAGCTAGTCTTGGCCGACACAAGGCTCAACCAAGCCCAAACAAGGCACCTCAAAGCCCAAAACAACTCAACCAAGGCCCAAGAAACTCAAACAACAAGCCCAAGCCTTCCTCTCAACCGTAGAGGAAGCAAAGAGAGGGAAACATCTCACAAGATGGCAAACTTGCACACAAAACCCTAAACTTGGGTTATTTGCAAGTAGCCCCTCGAACTCTCAACAAAGCACAACAAAAACCCTAATCACCACTAAAGGTGATTAGCAAGCACCAAAGCATCAAGGTTAAGTAAAACAAACAGGGTAAACCTAAACGCAGGTCAGGGTCCTTACAAGCTAACCCCCTTTAAGGGATTTCGTCCCTGAAATCCGAAGAGAAAAGCGAGGGATACTTCCTCCTCATCTCTTCCACAAGCTCCCACGTGGCTTCCTCAACGCCACGACGCTGCCAAAGAACCTTCACAAGAACCATGTCCTTCCTCTTCAGCTTCTTGATCCTTCGGTCAAGGATCACCACAGGACCTTCCTCGTAGGTCACATCTGCATCAAGCTCAACCTCGACTGGCTGTATCACTATACCTGAATCCGGATGACTTTTCTTTAGCATACTGACATGAAATACTGGATGCAACCTGTGCAACTCTAGAGGCAACTCTAACTCGTAGGCTACCTTGCCAACACGTGCTACGACTGAGTAAGGCCCCATATACCTGGGAGCTAACTTACCCTTCCGTCCAAACCTTAGCACACCCTTCCACGGCGAGACCTTAAGATACACTTTGTCTCATACCTGGAACTCTAAACGTCATCGGTGATTGTCTGCATAAGACTTTTGCCTGTCCTGTGCCACTTTCAACTGTTGCTGTATCACTTTGATCTTATCTGTTGTCTGCTGTACTAACTCAGGACCCAAAAGCTGATACTCACCAGACTCATACCAACACAAAGGAGATCTGCACTTCCTTCCATACAAAGCCTCATAAGGAGCCATGTCGATGCTCCGCTGATAGCTGTTGTTGTAGGCAAACTCTATCAAACTCAGATGTACATCCCAGTTGCCTAGAAACTGCAAAACACAAGCTCGAAGGAGATCTTCCAAAATCTGAATAGTCCTCTCCGACTGTCCATCTGTCTGTGGGTGAAAAGCTGTACTGAACCTTAACTGCGTTCTCAACGCCCTGTGCAACTATTCCCAAAAACGACTCGTAAACTGAGGACCTCTGTCAGAAACCATCGTTGCTGGCACACCATGCAAACGTACGATCTCATCCACATATACTCGAGCTAGTTTCTTAGCTGTATATGTCATCTTCACTGGTAGAAAATGGGCAGACTTGGTCAATCTGTCCACTATTACCCAAATGGAATCATGATTCCTAGTTGTCCGGGGTAGACCAACTACGAAATCCATGGTTATATGATCCCATTTCCACTACGATATTGACAAAGGTTGCAACGTACCTACTGGCTTCTGATGTTCAGCCTTCACTTGCTGACATACCGCACATCTCGCCACGAACTCAGCTACATCTTTCTTCAAACCGGGCCACCAGTACAAGTCCTTCAGACTATGATACATCTTGGTGACACCTGGATGCATAGCATACATCAATGTATGTGCTTCCTCGAGCACCAACTTCCTCAGCTCATCAACATAAGGAACCACCATCCTATCACGATAGCAGACTAATCCATCCTCGGACTCATGAAATCCATCATGCTTCTCACTGCCAAACTCTGATCTGATCAACTGTACTGCATCATCTGTCTGCTATGCATCCTTGATCTGTTGTCTCAACGTAGGCTTGACTTGCATCTGTGCGAAAAGACCAGGCAACAAGGAAACTTCCATCTGTACATTCATCTGTCGCAGAGAAACAAACATATCTCGCCTATGGCATACCAGAGAACTCAACTGTGCCTTCTTTGAAGAAAGAGAAGAAGACTTTCTGCTAAGCGCATCAGCTACCGCGTTTGCCTTACCAGGGTGATACTCGATAGTGCAATCGTAATCATTGATCAACTCCATCCATCGACGCTGTCGCATGTTCAACTCTTGCTGCGTAAAGATATACTTCAGATTCTTATGATCCGTAAAGATTTAACACACTTCCCCATACAGATAGTGTCTCCAAATCTTTAACGCATGAACCACTACTGCCAACTCCAAGTCATGAGTCAGATAGTTTTCCTCATGCTTCTTGAGCTGTCACGAGGAAAAAGAAACCACATGATCTTCCTGCATCAACACACAACCTAAACCTTTCTTGGAAGCATCACAGAAAACAACATAGCCTTTCCCAGGCTCTTGCAAGATCAACACTGGAGCACTGGTCAGCTTCTCCTTCAAACTCTGGAAAGCTTGCTGACATCGATCATCCCAAACAAAAGGTACATCCTTCCTGGCCAACTTCATCATCGGCAACACGATCACACTGAAGTCCTTGATAAACCTCCGGTAGTATCTTGCCAAACCAAGGAAACTACGAACTTCTGTCGGCGTCTTCGGTTGTTCCCAATCCGCAACAGATTCCACCTTCTTCGGATCTACTTTGACTCCTTCAGCAGATATCACATGACCTAAGAAAGTCACTTCCGCCAACCAGAACTCGCACTTACCGAACTTGGCATACAACTGATGTTGACGAAGAAGAGTCAACGCTTGCCGGAGATGTTGCTCATGCTCTAGCCTGTCCCGGCTATAGATCAAGATGTCATCTATAAAGACTACAACAAACTGATCTAAGAACGGACGGAACACTCTGTTCATCAAGTCCATGAAAGCTGTAGGTGCATTGGTTAACCCAAACGGCATAACCACAAACTGAAAATGACCATACCTCGTCCTGAAAGCTGACTTTGGTATGTCATCCGCCTTTATCCTCAACTGATGATATCCAGACCGTAGATCAATCTTCGAAAACACTGTAGCACCACGCAACTGATCGAACATATCATCTATCCTCGGCAACGGGTACTTATTCTTGATCGTGACCTTGTTCAGTTGCCGGTAATCTATACACAACCGCATCGAACCATCCTTCTTCTTAACAAACAACACGAGAGCACCCCAAGGTGACGTACTCGGTTGGATAAAACCTTTCTCCAAAAAATCTTGCAGCTATTCCTTCAACTCTGCCATCTCTGCTGGAGCCATCCAATACGGTGGCTGTGCAACTGGATGTGTTCCTGGAATCAGATTGATCTCGAAATCAATCTCTCGGGGTGGAGGAACACCAGGAAACTCCTCAGGAAACACGTCTGCAAACTCTCGAACCACTGACACCTCCTCAAGACTGGGACCTTTCGCCTTGGTAACCACAACGGTATCCACCATGTGATCTAGGAACGCCTCACATCCTTGTCGCAACAACTTATCTGCCACCATAGCTGACACCAAACACGTCAAAAGAATCTTCCTATCTCCCTAGAAGATCCACTTCTCTCCAGCAACATCAAACACTGCCTGCTTGGAACCACAGTCCAAGACAACCTTATACTTCTCTAAGGTATCCATCCCTAGGATAACATCGAAACCATGCATATCAAGTGGTATGAGATCCACTTGAATGCGGTGTCCTGAGAAAGACAAGACACAAGATGGACACTCTTCTCTAAGCAAAGAGGAACCATCAAGAGGGGTTTCTAACAACAAGCTATCCCTCTTACAACTAACAGGTAAACGACAGTTTTCAAGCATACTATAGGCGATAAAAGAGTGTGTAGCACCCGGGTCAACCAGAACAGATATAAAGCAAGAAGAAGACATATCAGAATGAAATAACTCCATCTGACCTGTCACCACTCGCGGGTTGACTATCTCCTCTGGCTGACTCATGGCATAGAATCGAGTCGTTGCTTACTGTCCACGACCTCTTCTTCCTTGAGAAGACGATCCAGCTTGAGACGCTTGACCACGTCCTCGTCCTCTGCTACCACTGGGCTGTGGCCTTTCTGACCTCTGAAAACTCTGCCTCGGCTGCTGCGTCACTTCAACATCTCTATTCGGGCAATTAAGCCTGAAATGCCTGACTTGACCACAAAGATGACATGCCTTGTCCTCAAATCGTGGCCTAGCTGGCCCTGTCACCGCCACAGAAGCTGAACTGTGCGCCTTAGACGATGAAGAAACATAACATTTCCCTTTACTCAGAGACCACTGAGATGGTACACCAGAACTTCTCATTGCTGATGGTGTTGAAAACCTGGGCTTCTTAAAGCCACCAAACCTTCGTCCTTGAAACTGAGCAGGTCTTTTAAGAGACATAGACTCTCTTCCCTCCCTTACTGTTCTCTCAATCCTTCGAACAGATTCCATGAACGTAGCAAGCCGCTCTCAGTTTTCCAACGCAGACACCGATGTTGTCAACTCAGCACTCAAACCCTTCTCGAAACGTCTGATCCGTTCCTCATCTGTTGCCGCCATGTGAGGACAAAACCTCAACAGATCCATAAACTTAGCTTCATACTCGGTGATGTTCATCGTTCCTTGCCTCAGGTTCTCGAACCGACTCACCTTCTCATCCAGGTACGTCTTCGAAAAGTATCCGGTGACGAACTCTCGTTGAAACACTTCCCAACAGATCACCTCACCGGGCCGCTTCTCTTCTTCGATGGTCCACCAGTGACTAGCACTACCTTTCAGAAGGTAGACAACATGCTTTACCTTGTCATCTTCGGGGATGTCAAGGATCTGGAAAGCCTTCTCGAAACTTGTCAGCCACAGATCTGCATCCGCTGGATCAGCCGTTCCAGCATAATCTGAAGCTCCAACTCGGCGAAGCCGCTCTAAGGTCTTCCCAATACCCGATGCTTCTCCATGGGGAACCTGTGCTCACGGAGGAGGCACTGGTAATCGCTCAACCATGAGATTCATCGCTCAACCATGAGATTCATCATAGCCATTAACTGCCCCATAAGCTGTTGGTAAGCAGGATGTTCAAGTATGGCTGGGTTAAATTGGGGACCCTCAGACATGGATCTTTATGTGCCTGTCCATATGCTCCATCAACCGATGCAGCATCACTGTACTCAGCAGAGTGTTCTTCATGGTTTCTAGACATCTTGACTTTTCTTCCGCTGAGGGTAGAAGATATTGTAAGAAAACCTGGAAAACTCATAAGAACAGACTCAACCTAGTTCTAAATCCCTATAGACTCAGCGAACCTATAGATATGATACCAAACTTGTGGCAACACATCCCATTATCACACAGATAACGAGGTGTTACGCGAAAACGTGCGGAAATCACCATAACCACAGATTATGAAAACACGGGTTAATTAAAACCGATTGCGGAAAACTGATAAACTGTGAAACTATTACATTCCAGTCCTCATCCTGCACAGAAACATGTCATATATATACATACACGAGATCTTATACATATCCACAGCTCAAGAACAGCTGTTCATCCATCCCATGAATTCACCACCTGTTCATATACATAGAGGCCCGCATTCGGCCAACAGCAGGTTATACAAAACATTATCGATCGTTCATCGTGAAACAACGTCCAAAACACTACCAAGGACCTGAGAGTACAGGGATGACTCTAGACTCTACTACAAAACATCCAAAACAGCAGCATATCCATCGCTTGCCTTCTACTGCTCGTCAAGTTGCTCGTCCGCAACACCACGACCACGACCACGTCTACCTCGACCACCTAAAAAGGGTGCAACCAGCGGGGTGAGACAATTGAACATTGTCCCAGTGGGAAACATAACTCTCCACCGCAACTATAGAACCTCAGCAAGATAAACTATAAAAGCTAACAACAGGTATAACAAGAGCAGCCTATATAAAGCAAAGCAATTCTAAGCTTACCAGCTGTACAAAAGCATATAACCAGATATCTCTCAGTGGAACATGATTGACAAGATAAGATATATCACTATATAACATGATTATCAGAATAAGATATAATGCCATATAACCTAATTATCACGATAAGACGTATTACCGCATACCTGATGAATATAGAAGTAACTGCAGATATAACAGAGATATTACACAAACAAGGCCTCAACCAATGTTTCATGTTTGATATAAGCAGTACATACTAAACGGCTGTATTACGTATTATTATGCCCTGAGGATTTGAACCGTACCGTTCAATTCCAACCTTCGGCTGCGAAGCCTAAATCCAGTGCCATACAAGATCAATGGAAGAGCCGGACTCCACGACCTCCCACCTCGTGGTCAGTACACGAGTACAACACAAGCAGGACCGTAGTCACATGCTGAAGTGGTCTTAACCACATGGTCAGCTCCATAGGCTACCCTCACTCTAGCCCGCCTTGGTACAGGTCCCGACGCTAGTAAAACTGAGCCACGGGCCTGTTCACCGTGCTTTGAGCCATGAACGCATTCATGCTCCACACATCACATATCCTAAGCCATGGGCCTGTTCACCATGCTCTTTATACATATCTGAGTCTGTAACCAAAGTTACACTCTTACCTCCTCATTTTCAGGCTAGGAGCAACCTACACCTATTCAACAATATGCGCTTCCAGGTTAACCCGTAGGAGAACCTGTTTTACCATCACCAAGTCCTGAAGATGATGGATCTATGGCCAGGGCAAACTACATGATATATTTTACTGTAATTAATTAGTATCTTTTAGATGGATTGCAAGATTCAACCAAGTTGTATAACATGCAAGATATAACAGAAAGTAAACAACATTATATTATTATTGTAATCACATCAACTTGATCCATCTCAAGGATCCAACATCACATGTTACCACTTGGCCTCTTGCCAACCATACACTACCAGAAAACTCAGAATTAACTACATTTATCCTAGCTATAATTGATGCATATGTAACTAACGATGGTTTTTCTTTACAATTCATTAGAGGTGTAAGTAAAAAATGTAAGCAGTTACAAACACCACGCAATAGACAAAAAAATACATTTTCACTCAAGCCCGCCAATCTATCAATTTCATTTGGCCGATTCCAACACAAATATTGGGCGTGTTTCCCCCCTCGTAACCTCATTGTTGTGGGAAATAATTGATCCTTTCCGCAAACCACTTCTTCGGCAAAGGAGATGAACGGGAGGAGATAACCTCCACCGTAGCAACAACAGATGTGTGGGCTGATGGGGAAGTTTGAACTCGGCAGCATACCGGTATCTCTCATTACTAGTTATCTGTTGATTTTGCAGCACGGAAGAGAAACCACACGCATGACTAAGAAAATTCGAAATTTCCCATTCTGTTGGGAAACAACTTGGATTACCACACAGAGATGGGGAGCGGCAGTAAGGACACTGGTGGGAGGATTATAACCACTGCGGCTGTTGCTGCATCTGGTCAGACTCATCCATGATTGCTGTGTAGATCTTCATCTAGTCCTACTGATGTGAGGTTTCTTTCATATCTTGGAGAGATTATAGGTAAAAAACTCCCATCTTCTTTGTTGTCCCTGTGTTGTCATCTATGCTTTTGAACATTAATACATCATTTATAGCATGCCCATCAGTCCTTGTTTGTCAACTTCACTCTCAAATCCATTATGAATCTGACCTTCATGCCGCTTGGGATCTACACCATGTCATGCCTCTTCAAATGTCTGGCTATTAACCTCATCACCATCACCTCGTCATAGAGTCCAAGCTCAGGGATGCAATTTTGCCTGAGAATAACCCCTACACTTTCATAGCTACATTCTCTGTAGGTGTTTTCCAGTCTTCCCTTGAACTACCCAAGTACGACAACGCTACATATATGACATCTACATACATGCATACCCGAAATGCATACTAACATATTTTGTGAGTAGATATTAGCTACACATTTAAGCTAGAGAAAGAAGAAGAATTTTTTTTTGCATTGCACCTCTCTATTTTTCTTCTCTCCTGATGAGGAGAAATGTTCTTTGGAATGGCCCAGCTAGCTGGTTTTGATATACCCAAACATCTCGTGGGTATTTCTTCCACTCTATAGGTTAAGCTCTGTGGTTGACTTCCTATTGAAGTTGATGTTGCTCCTTTGTCTAGCTACATCAGATTCCCTTTTAGTATCATCCATCGTGGCCTCCTGTATTCAGAAAATAAAAGAGGCGTGTGTTCTTCAAATCATGCACTTATTTTAGAAAAGTTAAAGCTGACAAGATCATGTTTACATAGAGAATCTGGTCATGTGTGTCCAGTACATCTACTTGTTTATTTGTTGACCTATTGCTCCAGTGGGTCCCATGTTGTGAGCTTGGTAGGTTGTGCTTATGGGATTCTACATACTAACATTTCTTTTCACAGCAAGATAAATTGTATATAGATCTTGTCCCATCTCTATTTGATTGGATGACTAAGTGTTTTCATAATATTTTGCTAACTCACCCACTGACAGCTTTGTATTTCACCACTAACCAGCAACATTTCGATAGATTCCATTAATTAATAGATGAGCTTGTTTGTTATTTATTTAGTGCTATGTCTATGAAATTTTTTCTCATCAATAGTTGTTCTTTTTTGTAGATATCACAACACATACATCGCAAAGATCTTAAGAACATAGTTTGAACAGTTTGATAGCTCACAAATGCAACTAGTAGGCCAACCCCACAGCCCATTATCTTTTTCATGTATTGGATCATCCATTATATAAAGTCTCATTCTATCATTACCAATCTTCTATAGATATCGACTGATTCTAGGTGAACTTCCCTGCTTCCAATTTTGTTTTTCTTCTAAAGAAGTATAACTTTCCTCTATTTTGGGGTCTTATCTGCTTTGCACAAAGCAAGGGGCCATACTGCTAGGCAATAGGGTGGACAAAACCAGACCCTAACCCCTAAACCCGACTAAGGCAGGGCGAGAACTACTTTTTGACATGACTTAAAATTAATATGTACCTCTTAAACTAATAAAGTATTTGTGGTCCAGGTCTTATATCTATATACATAACCCGGTTAATATGGAAGTCCAAAAATAACAGATTATATGTTTTCATTTTGTGGCACAAATGTCATTGTTCTTATGCTTTTTAACAAGCGCATGCAATACATTAAAAAGGCTAAAGGTTGCTATCTAATAAATTTTTAATAAAATATATATGCATATTAAATTTGTTTTTTTATACTTTTCATTCATTGTTATTGTACTCTATATCATGGCAATAAACAAGTGTCTAGGTGCTAGGAATTTTGACTTGCGACTTTTGAGTGGTAATTACCTAACGTGAGAAGGTCATCTATTTGTTGCACCTGTTTGTTTACTGAAAGGCTTACAATACATTTCTTTGGTCTGAAAATTACAAATATCAATTTGTAGGTGTTCATTAGTTGTCAGTCTTTTTTTCAATTTTATAATTGCATTCTAACATGTAATTTGATAGTGTAGAATGAGACACAAGAGGGATGTAAAAACAAGATTATCTAAAGATTAAAGGACAAGTCAGAAACACAGAAACATAATGAAATTGTGAACTGGCTGTATACAGGTAGTTGAGGCTCATCAACACCTTGAGGACACATGAGGTGCCTAAACTTATTGTTGATGAGTTTATATGTTCAACATGGTATTCCATATATAGATTGGGTCTTCCGAAACTCCTAGTGCCATGAGATTAAGTTCTTGATAAGTATCTAAGTTTCAAAAATTCTCTTGGTTTATATTTGATATAGTGTTGCTTAATACATACAACTTTAAGAATCTCATACAGATTTAACACAACCAAATATTATAAATTTTAACAATACCACAATATATAAAAGGAACGTTTTGTTTAGTTACTAGAGGATAATATATTTTACAAAACTATGTTGGGAATGTTTAGATTCTTAATATTGCTTATGTCCACTAGATATAAAGGATCCTTTTCCCATAGTTTCTAAAAAATATACAAAGAGTCGTATCTCACAATCTAGTTACTTGAATAATAGAATAAAATTTAAACATGAGAGAAAGAATATAACATACCAACTGCCAATATTTATTTCTTACCCTTCAGTAAGTTGCCTTAAGAAGTTATGGGCAACGTTGCAGTCAACTTCCCATGTTATGCTCTTCCATATTTATATCCATAAAAGGTCATGGTTTTGAATAACAAGGCACACTTTTTCCGTCAACCATTTTCATTACAAATTCTGGATATCAATTCCAACAATTCTTATTACCCTAGCATTTGAATAGTGAGATATCTATAAAAGAACAATGGTACTGCATTGTTTGTCTATGAAATAATTATATGTACAAGTAAGACTCATTCCCCGTCTCCTCCATATGCTCCTCCTCGCTCCCCCTTTATTTTAAATACAAATTATGATGAGATCAAAACAGACTTCTTTTATTTGGTTTCTAATTACATATTGTGGTTAGTGCATCTCTTTGATACTTCAACTAACTAATCGTGATTTGCAGTGCCGAGATTCCTATTCAAAAAACACTTCATTAACAGGAAATAGTACAGTTTGTCAGGATAACATACAGGTTTGATATTCTCTACCCATTAAAGTGTCTATCACACATTTCCGACTCTCAAGCAACAGTTGTTATCCATAACAATAGTTGAAATGTGAAAGCACCACGTGGTTAAACCTTAGTTGTTAGAGAATTATGCACTTGGTGGTGTATATATCTATTACTGTAAAACCTCCCTCCAGTACAAGACTAGGGGATATCCAGATAGGTTTTAAGGGGAGTTAGGCACCAATGGACCACGGGCTTCCCCTGCATGGCTGTATTTCCTGTCATATGCATATACATGTCAGGTACTTTGTAGAAGTGCTTCATTGGAAGGTTAAATGTACGAGGAGCGTAACCATATCCTCTAGAGGATGACCATTAACAATGTAAGAATGAGATCTTACGGGCTGGGGCTTAGCAACCTGAACAACTCTCTTCATGTGAACCTTTGTGTTCTCCAACTATATGAGCCTTTTCTGTAAGGGAACCACTGAATACTTGTCTTCAAGCTTGCGCTCCTTAATGCACTTGTGAACTGACAATGGATTTCAGAGCATGGAGCTCCCTTTCACATTCGTCAATATACTAGGCCCCTTGAGAGATGTTTCCTAATTTAGTGACTACATACTTCTTTGCATCATTCAAGTAAGTCTTGAGAAAATGATAGGAGGAAATTTGTTCTGTCACATTAATTGCATATGCCAAATTCACAATTCTATCTATTTTCTACTGTTCACAACCACTTCAATAATTGCTGGTATCCTTTTTGTCAGCCCAAAAGATCAACCCAAATCACCTGTCTGGCAACAATGACAAACAGAAGGGACGAGTTTGTTGATTTCATCCTGATTGAGTATCTTTAAAAGTAGCTAGAATTGAAGCAATACGTGCATTTTCAACGAGTTCTGACTATTGACATCAAGCTCAAAATATCTTGCTCTGCTTTCCATTCATCAACTAAATTCGATTTTCATATTAACGAGAATGTCAGTGCAAACAGAACCATAAGATCCATTTCCCTAAATCTATATCTATTTTTAACATCTTGGTTCTAGATGGTTTGGAAAGCTTTGTAGCTGATGAGTCCCTTCTAATATAGTTATTATTGCATTGGTTTCGATTACTATGTGACTGTCTCTAAGTTGTTTGTTTTTGTTTTTCTAAGATAATGTCCAAACATCTTTTTTCGGTTGATTGTTGGACCTTTATTCCTTTTTGGAGAAAGCATTTTTGTTGTGGGGTACTTCTCACTTTGTTCTTGTGGTAGGTGCCATGCCACTTCTGATGAACCTTTCCAAAAAAGCAACTGAAATCATGTTCGTGTTTCACCTTCAGTGTATGGTTTTTGCTTATATTTTTGTATAACTTCAGAGTTGATTATGATGAAATGTCTGCTTAACATTCTATGATAATTATGTGGTTTAAGAGCTCCTCCATTTCCTATCCAACACTTTGTTTACCCAATTATATTAGGTAGGTGGATAGTTGGCTGATGTTTTAGGGCCTTTTGGTTGTCAATTTAACCACACATTAATGTGTTTACATATATTCTTTATTATGATGTGGAGCAGACTTACTATCCCTGAGACACTTTTTGCTGGTGCAAAAGCCAAAAGTATGTTTTAGTAGATTCTTTTGTTCACTTGATAATTGGAAAGATTGCTTAAAATTTGTTCTATATTACTCATAATTGTAGCTTGTATGCTGATAGATATGTTACATTTTTTAGTATTCACAAAGGCTAGTGAAATCCACCTTGCTTTTTCATGATGAACTATGCATGCACAAAGTTTTAGAACTTGTAGGTGATATTTTGCTTCTTGTAGCTGATAGTAATGAGTCTGTCAGTAATTGCTCAGGATGCCATGATTGAGGCAGTTGTTTCTTAAAAAATGGTATTATCCAAGCATGTTAGACTATATGTCTTTTTTGGCCAGATTGATGGATAAAGATGTAGATTGACAACTTGTTTTGTTATTCTGGATAGGTCATTTTCTATTCCAAACCATTTTGAACTGAACTGAGTTTTCCCCCTTCTGTTTACTTTCTTCAGTGTCGTGATAGTTGCTCGGGATGCCATGATTGAAGCAGTTGTTTCTAGAAAAATGGTACATACTTCTGCCTTTCTAGTGAGATAAAGTGCTTTAAATGGAAGCTTGTCTGCTTAGTGTTGTACGTGTGTTTGGTCATCTAATTAGGGAGTTACTGATGTCATGTATGAACTCCAGAAAAATTTTCTTTTATATATAACAAAAACAATACACAATCCACTATTCAACACATAGATTCTATATTTTTCCTAATTTATGGTTTAATAGACTGCTTAATGCCATGCTTAACATTTTTGCCACTAACCTAATATATATAGCTTGAAGTTATCTCATAGACAGCTGAGTTATAAAGTTTTTTTGGACGTTTCATCTTCTCAAATGACATCTATGAACTATTTGTCCATATCATGCTTCCTCGAATGATATTGGATGCTATTTTAGAATTATGTAACATCCTTGATGAACCTTTGGGTGCTGAATTCAGCATCCATAGTTGTCTCTTGGCTACACTATAACTCTCTTTCACATACGACAACAATAGCTCTAGTAGCATAGGGAGTGACAATTGCACCCCGAGAAGCAATCCAAAATATTCCATACACATTATGCATGAACATCACCACATCTCCCATGAACACATTAAAAGAAACATGACATACAAGTAATACTTTGATTGATTTCTCCCCGTGCAACAACTTGAGTGAAGAGAAATCACGTAGACTAAAAATCTGATTTTAATTACTTCTAAAGCACATCTTGTATACATAGTAAACATCTTATCTACAAGGTTAGATCATATCCCAAATGTTTGAAATGGTGCAATACAATGTACATGAACATTATATTTAGTCTAGAGAGATACTTCCTATTTTTAATCATTTTTTGCAGTCCCCTTTTTCTATATATTTCATGAATGTCTACTGAATAATAACAGTAGACCAAATTACATTGTGTAAATAGTCATCTAAATTTTATGTGCTGTTTAACCAAATATATGAGCAATTTGCCAAAAAGTTAAGATTACAGGACTTGGAGAGCTGAAATCTACATTAGACCTTCAGTAGAATACAGAAAAGTAGTAAATTTGCTAGTTATCACTTTAAACCAATTGATAGATAAATTAATTAATAAATTTGAGTGTTTGTTGGATTTTCCTCCTTGAAATGCCAGTGTTCAGATCCATAAAATCCTCAACATTATAGTAGTTTTCGACACTTCACGAGATTAACATTTACAGGGAAGAAAAAATGAACATGGGCAAATTCGTTGACAGTTAGATTACAGCTGGGTCAACATGGTTGAATCTAGAAGTGAGACCAGGTTTACCGTCCAAAGTTCTTTTTCAATTCTTCTTGTATGTATGTCTTTGTACTTCGTGAGGAGCTCTGACTTTATTCTTGGTGCATCATAGGAGTTGTGCTCTTTCCCCTTGCTAGAACTTGTGCCACGTGGAACTTAACACAATCTGTTTTATCTAACCTCATAAACTCTATTCCATTACCTATATGTGTGGCATGTTATGCACAATACTGCTTACATGTGTCCCATCCACCCATATTTTGACAGCCTTCCAACCAACAAGCTAAGAAGTAGAGTGATGCCCTTACATGTGTCCTCGTTGTTTCCCCTTTTATCATCTTCCCCTTATATATTTATTTTAGTTGTGTCAGATGCCATTGATATCATACCAAGAGCTCCAATGCCTGGAATTGCTGCAATAGAAACTGAACTTAGAGAACATTTTGGTGCATTTTTCGAGACACTCCCCACCAAAAAAATTTCTTCTAACTCCTCTTCCTATGCTGATTTCACTTGGAGCAGGGGATGGCCTACGACTTAGGAGGTTGACATTGTCCTCCTCCTTCAAATTGGTAGCATGAGTAACAGAGGTAGCAGAAGAAGAAATCTCTATAGAAACACATATGAAGCCAGAATTAGGGAGGACAGTAGGAGTTGTTGCAACACTAGGCATGCCATGCAAATTGATGCATCTAGTAACATAAAGTAAATTAGGAACAAGTCTTGTAGCAGAAGTAGTGTCGTGTGTAGTTGAGAAATTTTTTGGACACTATAATTCCAACTTTAGATAGGGGTGTTTTTTAATCCAAATCATAGTTACTATCAGGCAAATTTGTTTCATCAGTTTGATCTTGAGGAGAAGCCCCTTGTGGTGGTGTTGTTACTGACGTAGACTTAAGAAAAGGAATATAATTAAGATACAAGATTGGAAATACTTCAATTGGAGAAAGAATGTTATCACCTAAAGAGATGATTTCCAACATCTGTAGATGTGTTTTTCTTTATCCCCCAAAGTGTAATTGTATATGTGTAAGTAATAAAGGGAACATGATTTATCAAACAAATATGGCACCCCTACAGCTAATGTTTATGCAGAGTTGTCTGAATGAAACCAAATTCGTATAATCTAAAGTCAGAAGAAATACTTCTTTGGAATAGGGACAAATCAATCAACTAGACCATGCAATCACCAGCCCCTAACCCAGAAAGTAATGATTTCTTTCCTTGAGAAATTTCACCAGATTCTTTTCCAGTTTAGGGGCACATATCCTTGTTGCACTTTTCCACTTTGCCTATTCTACATCCTGAATTAGGCTTCTATATTGAGGACCTCTTATCCAAATTAGATCTCTGTTGATTTAGATGGTAAGTTGTCTTAATCGTAGCTACTTCACTTTTGTTATTGTTTTTCTCTAATTTCTAATTACTCGTTTACTCAATTTTATTAGGAATTGCATCATGAGTTATCTTAGGATAGTTCATTTTGTATGATAAATTTAACTAGGACCTCACGCCTCTATATATTGGAAGTATTGTGGATCTAATTTCTATTGGACACTATAAGAGAGACACCTGGTCGTCTTTGCATGGTTGCATAAAGGCAACAAAGTAAACATGCTAAGAGAAACAACCACTTTAGTTGGTTCTTGAAAAATATCGTTCAATGGGATACATACGAGATTAGAGATAACCTGCATTGCTTCTTTTCCAATTGCACATACATTACCATATCTCTATAATCTTATGGTTATATCTTCTACTGGAGAACTTTCTTCCTCCAATTTTTTCCCAATATATATGAATGCATATCTTTAATCTGTTGCAGATTGAGAAGTTGACGACTGAATTTAAAGAAGATCATTTGTATTTGATAGGACCAATCCTAAGCAAGTAGTGAAGCCTTAACGACTGGTCCCATTCTGAGTAGATTAAAATTCTTTTCCAAAAGATCTAAACAAGGGATTTGTACCAACAATAAACCACCTCGTGGAAGAGTGTAGAAGGGCTGGAATCTAGCATAGCATGCTAAACAACTTTTGATGGTATAAATCTTCATTTGATCACAGTTGTGTATTGAACTGGGCACTTTATTTAAGTTATTTATGCAACATGTAGGTGTCATAATTGTGCTAGGTACGACTAAATTATTCACACATTGCTCGAGTTATTTAAATTATTTATGCAATAGTAGGTGTCATAATTATGCTAGGTACTACTAAATTAAATGCTATTAGTACTGCGATCTACTTTGTTCTTTTGTAAGCACACTAGGGATATTGATTAGTTAGTTAATAGTCCTTGTTGGTTGCAAATACTCACATGCACGATGATTTGACAGCCATTCTCAGTTCAACACTGACATGATGTACATTATATGATCTACGAAACTTCCCAACTAAAACCATGACTACTCTGTTGAGAAATTTACTGTGACAATATCCACAAAATACTTGGTACACAACTCAAACATTCTCAGGAGATAAAAAAAGTTTCAACAGAAGTAGAGTACAAATCAATCATGGGATAAGTATGTTTTTTTCTTGAACTTTCATCTATTCGTCTTGTTGACTTCTTATAACTGAATTCTCGATTACCACAGAGGGTAGATAAAGAAATTTTTGCTTGGAAGTTTATAACAGTTCTTCTTGGGTGCATGTTCTTTGATGTTGTCATTCATTTATGGTTTTATGCACTGTGCATAAAAGTACAGTTTGGTTGTTGAGTCTGAATTAAATTTATATTTTGCACCTTCCCCTCTAATTGCAGATCAGGTTATTTGATGCCACGAATAATTGTAGAGAAGGTTGTCGCATCACATCTTCATCCTAGAAAAAATAACCCATTGCATAACCTTTATTGGAGTATCATAAATTGGTGTTCATGTACTTGTGAAAGGTGAACTACGTAATAATTTCATTGGTTTGTTCCACTACACGTCATTTTCTCAAAATTAGTGTCATACTCTCTTACTTTCACCCGCATAACACAAATTATGTCACTGCAGGTTAAGTTATAGCTGGCTGTCGTATCTCTTATGCAGGACAACTATCACAACAAAAGGAAGAGAGGACAAATGAATTATCCAATATATAGTCCTAGATTCACAAAATATGTGTTGCGATATATGGAAACCTCAAACTTGGGGACCGCGTGGAACTGCCATTTATTGATGAGAATGATTTGTCTTTCAAGAATCTCCATGAATATCAATATCAACTACAGGAGCTTCCTATGGACAATCAGAAGTAGAGCACGGAGAATTTCTCTATTTTCAATCAAGAAGAGCAATACCTTAGCAGTCTTTCTCTTCTTATGAGTTTATCAATGTTATCATATTCGTTGACGATAATACAAAAGAAAAATCAAGATAGAAGAAGATGCACATGATCATGTGGCATATAGAGTCTGCAGTGGATAGAGGTAGTCAGAAGAAGATATTGTATACATGTATCTTTTTTCCATGCATATTGTAAAATAGAGGTCAGCTTAATGTCCTCCCCATGTGTACTCATTGTTCAAATATAAATAAAAGTATCATTGTTGACATTGTAAGCACAACTCGATCTTGATTAACATTCATCTTTTTTACTTTTTAAAAACCCCTCTATATTGGCAAGCGACTAACTGGATACATAATGTCTCTTACTACATATGTATGTGTAGTACATGGTGTCTTTCACTACACGCGTAGCTATAATTACATGTGTAGTAGGTGCTAATTTTTGCTACACATGAACTACATATACAAATTATAACCAATGTCATCTCTCCCTACATATCATAGCTACAAATTGAATTGTAGTCATATATTTAGATACAATGGAAACTACATTTTTATGTGTAAGGACATTTTTTACCTACAATTAGGGTTACATATATATTTTTAGCCAGAGGAATAACTAACTACAACTTTGAAAAATGTAGCCTAAACAATTAGCTACATGGGTATTAGCTTCATATTCTAAATGTAAGGATAAATGTAGCCAAAGCTTTTAGCTACAAATTTTGGGGTTTTCGCTACAATTTTTTTTTGTAGTTAAAGACCATATTTTTCGTAGTGATACAGATCCATCTTCAAGGATCATCACATACTATGGGACCTTAATCCCTCATTATGTACTGTCATTGCCTCTTCAAGGCTCATATCAACATCATGGAACAAACACATCATTCATACAACCTCATAGAATAATTATCAAAGTGATGTTACTCATCACATATATCTCATAGCCCTTTCATGGATAATCATCACCTGCATGGTTAGGATACACAATAATTATAGCTTTAACATAAGGAATATGTTACTATCATGAAATGCCATTCAATATACTCTACTTATCACTCTTACACTATTTGGTGATCAAGCGTATAAAGCACATCATTAACAAGCCATATGCATACTTATCCTCATCTCAGAATTATATGAATAATGAAGATGTTCACATCATGTAAGTAGCCGTGTTAAGTATACAGAACAAGCACTACTATTACCACTATCATTACTGTCACCCTTCACTATCATTACTATTATCATCATTAAGCAACTACTAGTGTAACTACCACTCTTCTCTTTATTATTATCAAATAAGCATAAGGATCACATCATGTATATCATTACTACTACCTTCCTCATCGTCATCATCTTCTACTATTAGCATCATTATCACTGTTATTGTCATTACCACTGTTAGCAAGGCATTACCATGGTTTGTGCATATTTGTTCACTTTCATTAAACAAGGAACCGTTACTGTAAAACCCTCACTATAGCTAACTACACCCTCACTAAAAGAAGGATACGAGGGTCACCACTACTTCACAACGGCTAGAACAAGGAATGCAGCAATGCTGCGCGACACAACGTTACAGGGGTAACGCGCGTCAGAGAGGGTATCGACATCCGTGCATATCGGGAAACACCCGTTGCACTTCCTGCCGGCTGACACTCAAGGGGCGTGACGCCCGTCACACGCTAGCCATATCGCCCGACACTCCTACCAAAATGGCCAGGTCACAACCATCCCAACCACCAAGAGAGAGAGGGAGAGAGAGAAGAAACACTCCTCAAAACGTGCAACCACCAACCAAGGCCTATCGGCCGATACACACCAAAGAGAGGGGCGTGACGCCTGTCACAACCCAAGGTGTATCGCCCGTTACACCTCCTGCTATTGCCCAACAAAGACATATCGGCCAACATCTCACATAGCATAACGTCCAACCCAAGAAAGCTTGCCATACATGGCCCTATCATCCAACTTAAGCAACCCACCATGCCACACGTGGTCTAACGTCCATTATAAGAACAAGGGTGTCGCTTATCACAAGAAGAACCATATCGGCCAACAAGGTCACCATATCGGCCAACACTTCTTCTAGCTTAACCTATCACCCATCACAAGGGCCGGGATATCGCCCAACACCAAGAACACTCACTATGTCGTCCAATACAAGGACAACCCTGTCGCCCAACACACCAAGGCAAGGGGTATCGCCCAACAGGGGTCATCATCTACCTCCAGCCCAAGAAAACTCAAACCCTAGAGAGCAAGGTACACTAGGTCACAAGGAAACCCTAAACCCTAAGGAGGATCGGCCACCAAAGGTACAAAAGCAAGGAACTAGCTATTAACATATGAACAAGAACATAACAAGAGGTAATGGAGTTAGGGTTAGAAGCTATGCAACCCGCCTTAAGCTCCAAGCTCCAAGGAAGAAGAGGCACTCCAAGGTCCAAGGGATATCGTCCACCAAAGCTCCTCCAAGAGGGTGTATCGGCCACCACTGCAACTCCAGGAGAGTGTATCGGCCAACACAAGCAAAGAAGGAGAGGGGTGTCGTGCACTCAAGGTGGAGGAGAGACCAAAAGATCAAAGGAAAGCTAAGGCAAAGGGAAAGAGCCACCTATATAGAAGGGAAGGGAGGACAAAACAAGGTAGGTCCATGCTATGTGTCATCCACCCAAGGGACACTTGTCCTAGGGTTCAAGCCAACACTCTAGCACACCATGAGACACTTGTCCAAGATATGCACCGAGTGTCCACCAAACATGGTCAAGGCTGGACCAAGCAACATGGGCGACACAAACAACAGCTCTATTGGGCGACACACCAAGGCACCTGGGCGACACACATGGTTGTTGGACGACACAAACCATCCCAGGTCGACACACAACCTCCTTGGATGACACAAGCTAGTCTTGGCCGACACAAGACAAGTCTTGGCCGACACAAGGCTCAACCAAGCCCAAACAAGGCACCTCAAGGCCCAAAACAACTCAACCAAGGCCCAAGAAACTCAAACAACAAGCCCAAGCCTTCCTCTCAACCCTAGAGGAAGCAAAGAGAGGGAAACATCTCACAAGATGGCAAACTTGCACACAAAACCCTAAACTTGGGTTATTTGCAAGTTGCCCCTCGAACTCTCAACAAAGCACAACAAAAACCCTAATCACCACTAAAGGTGATTAGCAAGCACCAAAGCATCAAGGTTAAGTAAAACAAATAGGGTAAACCCTAAACGTAGGTCAGGGTCCTTACAAGCTAACCCCCTTTAAGGGATTTCGTCCCCGAAATCCGAAGAGAAAAGTGAGGGATACTTCCTCCTCATCTCTTCCACAAGCTCCCATGTGGCTTCCTCAATGCCACGACGCTGCCAAAGAACCTTCACAAGAACCAGGTCCTTCCTCTTCAGCTTCTTGATCCTTCGGTCAAGGATCTCCACAGGACCTTCCTCGTAGGTCACATCTGCATCAAGCTCAACCTCGACTGGCTGTATCACTGTACCTGAATCCGGATGACTTTTCTTTAGCATACTGACATGAAATACTGGATGCAACCTGTGCAACTCTGGAGGCAACTCTAACTCGTAGGCTACCTTGCCAACACGTGCTACGACTGAGTAAGGCCCCATATACCTGGGAGCTAACTTACCCTTCCGTCCAAACCTTAGCACACCCTTCCACGGCGAGACCTTAAGATACACTTTGTCTCCTACCTGGAACTCTAAAGGTCATCAATGATTGTCTGCATAAGACTTCTGCTTGTCCTGTGCCACTTTCAACTGTTGCTGTTTCACTTTGATCTTATCTGTTGTCTGCTGTACTAACTCAGGACCCAAAAGCTAATACTCACCAGACTCATACCAACACAAAGGAGATATGCACTTCCTTCCATACAAAGCCTCATAAGGAGCCATGTCGATGCTCCGCTGATAGCTGTTGTTGTAGGCAAAATCTATCAAACTCAGATGTACATCCCAGTTGACTAGAAACTACAACACACAAGCTGGAAGGAGATCTTCCAAAATCTGAATAGTCCTCTCTGACTGTCCATCTGTCTGCGGGTGAAAAGCTGTACTGAACCTTAACTGCGTTCTCAATGCCCTGTGCAACTATTCCCAAAAACGACTCGTAAACTGAGGACCTCTGTCAGAAACTATCGTTGCTGGCACACCATGCAAATGTACTATCTCATCCACATATACTCGAGCTAGTTTCTCAACTGTATACGCCGTCTTCACTGGTAGAAAATGGGCAGACTTGGTCAATCTGTCCACTATTACCCAAATGGAATCATGATTCTTAGTTTTCCGGGGTAGACCAACTACAAAATCCATGGTTATATGATCCCATTTCTACTGCGGTATCGACAAAGGTTGCAACGTACCTGCCGACTTCTGATGTTCAGCCTTCACTTGCTGACATACCGCACATCTTGCCACGAACTCAGCTACATCTTTCTTCAAACTGGGCCACCAGTACAAGTCCTTCAGACTATGATACATCTTGGTGACACCTGGATGCATAGCATACATCGATGTATGTGCTTCCTAGAGCACCAACTTCCTCAGCTCATCAACATAAGGAACCACCATCCTATCACGATAGCAGACTAATCCATCCTCGGACTCATGAAATCCATCACGCTTCTCACTGCCGAACTCTGATCTGATCAACTGTACCACATCATCTGTCTGTTGTGCATCCTTGATCTGTTGTCTCAACGTAGGCTTGACTTGCATCTGTGTGAAAAGACCAGGCAACAAGGAAACTTCCATTTGTACATTCATCTGTCGCAGAGAAACAAACATATCTCGCCTATGGCATACGAGAGAACTCAACTGTGCCTTCTTTGAAAAAAGAGAAGAAGACTTTCTGTTAAGTGCATCAACTACCACGTTCGCCTTACCAGGGTGATACTCGATAGTGCAATCGTAATCATTGATCAACTCCATCCATCGACGCTGTCGCATGTTCAACTCTTGCTGCGTAAAGATATACTTCAGATTCTTATGATCCGTAAAGATTTAACACACTTCCCCATACAAATAGTGTCTCCAAATCTTTAATGCATGAACCACTGATGCCAACTCCAAGTCATGAGTCATATAGTTTTCCTCATGCTTCTTGAGTTTTCGCGAGGCAAAAGAAACCACATGATCTTCCTGCATCAACACACAACCTAAACCTTTCTTGGAAGCATCACAGAAAACAACATAGCCTTTCCCAGGCTCTGGCAAGATCAACACTGGAGCACTGGTCAGCTTCTCCTTCAAACTCTGGAAATCTTGCTAACATCGATCATCCCAAACAAAAGGTACATCCTTCCTGGTCAACTTCATCATCGGCAACGCGATCACACTGAAGTCCTTGATAAACCTCCGGTAGTATCCTGCCAAACCAAGGAAACTACAAACTTCTGTCGGCGTCTTCGGTTGTTCCCAATCCGCAACAGATTCCACCTTCTTCGGATCTACTTTGACTCCTTCAGCAGATATCACATGACCCAAGAAAGTCACTTCTGCCAACCAGAACTCGCACTTACTGAACTTGGCATACAACTGATGTTGACGAAGAAGAGTCAACGCTTGCCGGAGATGTTGCTCATGCTCTAGCGTGTCCCGGCTATATATCAAGATGTCATCTATAAAGTCTACAACAAACTGATCTAAGAACGGACGGAACACTCTGTTCATCAAGTCCATGAAAGTTGCAGGTGCATTGGTTAACCCAAACGGCATAACCACAAACTCAAAATGACCATACCTCGTCCTGAAAGCTATCTTTGGTATGTCATCCGCCTTTATCCTCAACTGATGATATCCAGACCGTAGATCGATCTTCGAAAACACTGTAGCACCACGCAACTGATCGAACAGATCATCTATCCTCAGCAACGGGTACTTATTCTTGATCGTGACCTTGTTCAACTTTCGGTAATCTATACACAACCACATCGAACCATCCTTCTTCTTAACAAACAATACGGGAGCACCCTAAGGTGACGTACTCAGTCGGATAAAACCTTTCTCCAACAACTCTTGCAGTTGTTCCTTCAACTCTGCCATCTCTGCTATGGTATCTTGGGTATACTACTCAAATGATATATGATGAGGCATATGCTTTATGCCCGATATGGGGCACATCTTGTGCATGATATGGCACCAAGCACATAGCTTATACCCGATATGGGGTCAAGCACCTAGCTCATACCCGATATGAAGTTGTCTTGAGATGACAAGAACTAAGTGATAGTCAATTTGATATGGGTACACAATAGGATGATTAAGGGATACACCCTAAAACATGATATGGTGATGTGGTTATACCACCTACCCGATATGGATACACTATGTGAAATAAGAATGTATCTTAAAGTAATACATGTTAACATACACACATCTTGATACCCAATATGGTAGAGACACTTCAATCATATGTGATTGATTGAGTGACACATGTTGAATGTGGTTTTAATTAAAAGATGATGATAATTGTTAATGATGAACTAATATTCCTCAAGAGGAGGATAGAACTAAAAGTATGATGTAATCTATATCCTAGAGAGGATAAGAGAGAAACTCATACTTTGTGTTGATAATCATTTAAATGATAAATGATGAGAATAGATAAGCATGATTGCATACTTATGAGATGAATATATGCTCCTGGATGTGTGGAGCAATGAATTAGGGTCTGGACTGATAATATGAACTTGAAACCCTATTCGGCTATAAAAGGAAACCCTAACCCTAATAATGGGGAAGGTTGTATTTCTCTTATTGCATAAGCCTTGTGAGGCATGTTAAATACTTATATGATAAGTATGATGTTTAATGGCCTTGTGAGCCATGTGAATAGTTGTTGCCTAGTGAGAGGTGACAAAATGTTTAATGGCCTTATGAGCCATGTGAATAGTTTTTGCCTAGTGAGAGGTGACAAAATGCTTAATGGCCTTGTGAGCCATATGAATATTATTGCCTAGTGATAGGTGACAAGATATTTAATCCAACTATGTGATCTATGAGAAATACTTGTACAACAAGTAAAATGAATACCTTGGTCTGAGGACCAGGTGGTAATAGTTACATGTTATAGAGGCAACAATGATATGTGATGATCTAGGGGTTTGAATACCCATATCAGGTAATCATGATGATAATGATGTGAAGGGTTGAGGATTCCCAATAGTGTGATAAGGGACTGAGATCCCAAGCACCAAGTATCTAAATGTGTTCTAAATATTTGAAAAGTACTTGATAGATGTATTACACCTTTCTTTGTAGCATATGTTATAATAATTCATGTTTGAAACTTGACTGATGCTAAAAGATACGGTAATGCACTTAATTAATCAAGTGGAATCTTATCATGTAGCTCCCTAACCATAGATCCATCAGTAGCTTCTGAATGGTGAAATAGGTTTTCCCACATGATCTCATGGAGGGCATATTTTTTAATATGTGGGGGCGATGAGCGCGAATATCCTTACGCCCTAATGAGGGATTGATGTGTAGATAATTGAGATCTCTCAATCCTTCATTATAAATGCTGGGAGGGATGTATCATGAATCTCCCTATGATGATGAATGTCGGGATTGATGTGTAGATAATTGAAATCTCTCAATCCTGAAGAGAGTGCCGAAGAATGTATATTCATCATGAAATTCAATTATCACTTCGGGACCAATTCAACTCTATACATACTATTTCATTCAATATGAATCATAATGTGCAAAACTACTTAGTTGATTCGATTATCAAGGTTTTAACTAAACATCATTCATTTAATGCAGGTTTTGACAAAGCTGAACAAGTAGTCAAGGTCCACCTTCATCTCTGGCTCCGATCAAGATATCTAACCAAGCAATTCTACCCATTCGGTCTCAAGACCGTTTGAACCCATGCGGTCTCAAGACCGTTTGAGCCCATGCAGTCTCAAGACCGTTTGAGCCCATGCGATCTCAAGACCGTTTGAGCCCATGCGGTCTCAAGACCATTTTGAGTAGCAGAGACCGATTGGAGGCATCACTCAGCCACAAGGAATCGAGTAGTGCATGAACTCAAGGTTGTGAAGCAGAGTCCTAACCACGGCCATGGTGGTCCAAAATGGCCGTGGTCTTCTGCCATCACCACGACCGTGTGATGCGGCCACAACCGTGGTAGATCTGAGCTTTCACTTGCCACGACTGTGGTCGTCGATCCACGACCGTGGCACCCTATCTGCATCAACCCTCTCTCACTCGCCACGCCCGTGCGAGGCAGCACGGCCGTGTGGCAGCTACCTCACCACGACCGTGGTGTCACGTCACAACCGTGGCTCAACGTCGTCAGGGCCAAATTTCTCACCCACCATGCCCGTACAAGCCGACACGGCCGTGGGACAAAAACTTTACCACGACCGTGGTGCCTAACCACGACCGTGGTGTGTCGTCTTCAACCTCCGACCATCACACATTTTCATCTCCTGAGCAAGGTCGTTTGGGGGTGATTCGCAGACCAAATGGGGTCACCCCGAGGCTGTTGCACCTACAGATGAAGGCCGAAGATCATTCCTTTACCAGAGGGCCAACAGATCGTATGAACCAGCTACTTATGAATTCAGTTACTGTTCAAATCCATTACAGGAAAGCACCACGATCTGTCCAAGACCATTTGCCCTTCTTCGACGCAAGACCGTTTGGCCCCTGTGCGGGTTTCAGATTGTTGAATCAGCCATCTCCAAGACCGTTTGAGTTGGGCTGGAGCGTTGACCGTTTGCTGCTGCTGAAGACCGTTTGCCCCTTTTTCCAGACCAATTTACTAGCAAACAGTTTACAAATTGTTTGCCCATGTCTACAGAACGTTTGAAGAAGATTGCACAGAGAGATTGTTTGCCCAAAACCGTTTGGAGCGATCGTTTGGTAGCAAACGGTCTCCAGACCGTTTGGTAGCAAACGGTCTCCGGACCGCTTGGAGGAGATATTTCAAGACTGTTTGGTCTAAACTAACTAAAACCGTTTGGTCTCTTTAAATTCAAGACCATTTGGGGTTAGTCCTATGCCTATAAATAGGACCCCAAGGGTCCTCACTTGGACATCGGTTCTGGGACGCCGATAGGCTGCCTGTATACAGATCCGATCCAAAACCAGTCCAGTATGTGCCAGTTTCATTTCACCTACTGCCCATGTTGCAACCAAGGAGGCTGAGGAGAGAAGAAAGACGGAGCAAGGGAGACTGTTCGGTCTGTCTTGGCAACTCCCATTCGTGTCAAGATCTGCACCGACACGACGTAGGAGGACGTATCTACTTCACCGAGCTGCGACTACCTTCTGCACCGAGTCCATGGCAGATTTCTCTCTCTTTCTCATTCTTATTATTTCTCGCATCATGAGCGAGTAGTATCTTTTCACTGGGGTGCGGGGACTAGCCCCGCTGCCCATGCAAACATGTCATATTATTAACCGTCCACGGCAATGTATATAATTTTTCATTTCGTTGTTAATCGTTATGTTCGTAGTTTGATTAATTGGTTGCTTTCATCTTTGTTCTTCCTATGTTGTGAGAATATCTTTATGTAGGATTGAATGTCGTTTAACAGGTTGACTCCCAAACTTGAAATAGAATGGGATTCCTTGAGGTCGTAAGTGTATGATCCGTGAGGGGACGAGCCATCTAGCCTTCGGTGACGCTTCTGTGTACCTAACGCTTGTATAGGGGGTTCACAACCTTAGTTGGATTTTGTATCTTCTTGTTAATCGTCGATGTTTGCTCGTATATAAATCGGCTGCTTGCTTATCGATTAGCGCAGTTGACTCCCAAACTAGAAATAGAATGGGGTTCCTTGAGGTCATAAGTGTATGATCCGTGAGGGGATGAGCCATCTAGCCTTCAGTGACGCTTCTGTATTCCTAACGCCTGTATAGGGGGCCCACAACCTTAGTTGGATGTTGTATCTTCAGAGCCATAAGTATGTGATCCAGATGGTGACGAGAAATCTGATGCCAAAGGTGATGCTTACGCGGACCTAACGCCCGTATGAGGGGTTTCACAGCAGCTCTACTTGGATAGTTATATCTTGCCTGGATGTTTGATGTTTGGATGTGCTTGCATGAGCAGTGGTGGTGAAACCCGATACCATCCCAACGAGTCCACATCATTGATCTAAACCCAACTTTAATTCAACTTTTACTTTCTTGCAATTAGTTTAATTAACCTCAAATCAACCTATCATTTTAAATATTAGCCTTAACTCGAACTAGACTAGACTGACAAAGATTCTTAAAAATGTTGTCCTTTGGGTTCGATCCTTAACTATACTGCGATAAGACTCATCCGCTTGCGGGTGGTATTATTGCACTTTGGTTTTGGTAAAAGCTCGAGGATTTCAACCTCGAGTGAGTTTGTTAGTGCGTTTAAAATACCACGTCAAATTCTGTCGCCGTTGCTGGGGACAACGAAATCAGTCAGTCAAATCTAGTTCTTTTAAGACTAATCTAGGATTTTGCTTTTTCTTTTGAAACAATCGATCATCTACTTGAATTTGACTCTACTATGTAGTTCTCACTTTTGAAATCTTTCCAATTTCAGGTACAATCCAAGGTGTAGTACATGCACCGTTCGGATAGCCCCAGACTAACAACAAGCTTTGATCTAGAGATAGACAGAACTTTTCATCGTCAGATTAGAGAAAATCAAGCAAGGATGGCTCAGGAAGAGGAAGTAGCCCGAAGAGTGGCTCAAGCCATCAATGCATAGAGAGAGAGGCTCATGCAAGAAGCCAGGGCTGCGGTTCAACAGGAAATCCTAGTAGCGCAAGTAGCAACGCAAGCAGCTGACCTACAAAAGGATCTTAGAGAGTTCTCAATCCCGAAAGCTGCGAATGTTCATTATCCGGTACAACCCCCTCCTATCAATGCTCCTGATTTCGAGATAAGAGCGAATTGGATCACCCTACTTCAGAATAACCCTTTCTATGGCAAGCAAGGAGAAGATAGCCAAGAACATCTTCTGAGATTTATTGATCTATGTGCCATGACGAAACAAAATGGAGTCACAGATGATGCCATTCGACTCCGTCTCTTCAAGTATTCCCTTGCTGATAGAGCCATAAGTTGGTACAATTCATTGCAAAGTGAAATACCCATCACCACCTGGGAACAACTCCAAAATGTGTTTCTGGAAAAGTTCTATCCTCCATCTCTCACATATGAAATTAGGGGGTGGATAACAAATTTCACTCAAGTCCCTGGAGAAACTCTCGTTGAAACATGGGATAGGTACAAAGAGCTTCTATGCAAGTGTCCACACCACGGAATTCCTAAGAATCAACTCATCGAAATTTTCTATAGGGGTGTGGATCATGATATTAAGAGGTTTCTAGACTCCTCATCTAGAGGAAACTTCATGCGTCAAAGTTATGACATCGCATGGAGAGTCGTCACCCTGGGAGCAGAAAATCAAGCCAATTGGGGTAGATCTGTAGGAAAAGGAGTTTTGAAAGTAGCTATGGCCGAAGCTACTCCCGAGTACAAGTCTATCGCTAAAACCTTGAAGCTCTTAGTTTCCAAGCAAGACCATATTGAATCATCTCTTGCTGCTATTGGAAGAGGACGTTCACCCACTCAACAATCGGATCAGGTCAAGTCCGCTTCCCTATTCTGTGAAGCATGTAAGAGCACCGATCATTCCACCTTATCATGCAATGTTCTCTATGATGTTGTTCTAAGCAACGTATGTGGACAAGGAGATAATGGTCAGATGGAAAATCTTAATGCTATCAACACCATTCCTGGTCAAAGTTATTACAATCCAAATCAGAATAGGAATCATCCCGGTTTTCAATACAGAAACCCCTCTGGAGCAGTAAACTCGCACCAATTTGGTTCAAACAATCAATCAAGAGGCCCATTAGGATTTCAGTATAATCAACAACAGAATTTTGGGAATCAAGGAAATTTCAAGGGGAACTTTCATAATAGGAACTACAATAATTATCAAAACAACTCTCAGTATCAGAATCTTAATCAACAACAAGGACAGCAAACAGGACCCGTCTCTTCTGATGACAAGCTATCAACCATTGAAAAAATCTTGCAAACTCAGCAAACTATGATAGCCAACCAACAAGCTCAGCAGAAGGCTATTGAATCTCAACTAGCTCAACTTGCAGCTAGCATAAAGCCACCTGCTGGAGTCTTTGCTGGCCAACCCGAGAACAATCCTAAGCATCCTGAACAGTTGAAGGCAGTCACCACTAGGTCAGGAAAAGACTATTCAGACACCCCTGTAAAGACACGTGTGGTTATTACAGACAAAGATGAACATGTGATTGCCCAAGACTCAAAAACACAAGAGTCTCAATCAAAAGTCGATAAGACAGATAAGGGAAATCCTGAGGAACCAACTGATGAAGAAACTGAAACACCAGAACCTGATATTCTTGTATATAAACCTCGTATACCTTTCCCAACTCGTCTAAGGCAGACCAAGCTTGATACTCGATTCAACAAGTTTAAAGAGGCTATGAAGAAAATTCATGTTGATATACCCTTTTTGGATGCTCTGGCCGAGATACCGACATGGATAAAGTACTTAAAGTCACTCCTCACTAGGAAGTATATAACTGAAGAGTATGAGACAGTAAAACTGGCGACAACTACATTGAATATCATATTGAGCAAGACGCCCAAGAAACAAAAAGACCCGGGATCCTTTGGAATCTCATGTCATATTGGCGATTCATCATGCAAGAAAGGATTGGCAGATCTCGGTGCAAGCATCTCTATTATGCCACTTAGCCTGTGCAAAAGACTAGGGTTTGCAGAATTGCTTTCTACTGGCATGACTATACAACTTGCAGACAATTTGATACAACTTCCGTTAGGAATCCTCGAAGATGTCCCGGTCAAGGTAGGCAAGGACACATATGTTCCATGCAACTTTGTCATTATGGATATAAAAGAAGATGCCAGATATCCTCTCATTTTTGGTCGTCCGTTCCTCGCCAATGAAAGAGCCCTGATTGATGTTGAAGCTGGTACCTTACTGCTCAGATTAGGAAAAGAAACTCTCGAATTTAAAGTTTTTGAAAGTATGAGAAGACCAAGTATGCAATAAGAAGTATATTTGATTGACTGCATTGAGAAAATGTCACTTTTGACTCAAGAGCATCATGAACAGACGATCCCTTAGAAGTTGCTCTAACAAACCCATCAGTTGATGAACAAATTGATGAATAAGTGAAAGGTTGTGTCGAATCCCTCGACTCCGCTAAAGAAGATGTTGAAACCACTAGTGAAGAACTCAAAGCTATGGAAACTACAGAAGAAACAAGCGAAAAACCATAGGCTCCCAAAATGAAGCCCCTGCCCGAAGGACTGAAGTATGTGTTTTTATGCAATCTCAAGGTTTGCCTAGTTATTATAAATTCTGATCTAACAGCTGAACAAGAAGAGAAACTCCTGAAGGAATTAAGGGAAAGAAAGAAAGCCATCGGTTATAAAATGAGTGACCTCACTAGGGTCAATCAAGCGTTGTGTATGTACAAGATCCCTATGATGGAAGATCACAAGCCTACTATTGAGCATCAACGGAAGCTGAATCCAAATATGAAGGAAGTGGTCCGTCACGAGGTCATTAAACTACTCACAGTTGGAATAATTTATCTGATCTCAGATTCACCATAGGTGAGTCCTGTGCATGTTGTCCCGAAGAAAGGTGGAACAACTGTTATACGAAATGAAAACAATGAACTCATCCCCACCCGAACAGTCACAGGGTGGAAGATGTGCATAGACTATAGAAAATTGAACAAGGCAACTCGAAAAGATCATTTTCCAATGCCCTTCCTTGATCAAGTCCTAGAAAGGTTGGCTCATCAAGAATATTTCTGTTATCTTGATGGTTACTCTGGATTCTATCAAATACCCATACATCCAGATGACCAAGAGAAAACAACCTTTACCTGCCCATTCAGAACATATGCGTTTAAAAAAATGCCGTTTGGTCTTTGTAACGCGCCTGCAACTTTCCAACGTTGCATGGCCGCCATATTCGTTGGTCTTACTGAAACAATTATGGAGGTTTTCATGGATGATTTTTCTATTTACGAAGATTCATTCAATTCATGTCTAAAGCACCTCTCCCTGGCCCTCAAATGTTGTGAAGAAGCACATCTTGTGCTAAATTAGGAAAAATGCCATTTTATGGTAAAAGAAGGCATTGTCCTGGGTCATAAGGTCAGCAATAGAGGAATTGAAGTAGATAAAGCCAAGATTGAAGTGATTTCTAAACTAACTATTCCCACAAATGTAAAATAAGTTTGTGCTTTCCTTGGTCATGCCGGATTTTATAAAAGATTCATAAAGTATTTTTCCAAGATAACGAAGCCAATGACGAACCTATTATTAAAGGATACTGATTTTAACTTCAGTGAAGAATGTGTCAAAAGCTTCAACACACTAAAATAGGCCCTTACAACCACCCCCATCATTAGAGATCCCGACTGGGACCATCCTTTTAAAATTATGTGCGATGCCAATGATTATGTTATGGGCGTTGTTTTAGGGCAATATATAGAGAAGAAACATTATGTGATCTATTATGCATCAAAAACTCTCGATGAAGCCCAGAGGAATTATGCAACTACCGAGAAAGAACTTCTAGCAGTCATGTATGCCTTCGACAAATTCAGATCCTACCTAATTGGTTCAAAAGTTATTGTCTACACCGACCATGCTGCCATTCGTTACCTTCTGGAAAAGAAAGATGCAAAACCTAGTTTGATTAGATGGATCCTCCTGTTACAAGAATTTGATTTAGAGATAAGAGATAAAAAGGGTACAAAGAATGTTGTAGCAGACCACCTCAGTCGCATCCACACTCTGGATACTGAGAAGATTCCGATCAATGATTCCCTGCCAGACGATCAACTAATGAAGGCCTCAGAAGCTATACCATGGTACTCAGATTTTGTGAACTACCTTGCTGCTGGGGTTATCCATCCTCAATGCACCGGGAATGCCCTGAAGAAGTTCATGCATGATGTGAAGAAATATCACTGGGACGAGCCATATCTTTTTAAACTAGGTGCTGATGGTCTGTATAGATGATGTATCGCCGAAGAAGAGACTCAACTTATTTTGGAACAATGTCACTCAGGACCAGTAGGAGGAGATATGAGCTCTAAAAAGACTGCTTTAAAGGTTTTGCAATGTGGATTCTTCTGGCCAACCATATCCAAAGATTCCTACAATTTTGTCCTATCTTGCGACAAATGTCAAAGAACAGGTAATATAACAAAGAGAGACGAGATGCCGCTGAATCTATGGCAAGAAGTAGAGATATTCGATGTTTGGGGGGTGGACTACATGGGTCCATTCCCATCTTCTCATGGATTTTCATACATCATAGTGGCGGTAGACTACGTCTCAAAATGGGTTGAAGCCATACCAACCGTCACTAGTGATTCCAAACCCGTCATCAAATTATTCAAAGATATTATTTTTCCCCGTTTTGGAGTGCCTCGAACCGTGATATTTGACGGAGGGTCCCACTTCCTTGAAAGAAGCTTTGAAGCTTTACTGAGAAAATATGGCGTAACACATAAGGTAGCCTCGCTTTACCATCCGCAAACAAGTGGACAGGTAGAGGTCTCTAACCGTCAGCTAAAGGCTATTCTGGAAAAGACTATAGGACGCAATCAAAAGGATTGGGCAATGAAAATCAACGATGCCTTATGGGCCTATCGAACTGCTTATAAAACTCCCTTAGGGACTACACCTTTTCGATTAATATATGGAAATGCTTGTCACCTACCAGTCGAACTGGAACACAAGGCATGGTGGGCAATTAAACAACTGAACTTTGATATGAAAGAAGCTGGCCAAGCCAAGATTCTGCAACTCCAAGAGCTGGATGAACTCAGGATGACAACTTATGAGAATGCACGAATCTACAAAGAACGCACGAAACTTTGGCACGATGGACATCTAAAAAGAAAAGATATACAAGTAGGAGACCAAGTTCTGCTATTCAACTCAAGGTTGAAGTTATTTCCAGGAAAACTCCGTTCTCGCTGGTCTGGACCTTACATTGTCAAAAGCATTTCCCCACATGGCGCTTTCTCTTTATGGAGTGAAAAGTCAGGCGAATTTATGGCAAATGGTCACTGCTTAAAGAGATATTTCACCTCGATTGACATAGGCACTGAAACAATGCTTGAACTCACCAATCCTAAGGATCCACCATGAAGCTGAAAAATTCAGTCGAGACATCGACATAAAACAACGACGCTCGTCGGGAGGCAACCCGATCAATAAATTTGTTTTACTTTCCTTTTCAAATTAGAATATTTCTTCAATTTTGTTTTTACATTCTAGTTAATTCTTCATTAAATAAAATTTGCATCGCAAGATGCTATTTTAAGATCTAATTACTCTTTACCTTTGAGATTTTCATATAAAAGGATGCACGCTGATCGAAACACAACCACACTTGGTGGTAATTCTGGCATGAATTTTCCCCTCCATCTTGGATTTAGGGTTTGCTCGAGACGAGTAAATCTCTAAGTTCAGGGTGGAGGGTGGGTGGTACGTACCTCACTTCCCACCTACACCCATCCTTTTCATACTTAAGTTTTCACTATCACATTCTTGATAAAAAAATTCAATATTTTCAATATTTTCAAAATTCTTTAATGTTTTTCAAAGAAATTGAACCGATACTTGATGAATTTTTGACACTTTTTGACACTTCCTGGTTTCATTAAAAGTCACTAACTAACCTGCTATGCATTCTAAATCATTATATCCCCCTTATTCGAAGTAAATCCTCAAAAGGACCACTTTTTGAAACAAGCCCTTTGATTGAAATCATCTTGTGAAGCCTATGATTCCTAACATCGTGATACTTTTGCAAAGATGATAGGTGTCTGTCAAACTGATAGGGATCAAACACGTCATGCTTCCTAACTGATTTGTGGAACAATAGCATGGAATCCAAACCGGATCCTCATCAAGTCATTATTTGAGCAGAGTTTGATAAAGAGAACAACCTGATGCATTGAATTGTAAATCAAGTTGCATTCTGATCTGAACTCTCTTCTACACCTCTTCTATCATCTTCGTACCCCTCCATTCATAAAAAAGAAACAAAATAGCCAAAAAGGTGCCAAACCCTAAGTTCGGGGTGGCACGCCACTTCCCTCTTTATCCGCTTCTTCCATACCCCTCACAAATAAATAGGGGCATACCACCAAAAATGCAATCTTGAGTCGAATAGAGGAGAGATTTGCAAACAAACAGATGCCAAAGTGCACGCAAAAAGAAATGCAATCTCGAGTCAAATAGAGGAGAGATTCGCACAAAAAATGCAATAAATGAAATTGCAAAGCAAATAAAAATCTCGAGTCGAATAGAGGAGAGATTTACTTCTTCCTTCCATACCACCTTTCACTCCATTTTCTACCTAATGGCACAATGATTGCCTACCCTATCTTGGAAAATACCAGTGTCAGATCAAATGCACACTTGTTGTTCTGTGGGTGTCTCTAAACTCTTACAAAACTCTTTGACATGCTTGTTGTTGGAAAAGGTGAGGAGGAAGTGATTTTGGAAAACAAACTCAGGAATGAAGATATGGTAAGATGTGTTTTGTGGTCTCAAGAGGTTGAGATACTGAGTCATGTTGAGCAAAAAGAAAACATTCATGATGTGAAGATGAAGCAATCACACGAATTGAAAGTATTCATTTGGCGACTGTTTCAGATTTTGTGTTACTCGAGGATGAGCAATGTTTAAGTTCGGGGTATTTTGATGAATGTATATTCATCATGAAATTCAATTATCACTTCAGGACCAATTCAACTCTATACATACTATTTCACTCAATATGACTCATAATGTGCAAAACTACTTAGTTGATTCGATTATCAAGTTTTTAACTAAACATCGTTCATTTAATGCAGGTTTTGACAAAGCTGAACAAGTAGTCAAGGTCCACCTTCATCTCTGGCTCCGATCAAGATATCTAACCAAGTAATTCCACCCATTCGGTCTCAAGACCGTTTGAACCCATGCGGTCTCAAGACCATTTGAGCCCATGAGGTCTCAAGACCGTTTGAGCCCATGCGGTCTCAAGACCGTTTGAGCCCATGCCGTCTCAAGACCGTTTGAGCCCATGCGGTCTTAAGACCTTTTGAGCCCATGCGGTCTCAAGACCGATTGAGCCCATGCGGTCTCAAGACCATTTTGAGTAGCAGAGACCGATTGGAGGCATCACTCAGCTGCAAGGAATCAAGCAGTGCATGAACTCAAGGTCGCGAAGTAGAGTCCTAACCACGGCCGTGGTGGTCCAAAACAGCCGTGGTCTTCTGCCATCACCATGATCGTGTGATGCGGCCACGACCGTGGTAGACCTGAGCTTTCACTCACCATGACCGTGGCCGACGAGCCACGACCGTGGCACCCTACCTGCATCAACCATCTCTCACTCGCCACGCCTGTGCGAGGCAGCACAGCCGTGTGGCAGCACAGCCATGTGGCAGCTACCTCACCACGACCGTGGTGTCATGCCACGGCCGTGGCTCAACGCCATGAGGGCCAAATTTCTCACCCACCACGCCCGTGCAAGCTGACACGACCGTGAAACAACAGCTTTACCATGACCGTGGTTCCTAACCACGGACGTGGTGCGTCATCTTCAACCTCCGACCAGCACACATTTGTAGCTCCTGAGCAAGGTCGTTTGGGGGTGATTCGCAGACCAAATGGGGTCTCCCCGAGGCCGTTGCACCTACAGATGAAGGCTGAAGATCATTCCTTTACCAGAGGGCCAACATATCGTATGACCCAACTACTTATGAATTCAGTTACTGTTCGAATCCATTACAGGAAAGCACCACGATCTGTCTAAGACCATTTTCCCTTCTTCGACGTGAGACCGTTTGGCCCCTGTGCGGGTTTCAGATCGTTGAATCAGCCATCTCCAAGACCGTTTGAGTTGGGTTGGAGCGTTGACCGTTTATTGCTGCTGAAGACCGTTTGCCATTTTTTCCAGACCAATTTGCTAGCAAATGGTTTACAAACCGTTTGCCCATGTGTACAGAACGTTTGAAGAAGACCGCACAGAGCGATTGTTTGCCCAAAACCATTTGGAGCGATCATTTGGTAGCAAACGGTCTCCAGACCGTTTGGTAGCAAATAGTCTCCAGACCGTTTGGAGGAGATATTTCAAGACCGTTTGGCCTAAACTAACTGAAACCGTTTGGTCTCTTTAAATCCAAGACTGTTTGGGGTTAGTCCTGTTCCTATAAATAGGAACCCAAGGGTCCTCACTTGGACATCGGTTCCAGGACGCCGACAGGCTTCCTGTATACAGATCCGATCCAAAACCAGTCTAGTCCGTGCCAATTTTATTTCACCTACTGCCCGTGTTGCAACCAAGGAGGCTGAGGAGAGAAGAAAGACGGAGCAAGGGAGACTGTCTGGTCTGTCTTGGCAACTCTCGTTCGCGTCCAGATCTGCTCCGACACGACGTAGGAGGACGTATCTACTTCACCGAGCTGCGACTACCTTCTGCACCGAGTCCATGGCGGATCTCTCTCTCTTTATCATTCTTCTTGTTTCTCGCATCATGAGCGAGTAGTACCTTTTCACTGGGGTGCGGGGACTAGCCCCGCTGCCCATGCAAACATGTCATATTATTAACCGTCCACGACAATGTATATAATTTTTCATTTCGTTATTAATCGTTATGTTCGTAGTTTGATTAATTGCTTGTTTTCATCTTTGTTCTTCCTATGTTGTGAGAATATCTTTATGTAGGATTAAATGTCATTTAATAGGTTGACTCCCAAACTAGAAATAGAATGGGATTCCTTGAGGTCGTAAGTGTATGATCCGTGAGGGGACGTGCCATCTAGCCTTCGGTGATGCTTCTGTGTACCTAACGCCTATATAGGGGGTTCACAGCCTTAGTTGGATTTTGTATCTTCTTGTTAATCGTCGATGTTTGCTCGTATATAAATCGGCTACTTGCTTATCGATTAGCGCGGTTAAATCCCAAACTAGAAATAGAATGGGATTCCTTGAGGTCATAAGTGTATGATCTGCGAGGGGATGAGCCATCTAGCCTTCGGTGACGCTTCTGTGTGCCTAACGCATGTATAGGGGGCCCACAACCTTAGTTGGATGTTGTATCTTCGGAGCCGTAAGTATGTGATTCGGATGGTGATGAGAAATCTGATGCCAAAGGTGATGCTTACGCGGACCTAACACCCGTATGAGGGGTTTCACAGCAGCTCTACTTGGATAGTTATATCTTGCCTGGATGTTTGATGTTTGGATGTGCTTGCATGAGCAGTGGTGGTGAAACCCGATACCATCCCAGCGAGTCCACATCATTGATCTAAACCCAACTTTAATTCAGCTTTTACTTTCTTGCAATTAGTTTATTTAACCTCAAATCAACCTATCATTTTAAATATTAGCCTTAACTCGAACTAGACTAGACTGACAAAGATTCTTAAAAACATTGTCCTTTGGGTTCGATCCTTAACTATACTGCGATAATACTCGTCAGCTTGTGGGTGGTATTATTGCACTTTAGTTTTGGTAAAAGCTTGAGGATTTCAACATCGAGTGAGTTTGTTAGTGCGTTCAAAATACCACGTCAAGTGCATACTGCGGTTGTATATCTATAGCGAAGTTGCCAGTATACCCTGGAAAGCAATTTCGTAGTTGACACGAGACGTCCTGCTTGTGGTCTCGCACTGACCGAGACAAGTGAGGTCCTGGAAGCCGGCTCTTCCATTGTCCTTGTATGGTACTAATTTTGACTTCGCAGTGGTCGGTTGGAGTATGAGCGGTATACCTCATCTCCTCAGGGCATAAGTGTGGTTGTAAAATGTAATCAGCCGTGTAGCGTATTTGCTTAAGGATGCAATACATAAATCATTGGTTGATGTTAAATTTCTTAATGCATCTTAAATGGATAGATGTTATATATGTTCTTAATATTCCTTATAAAATGAATAGACAAATTACTGCTTTATATAGTTGCAATGTTTCATAAGATGATATTGCTCTATTCTGCTTAAATAGTGATTAAATCCTACTTATTAATATAAAAGAATCCTCTGATCAGTTTTATAATGTTTATCTACACTAATAATATGGTCGGCGGAGAGTTATATCTCTCGCTGGGACAATTGTCTCACCCCGTGAGATCCACAATTTTTAGGTGGACAAGCACAAAGCGGTGGAGACCTTTCTGCAGAAGAGAAACAACAGCTGAGGCAGCGGTAACAACTCAGGTGGAGTGTACTGTCTTTCGTGTCTTTTAGATAGAAGTCATATGTGTCGTCTCTGTACTCTCAGGTCCTTGGAGTTGGTTCGTAATGGTTTCATGAACAATATGAGATTTTGGCTTGTATGCCTCGAGGTTTTATGTTGCTCCAGTATATGTTTTGATAGAACAACTGTTATATGTTGTCCTTGAGATGAGATGAAACAATGTTGCACAATGTAAATCATGATATGTATGAGTTTTGGATCTTTTAGTAAAAGTTTTCTGGACAAGGATCTCCTTGCAAAATGATTTTAAATTTTATTGATTTTTGTTAATATGTTGTTTATGGTAATTCCACATAATTAGTAACAATTTGGTTGTTGGTTTGATGACGGTCGCTACAGGTGCCCTGGTGCATCATATGGAAGCTGGCCCTCATGAAGGCTAGAGCAAGAGTGAGAGAAGAAAGAGTGGACCAATGGTCCAACTCCTAGCCAGTCATTTCATCCTTCCACCCCCTGAGTGGGTCGTAAACCAACCGCACCCCATTATAATGGTGACATGGCAAGCTTCCGGGCTATCCTATAGATAAAATCAATGGCTCTAGTATATCCCTGAAGGTAAATGTCAATTTAAATCATCATAGATATATGGAAAATTTGAAAATTCTTAGTAAATAGCTCCAATATCCAAACAATACCCCAAAATACCCCTAAACTCATAAAAATGTCTAGTTTCTTATAAAGCCATTAGGTCAAACTTCGTATAATTGGCTACATATGATTTCATGTTATGATGGCGATGATCCTTTTAGTGTTCATTAATTGAAATAAATGGTATCCATATGCTATTAAATCTCAAAAAATTCTCTTAGAACCCTAACGATGATTAAACTCCTTTTTTGGACTCTAATCTAATAATATTCTCCAACAATATGTCTTTTCCAATAAATGAATAATTATATACTTTTAGCCTCATATTAATTCAAGAAAACAGATAAGCATCAGAAAATTATGAAACTTGAACTAGAGATTGAATCTGACCTCTTGATCAGTAGAAAAATATCACATATCATTTTAAGATTAGTTGTACCTAGGATTGTCTAAACCCTAATTTGGACCTAAATACCATTAACAATGATGAGCAATGTATTAATGATGATTCATTATTATCAATCATGTGTAACAAGAAAACTTGATGATCAATGAAAAGGTAGGAAATCTCTAAAACAAGATACGTGGGATTTATTTAAATATATGACTATGGTTTTCTTGGTTGAATCATGAAATCCATGTATGCTCTTTTATCTGTAAATATTGGATGTAGTATTAGTATAAGTACTCATGTTTTGTTACTTGAAAAAATAAATTATGAGTAGATGTTTTGTAGTTATGAAGGTGTTCATTATCCCCTTTACAAGGGAATATATTAGTGTTGACTAGTACACCTCCCTAGAGCACATGATGTATAGGGAGTTCCCTAGAGTACTTGACACACGAGATATGGTTGAACATATATGTTGTTCTTACTAGTCCACCTTGATAATGCAAATCATCTAGAATAATGATTAAAATTTGAATATTTTGCTTAATCAACACATTTCTATGATCTTCTTTGTTTCTGTAAGTCTTTTCAAATTATGAAAACCATAAATATATGTATATTCCTGTCCATGTACATGACACCTTGTGTGTTGATATGTTGTTTTACGTATGTTTTAGGCTCAGAGCTAGCATGGTAGAAAAGAAGGGAAGTGAGCAATGTACATGTTGTACCTATTGTGTAAGGTCCTAGTTAGCATACATGTGCATACACTTGTAAATCTTCTTTCAATATGTAATTGTAATTTATGTTGAAATAACTCATCTTAAGATAATATACATTTGAATGCTGAGAAATGTTTTGGTGTAGTTCTATGGCCGTGTAACACCCCTCCCTAGGGTTACATACATAACCAGCGGAAGCACAACCTAATCCCCAACATTATCCATAATGTGGGGTACTTGGCATTTCAGGGAGGGATTATCACAACCATGATATTCATTGCACAAGATAAAGTTTAAATAAACCATCACAGGATCAAGATTACAATTTCTCATTCTCAAACCTTAACAAAAGTTACATGTACATAATCAAGGTAAAAGGAAAAAGGTCTATAAACTAGGTATGGTTGGCACCCCACCAAAGCTCGTCTCCTTGTAGGCCCTTGAGCTAGGGTTTCCTCCTTAGATGGACTTCCCTCCTTAGCTAGCTTCCAATCTGTGGGCATCACGCCCCCAGCCATGCATCAAACAAATGGTAAGTGGATTGAACATGTTATAATATAAGAAAACTTGAAAACTGAAAATAAGCATTAACATTAACATTGAACATTGAAAAGATATGCATTTTCTTTTAGATTAATTTCCTTTTATCTTAACCTATATAAGTTTCCTCGGGTTTGCACAAATGTGCCTCTTCTCTTATGCACCGAAGTGCCTCTTAGATTGCACCGAGGTGCCTCTTCTCTTATGCACCGAAGTGCCTCTTCTCTTATGAGGAACTTATATAAGTTTTATTTTATCATTCTCTTTCTCTTAAGGCTCTTATCTTTACATTAGACTTTATTGGTAACATTATCATTAGAATTCATGAAAGTGATACCATACATCATAAACAACTCAATACATCTTACTCTTACTGAATTTAACAATTAGAAACAGTAAATAACATAAACACGACATTCATTGCAATTCATACATGCATACTAATTCAAAACAAATTAACTATATGTTCAATTGCATGGACCACTTACTTTTTCACTTGGAGAGTGAACTCTCTCTCTTCCTATGTTGGGTAAAACCCTAATCACATCCTGGGTCAGAGGAACCCTAATTATCATGTTCATAAGATATGTCACATCAAAATATATTTTATTCAAATTCTTAAGCCCTAGATTCACTTCTACAAAAATCAAGGTTTGCCGATTCAAAATCAGACTCTAAAAATCACATATTCAGATTCCTCGTGAAAAACCATTTCCAAAACATATTTTTGCTCATTTTTCTGAGCATCGAGCGATTTACTACGAATTTATGAAGGACAACCAATCATAAATCAAAGAAATGCCACGTAGGCAACCTTTTATCCACTAGGACCCTGGGCCCAGGTGAGTTGGGCCAATGAGAACCCGCCATCTCAGCACGGGTCTCTCCCAGCCGGATTAGTTGTCAAAGAAATGGGAAATATGTGAAAGTCCAAAAATACCCATCCAGTTGAACTCATCAAATTGCAACAACGAGGACATCTTGGTCATTCAGTGGTCTGGATTGTTTCTTCTTCAGGCCCCGGGCTCACGAGCAGCAACCGTAGATGATCCCTGCAGGTGATCCCATGGGGCACTGTGGCTCAAGCCAAATGGAGAGGAGCATTAGCTCCATTTTGTTCTTACGAAGCCAGAGACCTTTTACTGGGGTCTAACTGTTGCTGGTGCGGTGAGCTCGGCTCACCGGAAAGGCCAACAGACCTAGGCCATGGCGAGGAAAACAAACGAGAGGGAAGGAGGGATACTCGAGCCCTAAAAACTTGAACGGAGAACTTGCGAGAACAAAACGAAGGTGGGGGGGGGGGGTTGTTGCGATAAGGTACAAGCCCTGGGAGACATTTCTTCGTGCTGCAATGTGAAAACAGGGGAGGCAAGCGAGAGATCGGGAACCATTGAAACCGTGATGCAAAGCATCTAGCAGAAGTCAAAAAATGCTCACGATGATCAAACAAAGGTCAGGGCATGTTTCCCTTGGTCGAAGGGGTCCTAGAGGTGCCATGGCATCAAAACGCCGGTGAGAACTCCTACTGGTCCTATAGAACACAGCGTTTAGGGGATTCTCGCGGTAAACTAAAAACACGAGGGTGAAGAACGGACGTTGAGGATACTCACCGCCCTCACGATTGAGTTGAGGTGGATCGACGAGGTCGGGAAAAGTCGAGGACGCTGGAGATGGCACCTTGAGTAGGCTGGGGAACCTCGGGGATTTGGAGATGCAATTGAAGGTGGGGGAGGGAAATGCAGAGGCTGGCGGTGCTTTTGAGGGCTAGATCGAGCAGTGGGGGAGACTAGGGTGGCGGCTGCTACAATCGGCAGAGAGAAGCACCCAAGCCCTAATGGGCGTTTCATGTATATAGCACGAGATCCCACGAGCAAGGGCTCGCTAGGTGCTTGAGAGAGCGACGAAACCGGGGGAGGAAGAATCGCGAGAAGAGAGCGAATACAGAGAGAGAAATCGGTCGTGCAAAATAGACTGTCGGCGCCCCACCTGCCTTAAGTGGCGGGAGGTAGGGGATGATGCTGACTCCATCAAATCTTGATCTGATGGTCAGAAAAGGCGCACGTATAAGGAAAAGAAGAGGAAGGGCGTGACAGGGAATAAATCCCGAAACCATAGGGAAGAATCGAGACATTAAATGCAAATCTAATCAAATCAATTCCAAAACTTTCCCATTTTAGTTGGAGGGTCAAACAAAGTCCAAATGAGTCCAAATTTGGACCATTGACTAATTAAAGGGTCTAGAATATTCCTAGACAATTAGATTTAGATTTTCTCAACGTTTGGTCTACGCTATCTATTTTTGTTCCTTATCTTAATTTAAGTGTACAAACTAATTAAATAATTAATATAAAGGTTTCTTTTGTGAGTTCTTGCTCCAAATTATGAGATAAACAATATTTGTCTCTTTCAAAATCATTCCACACCTCTTTATTGCCTTCTTATGTAATTTATTTGGAGGAGAGAGAAAAATGAACATTAAAGGATTTATCTTGAAATCTATAAAAAGGAAAAGCATACTTATTGCCTAAGTGATTCGAATTTCGAATTTCTTGCTTCTTTATTTTTCTCTTTCTCTTTATCTCCCATTACTTTTAGATTTATTTGATAAAATAAAAAGGGAGGCATATTACTGAGATTACACAAATATTTATAATGCATTAATATAGAGGAAAAACTTGTTTCGAGCCTTTTTTTATTTCTATTTGCATTGAAATCCTATAGGAAAAACTATTTTAGACAAATTGCATTAAGGCCATTAACAAAATATTATTTAAAGAAAACTACATAAAAGGTTTTATTTTACTCCTAAAAAATAGGGATGTTACATGCCGTTTGTTCATGTATGCATACAATGCTTCAATATCGCTCTCTCATAAGGTTGGTTAACATTTTTGAATTCTGCCTTCTCGTCCCCATATGGTTTGGGGAAGGCAGAAACCATGTGTAACATCCCTGACCCGGGTTATGCCATAAACTTGGAGGTTTTGCTTAAGTAAGTATTTATAAACTTGTTATAATCTTTTAAAAAGTTTAATTTTCAAGTTTGAGCTTATTTACAAACTATTTATGCATTATATGATAATTTGGGTGTAAATTACAATTTACCCAAGATGAGGGGTTATATTGCAATATGTCACATTGTAACATGCTTCAAGTGCTTTAGGATCATAATAAAGAGAATGATGCTAAGGGGTGGCTTGTGGAAAGCCTAAGTTCCAAGTTAGAACTTGTTTGAATAATGCTTGTGTCTTGTGTATCCATTTTGGTGCAATTTGCAATTTACCCAAAATATAGGGTTGACATGCAAAATTACCACCTAGAAAGTGTCCCTACTATCTCTTGGCATCATCTAGAGGATATATAAAGAAAGAGGCACCAATTTTGAATCATCTTTGAGTGGTAGCATTCTTGGTGATGAACAGACCAAGAGAAGATGTATAGTTGAAGCCTTTATATGAGTTGTATTGAGTTGTAGAGCTTATATGGGGATGCCTATCGGCCAAGGAGCCATATAGGAGGTCCCATATCGTTTTACCAACTCTTTGTCTTTGCCATGATGGGTTAAGAATCTCAAGGAGGTGATGGATATCGGTTTCCAACTTTCCTTAGAAAAAGTGTATCAGTTTGTGAATAAAGTGATGTTGAATTGAAATATCTTGCTCAACAAGATAACTAATGGCCGAAATATTATCCCTAGATTATCCTCAAGAGTTTTGAATGTCAATATAAATATTTCTGCATGGACACGTGGCACCTAGTAGTGTAAAATGATGACACTTCTTATACACCCTCTCTCATGAACCTTAATTATATATACCACTCCTTTCACCTAATAGTGAATCTTTTGGAACCATATCACTCCATTTCTCTTAGATATCATGAAAAGAGTTGAGGAGCAAGGAGGATCTCGAGCCATTAATCTTAAGGTGAAGCCATGGTCACCATCAACCTTGGATAAAGCATGATCTCGGGCTGTGATTCTTCCTTTCTTTTCTTCTTCACCAAGTTCTTAACCATGGTGATTCCTTGCATGTAGAAGAGTTGTGAACGAGTCTTGGATCTGTGATAAGTTCATCTTCAACCTTGGGAACGTGAATCTTTGGAGCTTTGAAGTTGTTCTTAAGGCATGTTATATAACTTGAACCCAATCGTGTTATTATTCACCATCAATCTTGCCATACTTGATGATCTACTTTCAATTTCGAGTTTTCTTATATAATTTATGAATCCATGAGTTCTATTAGTGACATAGGACTGTTTTCCATGAACTAGAATAGTAAGGAACAGAGTATAGAGCTTGAGTATGATGACATCATCATGGCTCAACCCGATATCGGGTTGAAGTAACTCTAACCCGATATGGTGTTGAAACCCAACATGGTAATATGAAACCCGACATACCTTGGAACCCCACACCCTATTGGTTTGTACACTTGTTTTAGTTTAGATTAACCTATTGTCTAGGCTGTCACTTAACCCATGGTGAAGGGTAGATCGATACCATGAGGGTTTGAAGAGGTATGAGCATAAGGGTTTAACTTGATATGCAAACCCTAATTTTGAGCAATCTGGTATGGTGTGAAGCACACACACACCTCTTTGCCTGATATGGTGTGAAGCATACACACACCTCTTTGCCCGATATGGTGTGAAGCACACACACACCTCTTTGCTCGATATGGTGTGAAGCATACACACACCTCTTTGCCTGATATGGTGTGAAGCACACACACACCTCTTTGCCCGATATGGTGGAAGCACCTCAATACAATATACTTGATTGAGTAACACATGAAGTGTATTATGTCAAATGATACATTAAGATGTATAGAGTTGAATGGATTTTGATAACTGTAGGCCAATGTACCTTGAGAGAAGGATTGAGCCAACTTAATAATGTATGATGTAATCATTATCCTGGTGAGGATGAGAGAGAAACTCATACTCTGTGCGTTAATCATTCAATGAGCATACAATGATACCCCTATATGTGTAGAGCTATGAATTAGGGTTTTGATTCTTGATAATATGAACTTGAAACCCTAATCTGTTAAAATGGAAACCCTAACCCTAATAGTGGAAAGGTTGTATTTGTCTTAAGTTTCATGGTAGTGATATGTACTTGATATTGCTTCTATCATGAAATACTAACCATGCATGTATCACGAGATGATGAGCATAGCCAGGTATGAGCTATGATGTTTCATATGATACAGATTAAATGGGCCTTATGAGCCATGTGAAATACTTGTACAACAAGTATTATGTATTCTGGGTCTGAGGACCTAGAGGTAATAGTTACCTGATAAGAGGTAATAATGTTCAATGATGAACTAAGGGTTTGAATACCCATATCTAGCAATGGTGATGATGATAATGTTAAGGGATGAGAATTCCCAATAATGTGATAAGGGACTGAGATCCTGAGTGTTATGCATTCAATGTGTTCCAAAGATTATAAAAGTACTTGATAAATGTATTACACCTTTCTTTGTAGCATCTGTTATAATTCTTGCTTGTAACTTGATTGATGCTAAAAGATATTGTAATACACCTAATTAATCAAGTGGAATCTTATCATGTAGTTTCCCAGGCTATAGATCCATTCGGTGTTAGGATTTTCTGCATGGTGAAATGAGTTTAACTCGGAGAACATATCCTTACGTCTAGATAGGGATCTCTATATGATTTCTCGATGAATGCCAGGGTTGCCGTGTGATCGCCCTGATGAAAATGTACCAGGGATTGATGTGATATCTCCTCGAAGAGAGTGCATGTTGTGGCTGTAGCTCTTTAGCGAAGATGTCACTATACCTTGACAAGCTAGTTGTAGTTTGACATGTGGTCACTGCCAGTATTCTCATACTGACCAAGATGGGTGAGGTCATGGCAGCCGACACTTCCATTGATCTTGTATGGTACCGATGCTTTACGTAGCCATGGTCGGTTGGAACATGAGCGGTATACCTCATCTCCTCTGGGCATAAGTGTGATTGTGAACATGTAATCAGCCGTGTAGTGTATTTTCTTAAGGTATGAATACATAAACATTGGTTGATGCTTCAATACTTTTATACATCTTAGTTGATAGATGTTATACATGTTCTTCATATTCCTTAATAAAGCTAATAGATGATTTATAGCTCTGTTATGGATAGTTGAACTGTTTAAACAATGTTATTGCTTTGCACTACAATTAAACAATGATTAAACATGTTTATTTATATAATAGATCCTTTGCTCAGTTTTATACTATTTACCTCTGATAATAATATTATTGGCGAAGAGTTATATCTTTTGCTGAGACTTGTGTCTCACCCCGTGGATTCCACAATTTTTTAGGTAGACGTGCACAAGGAGGTAGAGATCGTACTGTAGAGGAAGGACAACAATAGTAGGGACAACAATAATAGCTCAGGTTGAATGTACTGTCTATCGTGTCTTGTAGATAGAAGTCATATGTGTCGTATTTGTACTCTCAGGTCTTTGGGAGTTAGTACGTAATGGTTTTATGAACGGTCTAAGATTTTGACTTGTTTGCCTCAAGGTTTTATGTTGCTTATGTATATGTTTGGACAAAGCAACTGGTATATGATATCCTCGAGTTGAGATGGTACAATGTATGTACAATGTGAACCATGATGTATATATTGTTTTGGTTCTTTCTTTAAGAGTTTCCTGGAAATGGATCTCTTTGCAAAAGGATTTTATTTTTTAGTGATTTTCATTAATCTGCTGCTAATGGTTATTCTGCGTATTTACTGGTGGCAATTTGGCTGTCGGTTTGATGGAGGGTCGTCACACCATGGATGTTACATTACAAATCATATATAAGCATGTGGTTACGTATGCATGTGTATATAGTTAGTTTGGGTATCTGGGTTTACCTTTGCCCTAACCCGATGAACATAAAAATCTAGGTCAAAATCATAGGCTCGGCCCACAAATATAAATTACATGGATTGGGCCTGGGGAGGGTTATACGGGTCAGGACATGGTTCAAATCTAGTCAAGTCAGTTTGATTCTCATTTCTAGTTGTGTCCACCTTCTAACTACTATAGGGTGGCAATATTCTTCTCCCTTTTAAAAGCCAATTAATAGATGTCTTCTCCCAATGCAATGACCTCAGTCTATATAATGATTATAGCTAAGCAAACTTTAATAACAAATACAACGACCCCTACAAATGTGTGATTTGACTGATCTTTACCATGACATGCCCTATAAAGGTTCACTTCACTCAGGTGATCGTACACATCCATCTTTCCCAAAATTCAATATGTTTTAAGTTATCGATATAGTTGTTACTTTCAAACCCTCTTATGGATAACTTTGACTAAACAACTTTATGTGAATATCATCATTCTCCATGACACCTTGTAGATGGATGTTCAACCTTAATGCATGTAATACAAGATGTTATAGATTATGGCATACTTAAGATGAGATATGATCCCACCATTCCCATATGATGCCAGTGATTTCAAAGGAACTCCCAAATGGTTCCCCAATAATTCAATATACAAAGCTCCTAGAGAACTACAGTCCCATGGTCAACAGAGAAAAGGGGATGTTCCTCATAAAAAGTATGGGACACTTACGAAATCCACAAAAGACATATATCATGGGAATCAAACCTTAAAGTAGTAATTCATATACTCAAGAGGACGGATGAAAGTGTCTCACTATTTCGTTCAACACATGTTGAAGGAAAAAAATGCAAAATGACTATAAGAGCGGTCATGGGTGGAATCACACCCCAAGCAATAGCTTCCCATGACTCAACGAACCACATGACAATCATTGGACCAATACCGCCCAAAGGTCTCTATGCAACTAGCTACCTTGTTCAAGATTGAATGGCTTAACCGCTTAAGGTAACCCAAAGAGAGTACTCGTTGAGCTATAAGAAAGTTCACAATAAAGTTCACAATACCCATAACATCGCATCACATACGTGTCTAAGAAGGATGACTCTCTCACCTTCTGTCACTTCCACATTCTTAACACAACAATTGTAGGGCCTTGTAATGGAGCTTATCCTAATATAGGGAGGACAACCCATATGCCTTTTACTTGTTAGAGAAATTTATCATGTCACTACACCCCGCCTTCAAAGATATCATTGTCATCCTTGAATAAGGACATCGGTCCTGAAGCATATGATTAAAATCCATACACCATATTTGGGAAAAATGACATCATCAACAAGATTCAAAATTCTAACAACAACAACCATTAAGCCAACAAAGAATGGTGCCTTCAGCCGTATTCAAATTCCAATTATGAAGCTACCACCATCTCCTCCTCCACAAGTGTTGGTTGGACCATCATGTCATCCATGTACAGTTTTGGAGTCACATGTTTTAGTGGGCATGGCTTCAACCCATTTTGACACGAAATCGAATGTGACTAAAATGTAAGAAAACCCATAAGAAGATGGAAATGGGCCCATGTAGTCGACCCCCCCAGAAGTCAAAAATCTCTAATTCCTACCAAGAGGTTAGGGGAATTTGGTCACGCTTGGAAAGGTTACCTGTCCTTTGACATAGGTCACATGAGAGCACATAATCATATGAGTCTTTGAAGATGGTGGGCCAATAGAACCCACATTATAGGACTTTTCTGGCTATTTTCTAGGGACTCATGTGTCCACCGTAAGGGCCAGAATGACATTGTTCCAAAATGTCAGTACCTTCTTCTTGAGAGACACAATGGCAATACAGACCGTCGGCACAAAGTCTAAACATGTAAGGTTCGTCCCAATAATAGTTTTTGACATCATATAAAAATTTAGCTTTAGAATGTCCCTTGTACTCAGGGTGCAATACACTGGCAGCTAAATAATTTATGAAATCGGCAAACCAAGGAAATTGGGAGTCTACCTTGAGCAATTGGTCATCCGACAAAGATTCATTTATAGGGATTTCATCGATTGGGATGTAGCTAAGTCAACTTAGGGGATCATCCATGATGTTTTTAGATCCCTTTTTGTCTAAGATTTCTAGGTCAAACTCCTGCAGTAGAAAAATCCATCTTGTGAGTTTGGGTTTGGCATCCTTTTTGGTCATGAGATAGAGGATGGCTGCATGGCCAGTGTAGACAATAACTTTAGAGCCAACTAAGTATGAGCATAATTTGTCAAATGCATAGACAATGACTAGCATCTCCTTTTCAGTGATAGTTTAATTTCACTGAGCTTCATCTAAGGTCTTTGTTGTATAGTATATGACATGATGTTTCTTATCAATGTGTTGTCCTAAGATGGCACCTACAACATAGTCACTAGAATCACACATGAATTCAAAGGGTAGGGCCCAATCTGGTGCATGAATGATTGGAGTGGTCGTGAGAGCATTTTTCAAACATAAAAAGCTATCCATACATGCTTTATCAAAATGGAAAGGCCCCCCTTTTGAAGAAGATTGGTGAGGGGTTTTGTGATTTTAGAGAAATAACAGATGAATCACCGATAGAAACTGACATGTCCTAAAAAGGATCGGATGTCTTTGATTGAGGTTGGGGGTGGAAGCTTGGTGATAACTTCAAATTTTGCTTTTTCAACCTATGTGCCTTGGTTGCTAACCTTGTGGCCAAGAACGATGCCCTCCTTGACCATGAAGTGACACTTTTCCCAATTAAGGACCAAGTGTGACTCAATACATCTGTCAAGAATAAGGGCGAGATGCCTAAGGCATGAATCAAAACAATCTCCATAGATAGAGAAGTCATCCATGAACACTTCCATGATGGTTTCGGTCAGTCCTGCAAAGATGGCTGCCATACATCGTTGGAAGGCGGATGGTGCATTGCACAAGCCAAAGGGCATTCGTCTAAAAGCATAGGTACCAAAGGGACATATGAAGGTGGTTTTCTCTTGATCTTCAGGATGGATAGGGATCTGATAAAATCCTAAGTAGCTATATAGATAACAAAAGAATTGTTGATGGGCTAGGTGTTTAAGGACTTGGTCTAGGAAGGGAAGTGGGAAGTGGTCTTTCCTAGTTGCTTTATTGAGCTTCCTATAGTCAATGAACACCCTCCACACTATGACGGTGTGAGTGGGAATGAGCTCATTCTTCTCATTTTGAATGATAGTAGTCCCTCCCTTCTTGGGAACGACTTGAACTGGGCTGACCCATGGGGAGTCAGAGATGGGATAGATGATTACTGCATTCAAAAGTTTAATCACCTCCAGACGGACAACTTCCTTCATGTTTGGGTTGAGTTTCTATTGAGGATCATGAGAAGTTTTATGGTCTTCTATCATTGGGATTTTGTGTATGCAAATGGATTGATCTATTCCAACTAGATCCGTCATTTTGTATCCCAAGGCAGCTCCCTTTTTTCTAAGTTCTCCCATAAGTTTGTTTTCTTATTCGAGGGTAAGGTCAGAATTTATGATGACATGGTATAGTTCTAGCTCGTCAAGAAAGACATATTTCAACCCTATGGGGAGAGTCTCTTCATTTTGGGGGCCTTTGGTGGTTTAGGCTTTTCTTCTATGGTGGAGATCATCTTAAGGTCCTCAATTTCAGTATCAGAGATTTCCTCATAGATATATAAATGAGCCTTACATTGATTTAATTGTTCATTATCAAAATCACATTTGGTAGGGATAGTGAGGGATGTGTGTAGGGGGTCATCAACTAACTCCCATTCTTGCCTTAGTTGGGATAATTTATCAATGCAATCAAGGAGGTAGACCTCTTCCTCAAGACTAGGTCCCTTCATGCTTTCAAACACCCTAAACTCTAGGGTTTGCTTCCCTAATCTTAACAAAATGGTACTAGCCTCAACATGAATCAAGGCACGGGGAAGTGGCTAAGAAGGGACGTCCGAAAATGAGAGGGTAGCGTAAATATTCCTTGATGTCCATGATCACAAAATCAAAGGGGACATATGCGTCTTTTCCAACTTTATCTAGAATGTCTTCAATGATTCCCATGGGTTTGGTCACGGATGAGTCTGCCAGTTGGATAGTCATGGCTGTGGGTAACATGTCATTGAATCCTAGTATTTTGCAAAGGCTGTAAGGCATGATGGATATACTGGCTCCTAAATCCTCTAGGCCCTTTCTACAAGCATTTCCACCCAAGTAGCATCCTATCCCAAAAGAACCAAGGTCCTTCTATTTTTTAGACATCTTACTTAGGATTATGTTTGAAGTGGTCCTAGCAAATTTAACAGACTCGTATTCTCTAGTAGCACACTTCCTAGTCAAGAGGGTTTTCATGTACTTGGACCAGGCAGGCATGCCTGCCAAAGCATCAAGGAAGGGAATGTCTACATGTAGTTTTTTCATAGGATCTCTAAATTTCATGAAGTGGGCGTCAAGCCTTATTTGTTTGAGGTAGGCTTGGTAGGGAGGCCGCGACTTGTAGATTGGTTCTTCGGCTTCTTCCTGGGGGGTTTCAGGGATGGTTGTTTCAGGTGTAGCTTTAGGTTCAACAACTACCATGTCCTCATCCTCGAATTCTAGAGGTGGAGATGAAGGTTTTTCTAGAGGGGGAGGGGAGTGAACCTTTCCCGAACGAGTGGAGACAACCTTAAGTTGTTCGAGATGTTTGGGGTTGGTTTCAGGCTGCCCTATAAATGCTCCAGCAGGGGGCTTTTGTTGGGCAAACAAGCGAGCTAGCTGGGCGCCATTCACCTTTTGATGAGCTTGTTGGATAATGATTATTTGTTCCAAGGCAGCTATCCTTTCATATGCTGAGGGGGTGGGATTTGGAACACTTGGTGGTATGAGGAGGTGGCTGATTGAGATTTTAAGGGGGAAGGTTTAAGTTTTAGAATTGTTGCCCTTGATATGGTGATCGGTTTGGGTGATTTCCTCGACAGTTCCCTTGGGTCCCAAAGTTCCTTTGGTTGTTATATGGGAATTCAAGTGGCAGTCGATTGTTGCCTTGAGGGTAGGGATGCCTTTGTTGGGATTCAAGTTGGCTAGAGTTTTCAGCACCTGCAAAGTTCCCATATTGGAAGCCCAGATGGTTTCTAGTCTGGTTGGGATTGTAGTAACCTTGGACTGGTATCGTATGGATTGAATTGAGGTCTTCTAGTTGCTATCCCATTTCCGGTTGCACGGGGGTGTTGTAGAGGTATTGATAGTGCAGGATTGTGTGATTGTATCCTTGGAAAATGCCACACAGGGAGTCTATGGATTTTACTTGTTGGGGGTAACTCCCTAAAGGTGCCTAGGGATGACTCTAACTGATCATGTTTTAGGGCAATTAATTTGAGGCTTTCTGCTATGCTTTGGATATCAGGATTTACTTCAGCCTTGGCTACCTTAAGGACTCCTCCAATTCCTCTTCTAGCCCTTGTTTCAGAAGCCTATTTTACCACTTCCTAAGCGCTAGTCAGACTTTGGTGCATGCAATTTCCTCCAGATGAGGAATCAAGAAAGAATTTGGTATCATCATCAACACCACGATAGAAGATCTCTATGAGTTGGGCTTGAGAGATATCATGGTGAGGGAACTTCCTAAGTAAGTCCTTGAACCTTTTCCAAACTTCTCCTAAGGATTCTCCTGGGGACATAGAGAAGTGAGTGATTTGTCCCCTGAGTTCGTAGGTAAAATAAGGCGGGTAAAATTTCTCAAAAAACTTATTCTGTAGAAATTCCCAAGTTGTGACATGTTCTTCACTCTCCATGGTGTTGTACCAACTACTAGCTTGGCAAGAGAGGGAGTACTTGAACAATCTAAGGCAGATGGCATCTTCAGAAACGCCCAGAGTTTGTTCAAAGAGCAAAGGTCAATGAACCTTTGAAGGTGATCTTGGAAGCTTTCCCCATTGTTGCCAAATAAAGGATTAGCTTGGATCATGGTGATCCATTGGGTTCAGATTTGGAATTGGGGAGCAATGATGTCGAGAGGCACAACTGGGTGTTGGGCATAGGTAGATTTGGGAACAGAAAAATCTTTCAATCGTTTTTTTTCCTTTCAGCTTCCTTCCTATTGGCTCCTTGGGTTTCTTGTTCCATGTAGGCTGCTCGTAAAGCGGCTTCTCTAGCCGCTTGATCAGCTAAGATGTGATCTATTTGAGCCGCTAAAGCCTGGTTGATCCTACAGGTGACTTCTTCCTCATCCAAGATATTTTGATTTTTATTTTGGCGGTTTAGACGGTGGAAAGTTCTATCTATCTCAGGATCAAATGATTGAAAATCAACGTTCGGGTGTCACATGCACAAAATAAGCAGTTAATCGTGTGTAGAAAAATGGACTGTCAGAATAGAAACTCAGTAGAAGGAGGAGTAGCACCTCCAGAATGTTACTCAGAAGGCATAAAAAAAAGAAAAAAAAGTTTTTCAAGAGTTTTTGGGGGTTCGAGAAAAAACAATCTTTTATCCCCAACAACGGTGCCAAACTGTTAATGCGTCGAAGTGCACTACAATCACTAAGATAATTATCCTAGAGTTTAATCCTTTTTCAACTTTCTGATTAAGGTTAGTATAGAAAGGGTTGATCCCAAAGGACAACGATTTTAAGATTGTTAACTCTAAACCTAGTTGTTTTTGAAGAACTTTGTTATTTAGTTTTGGTATTTTCAGATTTGGAACATAAATTAAAAGTCGAGTTTGGGGGTTGATGATTAACACTTAAGAAAGAATTGCAGGAATGAAAATGCACTTAACAAGAATATAAATTTGCCCTGTCGTAAGGAAAATCAAGATTGTTGTTAACACAAGAAACTATTATGAATGAAGACTAAAAATTAAGGGAAGCAAAACAATTGATGATTGGAATCAAGATGTGAGAATTGAGGCTTTAGGGGTTTTCACCACCTTAGACTAGGAAAAAACAAACTAATCCTTAAAAGCAACGAATTCGATGAAGGCAAGCGAATTAATGAAAATCCACTAAAGATGATATCCACATGAGCCCATTGGTCCTGGTGCTCATGTTTCTTAGTTCATCAACCTCAAAGAAGAAGATCCACGATCATTTCAAAACTCCTATGCGATTGGGTTTGTTGTTCTAAATTTGAACTTCCACAGTCATATCCATCCAGATTAACTTTTGATCAAACCAATTAATTACTTGGATAGATCAATTAGTTCTCAAACCCAAAAGCCATCTAGGACCATTTTAAGGAAAAGTTGATAAAGCCATGGCTAAGGGATTATTCCCCTTGCCTCGATAGGGAACTACTCACTCATGCTTGTGGAGAAAAGGGAGACGGAGGGAAGAAGAGTTCTATCCATAGTCTAGTCTTACTAAAGGATGGTTCCTTAGGATAGAGACAATGAAATGGCCGACGCTTAATCCCTTGCTCTAGTCCACAGAAGAGAAGAAGAAGAAAAAGAAATAAACTAGATCTAAATGAGCAAAGTAAGAAAAATAATTGAAAGGAACACTTAGCTTGCAAAAACCAAACTTTATTGATGAATAGAACACAATAACATAAGAACGCAACAAAAATTTCTCAGAAATCCCGTACAAAGATGATATGAAAGATGATCTTGGGAGGAGGAAGTGCCCCTCCTTTTATAGGTGAAGGAGGGGAGCTTTGCAATCAGGGTTGTGGGTAAAAAGGGGCTGGCAGCTACTGATTTGAACTGGCCGCGCACTACCAACTGATCGGTTGGGGAGCGAACCCGTCGATTGGAGGTCTGGCAAGGGTGGGAGTCAGGAAGCAGTAGGTAACCCTAGATCTCGGTGGCAACGCTTCTTGATCCGCTCAGATTGGGAGGGAAAACTCCCGCTTTGGCCCTAAAACGGTCGTATAAGATTCAAGGGGTGCGCCATCAGAACAAATACCAACCGATCGATCAGAACAAGTGAGCCGAGCATCTTGATTATGTGAGATGCTTGGCTGGAGTAACAGAGCCACTCATCTGGATTGGCTGAGATGATCAACTGGTCATCTAAACTGCTCATCTGATCTTCTGAGTCTGTAATAAATTCATAATTTTGGGTGAGATTAAATTAAATTGTGATAAAAGGAAGCAAATAGAAAATTGTTTCTTTTTGGTGGATAAAGATAAGAATTTCAATGTGATGTGACTAAAAAGGTTGTGAATAAGGTGCTAAATTAGCACGCATCACATGGATTCCCATTGAAGCTTGTAGTTGGAGAGGGAAACCTCCACACACGACCTCTAGTGAGAAGGGAAACTACTTCCTAGCTCCACCTTATCAGCCCAAACCCAACGAGCATTAGCTCAGGTCTTGAGGTGACCGAGAGACAAGAAAGAAGCACACACCACATGATAGTGCTTGATCTTCTTTGGAGCTATGGGTCAAGGATGGGAAGATAGGGAGCCCTTGTAGACAAGCACACTAGACCAGAATACACTCCAATATTTCTAATAAAGGAAAGATTCAGAGAGAAAACTCATCAAAGGGGAAAATATCTCCAAAGGCAAATATAAAATATCATTACAGAAGAAGTGTTCATTGGAGTTTATAAAGACCCGAACCACTGCGTATATTAATTATGAAAGTCATAAAGACTCTGCCATGTACTTGCGACTACACTAGAGGAATCTCTAGTTCCTGGACACCATCGAAAAGATTGCTATCGACTATCATGGCTAGGATGGTCACATGGCTTTGTCAACTAAGAGATATAAATGAATCTAGTGTAAAACAAATTCACAAAAAGAAAATGGGAGGTTATAAGGACTGGGACTCAAGAGGGGATCCAACCCCTACTTAATTTGAGGAGTAAACCCATCTAATACAAACACACTAACAATTTTTCTGGAATAGGTGTATTTCTTCTTCTTCAAGTAATGGTATATAAGATCAAACTATAGCAGCGAAAATAAATGTAATCACTATATTCTGTTATATATGATAGTATCCCACTAGGGGCTTACATGAAAGTAAATAAATAAGATCTAAAAAGAGGGATGATGAACTATCTCAACTCTATCTCCCAAGATTAGCTCTACTAGGCCAGGTCCATGTCATCTACCAGTCTTCCATGTTCTTTCACCTAAGGGGTTAGAAGCATACCTGACAAGAGAAGACAAAAATGTATATTGTCAGCATAAAAATGCCAGTATGATCATATAAATAAGGATTGAGCACATCATAGAAAATGGACAACAATTAATTATTCAAGGCTTCCATCAAAGAGGGGATGTGAACATCCAAATCAATATCAAAGTGGAATAACAAAAGCAAAACAAAGATGTACTTGCCATATACCAAAATATCATGATGTGCCACATAAGCACAATCAAATAAATTAGGGCACAAAACCCAACATCAGTAATAATCAAACCATAAGAAAGTGAGATAAACACATCACTAGTGTAAATATAAAGTCAGTGGCAGTTAGGGAAAAAAACCCATAACCTGATAGAGAATGACGTACTGCCAAACTCCCAAAATATAATATTGGGTGGAAAGGTGCACCCTGGGCAGAAAGACACACCCAAATATATATAATATGAGTGGAAAGGCACACTCAAGAGACAATAAAACCCAACAAAACCAAAGCATCATATAACTCTAGGGCTACTGAATCACAAAGCATGCAATATAGAGGCAAGTGAAAGTATAGTCACAAATATATAATCAATGATATTTTCATCACATAAATGGACGATTTGAAACATACACCACATAAGTGAGGAAAGTAGTTCATATTTATAATTAGGATTCCATAATGAAGTAAAGTATAATTTAGAGTCAATAAGAATATCCAACAAAGGATTCATATCATCTAACTCACATGAGTCGACCTCTTAAAGGAGAGAGAAAAAGTGTATAGGGTATTGTGTTCCAAAGGACCGAGAGAGAGAGTAAATATAGGTGACTGCTCAATATGAATAATAAGGAATGCAACATACATTAAGAGAGAGGAGTATATTAATTGCTCAATATGATTAATGAGATGCAACATACATCAAGAGAGAAACTATATAAGTTGCTCAATGTGAATAAGGGCATGCAACACACCTTGTATTATATCCAAGGTCAACCCTAAGCCCAATCCAGGGTCTTCAAGACACCAATTAAACATATTATATAGAATTAGGGTTAGTTTCACATTTAATTACATAAACTGTAAAATTCATCTTTTTATTATTAATGAATTAGGTTATTAAAACCATATGACTTATAGATCATTTTTTTTGAATTCATGGCATGTTTTTATTATTTTGAATTACAAATTATTAGTTATGAATTTAGAAAATCTAACCAATTAGAAAATCCCATAAATATCATATATTAGAAAGATTGGAATTAGTCAATGGAACCGTACCATTAGATAGGGAAAAGCTCACGATTCCAAAATATCTTTTTTGAACTATAAATAATTTATTGTGAATTTTGGAAATATGGACCAATAGGAAAACAAAGAAAATCCATGTGTGTATGATTATCTACAAGGTTAAGAATCTTGATTTGTTGGCCCTATTGGGGTTGGCCAATTGGCATCAATCCCACAACAAACAAAGTGCCCGACTGAATTAGAATGCAATGAGATTAAAACTCAAAATAAAATATGAAAAGATGACATTACCCTTGCCCAAAGTGATAAAAGAAAAACTACAACAAGGGTGTTATTGGGGTTTTATAAACTAGAACCTTGCCCGACCAACATCTCACGATGCAAAATAAGAGTGACAACAACCATCGCTTGTAGGTCACACACCTAGGGTGCGGGAAGCACAAAGACCAATGTTAAAAATAGGATAAAGGAGCATAGCCAAGTTCATCACAAACACACAATGCTAGAGTACCACATGTGATAAAAAATCATGGAGAAAAATTGACAAAAGAAAGTATAGGTTCAAGGTAGAAGAGAAGGAATAGGGAATCAAGGATTTACCTAATAGTAAGAAAAACAAAGGGCAAGGAAGGATCAACATAACTGGTATGATATTTCTAATACCATCTTCAGAGTTGTAGAGGAGCCAAACTTGTTCCCCTCAAGCGTAATCATCAATCCTAGAACCCTGAGCTGGGGGGATAAACTTACCAAACCCCAGAAGGAAGAGAGGCATGCAGTAAGTTGGTAACATTTCAAGGAAGGTTTGGGGGAGAAGAATTGAAGTTCCTTGTAGTGTAGAAGAAATAGCAATTCAGGGAGTCATAAAGGGAAGGTGATGCTTGCGGGAACAATGGGGAAATCTTTGGGTGGAATCGGGTGGCCATGAAGGTTGATCTCGTATGGCATCAAAACCTTAGCTGTTAAGTAGGCACCCATTGGGGCATGTTTGCAACTCCATCTGAACAAAGTGGGGGAGAAGAAACTAGTGATTTCTAACATATTGAGATTTGGGGTTCCATCAAGGGATCATTAGAGTCAACATCAAATCGAGAAACTAATCACAAAGAAATCATTGGAAACATATTAAAGTTGTAGGAGATATCAATGAGTGAAAATCGAGGAGAAACAAATGTCGTGCAAGACATATCTACCTAAGGAGGAAGACGACCATGTGACCATCCAATTTTAGATAAAAAAACTCAAAAGTGGCATGACATAAGGAAAGTCGAGTAGAAATTGAGAAACATATGCATGACATAGTTAAATGAGTGTGACCAGTAAATAAACCAGTTACTTTAGGAAATAAGTACACATATTTAATACTTTGCATATTAGGCACTTAAAACTTCTCTTTTCTCTCCTATTTTATTTGAGAACCCAAACAAGTTTTGATTAATATAAAATTTGATATCTGACCTAATTAAGACATGTAAAATCTAAATTTTGCACTAATTTCCAATTTTGGGGTCATCAAGTGTATTATTTAATAGCTTTGAGTTTATCTTATATTTTCTTTCCTCAATGAAATTAGGATAGTTAGGATTGTTCACGTAATGTGAAACTTGACACTTAAGCTTTAATTAAGGCCCAAGGAAAATGATTTTTCCACTAGATGTGGGTTTTGAGATTTCCCTTTAGGAGTTCTATTACAATTGGAGTTTTGGGCTCATCACCATTATATTATTGTAACATCATATAATTACCATCATTATTTATTATTTAATGTCCATGATCTTCAAGTTATTACCAAAAGAGTTGCCTTATATTATTATGAACGAATTTCCATATTTTACTTATTCAACCTATTTAGTCCTTTAATTTAATATTTATTTAAATAATATCACATTATTCATATTTATGGACATGAAAATTCACATTGTTACTCTTATTCATGTATTAAGCAAATTGTGCCACTTATTAGATATATCTTAGACATTATGTGAATATTGATTATCAAAGGAAACACATGTAACATATATCATGTCATATGATGCCACTAAATTTATTATATATGTTTTCAAGACCGTAGATATTAGTGTTAACATAGGGTTAACCATGTTACATGTATTAAATATATACATTAAGGTGTAACTTCCTCCTTGTTTGGTCAAATATATGGAACCAAACATATTAACCTCCTAGTCATGGAGATACAATTTCTAGAGTCAAGATGTGAGGTTTCGGTATGTTACAACACTGTACCCCTTGAAGAAGATTTCATCCCTAAAATCAAGCCATCCTTAAACTACCAACCAACTATAGTCCACCCCTTTAAAAGGTTGAGCCTAATAAGTCAAACTAGAGAACTCTTAAAGATATTACGATTACATCTACATCTAGAAGGGTCATAAAGGGAATGTTCTAGAAAACACTTTAAGGCCTATTGAACACAAAATCATGCTAATCAATAAGGACAATCATTTGATGTCATTAGCATGGAAGCAGGAAGATAACAAAGTTAAACAGAGTAGATCAGGAACATAGAGCTCACCTCCTCAACAATACGTCAAGATCAACACCGATGCAAGCACCTCCAAGGACTAGAATGTTGTTGCCTTTGTGGATAGAGATGATAAGGGGTTGTGGGTTTAAGCTTTTGACAACATCATTCACACTTCAAGTGCCTTAGATGCCCAACTAATTGGGATCTATAGCTATGGAGTATTCTTAATGCTCAGATATGGATAAAGTGATCTTTGAGAGGGATTGTAAACAGGCATCCAAGATCATCCTCGACAACATTAAAGCCTTCCCAAAATATGTAGAGTAGACAATGAGGATCAACCAAGTAATGAAGCCAATGTGGATAATCTAGTTTGCGTGTATGGAAAGAACTACATAGAAAACCTACTCACCAAACATTATCCTAAACCCACAATAGAGTGTTCCATTATGTCACTCTACCACCTAGCCTAGTTAATACTCTTAATTTAAAAGCATGCAATGCTAGTAGTACTGCCATGTTTCCCATTTCATAGAACATTAGAGACTGTATAATTCCAATTTTCTTATAGGAGGAAGGCAAGATGAATAAAATTACTTCCTAACTTATCCAAGAAAAAACGTCAAATGGAATTACTCTTGAAGATATTAGGGTTACATCTACCAATTTTAGTTAGGAACACATTGGTTGTTTATGTTGTTCATAGGTCATGCATAGAACTAACATGTCATAGCCACATAGGATTGAGTTTTAGGTTCTTGTGTAATGGTGCATTTTTCCCAAGGTCACACACTAATCAACTGAATGGTGACTAGATGCAAACCTAGTAGGGTTTGAAACACACTTGGGATCTTTTGAATTTATAAAGATCTAATAGGATGCTCACATAGACTAACACACTTACCCGAAAGCACACAGGGTCGTGTTATAGTATAGGAAATTGACAAGTTAGGGGTCGAACCCAAGAGCGAAAAGGGGGCACTAGAGCTAGGTTAGTTTTGGCTAGGTTCCTACTATAGAGTCTTGGGTTGAAGGGTTTAAAGGTGGATTAGTTGATTACAGTAATGGTGAACAAGAAAGCATTTAAAAGAAAACAAACTAGATCTAAACCTAAGTTAACCCTAGATAGTTAATTCTAATGAGAAAGAGAAGACAAGTTAAGCAAGAAAGGAACAAGCTACACTAAGGCAAGCAAAAAGAGACCTACACTACACTAGTCCAGTAAACTAGGCAAAAGAGAAATTAAAGACCTAAACTAGAAAGAACAAAGCAAGAACAAGACAAGAAGCTAACTAAGCAAGTAAAGAGCTAATTAAGATAACACTATCTAAGCAAGAAGGAAATTATGGTTTTAATGCAATAAAGGGTCTTGTTGGCTGTTTGGGGGATCTACTTATCAATTAGGTTGGGGGTGATGACATGTGAACATTATATTTTCATTTAGATTACCAAACCAAACAACAAGTTATAGGCTAATGAATTTCCCTAAACTACTAATTGACCATGGATAAGATAGGGTGTGTATCGGGGAACTAGTCCCTAACACCTCCTACCTATCTTTACCAGGCTCAATCAAGTTAGGGTTTAGGTGGAATTCAATTAGGGTTAGTCAAGTCTAGGTTTCTAGGATAGGAATTCTTAGGGTAATTAGGGGCTGAAGGTAGTAACTTAAGGTGGAAGTGAGGTTTTAGACCTTACATCACCCACATTCTATCCTTGAGAAGGCTCCAAGATAATTGCACTGAGTGCTCCTATACTATCTACTTAGATCTCTCACCTAGGTGTAGGAGAATTGATTAACATGTAGGAAGTGTAGGGAAATATAGCTATAGAATAGGCATCAAAAACAAAATTTTACTACCATATTCCCCATAAACCGGCGGATTACATAAAAACTATATAATGGGAAGGATGGTTTCAAGGATATACCTAATCCTGGAGCAAGTCCAATGACATCTCCTCGTCATTTTAGTCGTGCAACACTCCTAGTTGCACTAGGACTCATCTACATCAGCTCCTGGTCCCCACTAAAGACAATAGACTCTAATAGTGTTTGCAATATCTCCTCCACTGATTGCAGGGTGACATTGTTCTCCTAGTGGGAAAAGTATCCATGCCTCTAGAGAACTTCACACGGATCACCTAGAACTCCTATCATTCTACTAGAATAGATAGGAAGGAGTTGTACCCTTCTATTGGTGTACTAGTCACCAACTTGCTCTCCTATAATTATTTTCAGTTGTTCTCTCCTTCACTACCCCTCCCTAGTTGAGTAGGACTTGCTTGGGCTCTCTTGGTTACCACAACCAGAGAGGAAAATAATTTCCAAAGCAATTGATTCTCAATTGTATGTGTTGGGAAGCCCCCAGTACCCCACTATTTATAGGAGGGGTTAGGGTCTGGGTTCCTAGTCTGTGCGGGAGTAGAAGGGTCTGGAATTTTCATGAATTTTGCAACATGCGAGAGGTAAACCAGTCGATTCACAAGTGAAATGATCGGGTGGTAGTGTGAGCCGATCATTTTGCATAGTGAACTGGTCATTTCACATATTTCCATAATCGCAATTGAATTTGCAATTCATTTCCAATTCCAATTAACATTCAACATTAACACTTGTTCCAATCAAATTGAACAAAGTGAAACGATCAACTGTTCTCATGAATCAGGAAAATCATCAGAAGTTGTCTATCTGGCTTCCACAATAATATCCAACAAAGGACATAATGGGAATGTATATACTCTTAACATATGTATGCTCTCATTGTTCAAGTCATGTACAAAAGACATACATTTTTGAGTGATATCATTCTCTAGACATTTATTATGTTACATCATTCTCTCATAACTGAATAAAACATAATAAATTGGAAACTTGCCTTTTTTATTAACCAAATCATTTACACATTATGGCATTACAATCATCATATGATTGGCTCTCTGGGCATACATACCAATAGACTCCCACTTGCACTTAGAGACAATCAATCACAAATCTTATCCCAAGTGATATAACATGATCATCATGCTTCTGATGTGAAAGTTCCTTTTTAAGGGGTCAACAATATTGCTCTCGGTTGATACTTTGCAAATTTTCATATCTCCTCGTTGTACGATCTCTCGTATGAGATATAAATGCCTTTGTATATGCTTGGAATGCTAATGCGATCTGGGCTCCTTAGCTTGTTCAATAGGTCCATTGTTGTCACAATATAGCTCAATTACGTCGCTAATGCTTGGAACAACTCCAAGTGCATAGATGAACTTCTTGATCCATACAACCTCCTTTTTTGCATTTGATGTAGAAATACACTCATCCTCTTATGTAGAATAAGCAAAATCTCTTATTTGGAACTTTTCCAGCTTACATCTCTATTGTTTAGGCAAAAAATGAATCCTAATTGTGATATGTAATAATCTTTGTCAGCTCGGAAGCTTACATCGGTGTAAGCCTTTACTACCAACTCTTCCTCTCCGTCATACACAAGGAACTAATCCTTAGTTCTTCTCAAGTACTTAAGGATGTTCTTTATGGCTGTCCACTGAGCATCACCTGGATCTTCATGATATCTACTTGTCATACTCAAGGCATACGAGACATTGGGACAGGTACACAACACTGTATACATGATTGACCCAATTGCTGATGCATATGGAGTCATACTCATGCATTCCATTCCTTCACAAGAACGGGGACTTTGAGCTTTAGAGATGGTAACTCCATATACCATGGGAAGGTTTTCTCTATTTGAGCTCTCCATACTGAACCACTTCAACACTTTGTCAATGTATGTGCTCTGACTTATTCCAAGAAGCCTTCTAGATCTATCTCTATAGATCTTGATCCCCAAGTTGTAGGATTCTTCTCCCAAGTCTTTCATAGAAAACATATTTCCCAACCATGTCTTTAACTTTTTTAAATTAAGGATGTCATTTCCCATCAACAATATGTAATCTACATACTATATGAGGAGTGTCACTGTGATCCCACTAACCTTCTTATACACACAAGGTTCATCTTCATTTTGAATAAAGCCAAACTCTTTGACTGTTTCATCAAAAAGAAGATTCCAGCTCCAAGATGCTTGCTTCAATACATAGATTGACCTTTGTATCTTACATACTTTATTTACATCCTTTGGATTTATAAAACCCTCAGTCTATGTCACATACACATCCTCTTGAAGATTCCAATTAAGGAATATAGTTTTAACATCCATCTAGCAAATCTCATAGTCATGATAAGATACAATGGCAAGCATGTACCTGATGGACTTAACCATGGCCACTAGAGAAAAGGTTTCATCATAGTCAACACCTTGAACTTATCTAAAACCCTTTGCAACCAATCTGTTCTTATAGGTTTGTACTTTGCCATCCATGTCGGTCTTCTTCTTGAAGACCCACTTGCATCCTATGGGTTTTACCCCTTCAGGTGGATCCACCAAGGTCCGTACCTTGTTGGTATACATGGATACCATCTCAGATCTCATGGCCTCAAGCCATTTCTCAAACTATGGTCCCTTAGTAGCTTCTATATAGGTTGTTGTCTCATCATCTATGACCAACTCACTGCCTTCCTGAGTCACATGATATCTAAATCTCTCAGGTTCAAGTAATGGCCCACTAGATCTACAAGGTACCTGTGTTACTTAAGGAATTTAAGATTCTACAACACTTTGTGTTCTCTTTGTTCCTCTATTGGTTCAATGTTTTCTTGTTGGTCTCCAACCTCTTCAAGTTCCACTTTCCTCCCTTTGATTCTTTTGGAAATAAATCCCTTCTCTAGGAATACATCATTTCTAGCAACAAACACGATGTTGTCAGATAGGGAATAAAAGTAATATCCTTTAGTCTCCTTAAGTTATCCAACAAAATAACATTTATTAGATTTAGTACCAATCTTTTCAGGAAACATTTTCCTTATATATGCTTTACATCCCCAAATCTTCATAATAGACACATTGGGACGTTTCCCATAGCATATCTCATATGGTGTCTTTTGATTTCATTTAGATGGTACTTGGTTTAGTGTAAAAAAGGCAATTTTAAGAGCATAACCCCAGAAGGTATTCGGAAGCTCAACTAAATTCATCATTGATTGCACCATATCCAACAATGTGTGATTCCTTATTTCTGATACACCGTTATGCCGAGGTGTTCCAGGTGGAGTCCATTGAGATGTGATCCCATGGGCTCTAAGAAGGTCCTAAAACTCTTGGCTTGTGTATTCTCCACCTCGAATAGAATGAAGTGCCTTAATACTTTTCCAAGTTGATTTTGTACTTCATTCATAAACTCCTTGAACATGTTAAGAGTTTCTGACATATGTTTCATCAAGTAAACATAGTCATACCTACTGAAGTCATCAGTGAAGGTAATGAAGTACTGATACCCACCTCTAGAGGTTGTTCTAAAAGGCCCACATACATCATTATGTATGAGTATTAATATATCACTAGCCCCCTCATTGTTACTAGTGAAATGGGTCTTAACCATCTTGCCCAAAAAACAAGATTTACATGTTTATATTGATTTGAAATCAAAAGAGTCCAGGTAACCATCTTTATGGAATCTAGATATGTGATTCTCATTTATGTGCCCTAGAGGCCAATGCCAAAGGTATGTTTGGTTTGATTTGTTGAGTTTTAGTCTTTTGGTATTTACATTATAAACATCTATCTTTAAATCTAGCAAATCAAGACCATAAGACATTGGGGCACTTCCATAAAAGATCCCATCTTTTGAAATAGAACATTGACCATTCTTATTGTAATTCATTTGCATCCTTGTCCATACAAGTTACATAATTGATATTTCTATTTATGGTAGGTACATAACATTAATTCACTAACTCTATTACAAGCCTTGTGGGTAGAGATAAACTATAGGTTCCAATTGCAGTGGCCACGACTCTTGCACCATTTGTAACTCATAGTTCCACCTCGCCCTTTCCCAAAGTCCTATTTCTTTTTTATCCTTCTTATTTGAGCATATGTGAGATCCACATCTGGTATCTAATACCCAAGATGAAGAAGTAGATAGGTTTATCTAAATAACGTATATGCCTAAAGTGGTGATCTGTATTCCCATCTTCTTCTTCCTAAATACCTTCAAGTAAAAAGGATAAGTTACTCTTATACTTTTCTTTCTCCTCATCATGATTGTTGAAGATCAGGATTTGAGCTTGCCATCAGAACTCTTAATGATTTTGATTTCATCCTTGGACTCAACTCCACCGATCACTATCATAGGTTTGTCCTTCTTCATTCTTTCTTCGCCATGAATCAGCATACTAAGCAAATTTGACATCGGTATGGACATATTATTCACATGATAACATGTAATAAAGTGGCTATATGATTTTGGCAATGATTCTAGAATCATATACATGGCCAACTCTTGGCTCAAAGAGAATCCCAGTTCTTCGAGATGATACACACACCCAATCATATTGTGTACATGTTCTTCTATTTAGTTTCCCTATGTTAGCTTACACTCGAAGAGCGCCTTTGTGACATTGTCCCTTTCTTGCTTTGTGAGATTATGGTTCCATTTCTTAAGATGTACCACCATCTCAAGAGTCCATATGTACTCTCATTGCTCACACAACTCATAGTTCATGCATATTAGCATAAGGTACTTTATGTCCAAGGCATTGTTGGCATGCTTCTTGTAAGCATCCACTTTAGCCCTAGGCGCATCAGGAGCATTTATTTCTGGCTCTGGTTTATCAAGGACATAGAGCTTACACTCATCACTGGGAACCCTTCTCAAAGTCCAAAACCATTCGTGGAAATTTGTCCCATCAAATTTGTGGGATTAAGAGAGGCATTCTCTCCCCCTCTCCCATGCCCGTGGCAGAGGTTGAATGCCCGGGAGGGTGGTAAAGCAAGGTGGCAACTAGGATTCAAACTTGGATCTCTTTGTTAGGAGACATCGTGATTGACCGTTTGAGCCACTCCTTGTAGACTATCCCATCAAATTTGTCCTTACTGAGGACTAGTCACAATACTAATTTGTTAATGATTTGATTTTACAAGAGAAATTTTGTATTTCATCAAAAACCCTTTTTGATTTGATTTGATTTGAAAATTTGATGATATCAATTAGATCTTTAATTAATTATGATTCCTACTATTTTATTCAAATTGATACCCCTTACATATCAATTCAAAATATTGTAGCGTACAATATTCTAATGGGCCAAGATCTAAAATAATTCAACTATTACCTGGCCAACGCCAGCGTCCATAGTAAATTATCATGGTAGGCAATTTTCCATTTGCATCATATGTAACTCTTGGTTAGATGATATGCACAATTCCTTTCCATAATCAGCTGCATGCTTCTGGTTCTTAATCTCATTAAGACCATACAATTAAGCTTGACCCAAAATCCAACACGATAATAATGCACCCCGCTTGGCGGGCCCACATTATTACCATCACACTTCCACATGATAGATAGCGCACTACTCTTGAGAGGACCACACTTAGTCGATCAAGATTTTCATGTATGTTTCTAATGGAAAGCATCTAAAACAATATTTAATTGAGGGAGTTTGTATTTATAAATACATATACTTTATCTAATCTCCACATATATAGTATGTATCATATACATGTTATATTCCACAATGAAAACATGCAATAAACAAAAAATGATAGTTATGTCCATCCTAATGTAATTCCTTGGAGCCAAAATGAATTACCACAACCTAGGGTCTAAATCACATGCAAAAACCTATTGTTGCTGAAGATATGTGCTTGCCAATCTAGGTTGACTGGTTCAACCCTTGAATGGATCGGCTCACCCTCTAGTCGGTCGGTTGGTCATCTGACTAGTCATATGGACATTGGTCCACCATCCTCTGGGTCCTCCAGTTGATCGATTGGGCCTTAAATTGACTAGTCCTCCTTGGTCCTCCATCTTCTGGGCTCGTCTTCTTCATAGAAATAAGATTTTAAACTATCATACTATTACATGAGTATAGAAAAACCTCGAGTTACATTTGAAGGGAGAAAAGGTAGGAGAGAATAATACTTTTAATATTGGAAGATAAGGTAGAGGCTCGATATGCAAACCGAGATGAAATAGGAATAACCAACCACACACAACCATGCACATATAATTATGGTTATTGGCCATAACCATGCTAGACATCCACCATCAAAATTCACTTTTAGGGCGAAGCATGTAAATTGCATATATATATCATATATATTAGTTTGGGATTATGTGTGGAATTTGATTGGACAAAATTTATTCACATTACTTGCAATAAATAAATAATAAAACTAAAAATCTGATCATATTAATTATCCCAAAATATAGTAGATTGACGTTGGCTTTGATACCACTGTAGGGAAATATGGCTATAGAATAGGCAGCGGAAACAAAATTTTACTGTCTTATTACTCATAAACCAGCAAATCGTGTCAACAACTATATAATTGGAATGATGGTTTTGAGGATATACCTGGTCCTAGAGAAAGTTTAGTGATATATCGTTGTCATTGTAGTCACGCATCACTCCTAGTTGCACTGGGACTCATATGCAGTAGCTCCTGGTCTCCATCACAGACAAAAAATTCTAACAACATCTGCAACAACTCCACCACAGACTGCAGGGGGACGTTATTCTCCTAGCAGGAAAAGTATCCACACCTTTAGAGAAATCCACACAAACCACTTAGAAATCCTATCATTCTACTATAATAGATAGGAAGGAGTTGTCCCCTACTATTGGCGTACTAGTCACCAATTTGCTCTCCCACAATTATTCTCAGTTGTTCTCTCCTTTGCCGCCCCTCCCTAGTCGGGTAGGACTTGCTTGGGCTCTCTCAGTTACCACAACCAGATAGGAAAACAATTATTAGAGTAAATGATTCTCAATTGTGTGTGTTGGGAAGCCCTGGTACCCCTCTATTTATAGGAGGGGTTAGGGTCTGGGTTCCCAGTATGTGCACGAGTAAAATGGTTTGAAATTTCCACGAATTTTACAACCAACGACGGGTGAACCGATCACTTCATTGGTGAAACAATCTATTGATAATGTGAGCCTACCAGTTCACATAGTAAACCAATCATTTCACACGTTTCCCTAATTGCAATTGAATTCACAATTTGTTTCTAATTGATGTTCAAAATTAATCCTTGTTCCAATCAAATTGAACAAAGTGAAATAATCAACTATTCTCATGAATCGGGAAAATCACCAGAAGATTCAGTTGGTATGACTGAGCCGATCGGTCTACTAGGTGAACCAATTGTCTCACCAACCTGAGCCAATCGGTTCATCCTGTGATTTGATTGGTTGGTGCCCGACTCATGTAGAAATCAACCAATTCAATTTCCAATCAACCTAACACTCTAACCAGTTGGTTCAACACTTCAACTTGATGGTTACGAGTCTAGTTAGTTAAATAGTTGTTTAGTTGAATACCTAAACATATTTATTAATTTACTTAAACATCATTCATGGATAAACTCCTATTCCAGGTGAGTTCCTATGTGTGTGACCCTATAGGTCCCATTTCACATTGGTAGTGAATTTCCATAACTAATTATGACATCACAAGCAAAGAGCAGTGCCTAGTCACACATCAATGCTACCCAAGTAAATGGAAAGTTGGAGAAAAAATTCAACCTATAATATGTATATGGTGTTATAGTGTTTGTATAGTTCCTTTATCACTGATATCCAGATCGAACTCAAAGCATGGAGTAGTCATTCTCTTCAACATTCAATCTTATTTCTTGAACCATAGTAGACTTTCTAAGATATATGTAAGCTCAATATCACATATTGACTCACATGTACATGTCCATGCATTTCTCAGTCTCTCTAATCAAGAGGCCTAGGATATCATACTCCTATAGGAGGGACAAATCCCATCTACATCATTCACAATCATCCCCATATGACATAATGTACCCAATCCTCACCTTTATGGTAACGCTTATTTATGATTACGGTGGATGATGTTAAAGCACACTGAATGACATGTAATGAGTGTAGTGACTTCAGGTCTAAGAACAAAAATCACCACCAACACTATGAGAGATAACTATGACTACCATTGCAATGGTTTCCATGTGTTACTATCATGGTGGGTCTCTCTGATACATTGTTATCTAATATGTATCTATGTGCTTGGTTTGATATCACATATCATGACTAATGAGATCATATCATCAACAAACAAAAACTCTGATCTTATATGTTATTTCTGTCTATCTGCCCTCCACAATAACATACGACCAGGGACATAATGAGAATGTATATACTCTTAACATCCATATGATATCATTGTACAAGTCACATACTTCAAGTCATACGTCTTTGAGTCATATCATTCTTTAGAGATTTATTATGTTACACCATTATCTCATAAGTGAATAAAATAGAATACATCAGAAGCTTTGATTTATTAATCAAATCATTTACACATTATGCCATTACGATCATCATATGATTGACTCTCTAGGCATACATACCAACAGACTCCCACTTTCAGTTAGAGACAATCACTCAAGAATCTTACCCCAAGTGATCTAACATTACCATCATGCTTCTGTTGTAAAAGTGCCTTTTAATGGTTCAATAATATTTCTCTCGGTTGGTACTCTACAAATCTTCACATCTTCTCGTTGTATGATTTCTCGTTTGAGATGGAAACATCTTTGTATATGCTTGGAACACTGATGTGATCTAGGTTCCTTAGCTTGTGAAATAGTTCCATTATTGTCACAATATAGCTCAATTGCATCGCTGATGCTTGGAACAACCCCATGTTCAGAGATGAACTTCTTGATCCATACAACCTCGTTTGCTGCATTTGATGTAGAAATATACTCAACCTCTGTTGTAGAATCGTCAACTGTCTCTTCCAGCTTACAACTCCATTGTTTAGGAAAAACACAAATCTTTATTGTGATATGTAATCATGTTTGTCAATTTGGAATCTTACGTTGGTGTGACCCTTTACCACAAACTCTTCCTCTCCACCAAAGACGAGGAACATATCCTTAGTTCTTTTGAAGTACTTAAGGGTGTTCTTTATGGCTGTCATGTGAGCATCACTTGGATCTAATTGATATCTGCTCATCATGCTCAAGGCATACGAGATAGTAGGATGGGTACACAACCTTTCATACATGATTGATCAAATTACTGATGCATATGGAGTCATACTCATGCGTTCCATTTCTTCACAAGAACTGGGACTTTGAGATTTAGAGATGGTAACTCCATTTACCATGGGCATGTTTCCTCTCTTTGATCTCTCCATGCTGAACCGCTTCAACACGTTGTCAATGTATGTGCTCTAATTTAGTCAAAGAAGCCTTCTAGATCCGTCTCTATCGATCTTAATCCCCAATATGTAGGATTATTCTCCTAATTCTTTAATAGAAAACATATTTCCCATCCATGTCTTTACCTCTTCTAAAGTAGGGATGTCATTCCCCATCATTAGTATGTCATCTAGAGGAATGTTACTCTGCTCCCACTAACCTTCTTGTACGCACATGGTTCATCTTCATTTTGAATAAAGCCAAACTCTTTGACTATCTCATCAAAATGAATATTCCATCTCTGAGATTCTTGCTTCAATCCATATATTGACCTTTGTAGCTTACAAACTTTATTTGCATCCTCTAGATTTATAAAACACTCATGCTGTGTCATTTACACATCCTCTTGAATATTCCCATTAAGGAATGTGGTTTTAACATACATCTGCCAAATCTCATAGTCATGATAAGCTACAATCGCAAGCATGATCCTGATGGACTTAACCATGGCCACTGGAGAAAAGGTTTCATCATAGTCAACACCTTAAACTTGTCTGAAACCCTTTTCAACCAATATTCCCTTATAGCTTTGTACTTTGCCATCCATGTCGGTCTTCTTCTTGAAGACCCACTTGCACCCTATAGGTTTTACCCCTTCAGGTGGATCCACCAAGGTCCATACCTTGTTGGTATATATGGATTCCATCTCATATCTCATGGCCTCAAGCCATTTCTCAGACTCTGTTCCCTCAGTAGCTTCTAGATAGGTTGTTGGCTCATCATGTATGGCCAACTCACTACCTTCCTAAGTCACAAGATATCCAAATCTCTCAGGTTAAAGGTGTGTCCTATTAGATCTATGAGGTACCTGTGTTACTTGAGGAATTTGATATTCCACAACACTTTGTGATTCTCTTTGTTCCTATTGTTCACATATTGGTTCAATGTTTTCTTGTTGGTCTCGAACCTCTTCGAGTTCCACTTTCCTCCCACTGATTCATTTGGAAATAAATTCCTTCTCTAGGAATACATTATCTCTGGAAACAAATACTTTGTTTTTAGATAGGGAATAAAAGTAATATTCTTTAGTCTCCTTAGGATATCCAACAAAATAACATTTATGAGATTTAGAACCAAGATTTTCAAGAAAAATTTTCCTTACATAAGCTTCACATCCCCAAATCTTCATAAAAGACATATTGGGACGTTTCCCATACCATATTTCATATGGCGTCTTTTGAACTGATTTAGATGGTACTCAATTTACTATAAATGTGACGGTTTCAAGAGCATAACCCTAAAAGGTATTCAGAAGCTCAGCTAAACTCATCATTGATCACATCATATTCAACAATGACAATTCCTTATTTCTAATACACCGTTATGCTGAGGTGTTCCAGGTGGAGTCCATGGAGATGCGATCCCATGGGATCTAAGAAGGTCCTAAAACTCTTGGCACAAGTATTGTCCACCTCAATCAAAACAAAGTTCCTTGATACTTTTTCCAATTTGGTTTTGTACTTCATTCATAAACTCCTTGAACCTATCTTTAGTTTCTGACTTATATTTCATCAAGTAAACATAGCCATACCTACTGAAGTCATCCGTGAAGGTAATGAAGTACTGATACCCACATCTAGCGGTTGTTCTAAAAGGCCCACATACATCAGTATGTATGAGTCCTAATACATCACTAGCCCTCTCATTGTTACTAGTGAAAGGGGTCTTAACCATCTTACCCAACAAACAAGATTCACATGTCTATATTGATTTGAAATCAAAAGAGACCAAATAACCATCTTTACGGAGCCTAGATATGTGATTCTCATTTATGTTCCCTAGACAACAATAATAAAGGTATGTTTTGTTTGAGTTGTTGAGTTTTAGTCTTTTGGTATTTACATTATAGACATCTTTAGATATAGAAAATAAAGGCCATAAGATAGTGGGGCACTGTGATAAAGATCCCATCTTTTGAAATAGAACATAGACAATTCTTAATATGAAATTCATATGCATCCTTGTCCATACAAGATATAGAAATGAGGTTTCTATTTATGACAGGTACATAATAGTAGTTCACTAACTCTATTACAAGCCTTGTGGGTAAATACAAACTATAGGTTCCAACTGTAGTTGCCGCAACTCTTGCGCCATTTGTAATTCACAGTTCCACCTCATCCTTTCCTAAAGGCCTACTTATTTTTAGATCTTGCATATTCGAGCATATGTGAGATCCACATCCAGTATAATATACCTAAGATGAAGAAGTAGATAGGTTTATCTCAATAATGTATGTACCTAAAGTGGAGATCTATATCCCCATTTTCTTCTTCCTGAATGCCTTCAAGTACAAAGGATAAGTTCCTCTTGTACTTTTCTTTCTACTCATCTTAAGTGTTGAAGATATGGATTTGGGCTTGGCCTCAAAACTCTTCATGGCTCTACTTTCATCCTTGGACTCAACTCTACTGATCACTATTACAGTTTTGTCCTTCTTCACTCTTTCTACAACAAGAATCAACATACTAAGCAAATCTAACATCAGTCTGGTCATATTATTCACATGATAACGTGCAATAAAGTGGCTATATGATTCTAGAAATGATTTTAGAATCATATCCATGCCCAACTCTTATCTCAAAGAGAATCCTAGTTTTTCAAGATGATACACATGTCCAATCATATTGAGCACATGTTCTTTTACTGAGTTTCCCTCTATCATCTTACACTTGAAGACCACCTCTATGACATTGTCCCTTTCTTGCTTGTGAGATTATGATTCACTTTCTTAAGACATGCCACCATCACAAGAATCACCATGACCTCACATTGCTCATGCAACTCATAGTTCATGCAGCTTAACATAAGGTACTTTATGTCCAAGCCATCATTGGCATGCTTCCAGTAAGAATCCAATTTAGCCCTAGGAGCATCAGGAGCATGTATTTCTGGCAGTGGTTTATTAAGGATATAGAGCTTGCACTCTTCATTGCGAACCCTTCTCAAAGTCCAAAACCATTTGTGTAAATTTGTCTTGCCAAGTTTGTCCTTCCTAAGGACCGATCACAATACTGATTTGTTCGTCATTTGGTTTTATAATAGAAAGCTTGCATTTCATCAAAAACCCTTTTTGATTTGAAAATTTTGACGATATCAATTAAGTCATAAATTAATTATTGTTCCCACTATTTCATTCAAATCGATAGCCCTCATATATCAATTTGGAATATTGCAAAGTACAATATTCTAGTGGGCCAAGATCCAAAATAGTTCAACTATTACCTGACTAATGCCAATGTTCATAGTCAATTATCAAGGTAGGCAACTTTTGCCAATTGCATCATATGCAAGTCTTGAATAGATGATATGTTGAACTCCTTGCCATAATCATCTGGATGCTTATGGTGGTCAATATCATTAATACCACACATTTAAGCCTGACCCAAAAATCAACATGGTAATAATGCACCCCGCTTGGCGGGCCCACATCATTACCATCACACTTCCACGAGATAGACAACACACCACCCTTGGGATGCCCATGCTTATCCGATTAAAATTTTCATGTGTGTTGCTAATGGAAAGCATATAAGACTTAATATTTAATTGAGGGAGTTTGTATTTATAAATACATATACTTTATTCAATCGCTACATATATAGTATGTATCATAAACATGCTATATCCCACAATAAAAAAATGCAATAAAGAAAAAGCGATAGTTACAACCATCCTAATGTAATTCTTTGGAGACACAAGGAACTACCACAACCTAGGCTCTACATCACTTGTAGAAACCTATTGTTGTTGAGGATCCGTGCTTGCCAATATGAGTTGATCAGTTCAACCCTTGAATCAATCGGCTCGCCTCCTGACCGGTCAGTGAGGTGCATGTCCATGCATTTCTTAGTCTCACTAATTAAGAGGCCTAGGATATCATACACATATAGGAGGGACAAACCCCATCTACATCACTCACAATCATCCCCATATGTCACAGTGTACCCAATCATCATCTTTATGATAACCCTTATTTAGGATTACAGTGGATGATGTTAAAGCACACCGAACGCCATGTGATGAGTGTAGTGACTTCAGGTCTAAGAACTACAATCACCACTAACACTATGAGAGATAACTATGACTACCATTGCAACAGTTTCCATGTGTTACTCTCATGGTGGTTTTTCTAATACACTATTCTCTAACATGTATCTGTGGGCTTGATTTGATATCGCATATCATGACTAATGAGATTTTGTCATCAACCAACACACACTCCGATCTTATGTGTTATTGCTGTCTATCCACCTTCCACAATAACATCCAACTAGGGACATAATGAGAATGTATATACTCTTAACATCCATATGATCTCACCGTTCAAGTCATGCACTTGAAGACATACATCTTTGAGTTATATCATTCTTTATACATTTATTATGTTACATCATTATCTCATAACTGAATAAAATAGAATAAATAGGAAGATTGCCTTTATTATTAATCAAATCATTTACATATTATGCCATTAAAATCATCATATGATTAGCTCTCTGGGCATACATACCAACCAGAAGGTGAATAGGTAACTAGGGATCCACTAATTGGACTTAGAAGCAATTCACAAAAAGAGCCATATATAAGCAATTTTCCTAGAATCTAGGTGATTTCAACATGAATCACAAAACAATTAATGTGGAATGAGATATAATAGAAAATAATCATTAGCAAATGAAATCATAATGTTTACATATCATTTTCCCTCAACATGGTATCAAATTAACATTTTTGGCCCCAAACAACCCACCTAAGGGGCCTAGATACTCATCAAACAAGAATATACAAGAAGAAAGGAAGAAGAATGAGTAAAGGAGTGAAAAGCCATGACGAGATTGGTGAAGACTCCTCCTTCTCCACCTCCTAGAAGTAGTAGCTCGATCTCATTCCTCCAAGGTAGGTGAATGACGTGGATGTATGTTGGAAAGTGGCTAAAACACTAGAAAACTAGGATTTTGGTGGTGGAAATGGTGAAATGGAGGTGGGAATGGATGGGAGGTGAAATGGGGAGTCTAGAGTGGATGTTGGGTAGCTAACCTTTATGTTAGAGCCGCCACCCAAGTATATATAGGTGGTAGGGAAGCACTAGGTTAAGTGGGGGTAGAATAGGAAATGCAGTGCAAAACTACTGCTAGGGTTGTATGTAGAATGGCTGTGCTGGGTAGCACAACCATGGTGGGTAGGGATGAGAATGACCGTGGTGGAGTGGAATAGGAGAGGTGGCATTGGTGAAAGGTTTCAGTGAAATTCTAGGTGCTTGGAAGGTTGGTAGCACGACTGTGCTAGGTAGCACAACTATGTTGGAAGCTAGGTAACACGACCATGCTGGGTAGCATGGCTGTGTTGGGCTAGTGGCAGCACGACTATGCTAGACAACACAATTCTGTATAGAATGACCATGATGGAGGTTGGTAGCATGGCCGTGCTGTGTAGCATGGCTGTGGTGGAGGGTGGCAGCATGACCGTGGTGGAGGGTTCGCTACAACTGCTTCAAAATTGAGATTTTCCCTGTGATTTTGACGTTTGTAGCACGGCCATGCTGGGGCCTTTACTTGCACTTTGAGCTTCAAACTTTAGTCTTCATGGACACCTTTGCTTTAGCTCGACCCTTGGCTACTAGGGGTAGGTTGGGGAAGCTCGTGGACCTTCTTTGGGCTCCTTCATGGGTGGAGGAGCCCTAGGATCATCCTCCTTCTCTCCCATCCATCCAAATGTGGTCCAAGTACCTAAAAAACATGCAAAGAACGCCCATAAGTGCAATTGAAGAACGTCCATAAGTGCATTTGATGTCAAGACACATATTGAGGGGAATAAAATGTAATCAAGCAGATAAAGATGTGATTAAAATGCAATAAGACACAAGATGAAGCCCTAAAATAGGGATGCATCATGTTACTAACCCAACAACCCTAAGTTTCACATGAGCATCCCAAAAATAAAATGAAGCAATACAAAAGTGTAGGTCAACAAAACTTTTAGTACAAAATACATTTTGTAGTCATTGCTCCAGCTCCAAAGTAGGGTTTAAGATTTTTGCTTCTAGGGTTTCTATTCTAGCTTATTACATATATCTATTGTGATTTTCTCCAAGAAAAGTTGATCAAATCCAATTTTTTTGTATATATAGTATTATAAAGAAAATAATTTGATGGCAAAACTTTGTGATATAATACTCAAGATAGGGCCCAAATTAAAAACGATAACAAAGTCACAACTTTTCCATAATAGGATCTCTTATCTTACTACTTCAACATCCTCATAGTATAAATCCATCCTCAAGTCAAACCTCATAACATTCAAAAACACATGCCATAACTAACCTACATCATAGGGTATGAGCTACTAGAGTTTCATAACATGAGGGTTTACAACTTAAGATCCTCATATTTACTTCATCACTTCCAGTATCCTTCATACATCATTTTAACTAGGGTAAAATATCATCTAGGATTTTCACATGAGGTAAGGGATCTATAAGGAACTTATAGGACAAGATAAGAAACCTAAGGGAGATAAAATTGAAACAGTCAGAATCCAACTACTATGGCTCTGATACCATCTTATAAGAATTGGAACCTGAGAGGTGATCCACTCCCACTGAAGAAGAAGCTTGGCTTCATCTAGGAACCTCACAGCTGGCTATTCCTAATTGATAGAGAGGAAAGATAGAAGAAGTGATATATAGTCTTTCTAAATCTATCAGGGAGGGTAGAGGATATGAGATGAAGGGTAATTTCTTGTTTGTGAGTAGAGCAGTAGATTTACTCTTAGGGCATGTTTGGAATTTTTAAGCCCCACTGACAATACATTGAGATGCATACCTCGTTGCATTCAAAGGAGTGAGGGGAGTTCATTGTTAAAGGAATCATGAGGAATATGTGATCATAGAAAATGAAAGCATAAGGGGCAACTCGTTGGGGTTGAACATGTCATAAGCATAAGGAAACTAAAGGTAGGGGATGACTTAGTCTCGCTACCTGACTACCTAACTATCGACAACCCGTGCATAGTCTGCAGAATGCATGGTAGGTACAAAACAAGAAATTTGTTTCATATGGAGAAGTCAATGATTAAAATGATTTCCAACTTAGGTATGTCTTCTAATTTGACATTAGTGGCACATTTGACCTCTATTTAAGACCAAATTTTGTGAGTTACATAATTTGAGTATGGGGACCCAAATTTGATCTCATATTTAAAGTGAGATGATTTGTTCTACAATTTTTCCATTATGCATTAATCACCTAATTAGGTGTTTGAACCTTTCTTTTGATTTGCATAAATGCCAACCATTATAAAGAAACCCTAAACTTAAACCCAAATTCTGAAATATAACCACTAACACTTAACAAACTCAATTAAGTCAGTATACTAAAATCACAAATAAAATTTCCCTTTCTTGTTCTCACAAAACCTTGTAAACTAGTGTCACATCAAGGACAAAATATTCATTTATCAAAAATCATATTAAGCTTCAAGAAACCAAAATCATACTCTTATTGCTTATATGTAGTTCAGTTTACATCAGTTACATATACATTAAAGAACAAACTCAAGATACTTCTCATCCCAGGAAAGAGAGAGTACATGGACATTCTAATATTGATTATTCTATTTCCATGTTCTTTGTCATGACCTCTTTGCTGGACATCATTATACCTTAAAACATGTGAAACAACCTCAGGAGACTCATATAGAGCCCCAGTGAGTAGATACCTACCACTCAATATAGGTACATGCATCAACATCATATCAAGTATATTGAACTTATAAGAAACTTGTTGATATTGCTAAGTCTAATAGATAACTATATCACATTCGTTTTATGATAAAAATACAATAATTTTGATAAGTTATTCACTTAGGCCAATTCCAACTTTTAAACATCCATAAGAGTAGGCATATGAACAAGTCAAAAGATATTACTTACTTCAAAATGGCAATCCTTAGAATGAGTAACAAATTAATATATAAATTATTCAAAACAACTACATCATCCTTTTGACACCCCACCAACAAGACTAGGAAAATGCCCTACAATCCTGAAACTGAAGTCCACATAAGACATGTTTACCACACAAGGATATTCAAATGAGAAGCAAATCAAAAATCATAATCACAGTGGATATTATATACCAACATCAACTAATTAACAACATTTAAGATCAATATCAAAACCATATAGATAAGCATAAGGAATCAAGTTGTCTCTACCAAAGAATGATTGATTTCCATGACAAGAAACGTGTTCAACAACATTAGATTTATCAACTACCAATATAAAGAATGTAATAAACATTCAACTCATTCTACATGACATTTCATCTTTTATTCACATGCCATGAAACTACTTGGCTTGTACCTCACCGAGTAGAAGTCACCAGACATGCTTCTCATGTTAATGACTCACTGTCACTACATTAGGGTTTAGCCAACCACCCTAAGATATAAAAAACATACCCTGGTCCACCATAGGGTTTCCTAGAGAGGTTAAGTCCTCAACTCAGGTACATGAGATAGGAACAAACATAAAAATTATGACATATCTTTATATTTCACATAAATATCATGTATCATCACATTTCTCATGTTTCATAATTTCATTTCATCAGAGCCTAGTCCTAATGGACATAGAATTTCACAACATAGGATTTTGCCACTGGGAGTTGTTACATCCAAGATATAACCTAGTTCTTTTATCTCTAACTTGATCATGGAAGCAAGATTTCTAAAGATGAAGGTATGTGTTGATCCTAAATCAAACAATGCCACAACAAGATGATCTTGGAGGCATATCATACCTATTTTATATTTTTTTAAATGAGATCATGGTTTAGAGGGGTTTTCATATATATAAAGAAATTATTAACATTTCTACCTTCAATCATGTGGTTGTCATTAGCCTTAGCTTCTTCTGCATCAATTGCAAAAACTTGGCCCTGACGATGTTCTGGCTGAGCCTGAGCTATGGGAGCAACTAGTTGGATAGGTGGAGCTCTAGGCTGAGGTAATGGGGTAGGATGGTTATGAGGTGCCCCTTGAACATGACTTGGGCAATTGAACTTCATATGCCCTTCCTTCTTGCAATAGAAACAAATTGGCCTCTCAAACTTGCATTTCCCAACATGTAACCCACCACAAATTTTGCATTTGTTAGAATTTATGTATGGTCCACCTCATCCTTGATCTCCTCTGTTTAGTCCTCCTCGGTATGATTGACCTCTATGGTGATTTCCTCCTCCTCTTCCCATTTCATGTCTATGATGCTTCTTATTATCCTTCCCTTTTTCATTGTCCTTGGTGATGGATGCATCGGTCAAGCCTAAGTATCCCAAACTTGGTGCTTTATTATTCCCCAAGGTTCTTTCTTTGGTAAGGGCACTATCGATGGTGACTTCAAATGTAGTGTGGGTGGAGGTGCAAAGGTAAACTTTCAGTTCTTGGTCAAGGCCATCAATGAAGTGTTCAATCTTTTCATCTTCATCAAGGTGACGAGCATGATTGTCTAGGAGTCTAAAGGACCTAACATAGTCAGCAACAGATAAGGTTCCTTGGGTGAGGTTATTGAACTACTTCCTCTTCTCCTTTCTAGCAGATGTAGGCATGAACCGAGTAGTGAAAATAACCTTAAACTCCTCCCAACTTATAGGGGCATCTGGGAGTTCTCGTGTATGGTAATAATTTTCCCACCACAACTTCACATACACCCTAAGTTGGTAGGTTGTAAAAGTGACCTTATCTTCCTCAACACATTTAAGGGCTCTAAAGGCATTTTCAATAGATAGGATCCATGCATCAACATTATCTATGACTTCACCTAACTCTTCTCCATGAAAGGCTTTGGGTTTAACTATGAGGAAGTCACTAATGGTAGTTTCAAGATTGGTCCTAGATGAAGAGGCAGTATTATTGGTTTCCTTTAGGGCTAGGGAATGCATGAATTCCAACATCACCTTCTTTTGTTCCTCCCATTCACCTGTAGCCATGGACTTATTAGGGTTTGAGTTGGATTCATCACCAGAGTCATCATTAGTTCTCTTTCTCTTAGATCTAGTTTTTGGAGGCATCTGCAAGTTTGTAAATCAAGAGATGATTTATTTGATTAATTGAGGTAGATCATATTGTAAACAACAAAGTTTTAATCAATCATAAAGATATGTTTCCTAATTCTTCATGTCTTTTAGTTGTTCCCAATTCTCCTAATCTACCCACATAATAGAGAGAGTACTTCATTGATCATGGTCAAGAGAGAGAAATTAGATGAGAAGCCTACTGTGTATCATTTACTAAATAGGTGGCTGGGGTAGTCCTTAATTGAGAAAAGATGAGAAGATAGATTTCTCTAAGGTACGAGTGCCCACTTTAACAATAGTTGCATTAGCCAAGCATATTACTTGCAGAAGGGAACCCTAACCATCGTGAAAATGGATTGAGGATTTTATGCCAAAACCTTCCGCAAGTATCCTTCTAGACACCTCGGCAACATAAAGTTAAATACGGATTATCTCAGGTCTAAACAAGGTTACTAGGTATTTGATACACATATATTGACCTATGTGCCTACTCTTATACCATCTATCATGGGTTAACAACCTAACCCCAATCTACACCTTAGGCATCAAAATAAGGTGTACGAAAGGGTTAAAGTTGCCCGTCCCTGAGTGGATCAAACACACAAGTATATACATGCACCAAATAACAAAGCTTCCTTAAGTAAACCAAATGTTAATTACAAAGGGGCCCGAAGGCATAGGAGTTCTAAAGAAGAAAAACTTAATACATGAGAGAACTACTTGCTGAAGAAAGAACTTAAACTAAGAGTCCCATTTAACTTTAGCGTCCCCATGAAAGATTTGATTTTGTTGATCCAGCATATTGAGTTGCATCATCATCATCATCATCATCATAAGAAAAAGGTACCTACAAAGCATTTGAAATTGGTACACATCAGCACAATATATAAATATATTGTACTGAGTACGCCGACATGTGTTTAATTATACCTCTTTTTGTATCTTGGCAATAAAATAAAACTAAACTTGGCAGAAATAAATAATATGACAAAAGCATACTTGGACAAGAATGTTTATTAACCAATAAGAACACATATTTTAAGCACATTTTCCATTATATATCCGTGCATTGACCGCCAAAGGTTTTGATGCATTCTCTTGACTCTTAAAGAGCTCAAGATTAAGGCCTTTATGATCGACTACCAAAGAGTTAGATCATATGTTCAATGTGACTGACTACCAAAGAGTTAAGTCACTTCCATGCACTGTACTACCAAAGAGTTTAGTGCTATCATATAATGGATAAGATAATTTATGTTCAGGTTTTGCAACATACATATAGAGAAAACATCATTTAAATTGATCATACTTGAATACATATTTCAAATAACACCATATGCCAAGTCTTCTACATTCATAGTACAACCATAGTAGTTAGTAGGGCCAAGTAAGAGGTATGGATGTACCTTCTACTCAGAAGTGGGGAGTCTAGAGATGCTCCTCACTGGTACCTTTGTCTTCCTGAAATTATAAGAGATTTGGTACTAATTAGCTATATTGGAAAAATTACCATTTAATTCTAAAAGAGTATAAAAGGCCCTTTTCTTAGTTAAAGTCATGAGAGTAGAGTATGATTCTTTGAGTATGGATTTGAGTCCTTAAATTAATAGTGTCATGTAAGAGTAGGACTTCTAGATCAAATTGGTAGTCTTTAGATCATGATAGATAATTATAATCATTTTTGATAAGCCAAACAGGGAAAAAGAGAGATAATTCGACTTTGTTGATAATTGAGTAACACAAATTAGAAATGAACTTCCCAGAATTATCTAGGTACAAAAAGAGGATAATCACATGATTTTGGTGATTTAATCAGGATCGAGTATTTTCTAAAGAATTAAACAATATAGAAATATATTTGAGTATGAGTACTTATACGAGTCAGATTTAGTGTTAACTGATATCATAATCATGATCCTCATATGTTTTTGATAAAAAAGGAGTACTTGTTCGTATTTTTCTGATACTCCCTTATTTATAGTGAATTTTCCAAGATTAGGGTATTTACTGGCAAATATTGAAAATCGATGATTAATAAACAAAAAGGGAATAAAGGTGGGCCGTTAGATGCTCAGATCCTATGGTCAGAGCTAAATTACTTAACTAAAAATAAGAAAAAGGCAGGTCTGAGGTGGCAGAGCCTTACTGGTCCTCTTGGATTCGATGGGTCCCACTCTCCCTTGGTCTCTGCAAGCCAAACTTGCTATGTCATCAACTCCGACGAGGTTTAGACGACAATAGGGGGCTCCTCATGTGCAATTGAGGTTAGATTCTCCTTTGCAAGGGCGGTCCGGGTCAGGGCGGCACAGTTCTGGTTCGTGGCTCCCCTTGGAGTAGCGCACTGCTGAGAGAAAACAAGGTGCTAGCTTCTCGCGGCAGAGGAGGTGGTGCGGGTGAGCCACAGGTGGCTTTGAGGTCTCCTGAGGTGCTGCGGAGGTGGCTTGAGGCACCATGAGGCTAGAGGAAGGGTCAACTCATGGTGAGGAGGGGAAGAGGAGCTCATCCATCACTTACTTCATGGCAGAGCCGATCAGAGGTGTTGGCTAGAGGGTGGAGCTATCGAGGCTCTGTCTGGACCAATTGGAAGGTTGGACAAAATAAAGGAACCTCATAGCTACTTTTGGAGGTGTTATATAGGCATGAGAGTGAGTAGTTTGTAGATGCTCAATTGAGTTGGGCGAGCTCAGAGAGGGGTGCTCGCTGGGGTGGTCATGGAGGTGATTCCAGTGATCTTTAGGGGTCGTGCGAGGGCTAGTCACATTTGTGGTGGCGAAGGGGAGGCATTGCTTTAGTTAGTTTCTCAGGAGGTGGGTCAAAACGGGGAGTAGTGGTCAGGGGTTTGGACTCATGGCTATAGCCACATTCTCTTGGGTAGATCGAAGGTTGGGGACGACTTCCCCGTCGTCCGATCCAAGATGGATCTGGGGCCGCTCCATCAAACGACCGCAAGAGGCTTAGAGGGGGTGATCTATAGATTATTGACCTAAGCCTTGTGTGTTAGGGTAAAAATACCCATACGTTAATCAAGAATCATAGGGTTACATATAGATGTGATTTAATTAAAGGAAAACCTTGGAAAAACTTTGAAAATGCATAGAGAGAGCTAGGAATATCCGATTGACATGAAATTTGAAATATAGCTCCACATTAGTGATCCTTAGATGTTGGAAAAGTTTTAGCTTGATTTTCACAACTTGATTGGTCAATGTATCACTCTATGAAGTTAGAGTTTTAGAGTTAAGATATTATAAAAGAACAAGAATAAAGGAGTATAGAAAACCACTTTATCACATCCTACTCACCTTAAAAGAAATCTTGTCCTCAATATTAAACTAACTAAAAGAGATGAGGAAAATGTTTCTCCATATATGCTTGTAGTTCCCAGGTTGCATCTTCTGGACCATGATGGTTCCATTGCACCTTCACCATCTGGATCTTCTTGTTCCTGAGCTCTTTGACTTTGGAATCAAGAATCTTTGTAGGTTTCTCTGGGTAAAAGAGATTCTTTAGAACTCAAGAGGCTCATGATTCAGCACATGACTATCATCCTTCATGTAATGCTTCAGATTGGATACATGAAAAACATTGTGCATCATATTGTATTGTGGAGGAAGAGAAAGTCGATAAGCACATTCACCAATGTGTTCTAGAACCTCAAAGGGGCCCACATATCTCAGACTAAGTTTCCCTTTCTTCTTGCCTATGGAACAAATGGGTCTAATCTTAAATAAAGCATAGTCACCTACCTTGAACTGCCTATCTGACCTGTGTGCATCTACATATGATTTTTTATGATCCTGGTCCCGCTTCAACCTGTGCTTGATCAAGGACACCTTATCAGCATAGAGTTGCAACTCCTCAGACTTTAGCATCTTCCTTTCTCTAACTTCATCCCAATGGAGAGGGGATCTACATGGCCTACCAAAGAGAACTTCATAGGGTGGCATATCAATACTGGATTGATAGATATTATTGTATGCAAACTCCGCTAATGGAAGGTAGTAATCCCAAGATCCTCACCAATCTAGAACACATTCTCTAGAAGATCCTCCTAGATTTAGATAGTACGCTCTGACTGACCATCAATTTGGGGATGATAAGCTGTGCTAAAATTCAACTGTCTACCCAACTCATTATGTACCTACTTCCATAGGTGTGATGTGAAATTTGGATTCCGATCTGAAACAATATATACTGGAACTCCATGCAACCCTACAATCTCCCTGATATACATCTCAGCAAGGTCAGGAACCTTGGTCATAGTCCACATAGGTAAGAAATGTGCACATTTGGTTAGACGATATACTATGACCCATACAACATCATGTCCCTTTCTAGTCCTAGGTAATCCCACCATGAAATCCTTGGTGATGTTTTCCCATTTCCATTCAGGAATTGGTAAAGGTTGCAATAGACCGCCTAGCTGTTGATGTTCAACCTTAATCTGCTGACAAGTGAGACACTTAGAGATGAACTCTTCTATATCATTATTCATTCCTCTCCACCAAAAATGTATCTGTAGATCCTTGTACATCTTAGTAGATCTAGGATGTATAGAATACTTAGACCCATGTACCTCTTGCAGAATGCACTTATTAATATCTGACTCCTCAGGTACCCACATTCGATGTTGGCACCTTAGTCCACCATCCATACCAATAGATAGATGTGTCTGGGATTTAGTCAAAAGACCTGTCATCTCCTCCAAGATAGAGCTATTCTTTTGAGACGTCAGAAGTTTAGAAAGAAGACCAGGAAAAATATTGATATTTTCTAGAATAATAGTGCCAACTTCTACTGTAGGTGACCTAGAAGTCGAAGATTCTAGACTCATTGGTTCAGAAGTAAGAATAGATGCACAAATTGACCTCTTACAACTAAGAGTATCAGCTACAACATTGGCCTTTCCTGGGTGATAAGCAATAGTGAAATCATAGTCTTTAAGATATTCCAACCATCTTCTTTGTCTAAGATTGAGATCCTTCTGAGTCAAGAGATATTTTAGACTTTTTTTTATCTGTGAATATATCAAAAGTAGCACCATATAGATAATGTGTCTAGATTTTGAAAGCATAGACAATTGCATCTAATTCCAAATCATGAGTTGGGTAATTGACCCCATTAGGTTTCAATTGTCTAGAGGCATATGAAAAAACTTTACCGTCTTGCATTAGGATACAACCCAAACCCATTTGAGAAGCATTAGAAAATATTACAAAGCCATCTTTACCAGAAGGTAAGGTCAAGACAGGATCAGAAGTCAAACAGAATTTCAATTCTTAGAAGCTAGATTCACATTCAGGAGTCCAAATGAATTTGGCATCTTTTCTAGTAAGTTTGGTCATGGGTAGGGCTATTTTACTAAAATTAAGGATGAAACATAGGTAGTAGCCTGTTAGACCTAGGAAGCTATGAATTTTAGAGGCATTGGTAGGAGATTTCCAATCAAGGATGGCTAAGACTTTGGCAGGGTCAACATAAATTTCCCACCCGAAATGACATGGCCAAGAAACATGACTTGGTCAACTCAGAACTCACATTTGGATAATTTAGCATACAATTTCTGGGCTCTCAACACATCAAATACTTTCTGGAGATGCTCACGATGTTGATTAATAAAGTTTGAATATATAAGAATGTCATCAATGAAGACCACCACAAAGCTGTCAAGAAAAGGCTGGAAGATAGTATTCATCAGATTCATAAATAGTCGAGGAACATTGGTCAACCCAAAAAGCATCACCATGAACTCATAATTTCCATATCTATTTTTGAAAGCTATTTTTGGAATATCACAATCCCTCACTCGTAATTGATGATAGCCTGATCTAAGGTCAATCGTGAAGAACATAGTGGCAGTACGAAGCTAGTAAAAAAGGTCAATTCTTGGGAGGGGATATTTATTTTTTATGGTGGTTTGATTGATCATGTGATAATCAATATACATGCGCATTGACCCATCTTTCTTTTTAATAAAAATCACAGGAGCACCCCAGGGAGATGTACTAGGATGGATGAAGCCTCTATAAAGAAGTTCTTCTAATTGTTTCTTGAGCTCTGCAAGCTCGGTAGGTGCCATTCTATAAGGTGCCTTTAAGACTGGTGCAATGCCCCATACTAACTCAATTGAGAACTCAATCTCACATACTGGAGGGAGCCTTGGAAGCTCCTCAAGAAATACATATGGGAAATCTCTCACCACATCCAAGCTCTCTAAAGGTATCACCTTAGACACTGACACAACAACAAGATAGGCTCTACATCCTTTGGCTATCAAGGTTTTGGCTTTAAGAGAAGGGATAATCATATTTTGGTTTCTTTCCTTTCTCCCGGGTATTATCAAAGGTTTATAATTAGGTGAAAAAATGATTACTTTCTTGGCTCGAAAATCAAGCATGGCATAGTTGGCAAAAAGCCAATCTATCCCCAAAATTAGGTCAATGTCTTCCATATCAAGGAGAATGAAATCAGAATGAAATTGATGACCACCATAAGAAAAAGGCAAGATTTTGGTTTTCTAAAAAGAGGTATAGATTTTTCCACTGGGAGTTGTTACATCCAAGATATAACCTAGATCTTTTATCTCTAACTTGATTATGGAAGTAAAATTTCTGGAGATGAAGGTATGTGTTGATCCTGAATCGAATAGGGCCACAATAGGATGATCTTGGAGACATATCATACCTATTTTACAATTTTTTATATGAGATCATGGTTTAGAAGGGTTTTCATATATATATATATATATATATATATATATATATATATATATATATATATATATATATAAAGAAATTATTAACATTGATACCTTCAATCATGTGGTTGTCATTAGCCTTAGCTTCCTCTGCATCAATTGCAAAAACGTGGCCCTGACGATGTTCTGGATGAGCCAGAGCTATGAGAGCAGCTGGTTGGATAGGTGGAGCTCTAGGATGAGGTAATGGGGTAGGATGGTTATGAGGTGCCCCTTGAACCATACTTGGGTAATTGAACTTCATATGTCCTTCATTCTTGCAATATAAACATATTGGCCTCTCAAACTTGCCTTTCCCAGCATGTAACCCACCACAAATTTTTCATTTGTTTGAATTTCTGTATGGTCCACCTCGGCCTCGACCTCCTCTATTTGGTCCTCCTCAGTATGATTGACCTCTATGGTGATTTCCTCCTCCTCTTCCCATGCCATGTCTATGAGGCTTCTTCTTATCCTTCCCTTTTTCATTGTTCTTGGTGATGGATGCATCAGTCAAGCCTAAGCATCCCAAACTTGGCACTTTATTCTTCCCTAAGGTTCTTTCTTGGTAAGGACATTATCGATGGTGGCTTCAAATGTAGTGTGGGTGGAGGTGCAAAGGTAAACTTTCAGTTCTTGGTTAAGGCCATCAATGAAGTGTTCAATCTTTTCATCTTCATCAAGGTGACAAGCATGATGCTCTAGGACTCTAAAGGCCCTAACATAGTCAACAATGGATAAGGTTCCTTGGGTGAGGTTATTGAACTGCTCCCTCTTCTCCTTTCTAGAAGATATAGGCATGAACCGAGTAGTGAAAATCACCTTAAACTCCTCCCAACTTATAGGGGCATCTGGGAGTTCTACAGACCCCCTAAGTTGGTAGGTTACAAAAGTGACCTTATCTTCCTCAACACATTTAAGGGCTCGAAAGGCATTTTCAACAGATATGTTCCATGCATCAGCTTTATCTAGGACTTCACCTAAGTCTTCTCCATGAAAGGCTTCGAGTTTGCGTTTGAGGAAGTCACTAATGGTAGTTTCAAGATTGGTCCTAGATGAAGAGGCAGCATTATTGGTTTCCTTTAGGGCTAGGGAATGCATGCATTCCAACATAGCCTTCTTTTGTTCCCCCATTCACCTGTAGCCATGGACTTATTAGGGTTTGAGTTGGATTCCTCACCAAAGTCATTATTAGTTCTCTTTCTCTTGGATCTAGTTTTTGGAGGCATCTACAAGTTTGTAAATCAAGAGATGATTTAGTTGATTAATTGAGGTAGATCATATTCTTAACAACAAAGTTTTATCAATCATAAAGATATGTTTTCCAATTCTTCATGTCTTTTAGTTGTTCCCATTTCTCTTAATCTACCCACATAATAGAGAGAGTACCTCATTGATCATGGTTAAGAGGGAGAAAGTAGATGAGAAGCTTAGTGTGTATTGTTCACTAAATAGGTGGCTGGGGTAGTCCTTAATTGAGAAGAGATGAGAAGATAGATTTCTCTAAGGTATGGGTGCCCACTTGAACAATAGTTGCATTAGCCGGGCAGATTACTTGTAGCGGGGAACCCTAACAACTGTGAAAATGGATTGAGGATTTTATGCCAGAACCTTCTACAAGTATCCTTCTAGACACCTCAGAAACATAAAGTTAAATATGGGTTACCTCAAGTCTAAATAACGTTACTAGGTATTTGATACACATATATTGACCTATGTGCCTGCTCTGATATCATCTGTCATGGGTTAACAACCTAACCCAAATCTACACCTTAGGTGCCAAAGTAAGGTGTGCAAAAGGGTTAAAGTTGCCCATCCCTGAGTGGATCAAACACACAAGTATATACATGCACCAAATAAGAAAGCTTCCTTAAAATAAACCAAATGTTAATTACAGAAGGCCCCGAAGACATAGGAGTTCTACAGAAGAAAAACTTAATACATGAGAGAATTACATCCAGAAGAAAAAGAACTTAAACTAAGAGTCCCATTTTACTTTAGCATCCCCATGAAATATCTAATTTTGTTGAGCCAGCATATTGAGTTGCATCATCATCATCATCATAAGAAAAAGGTACCTATAAAGCATTTGAAATTTGTACACATCAGTACAATATATAAATATATTGTACTGAGTACGCCTATGTGTCTTTAATTATACCTCTTTTCATATCTTGGCAATAAAATAAAACTTAACTTGGTAGTAATAAACAATATGACAAAAGCATACTTGGACAAGAATGTTTATTAACCAATAAGAACACACATTTTAAGCACATTTTCTAGTATATATCCATGCATTGACCATCAAAGGTTTTGATGCATTCTCTTGACTCTCAAAGAGCTCAATATTAAGGCCTTTATGATCGACTACCAAAGAGTTAGATCATATGTTCAATGTGACCGACTACCAAAGAGTTAAGTCACTTCCATGCACTGTACTACCAAAGAGTTTAGTGCTATCATATAATGGACAAGATAATTTATGTTTAGGTTTTGCAACATACATATAGAGAAAACATCATTGAAATTGTTCATACTTGAATACATATTTCAAAGAATACCACATGCCAAGTCTTCTACATTCATAGTACAACCATAGTAATTAGTAGGGCCAAGTAAGAGGTGTGGGCGTACCTTCTACTCAGAAGTGAGGAGTTTAAAGATGCTCCTCACTAGTACCTTGGTCTTCTGGAAAATATAAGAGATTTGGCACTAATTAGCTATATTGGCAACATTACCATTTAATTCTAAAGGAGTATAAAAGGCCCTTTTCTTAATTAAAGTCATGATAGTAGAGTATGAGTCTTTGAGTACATATTTGAGTCCTTAAATTGATAGTATCATGTCAGAGTAGGATTCCTAGAGCAAAGTGGTGGTCATTAGATCATGATGGATAATTATAACCATTTTTGGTAAGCCAAATAGGGAAACATAGTGATGATTTGACGTTGCTAATAACCGAGTCATATAAATTGGAAATGAACATCCCATAATTATTAAGGTACAAAAAGAGGATAATCACATGATTTTTTGTTATTTAATCATGCTCGAGTATTTTCTAAATAATTCAACAAGATATAAACATATTTGAGTATGATTACTTATACAAGTCAAATTTATTGTTAATTGATATCATAATCATGATCCTCATATGTTTTTGATAAAAAAAGGAGTACTTGTTCATATTTTTCTGATACTCCTACTATTTATAATGAATTTTACAATATTAGGGTATTTACTGGAAAATATTGAAAATCGATGATTTATAAACTAAGGGAATAAAGGCGGCCCGTTGGATGCTCAGATCAAACAGTCAGAGCTAAATTGCATAGCCGTAAATAAGAAAAAGGTTGAACTGAGGTGGTAGAGCCTTACTGGTCCACTTGGATTCGGTGGGTCCCACTCTCCCTTGGTCTCTGCAAGCCAAGCTTGGTCTGCCGTCAATCTGACGAGCTTCAGACGACAGCAGGGGGCTCCTCGCGTGCAGACGAGATTGGATTCTCCTTTACGAAGGTGGTTAGGGTTAGGGCGGCACGGTTTCGGTTCGTGGCTCCCCTTAGAGTAGTGCGCTATCGAGAGAAAACAAGGTGCTAGCTACTCGCGGTGGAGGAGGTGGTGCAGGTGAGATGCAGGTGGCATCAAGGTCTCCTGAGTTCCATAGAGGTGGCTTGGGGCACCACGAAGATAGAGGAAGGGTCAATTCATGGTGAGGATGGGAAGAGGGAGTTCATCCATCACTTTCTTCATGGCGGAGCCGATCGAAGGTGTTGGCTAGAGGGTGGAGCTATCAGGGCTCTGTCTGGACCAATTGGAGGGTTGGACAAAATAAAGGAACCTCACATATGCTTTTGGAGGTGTTATATAGGTTAGAGAGAGAGAGTAGTTTGTAGATGCCCAATTGAGTTGGGCAAGCTCAAAAAGGGGTGCTCACTGGTGTGGTCGTGGAGGCAGTTCCAGTGATCTTCAGGGGTTGTGCTAGGGCTAGTTGAGTTCATGGTGGTGAGGGGGAGGCATTGCTTTGGTCAATTTCTTGTGAGGTGGGTCAAAGTGGGGAGTAGTGGTCGGGGTTTGGACTCGTGGCTGTAGCCACATTCTCCTGGGTCGATCGGAGGTTGGGGATGACTTCCCCGCCATCCGATCCAAGTTGGATCTGGGGCTGCTCCATCGGACGATCGCAAAAGGCTCAGAGGGGGTGATCCACAGAATGATGACCTAAGCCCCACGTGATAGGGTAAAAATACCCATGTGTTAATCAAGAATCATAGGGTTACATATAGATGCGATTTAATTAAATGAAAAACCTTGGAAAATTTTGAAAATTCATATAGAAAGATAGGAATATCCGATTGACATGAAATTTGAAACATAGCTCCACATTAGTGATACTTAGATGTTGGAAAAGTTTGAGCTCAGAATTTACAACTTGATTGGTCAATGTATAACTCTATGAAGTTAGGGTTTTAGAGTTAAGATATTATAAAAGAACAAGAATAAAAGAGTATAGAAAAACCACTTTATCACATCCTACTCACCTTAAATGAAATTTTTTCCTCAAAATTAAACTGAGTGAAAGAGATGAGGAAAACGTTGCTCCATATCCACTTGTAGTTCCCAGGTTGCATCTTTTGCACCATGATGGTTCCATTGCACCATCACCATATGGATTTGCTTGTTCCCGAGCTCTTTGACTTTGGAATCAAGAATCTTTGTAGGCTGCTCCAGGTAAGAGAGATTCTCCCACAATTGAAGAGGCTCGTGATTCACCACATGACTATCATCCTTCACGTAATGCTTCAGATTGGATACATGAAAAACATTATGCATCATATTGTATTGTGGAGGAAGAGCAAGCTGATAAGCACATTTGTCAATGCGCTCTAGAACCTCAAAGGGGCCCACATATCTCAGACTAAGTTTCCCTTTGTTCTTGGCTATGGCACGGATGGGTCTGATCTTCAGGAAAGCATAGTCACTTGCCTTGAATTGTCTGTCTGACCTGTGTGCATCTGCATATGATTTCTGACGATCCTGGGCCCGCTTCAACCTCTGCTTGATCAAGGACACCTTATCAGCATAGAGTTGCAACTCCTCAAACTTTAGCGACTTCCTTTTTCCAACTTCATCCCAATGGAGAGGGGATTCTCATGGACAACCATAGAGATCTTCATAGGGTGGCATATCAATACTGGTTTGATAGCTATTATTGTATACAAAATTGGCTAATGGAAGGTAGTAATCCCAAGATCCTCCCCATTCTAGAACACATACTCTTAAAAGACCCTCCAAAATTTGGATAGTATGCTCTTACTAACCATCCGTTCAATCAATAGAGACATTAGAACTTGAAACAATATAAGCATTTGGACATCTTGTATCATTCATCACACTTAGAGCTAGTTCGTCATATAATGTTTACTTATTCCATCCAATTTCGATACATATAAATAATTATCAATGCATAACACACATAAAAAAATTCATTACCCCTCTTTTACTAATGGACGTTCTTTAGTTAGGGTTACCGCAACACATATGTGATCTCATTTGCAATTCATCAGACTAGATTATTCTTAGAACAAAAATATACTACCAGACAATTACAATCCAAGATGTCATTCATATGAACCACTTCTCATCCTCAAACTTCATCTTGTAATGGAATTTAAGGTATACTCATCCATCACTAATTATTATCACATAGATCTTAATATTTGAGTTAGAATAAGTTCTTGCATCCACCAAAAAACTACTTGGTAATCTTTCCATTTTAGGTTTCTTAATTTTCATTTCATGTCCATTACATAATTGGACTCAATCATTCTCAATTCATTTAAGAAAAGTGTTTCTCTCTCTTTAGCATCCCTTAGTTCAACTTTGGTATGTTTCAAACTTATAGACTACATCATACTCATTTCACTAATTTTGTAGTTAATTTATCATCACAGTTTAGTTCACTCTTTTCCATTTCCATTCATACATTTAGATGAGTGTACCATATCATTTGACTTTCAAATGCATCTTGGAAATTATAAACTATTCCTACATTTCTTACAAGACTACCAATTTCATAAATAGAATAGATTAGAGTTACTTCTTCTTACTCCTTAATCTTTATTCGTCTCTCAGTTCATCATTATGTGACTTGTATAAAAGTCTAGCATTCATGCGGGGTTAAGTCAAATTCCATACTTTATACTAGAATACATGCATTAGGTTTATATCATCTTAATAAGACTTATCACCTTCAATTGAAGTGATAACACCTACAATTGAGAATCTTCTCACATTCATAAGACTATATGCGAATTTGTCTTTATTTCTCATACTCGTATGTCCTAGATTTCTAGGGCTTTAAGAAGTCATCTTTTCTCAACACATCATAAGAATCATATTATTTTATAATCTCACTAGGGTGTATAAAGGTTCATCGAGTCTATTCAAGATCTATGGAAATCATAGTTTCCAATCCACATAATCACCCAATCATTTACAAGCATACAATGATTCATTGACTCATTTGAGACATGGATTTCCACCTTATAAAACCCTCATATATTTATCCTCATATATTGGATTTTTGGATATGCCTCACTCTAATTTCAATGATGTAAATATTTCCCATTTATGTTACTAACAATGTGACTTCAGTATTTTAGGTAATCAAGGAATTTAGATAAGATTTCACATCAAGTTGTAACAGGAATGTACCTTGTATTAATAATCTTTTTACTACTTGTTAGGAATGATGTAAGAACAAGTGATGATCAACCCTATCCTATCCTAAACCCTTTTTCCACACTCACATCAAGTCTTTAGGATAGTTAAGTGCCACTAGAAAATTTATTGTATATGTTCCCCAAAAATATAATAATGTTTTCACATGGAATATTTTGGTCAAACTCTTCTTTGACCAAGATCAATCCACAGTCAAAATTTGCATTTATTTTTTCTAGCCATTGTAAACTTCTCTTTTAATTTCTAACAACTAGTTTAGCATTTATCTTGGTCAAAATACTCCAACATCTATATTGACCATTCCTAAGTATTTATTATATATAGGAGTGCTTTATGAACACTTATGACATACATATAATAATAGATATACATTTGAGCAAATTATTACATGCTATCTTTGTCAAAGCTTAGAATTTTATATTGCTATCTTCAGATCTAATCAATAGCTCAAAGTAGTATCATACTCCACCAAATATAGCCTTGCCTATCCTTGTGGAGAGGATTGATCATCACTTGTCCATATAGAAATTCATATTGTATATCTTGAAGAGCTGTAACTTCCTTCTTCCTCTCTTATTCACCATTATTGTTCTTGGTGCTTCTTACTACTTCTTGAGAGAAGGATGTGAAGAATCATCTTGGTAATGATACTTGTAATAAGGTTGTGTCCAAGGAGGAGATTGATCAAATCTAATCCGCTGTGTTTATTCCAAAAAATTATTGGGAAGAATGGTGTTGGGAAGTGTATTGAAGCTACTTCTGGTAAGAAGACTACACCCAAAGATATGGGTGACTGTGATCTACTCCATAATGTTGCTTCCAACTACTTCTTGGGAAAAAGGCTATTGAGAAGTGTTATTGGAGCTACTTATTGTGAGAAATCTAGGACCAATGTGGGAGGATGATTGTGATCTACTCCCTCGTGCAAGTTCTCTTTGAGCTAAAAAATGAGGGTTGTCTTGAGACAAAAAAGACACCGGTTGATTTTCTGTATTTTGTATCGATTAAGAAAAAGAAATAAAATATAGATTGAAAAACCCTGTTTGGGAACAACCAGGCAGTGGACTGATGTTTTTTTGATAGAACCACTCTAAATCAGATGTCTTTTGTGGTTTGCCTTCTTTATCCATATAGCTTATTCAGCTGCATTATCTTTTTAAGCAAGTTGCAATCTAACCTCTTGGTGTTTTAAATTGAATAAGCTTTTATATACGATCTATTCACCCCCCTCTAGATTTATCATCATGTACATAACATATTCAATCCATGTAAGGATTCAAACTTTACTTGAAGAACTTATATGAATTTGTAAGATATAGGAAGTTGAAACTCGAAATCAGCCATTCTGATGATTTTCTCCTTCAAAACCCTAATCTCCCCCCTCTCTCAAAATTTATCTCTTGGACACGAACCATGTGTTATTGGAGCTACTAGGGTGTTAGGTTGATGATACAGCTCAGGAGAGGTGCTTACAATAGTTGCAAACAAGTCCGAAATCAAGTCTCAATCTTATTTTTTATTTATTTAGATTGGTTGGTATACCAAGTTCTAACTAGTATGAAATTCGACTGACACCACAAAATGTAGAGCTCAAATATTATCCAAAAATTATGAAAATTTAACCAAATATATAAAATTTAGTTAACAAGCTATAGTCACAATTTTAGATCATTTGTATGTGTAAATAAAAAGATAGAATCATATACCATATTTCTATATTTCATTATGAATGCATGGTCGACTACATTTTTCAAGGAAAATCCAACCGACAAACATATCATAAAATATTCAAAATTTTTGATATTTTGCAAGAATACTTATGTTTGAGTTGAACAAACTATATACAAATTTCAACTAAATCAGAGTTATAGTTAAAATAGTAAAAATTATTTAGTACACTACAATACTTATCACATTTTTTATAAAAGTTTTCAGTTCGGGCAATTAGGATTTTCCATTTCTCAAACCCTAATTAATAGAAACAAGGCATTCTTTAACTTCTCATTAGGTTAAAACATCATAATTAAACTATCACTATAAATCAAGCTTAAGCACTGAATGATTTATTTAATCATGCAATCATCTAAGTAAACACTAACTAGACGGCTAATCTGAAAATGAGTCATTACATAAGGGTAATAAACTTAACATAATGGTCAAATATGGTGAAACCACTCTTATTGTATCAAATATACCCCTCTAAGATCCTAGGCCTATCTTAGTGTATATTATTATGGTCAAGACATTTGGATGAGTATTATCATCATCCCTAATTCCACAATTTACATATTTTGGTAATGCTATCCTATGATTTCATATCTCTAGAATCCTACTGAGTCAACTAAGGTTAAAAGATCTGAAATCTATCTAATCCATTTGAAAATAGAAAAAATATGAATACTAAGAGGTACCTAGTATGTTAAGGGACATGAAAGAGAAAGGAAGATTAGTACCTGGCATTCTGTATGCTAAAACACACTACCCCTTAAAAGTATTTTGTCCCCAAAATATTAAGCTTTTTCTGGGTGATAGGCAATGGTGAAATCATAGTCTTTCATGTACTCTAGCCATTTTCTTTGTCTTAGGTTTAGGTCCTTATGAGTCAGGAGGTACCTCAAAGTTTTATGACCAATGAGGATGGAAAAGGTACCTCCATACAAGTAATGTCGACAGATGTTTAGGGCATAAATAATTGCCGCCAATTCTAAATCATGTGTTGGGTCGTTCACTTCATTTGGCTTTAGCTGTCTTGAGGCATAGGCGACAACATGTTTATTCTGCTCTAGCACGCATCCAAGTTGCATCTTTGATGTGTTAGATAAGATTATGAAACCTTCTTGCCCGAGGGTAGAGTCAACACGAGAGGTGTGGTAAGCTTCTCCTTCAAATCTTGGAATCATGTTTCACATAGGTCAGACCACATGAACTTCTCGTCCTTTCGGGTGACCTTGGTGAGAAGAAACACATTCTTTGAGAAATCCTTGATGAATTGTCAATAGTACCCGACCAATCACAGGAAGATGAGAATCTCAAAAGGGTTCTTCAATGTTGTTCAATCATGTACAACATACACCTTGGCATGATCCATTGATATGGTCCCTCCAGATATAATGTGTCCAAGGAACATGACATAATCTATACAAAATTCACATTTCAAGAATTTCCCATAGAACTTTTTCTTTCTAAGGATATCAAGAACTCTAGAAAGGTGATCACGATGTTGTCCTAGGTCATCATAGTAAACTACAATGTTGTCTATGAACACTATGACAAAGGAGTCAAGGAAGGGTTAGAACACACTGTTCATAAGGTTCATGAACACAATCAGGGAATTGGACAACCCAAAAGGCATGATAAAAAACTCATAGTGTCCATAGAGGGTTCAAAAAGTGGGTTTTGGAATATCATCCTTCTTAAATCGTAACTGGTGGTATCCCAATCTTAGGTCAATCTTGGAGAAAACACATGATGACTTGATCTGGTCAAACAGGTCATATATACGGGGTAGAAGATACTTGTTCTTAATGGTAGCCTGATTTATCATTCTATAGTCTATGCACATACAAAGCGATCCGTCCTTCTTTTTCACCAAGAGGACCAGTTCTCCCCAAGAGAAGAAGTGCTAGGTCTAATTTAGCCTTTGTCTAGCAATTCCTATAGTTGCTTTTTTAGCTCAAGCAACTCAGCGGGGGCCATCCTGTAAGGTGCCCTAGAAATAGGATTAGTCTTGGGAGCTAATTCTATTCAAAAGTCACTTCTCTCTCTGGAGGCAATCTAGGAAAATCATCTGAGAACATATCTTCATAGTCACTGACTACCTCTATTTCCTCCAAGGGCCGCACCTTAGGCTCTGGCTTGGTAACTACTGCTAGGAATGCCTGACAACCTTTAGATATCATCTTCTCTACCTTCAAGGCGGATACATATAGGCTAGTGGTATCATCCCTCCTATCTCTAATGGTAAAGGGTGGGTACCCGGTCTCTCTATTCTTATTTTCTTTTTGCTGCAACCTATCTTTGCAATATAGTATATAAAGCCAATACATGCCAATTATTACATCAAAGTCATTCATATCAAGCAAGATAAAATTAGTAGGGATCTCATTATTCATATATTTGACAGATATAACTGGGGTCTTCAAAAGAGATGAAAAGATTCGACCAGTGGGGGTAGTGACTTCTAAAACATATCCTAAATCCTTGAGTCCAGAAAAAGCATAGTTGTGAGATTTATAGAAATAAAAGTATTGGTAGAGCCAGAGTCAAATAAAGAAATTACAAATTGTCACATAATAACCAACATGTCTACATTGCATTCATGACAGTTAAACCACTATGCATTTCATATTAAATGATAAGAACATAGCTCTAAAGATGTTTACCCTCGATTAGACGATTAGCATTAACATGAGCCTCTTCATTGTCAATGGTGAAGACACGGGCTTGTCGCCACTCTACAATAGGTGGGGCTGCTCCTTGTAGTGTTGCAGCTACTGGTTGAGCCACCATTGGTTGGGCCGCTATTGGGCCCGAACCTCTCAGGTCAAGGAGGGAACAATTGACTTGAAAGAATATCTAATGCTTGCCCATTTATATACCACAAAAAACATATGCAGAAGCATCAACACACATATAATATAAATTTCTAGGGCAAGACGTCACATATCTGGCATACAGTAACATGTAAACTAACCATAGTAACTGATTACAAAGGTATTGTCCAACAAAATGAAACTGTGAGTCTGGTAGTCACATATCCCTACATGAGCTAAAAGAGAAAAGATAAAATTGTAATATGGAAGGATCACCTAAGATAAAGTCCCACCAGTGATAGATATCCTGCTGCCTTGAATCTGAACTCCTTCACGGGCTACTCATCACTATCTATGGACATCACGTCCCCAGCCATGCACAATGAAAAATAATTCTAGTTAGAGTAAGTGGCATTGAATTCTATAACATAAAAGAAATAATTGCATTATGAAAACTTACCATCTACAACTATACTAAACATATTTATGTGCATCTTTTATTTACATATTTTATCTTTCTGTGGCCACTATTATACAATAAGTCCTCTTCTGTGGCACTATGTGCCTTCTATGGTGCAACACACCTTCTGTGGCATGAAAGCCTTCTGGTGACACTGAGGTGTCTTCTATTCTGTGGCACCAAGTGCCTTCTATGGTGCAATGCACCTTCTATGGGATAATTGCCTTCTATTTTGTGTACCACAATAATTCTGTTCTATGAGGACTTATTATATAATATAAATTATGTTCTGGTGTCATTTTCTATTCTTGTTCTATATATTATTCTGATTCTATTTCTATTTCTATTCTGATTCTACATCTCAACTACTTGAGATAAATTCTAGAGTATGTAATCTATTCTGGCATTCTAAGTTATAATTATTGTTCTAAACTCAATTAGTAAAAGACTGTGATAAGTTTGAATAAAATCTAGATTCTGTATCTAAATCTGGTATTATGAAGGAGATTCTAAATTCTAAATGTTTGTAAAGAATTAACGTACTGAAATAAATTTCAATCATGTATTCTGAGTTCTAATAATTCACATGCTGATTTCTAACAATTATGCATGAATAATAACTTGAAACTGATAATTTATATGATCTAAGCACGAGCCATTTGAGATATAAATTTTTACTATACTGAAAAATAGTAGCCTACGTATGAACATTAGACCATGCGTCTAATGGATTATTCTGGGAAGGATAATTATATAACATGAATTCAAAGGACATGGCCCACTTACATGTAGTAAGACAAAATCCTATCCACACGGCCTCTCTGAAAACTGGATCTAACTCTCTCCTGAAAAACCTAATGTTTTTGTCAAATCACATATACCCTTTTGATCGACATATTTAGGTCATTAGAGTACTCTTTGGATTATTTTTGCATGCACCTTATATACATCAAGGAGTACATTTATTGTGTCTTTTATATCCATGTACTATGATATAGCTGACATTATGCATGTTGAAATATTATAATGCCTCAGTAAAACTTTAAAACAAGGTGGAAAAATCACGATTATAACTAATAATATAGAACAATAATTGAGTTTAACATAGTGAGCCGAGATTATAATACTATTTCATAGCACATTAGTGGATCATCATATGTTTGTAATATAATACCTTAGTGTCTTATTAAGCAGTCATCATTTAGGGCTAACGTGGTACTAACTAAACTAGTTATTCATTCAAAATAATTGACCGAAACTACTGATATAGATATTGGTCTTTGGATGAGTGATTCTAATCCGGTCAAATCATACTCGATCAGCAATACCACAAGCACGATCCTATCATAAGTTTATAGTATATATTAGTTCAGTTTATTCAGACTGGTCGTTGGTTAGAAACACTGAGCAAGGTAATATAACAGAGCAACATAGAAACATGACTCTAAGAAATGACTACTCTCAGCCCACAGATGGAAAATGGACTCGGTTCTATAGAACACAGGGCCACACTTAACATACCAGGGGTGTCGAGACACCCTCGGCAGTCCTTGCGCAGGCCAAGCAAAGGCCAGAGCAGTGAAGCTTCCCTGCCACGATCGCACACAAGCAAGAAAACGTAGGAAAAAAGGGACTCACGTCTAACACACAAACAAACCGTTCTGATTCTCAGATATGAAGAAAATGTGGTGAGGTAGTCTGCGTGGAGTAGGACGACGACGCATGCCCCCTTCGCGCCAAACCAACCGAGAATAGGGGATTCGGGAGGAGGAGCACACACCTGCAGCCGAGGCTTAGGAACAGAAGAGAGTTCTCTGTGGAAGAAAAGACACTTCCTCGTCGCCTGAAGCAAGGCTACACGGGCCTGGTGTCCCCCAACGGCGGGTGCTGACCTGCAGTTGCCGCTGCCCTATAGGATACGCCGAACCAACACTTCGCAACCCAAGGGGAGACCGGGGGCACGTTCTTGGGGTGCCGTAGATGGTGCTGGAACAAGGAATCACGGTAAGATAGTGCGAGGGCCGAGAACGATGGTAGGGAGATGGAGGTTGAAGATGAAGTAGGTTGTGGGTGGTTAGAGTTAGGGAGGTGAAATTGATGGTGGAGGAGGGTTTGCGGAGGTGCCCTGAAGCTTTATGCACGATTGGGAAGACGAACAGAAGGTTAGGAGGTGAGTTGCAACTTGGCATCGAGAAGGGGGTGGTGGCTGAGAAGGGCGTTTCTTATAGGAGGGGGGTTTCTAGGGTTCGTGCAAGGGATCGTTGAGTGCGGTTCGATCTCCCGAAGACATAACAACTTACAGTTTACAAAATGAGCGACTGAATCACGAGATTTTTGCAATCAAAGCAGGCTGTCTTGTTTCCTTTTCAGACCAAGGTAGGAGAAGATGGTCCGATGGCTGAGATTAGTCTGGTTCAAGCGGACAAGATCTAATGGCCAAGAAAAAGCGACGAGGGCAAAAAAGGCCTATATTAAGGAATTTCCATTCATTTATAACCAATAGTTTCCCAAATTTATTTCCCCTATCAAATAAAGTTTGATGGATCTCAAAATTTGACCAACCGTTCCCAAAAATGTCTTAAATATTCCCATACACTTAGTTTCCAAGTTGGGTTATCAAATTAATCAATATAATTAATAGTCAATAAAGCTTTGATAATGCATAACTAATTATTTAGAAATCATTAAATACTAAAATTTTAAGTTTCCTCTTATTTATGCATTATCACTGATTAGGAAATTTTTAGTTCAAAATAGAAAGAAAAATTATTTAAAATGAATTAAATCTTGAAATTTTGGATGTCATCTTATTTAGACATTTTCTCTGTGGTAAATTTTCCAGTGCATGGTAGTGACTAAAAATATTTGAAATTGACATATTTATAATATGTGACTATAAATGATATGACATTAGAAAGATTGTAAGCAAGTACTAAAAAATAGGGATGTTACAATTCTACCCACCTTGGATGAATTTTGTCCTTGAAATTCTTATGTACTACCCACCTTAGTGTTTTACTTATTCTTTGTTGGTAATACCCAACCATCCTTAGTTCATTACTCGTAAACTAAGAAGTCTAAATTATGTGTCATAAAATACTTATCTATAATTTAAATAGTAGGATTAGGTCATACCTTCAGCTATTTGGTCCTCATCTACCTCTATTGCATCCATGGCGAACACCCTTGCCTGACACTTCTCTCTCTGATTGTTCTGGTCTTGATTTTGCTTATTTGGGCAGTTGAACTTGAAGTGACCTTCATCACCACATAGGTAGCATACTAGTTGCTCGGACTTGCATTCACCACCATGGGGCTTCTGACACTTGGGGCAAACTTGGCCAGGTGCTTTCTGGGCTCCTCCTCCTGGAACTCCTTTCTGAGCTGGTGCTCCTTCTGGGGCCTCCTCTTGTTGTTGTGTGCACCGTTCTGACCTTTATGATGGTAGTTGCCTCCAGAAAATCCTTCGTTCTTCCAATTTCATCCTGGGTGGTCCTCCAACTCTAGGGCTTCTTGCACTATCCTAATGCCACGTCCTACCAGAGCAAAGACAAGATCAGGCTTCAGGCCAAGCATGAACTTCTTGGCCAAGTGTGCCTCATCTTCAGTCCCATACTTCTACAGCATACGAAACTTCATAGTGTACTGGCTGACGGTGGAGTCATATTGCTTGAGGTGCCGAAACTCCATTTCCTTCTTCTCGATCATAGCTTCTGAAATGTAATGGTTCTGGAAGGCGGTAGTGAACTCCTCCCACATCAGCGGTGCAACATTAGGTCCTCAAGCATTGGTGAAGTTCTCCCATCAGACGCGGGCAACACTCTTCAACAGATGGGTCCTGAAACGAACCTTGGAATGCTTAGGGCATCCCAGATCATGAAAGCAATGATCCACACTCAATAACCACTCCTCAACATGAGTGATTACATCTGTCTCAGCTTCGCCATAAAAAGTCTCTGGTTTGATCTTCAAGAAATGAACTAGGGTCAACTCCTGGTTTCTCGGTGGTGGATGTCTCATGCGTGGGCCAGTCAGGGCGTCAGTCAGGGCCTTGATGAGCACATCCAGAGTAGGATTAGGGTTGCCATTGGGGTTTCCTCCCCCATATGCCTCACGATCATCTCCCACACTGTAGGAGCTTTCCTCTCCATCGACGGGCTCCTTACCCTTATCAGACTTCTTCTTAGGAGCCATTTGTACAAAAGACATCTAAGAGGGTTTATGTGTGGATATCAATCACTAATGGTTGTCTAAATGCTCTGATACCAAATTGTAATGCTCACCCATTTATATACCACAAAAACATATGCGAAAACATCAACACACATATAATATAAATGTCTAGGGCAAGGCGTCACATATCTGGCATACAGTAACATGTAAACTAACCATAGCAACTGATTACAAAGTTATTGTCCAACAAAATGAAACTATGAGTCTGGGAGTCACATCTCCCTACATGAACTAAAAGAGAAAAGATAAAATCATAATCTGGAAGGATCTCCTAAGATAAATTCCCACCAGTGATAGATATCCTGCTCCCTTGAATCTAAACTCCTTCACGGGCTACTCGACACTATATGTAGACGTCGCGTCCCCAGCCATGCATAATGAAATTTTTTTCTAGTTAGAGTAAGTGGCATTGAATTTTATAACATAAAAGAAATAATTGTATTATGAAAACTTACCATCTACAACTATACTAAACATCTTTATGTGCATCTTTTATTTACACATTTTATCTTTCTATGGCCACTATTATACAATAAGTCATCTTCTGTGGCAGTATGTGTCTTCTATGGTGCAACACACCTTCTATGGCATGAAAGCCTTATGGTGACACCGAGGTGTCTTCTATTCTGTGGCACCAAGTGCCTTCTATGGTGCAATGCACCTTCTATGGCATAATTGCCTTCTATTATGTGTACCGCAATACTTCTATTCTATGATGACTTATTATATAATATAAATTATGTTCTGGTGTCATTTTCTATTCTTGTTCTATATATTATTCTGATTCTATTTCTATTTCTATTTTGATTCTACATCTCAACTACTTGAGATAAATTCTGGAGTATGAAATCTATTCTGGCATTCTAAGTTATAAATATTGTTCTAAACTCAATTAGTAAAAGACTGTGATAAGTTTGAATAAAATCTAGATTCTATATCTAAATATGGTATTCTGAAGGAGATTCTAAATTCTAAATGTTTGTAAGGAATTAACGTACTGAAATAAATTTCAATCATGTATTTTGAGTTCTAATAATTCACATACTGATTTCTAACAATTATGCATAAATAATAACTTGAAACTAATAATTTATATGATCTAAGCACGAGCCATTTGAGTAGAAATTTTTACTATACTGAAAAATAGTAGCCTACGTATGAACATTAGAGCAATGCGTCTAATGGACTATTCTAGGAAGGATAATTAGATAACATGAATTCAAAGGACATGGCCCACTTACCTGTAGTAAGCCAAAATATTATCCATACGGTCTCTCTGAAAACTGGATCTAACTCTCTCTTGAAAACCCAATGTTTTTGTCAAATCACATATTCCCTTTTGAACGACATATTTAGGCCATTAGAGTACTCTTTAGATTATTTCTACATGCACCTTACATACATCAAGGAGTACGTTTATTGTGTCTTTTATATCCATGTACTATGATATAGCTAGCGTTATGCATGTTGAAATATTATAATGCCTTAGTAAAACTTTAAAACAAGGTGGAAAAATCATGATTATAACTAATAATATAGAACAATAACTGAGTTTACCATAGTGAGCCGAGATTATAATACTATTTTGTAGCACATTAGTGGATCAACATATGTTTGTAATATAATACCTTAGTGTCTTATTAAGAAGTCATCATTTAGGGCTAACATGGTACTAACTAAACTAGTTATTCATTCAAAATAATTGACCGAAACTACTGATATAGATATTGGTCTTTGGATGAGTGATTCTAATCCGGTCAAATAATACTCGATTAGCAGTACCACAAGCACGATCCTATCATAAGTTTGTAGTATATATTGGTTTAGTTCATTCAGATTGGTCATTGGTTAGAAGCACTGAGCAAGGTAATATAATAGAGCAACACATAAACATGACTCCAAGAAACGACTACTCTCAGCCCGCAGATGGAAAATGGACTCGGTTCTATAGTAACATAGGGCCACACTTAACAAACCAGAGGTGTCGAGACACCCTCGGCGGTCCTTGCGCAGGCCAAGCAAAGGCCAGAGCAGCAAAGCTACCCTGCCATGACCACACACAAGCAAGAAAACGTAGGCGGCAAAAAGGGACTCACGCCCAACACGCAAACGAACCGTTCCGATTCTCTAATATGAAGAAAATGCGATGAGGTGGTCTGCGTGGAGCAGGGCGATAACGTCGGGCCCCTCCGTGCCAAACCAGCCGAGAACAGGGGATTTGGGAGGAGGATCACACACCTGCGGCTGAGGCTCGAGAACAGAAGAGAGATCTCTGTGGAAGAAAAGACGCTTCTTCATTGCATGAAGGAAGGCTGTACGGGCTTGGTGTCCCCCGACGGCGGGTGCCGACCTGCAGTTTCCGCGGCCCTATAGGATACGCCGAACCAGCACTTCACATCCCAAGGGGAGGCCTGGGGCACGTTCCTGGGGTGTCGTAGATGGTTCTCGAACAAGGAATTGTGGCAAGATGGTGTGAGGGCCGAGAATGACAAAAGGGAGTTGGAGGTTGAAGATGAAGTAGGTTGCATGTGGCTAGAGTTAGGGAGGTGAAATTGATGGTGAAGGAGGGTTTGCAGAGCTTCCCTGAAGCTTTATGAATGATTGGGAAGACGAACGGAAGGTTAGGAGGTGAGTTGCAACTTTGCAGTGAGAAGGGGTGGCGAATGAGAAGGGAGTTTCTTATAGGGGGGTTTCTAGGGTTCATGCAAGGGATCGTTGAGTGCGGTTCGATCTCCCGAAGACATAGCAACTTTTGGTTTCCAAAATGAGCGACTGAATCGTGAGATTTTCGCAATCAAAATGGGCTGTCTTGTTTCCTTTTCAGACCAAGGTCGGAGAAGATGGTCCAATGGCTGAGATTAGTCAGGTTCAAGTGGACAAGATGTAACAGCCAGGAAAAAATGACCAGGGCAAAAAAGGCCTATATTAAGGAATTTCCATTCATTTATAACCAATAGTTTCCCAAATTTATTTCCCCTATCAAATAAAGTCCGATGGGTCTCAAAATTTTACCAGACATTCCCAAAAACGTCTCAAATATTCCCATACACTTAGTTTCCAAGTTGGGTTATGAAATTAATAAATATAATTAATAGTCAATAAAGCTTTGATAATGCATAACTAATTATTTAGAAATCATTAAATACTAAAATTTTAAGTTTCCTCTTATTTATGCGTTATCATTGATTATGAAATTTTTAAGTTCAAAATAGAAATCAAAATTATTTAAAATGAATTAAATCTTGAAATTTTGGATGTCATCTTATTTAGACATTTTCTCTGTGGTAAATTTTCCAGTGCATGGTAGTGACTAAAAATATTTGAAATTGACATGTTTATAATATGTGACTATAAATGATATGACATTAGAATGATTGTAAGCAAGTACTAAAAAAATAAGGATGTTATAGCGTCCTTCTTGCAGGTAGTAATAACACACTTTCATTTCAAAATGGCACTTGTCAACAAGAAACCTCTTAGAATTACAACATTTTGGGGATGCCCCATTCCGACTGTTCTCATTGTGAGCTTTCCCCTTTCCTCTATTCATTCCCTTACCATTGCTATGGCCTTGAGTTATTCTATTATCATTTATTGGTTATGTTTTCCTTCTTTGAACCCTAGGTATCCCTTGGGTTCTGTAGTAAAATTGTCCTCTCTGTTGGCTAAACTAGACATTAGATTATCCTCTATTTTGATGATGACATACATTTCATTCTTGTGGATCTAACGTGCTACATGAGTACTTCAAGGTTCAAAAAGATGAGGAGATCATACTGTTGGTATGTATGCCCAGAGAGCCAATCATATGATGATTGGATTGGCATATGTTCTGATTGATTTAATAAATATCAAAGGCAAGCTTCCAATTTATTCTAGCTCAATCAATTATGAGATATATGATGGAGCAGAATGAATGTCTAAAGAATGAAAATACTCAATGATGTATGTCTTCAGGTTGAAGACCTGAACAATGAGATCATACAAATACTAAGAGTATGTGCATTCTTGTTATGTCCCTAGTCAGATGTCATTGTGGAAGGTTGATAGACAACAATGACACATCAAGACTAGAGTGTGTGTTGGTTGATGACAGTGTCTCATTAGTCATGATATATGATATCAAACCAAGCATACAGATACATGTTGGAGAACAGTGTATCAGACAAACCCACCGTGAGAGTGATACATGGAACCATGACATGGTAGTCATAATCATCTCTCATAGTGATGGTGGTGTTTGTGATTCTTAGACCTAAAATCACTACAGTCGTTGAATGTGATTGGGTACACTTTGACATCATCAAACACAGTCCTGAAACATGGGTTGTTATAACGGTGATGATTGGGTGGCTTTGACTCATGAGATAGATTGTGAGTGATAGATATGGAATTGTCCCTCCTAAGGGAGTATGATGTCCTGGCCACTTGATAAGCAAGACTGAGAAAGGCATGTACATGCACATGTGAATCAATTTATGATATTGATGTCACACGTATCTTAGACAGTCTGCTCTAGTTCAAGAAACATGAATGAACATTGAAAGGATGACAACTCCATGCCTTGAGTTCATTCAAGATATTAGAGACAAAGGAATTATACATTCACTGGAACACTAATCACAGACTGTAGGATCAAAAGTTGTTCTGAAACTTTCCTTTTCACTTGGGTATCACTGATGTACGACTAGGTACCACTCTTTGCTTGTGATGTCATAAGCCAGTTATGGACATTCACTGCCAACGCAAAATGGGACCTATATGGTCACACATATAGGATTAACTTGGAAGTGGAGTTTATCCATGAATGATGTTTGGATTGATTACTAAAGTGTTTAGGTACTCAATCAAACATTCAATCAATAGACTTGACTCAAAATCATCAAGTTCAAGTGTTGAACTAATTGATTAGAGTGTTATATTATTTGAGAATTGAATTGACTGTGTTCTGCATGATCTAGACCACCAACCGACTGATTCACTGGGTGAACCGATCGGCTCATGGTCAGTGAGACGACCAGTTCACTCTAGTGAACTAATCAGTTCAACTGGACCAAACGAGCAGTGTTGGGTTTTCCTGATTTGTGAGAATTTTTTTTTGCATTTCACTTGTTCAATTTGATTGGGACAAGAATCAATATTTACATTAATTAGAAACAAATAAGGAAAGTCAATTGCAGGAAGGTCTGGGAAGTGAAATGACCGGTTCATTGGGTGAACTGATCGGTTCACACTCCCAATCGAATGATTTACTAGTGAATCGATCGGCTCACCTTACCAAATGATCGTTTTAGTTATGAAATGACCAGTTCACCGACTGTAGTGCAAATTGTTCATAGAAATTCTGGACCCTTCTACTCCCACATAGATTGGGAGCCCTGACCCTGACCTCTTCTATAAATAGAGGGGTACATGGGTCTTCTCCAGACACAACTCAGAACATTAGTTGCTATGCAAAGTTGTTGTCCTCTCTGCTTGTGGTAACCAAGAGAGCCCAAGCAAGTTCTACCCATCCAGGGAGGAACAATGAGGGAAAGACAACTGCAAAACAACAACTAGTTGTGGGAGAGTGTGTTGGTGACTAGTATGCCAATAGAAGGGGACAACTCCTTCTAGTCCATTCTTCAGGACGACTAGAGCTCATGGTAGTCCATGTGGACTATCAATAGAGGCGGGAGACTTCTGACTTTTAGGAGGATGACAATCAACCATAGTCCAGGTCAAGACTAGGAGCTGCACAGACGTAATCAAAGATAGGTGGTTGAAGGTCGCACTTGTTGTGAGGCATTTTCACAGAGCAAGCCTCAGGACTAGGTATATCTCGCTAAAACCATCCTTCCCATTACAGAGATATTGATGTGATGTACTAGTTATGGGTTTATGGTCAAGTAAATTTTTTGTTTCCGCTACCTACTCTGACAACATAAAAATCCAATAGTGGCATCAAAGCCACATCAATACTCTATGTTTTGGGATAATTGATATCATTAGATTTTGGTTTTACCTTCATTTATTTATTGCATGTGATGCAGATATTTAAATGACTAATGTGAATATACGATTAATAACACATAATCCCAAACTAATATATACAATATGATATGGTATATATGAAATTGATACACGTCACCCTAAAATAGTTTTGATGGTGGATGTGTAGCATGGTTATGGCCAATAAACCCTATGTGAATTTGTTATGGTTGTTTGCATCTCGGTCTGTGCACCAAGCCCTCTTCTTCTATTTTGAATGTAACTCAAGATAACTGGAGATTCTTTTCTACCTTTGCTCCCCTCAAATGTAACTCGAGGTTTCACAATGATTATGTAAAATAGGATTATATTTATTTCTTTTTATGACGAAGACTGAAGATGACCACTTGATGGACAAAGACAACTGACTGAGGAGCAATTGGTGGACCGACGAGAAGCCCAGATGACTGGAGGAGCCGACCATCTGTAGGAGCCAGATGATTGGCTGGAGGATACCAACTGAGGCCAAGAGGTGATTTGACCGGTTTAAAGGTTGAACCAGCCAAGCCGGATTGGCAAGAACATACCTTCATCAATAACAGGTTGCATGTGATGTAGACCTTAGATGACCGTAGTTCCTTGTGGCTCCAAGGAAATACAATAGGATGGCCACAATCATCGCTTTATCGTTATTGCATGTTTTCATTTGTGGGATATAGCATGTATATGATACATACTATATATGTGGTGATTTGATACATTGGATACATATATGCATATGTAAGCATATTAAACCCCTCAATAAACATATTAAGTTGAAGATGCCTTCCAAAACAAGCACACATGAAAAGCTTGATCAACTAAGTGTGGGCATGCCTTCGCGTGGTGCACTGTCTATCTCGTGGAAGTGTGATGGTGAATATGTGGGTCTGCCTTCGTAGGGTGCATATTCATTGTGTTGTCTTTTGGGTTGGACTTAACAAGGTGATCTTAATAAGATTAAGAACCTTGAGGCATGCAGATGTTCATGACAAAGAGTTGTGTATAACATCTATCAAGAGTTTTATATGATGCAATTGGCAAAAGTTGCCTACCTGAAAGAATCTAGTTGTGGGTGACAACCCTTGCTGGTCCATAACTTAGAGGAAGTCAGGATCTTGCTCACTAGAAGGTTGTATGTTGTAATCTTCTGAATTGATAGTGAGGGCTATCAGTTTGATCAAAATAGTGGGATCGATAATTAATTAAAGACCTAATTAATATTGTCAATTTTTAGATCAAATCAAATCAAAAGAGTTTTGGACTAAAATTGCAAATTTCCTTTTGTAGAATAAATGGCTACCAAAAATAATCACTTTTCATTGTGATCAGTCCTTGAGAATGACAAGCTAAATGGGAACAACTTCCATGACTGGTTTAGGACATTGAGAATTGTTCTCACTCAAGAGAGAAAGCTCTATGTCCTAGATACACCAGAACCAGAAGAACCCGCTCCCAACGCACCAAAGGCTGAAAGGGACGCTTATAAGAAGCATATTGAGGATGCCATTGATGTGAAGTTCTCGATGTTGTGCTCAATGAACTATGAGTTGCAGAGAAAACATGAGAACATGGACGTTATTGAGATGGTTCAACATCTTAAGAACATGTATCAAGACCAAGCACGATAAGAGAGATATGATTTCCCCAAGGCATTATTCAAGTGCATCATGACAGAAGGAGATCCAGTAGGCCCTAACACACTCAAGATGATCAGGTATGTGGAGAATCTAACTCGACTGGGATTCCCTCTGAGCCAAGAGTTGGCTACTGATGTGATACTACAATCTTTTCCACAATCCTACTGTCAGTTTGTGATGAACTACAACACGAACAACTTTGACAGATCACTGATAGAGTTGTTAGACATGTTGAGGATAGCCAAGGCACATATGAAGAAAGACAAACCCAAAACTATGATAATGATCAACAAAAAGAAGGAAAAGTCTAAAGGCAAGGGAAAGGGCACAGTAAAGAAAGGTTATGATGCTAGCCAACAACCCAAGTCATCTTCAAGTCTCAAAGCCAAGGGAGGGGTGAACAAGGGAGGCAAATGTCACCATTGTCATGAGCCAGGACATTGGAAGAGAAACTGCCCTCTCTACATAGATGAACTAAATAAGAAGAAGAAGGGGATGTAACTCTCCACCTCAAGTATCATGAAATAAACTTAAAATGCTTCTTTATCTAAGGTATATGATACCAAGATATAGATATGACATATATGATGTGCATGATCTAAAAAGAAGTAATGGCCTTTATGAAAGGACCAAAAAGGAACACTCATCAAACATTGGAGCAAGTGTTTCTTCCATTGATAGTAGTACCTTTTAGTTTATTTTATCCCAAAGGGAATGTAATAGAGTTATGAACTGCTATTTAATTTTGCCAATAAATAGAAACACTTTATTTCTGCATGTTGTAATGACAAGGATGTCTATCAATAAAGTTCATGTTTCAATTTCAAAGATATGATCTTTTATGGCAATGCCTTATTTATCTTGTGGTACTTGATATGCATGAGATAAAACAATAATACCTAAAAGTTATTGATGACTCAAACAATTATTTAGCATTATCATCTAAACCAATGAATGAGAAATTCATATCTAGGTTCCATGTTGATGGATAAAGCTAGACTCTCTTGGTTGATGAACCCTTAAGATACATGAGTGTCTTGTTTATTAGGCATGATGACAAGTCAATCTTCACTAGATGTAGCGGGAGAATGACTATTCTATTAGGAATAATACATATTAATGTATATACATACCTATTGGAATAAATGCTAATACTTCAGATATGGTATTTAATGAAATACCAATATGAATATCTTGAAATGTTCAAGAATATCATAAATGAAGAACAAACTTGGTAAAAGTATTAATTCTTTGATATGATCAATGAATGAGATACTTAAACCAAATGTTTGAGGACCTTGTGAGTAACTATGATAGTGTATAATAGAGAAATCATGATTAAGGCATAATGATGTCTAGATCAAAGAAGGAATCATACTCTAAATAGTAATAGCATGATCATCAAAGAAATAACTAATCTTCTAGAATTTTTCTAAAGAGCATTCTTTACAATAAATAAAGGTACACAAGGAGATTAAGAATCACAAATGTTGTGGAATCTCAAATTCCTTATGTAGCAGATACACCTCATATATCTAGTAGAAAACACCTTGATCTTGATGGATAATGATATCCTACAAACTCAAAGGTGATTAATTGGTCATATGATGATGAGCCAATAATATATCTAGATGATGTTGAGGAACCAGATTTTGAGTTATAGCTTGAAGTCATAAGATCCAAAATGACCTCCATGTGAACCAAATAAGGTATGACCTTAATGGTAGCACTTATAGGGATAAAACCCATAAAGTGCAATTGGGTCTTAAGAGTTAAGACTGACATGGATGCCATTTGAAGAGTTGATTAGTTGAGATAAATTCAAGTGAGTTCAAGGTGTTGAACATGATGATTTTATTTAATCAATCGCAGTGGCTATAGGCCATAAAGGATCATGCTTGATATTGGAACTTAAAGACTATGAAATTTGGCATATGGATATTAAAACTGCATTCCTAGAAGGAATAACATGAAGTTGTGTACGTGATACAACCTGAAGGGTTTTATAATTCCATTAATGCAAATGAAATCTATAAGTTACAAGAGTTTAATCAATATGATTGATTAAAGATAAGCACCTCAGAACTGGAGTCTTTACTTTGATTATATAGTCAAAAGGTTTGATTCATATATCAAAATAAAGAAAGGATATGTGATTACAAAGATTTAGCGGGAGCGTATTCATATTCCACATGATGATGAGGAATAAAACGTTATAAGAATAGAAAATGGTGTGGAAATACCTTCTTTAAAGGAATAAAGAAAAATGTCCTATGTGATAGGAATATAGACCTATAGAGATAGTTCTCTAAAGTCTCTTGATATGATAAAGAGAGAGCATACATTGGTAGTTTGTGTTGAAGGGTTCAATATGAAAAGATTCAGTGGGAGAGAACTTGTCCATATTACATGGAGTTAGTCTCTTAGATGCCTAGTGTCCCAAATTCTTATGAAGAATAGGAACATACAGATAGATGCCTTATGCATTCACAATTGTATCTATCATGTTTGTAATCATCCCATTATCTTGTATGTATCAGACATGACAAGAATATATATATATATATATATATATATATATATATATATGCATTCATCATCTTGTATGTATTGAACATGACAATATTATATGCTCATCCAGTTATCTCATATGTAATAGACATGACGAGTGGATGTCCGTCTACTTCTAGTGAGAGTCATTGGAATGTCATAAAGAAATTATAAAAGTACTTATGAAGTATTAAGGGATTAGCTCTATGGTAATAAAAGGAAGAGTTGAGTGTAAATTAGTTACACTGATGCAAGCTTCCAAAATAATAGAAAAATAATCACAAAATATAAAAGTTATATTCAATTGTAAAGTGAACACTAGTTTTTAAATGGAAATGTTTTGAGTAAAATTAAAATGCTATTTAATTCTAAAAGGAAAGCCGAGTATCATTGTGTTATGAATAACAGAGGATACTATATGGATCTAGAAGTTCATACAAATGAACTTATAGATATTCCAACCATTGATGACAAAAGTAGAAATACTAATTCAACTTATGGAGCTAATTAATAGGCAAGGAATATCAAATAGCATATTATGGCAACTCTATCTCATATGAAATGTTGTACATTGAGGAGATGTGAAACATGCAATATACCGACTAAAGCAAAGTGTTGCTAACTCACTGGATTAGCACTAGCGCAATAGAAACATGTAGGACATGTTTAGAGATCACTAATAATATGATTTGAAGGTGATTGGCTCTAAGTGAAAGTGGGAGAATATTGGTATGTATGCCTAGAGAGCCAATCATATGATGATTGGATTGGCATAGGTTCTAATTGATTTGATAAATATCAAAGGCAAGCTTCCAATTTATTCTAGCTCAATCAATTATGAGATATATGATGGAGCAGAATGAATGTCTAAAGAATGACAATACTCAATGACGTATTTCTTCATGTTGAGGACTTGAATAATGAGATCATACAGATGCTAAGAGTATGTACATTCTTGTTACGTCCCTAGTCAGATGTCATTGTGGAAGGTTGATAGACAATAATGACACATCAAGACTAGAGTGTGTGTTGGTTGATGATAGTGTTCATTAGTTATGATATATGATATCAAACCAAGCACAAAAATACATGTTGGAGAACAGTGTATCAGACTGATCCACCGTGAGAGTGATACATGGAACCATGACATGGTAGTTAGAATCATCTCTCATAGTGATGGTGGTGTTTGTGATTCTTAGACCTGAAATCACTGCACTCGTCGAATGTGATTGGGTACACTTTGACATCATCAAATGCAGTCCTAAAATGTGGGTTGTTATAACAGTGATGATTGGGTGGATTTGACACATGAGATAGACTGTGAGTGATAGATATGGGATTTGTCCCTCCTAAGGGAGTATGATGTCCATGCCACTTTATAAGTGAGATTGGGAAAGGCATGCACATGCACATGCACATGTGAATCAATATATGATATTGATGTCACACATATCTCAGACAATCTACTCTAGTTCAAGAAACATGAATGAACATTGAAAGGATGACAACTCCATGCCTTGAGTTCATTCAGGATACCAGAGACAAAGGAATTATACATTCACTGGAACACTAAACACAAACTATAGGATTGAAAGTTGTTCTCCAACTTTCCTTTTCACTTTAGTAGCACTGATGTGTGACTAGGTACCACTCTTTGCTTGTGATTTCATAAGCCAGTTATGGACACTCACTGCCAATGTGAAATGGGACCGATAGGGTCACACACATAGGATTAACCTGGAAGAGGAGTTTATCCATGAATGATGTTTGGATTGATTACTAAAGTGTTTAGGTACTCAATTAAACATTAAATCAATAGACTTGACTCAGAATCATCAAGCTCAAGTGTTGAACCAACTGATAAGAGTGTTAGATTGATTGAGAACTGAATTGACTGTGTTCTGTACAATGTGGACCACCAACCGACCGATTCACTGGGTAAACTGATCGGCTCATGGTTAGTGAGATGATCGATTCACTCTAGTGAATTGATCGGTTCAACTGGACCAAACGAGCAGTGTTGGGTTTTCCCGATTCGTGAGAAAAAGTTTTTCATTTCACTTGTTCATTTCGATTGGGACAAGAATTAATATTTGTGTTAATTAGAAACGAATAAGGAAAGTCAATTGAAGGTAGGTATGGGAAGTGAAACGATCGGTTCATTGGGTGAACCAATCAACTCACACTCCCAATCGACTGATTCACTAGTGAACTGATCAGCTCACCTTGCCAAACGACCGTTTCAGCTATGAAATGACCGGTTCGCCTGCCGCAGTGCAAATTGTTCATGGAAATTTAGGACCCTTCTACTCCTACACGGTCTGGGAACCCTGACCCTTCCCTCTGCTATAAATAGAGGGGTACATGGGGCTTCTCCAGACACACAACTCAGAACATTAGTTGCTCTACAAAGTTGATGTCTTCTTTGGTTGTGGTAACCAAGAGAGCCCAAGCAAGTTTTACCCATCCAGGGAGGAACAACTAGGGAAATACAACTACAAAATAGCAACTGGTTGTGGGAGAGTGTTTTGGTGACTAGTACGCCAATAGAAGGGGACAACTCCTTCTAGTCTATTCTTCAGGATGACTAGAAGTCTCGGTAGTCCATGTGTACTATCTTTAGAGGTGGGAGACTTCTGCCGCTCAGGAGGACAACAATCAACAATAGTCCGGGTTAAGATCAAGAGCTGCACAGACGACGTCAAAGATAGGTGGTTGAAGACCGCACTTGTTGCAAGGCATTGTCAATGAGCAAGCCTTAGGACTAGGTATATCTCACGAAAACCGTCCTTCCCATTACATAGATATTGATGCGATCTGCTGGTTATGGATTTATGGTCAAGTAAATTTTTCGTTTCTACTACCTACTCCAACCACGTAAAAACCTAACACATACCATGTTGATAATTGAAGAACAATGCGCTTAAATACTTGATATTTTCATGATTATACTCAATGTAAAAAATTGTACAAGTATATAATGTACAAGTACTTAGATATTATGTAAACTAAGCATTAGATCTCCTCTGTCCAATCATAACCCTTAGTTAGGATCCCCTTAGATATTAGAGTCATTATCCTTCATTAGAACAATCATTTAATGGTTGGTTCAAAAACTTGCCCCAATGACACTCTCGGTCAACAATATTGTTGACTGAGAACCACCTCGATCGAGGATTCAAAGTACTGATCGAAATCACACACATTTATGCTCTAAGTCATTTTCATTCAAAAATATTATTGACCAAACACAGTTTCGATCCAAAGCATATGGCCATTAGACCAAGTTATTGGGAGTTGAGGATAGCCATTAGAATACACTTGCATTCAAACCAGGCTCGGTCAAAAAAAATCTCCATCGAGACATGGTTAGTCAAAAAACTTGTCAGCGAACTGGACATTGGATTCTTCTTCTAAACTCAAGCATTTTATCCATTGCAACCCAACTACTTTCTACCTAACGACTAGTTAAGCACTAAGAACACTCTAGAGACTTCCTACAACATCCCTAATCACTTGCAAACCATTCCTATAAATAGGAGAGGCCTTAGGACACCCAACACATAGGCTACACTTGAGCATTCATTCTAGATAGGAACAAAGCTGATAATCAGTTCCTATCTTCTTCATTGAGCTCTAAAGTTGTGTCCTATAGCTACAATCTCCTAGCCACCACATAGCAACGTCCATATTAAATGGATAGGAGATCTATACACTTGATATAGGAATCAAGACGCTAGACTCCATTGGCTAAGTGTTTCTTTCTTCCAATCTATTCCTTTGTATTGTATTATTGTTATCCTTAACTACTCCTAGGGTTGGAGGCTATTTGAAGGAGGTGATTGGAGCTACTTCAAGGTGAAGGCTGCTCCAAGTGCTTGAGGTTACTTCAAGAAGGCTACTTCAAAGGAGATTGGAGCTACTTCTAGGTGAAGGCTACCTCAAGGTGGTGGAGCTACTTCAAGGAGGTGAAGGCTGCTCCAAGGGCTTGAGGTTACTACAAGAAGGCTGCTTCAAAGGAGGTTGGATCTACTTCTAGGTGAAGGATACATCAACGTGGTGGAGCTACTTCAAGGTGGTGAAGGATGCTCCAAGGGCTTGAGGTTACTTCAAGAAGGCTACTTTAAGGAGGTTGAGCCTACTTCAAGGTACAAGCTACTTCAAGGAGGTGGAAGGTGATTGCATTTTGTTGTAACATCCTTGCAAGGTAAATAAAATAAATCACTTTCAAAATCCCAATTGGAGACAATTGGGTAATGGACTGACAACCTTTTATTCAAAGATTGGAACCACTCTAAATCAAAGTGTCCTCCTTGTTTCCTCCTCCTGCTTTGGTTTATGTTTTTAATTGAATTTTAAAGTACCAAAAGCTCTATTCACCCCCCTCTAGATCATTCAATTGGTATCCGAGTAGGTGTTCAAGTAGCCTTAACTGATCTTGAATGGGGGATAGTGTTCTACACAACCTCAACCTCAAAGGAACTCATGTGCGCCAACCACCACACTTCGATGGAATAAACTACACTTATTGTAAAAGAAGGATGCAATTCTACTTCCAAGGGATCAACCTTGAGCTTTTGAGAATGGTGTCCTTACCTTATGAGCTTCCTAATATGCAATATGCGACATGGAATCCTGAAACAGTAAAGCATGTTCAATTGAATGCAAAAGCAGTAAGTATTTTATATTGTTCTATTTCCATTAGTGATTTTAATAGGATATCTTCATGTGAAACTTCTTATGAAATATAGCATTTTTGTTACACATGAAGGTACAACTCAAGTTAAGAATACCAAGATTAACATGCTTAGATAGAATTTTGAACGGTTGTGCATGACAACTAATGAATCTATTAGTGAAATGTATGTAAGGTTTTCTTCTATTCTTAACAGCTTGAGTGCTTTAGGAAAGTATACAAGTGAGGAAGATCAAGTGTCCAAGATTCTTAAATCCGTGCCTCCAAAGTACAAGCCAAAGGTGACAATCATTGAAGAAGCAAATGACCTTACCACATTAAATATGGAGCAACTCATCGACAATCAAGGGACTCATGAAGTTACTCTTAAAGAAGAAGAAAGATTGGAGCTGGAACTTCAAAAAGGAAGAAGGAAGGACATAGCATTAAAAGCATCAACCAAAGCATAAGTCATCACTCAAGAAAGTGATGAAACAAGTGGAGAGGACAATGAAGAAGATTCACTCATTGTAGATGGTAAGAAATATAAAAGGTATAAATCTAACGAAAATTCTAGTGCTTCTTCCTCTCTTAGGTGCTTTGAGTGTGGCAAGAAGGGGCATTTGAAGAATGAGTTCCCCAAGATCAAGAAAGGTAAGAAATCCTCTTCTAAGATGAATGGCAAGGGAGACAAAGCATGCAAAGCTACTTAGGATAATTCAAGTAATGAAAGCAGGAGTGGAGAAGAAGAAGTGGAATGTATCATGGCTGAGGAAGATGAAGACCCAAATTAGGTAGATATTTTTGAACTATCTAAAACAGATTTAGTTAATAGTCTTGAAGAAGCTCATACTAAACATGTTGATTTCAAATGAAAATTGAAAAAGCTATCCAAAATTAATAGTGAGTTGCATGCTAAAATAGATGATATCATCTCTAAAAATGAAAATCTTATTTTTGAAAATAATACTTTGAAAGCTTCTATTGAAGATTGTAATGAAAAAATGCTTGATTTAGGAAATAATAATAATCTTCTTTCTCAAGAAAAAGTTAAATTATTTGCTAAGTTAAATAACTATCAAACTTAGCCTATTCTATGCAATCATTCAGATTATGATGCCATTATTAGAGAAAGAGATACTTTTATTTCAAGTTTAGTTCAAGCAAACTTAGACATCACAAAGAAACTTGCTAAAATTGATGAATTACAAAAATGTGTTAATAGTTTGAAACATGATGATATCTTTGATAAAGTCATAAAAATCACTTCCAGGCAGGTAGGAAGATGAGGTTTAGGCTATGTACCTAAAGAGAAATCATATCAAAAGCCTAAAACTAGTAAAGTACAAGCCCTTAGAGCCAAGACTATTTATGTGCCCAAGAATAATAATGACCAAAATATCAAGAAAACAAATCAAATTGAATTTTTTCTTGTCATTACTACCAACATTTTGGACATTATTCATTTTCATGTAATTATAAGAAAAACAAGGACAAAGAATTGGTTTGGGTTCTAAGAACCCCAATCTAGAAATTTCAAGATAATTTGTTATAATTTGACCTAAACTTCAATTGTGAAATGCACATATGTCATATCTCAACTAAGTTAAGATTACTTGTATATCTTTGTATAACTGCTTACTTGTGTTATCCAAAATAAAACTGTAAGGACCCTGACCTCCGTTTAGGGCTTATCCTGTTTGCTTTGCTTAACCCTGATGCTTAGTTGTTTGCTAATCACCTTTAATGGTGATTAGGGTTGTTGGTGCTTTGTTTAGAGCTGGAGGTGCCACTTGCAATTAACCCAAGTCTAGGGTTTGTGGGCAAGTTTGTCATCTTGTGAGGTGTTCCTCCCTCTCCTTGCTTCCTCTGGTGTTGAGAGGAAAGGTTGGGCTCTTTGCTTGTGTTGCCTTAGGCTTGGTTGAACCTTGTTGGGCCTTGTTGTGCCTTGCCTTTGCCTTTTTGGACCTTGTGTCAGGCAGAGTGACTTGTGTCGGCCTAGGTGTGTCGGCCATGGTTGTGTCAGCCTAGGTGTGTCGCCCAGGGTGTGTGTCGGGCATGGTGTGGAGGTGTGTCGCCCATGGACCCCTTTGACCTCATTTGTGTCACCACTAGTGGACACTTGGCGCTTGATGCTTGCATGTGGAAATGGCCTTGGACATGTGTTTAGGGCATGTTAGAGTGGTGGCTTTGCTCATGGACAAGTGTCCCTAGGTAGGCGACACCTTTCCTTGTATTACCTTGGTTTCTCCTCCATCCTCTCCTATATATGTGTTCCCTTTCTCTTGCTAAGGATCCCTTTAGTTCCTTAGTTTCCCTCCCCCTTGGTGCATGACACCTCTTCTTTTGCAAGCTTGGTGGCCGATCCCTATCTTGGAGTCTCCTTCTTCCTCTAGTGGTGGCCGAACCCTAGAATGCCTTGCTCTTCTTCTTGTGGTGGAGCTTGGAAGCTTGGTGCTAGGAGCTTGGAGCTTGCTTAAGGCGGGTTACATAACTCCTAACCCTAACTATACTACCTTTTATGTTCTTGCATGTTTCTTATGCTCATAATCGGCTATGTTTGTTGCTAGTTCTTGCTTAGTTGCACCTTGTTGGCTGAACCATGTTTCTAGGGTTTCCTTGTTGAGCAACACCCCTATCCCTCCTTGGTCTAGAGAAGTGAGCTTGAACTCTAGTGACATGGGCAATACTCCTCTCTCGTTTAAGTTGAGAGGTGATCTTGTGTTCTAATTGCTTGAGCAACACCCTTCCCTCACCATGGATTCGAGAGGTGAGCTTTGTGGTGGATGTAGACCTTTGTTAGGGTTGACCCTTGTGTTGCCCGATTGGTGATAAGAAGTTGTGCAAGACCCCTCTCTCTTGGTTGTTGAGAGGTAAGCCATCTTCTTGATCCATTAGGGTTTTGGTGCCCTTGTGCTTGAGGTTGGTGACGACCTTGTTGGGTTGCATCTTGCCCGATATGGTCTTGGGGTTGGTTCTGCCCGACATCCCTCTTTGGCCTAGAGCCTTGGTTGACATGTTGTGGTTGTGACAGGCGTCACATCCTTGGTTCTTGACCTTTGTGTGTCGAGCGTCACACTATGTTGAGTGCCCTACCCGATACACTTAACCTAGGAGGTGGCTTGGTGTCGTTATACCTTGATGTTATGGAAGCTTTATTAGCTAGTTCTGTGGTAGGCGTCACCCCTTGGCCCTAGCCTTGTGTGTTGGCCGATAGCATGAGACCAGTTAGACGATATGCTTTCTTTGCTGACGTTTGAAGTTGTACCGTTGGCCGTTGCATCTAGATGAGTGGTATGTTGGTCATTACCCTCGTGTGTCGGGCGTCAGGTTATGTGGAGTGCCCTGCTTGATACATCCATATAGGGTTAGCTTGGTGCCCGATACACCTAGGAGCTGCCTTGGACGTTGCACGACACCTGTGTTGCGTTAGGTGATGCAGGGTTGCCCGGGCACCATGGCTTTAGCCGCCAGAGTGGTTGTCTCCCGTTGCAACTCCTAGCATCCGGTGCACGATACACACCTAGTGCACAACGCACCATTGCACGATATGTCTCTTTGTCTGAGCTGCACGTTATGGTGGTGGCCGTGATGCCTTAGTTGCCCGATAGTAGTTGGTTGCACGATACATCCTGAGGTGGTAGCCCGTTATCCTTGCTGGTGCTTGGATGTTATGAGGCTAGAGTATTGGGCGATATGGGAGAGTACCCTACCCGATACTACCTTTAAGTGAGGGTACCCTACCCGTCACACTTCTTGTGAGGGTAGTGGGCGCTTTTAGTGAGGGTCTTGTTCCTTCTGGAAAACCTATACAATAGTTATTTATCTTGCAATCACATCTTTGTCGTTTAAGAAGTTTTGGTTTATGGGTTGTAAACCCTTGGCACGTTTGGTAATGGTAAGATGGTTGATATAGTAGAACACACATATGTAAGCATGACATATCTGACACTCTAATGACATGATATTACATGTGTTTATGATCAACTGGTGTGGAAATACCTTCTTTAAGGGAATAAAGAGAAATGTCCTATGTGATAGGAATAGAGACCTATAGAGATAGTTCTCGAAAGTCTCTTGACCTGATAAAGAGAGAGCATACATTGGTAGCATGTGCTAAAGGGTTTAGTATGCAAAGATTCAGTGGGAGAAAACTTGTCCATATTACATGGAGTTAGTCTCTCAGATGCCTAGTGTCCCAAATTCTTATGAAGAATAAGAACACATAGATATATGCCTTGTGCATTCACAATTGGATCTATCATGTATGTAATCATCCAATTATCTTATATGTATCGGACATGACAAGAAAATATATATGCATTCATCATCTTGTATGTATTGGACATGCCAATATGATATACTCATCTAGTTATCTCGTATGTAATGGACATGACGAGTGGATGTATGTCCACTTCTAGTGAGAGTCATTGGAATACCATAAAGAACTTATTTAAGTACTTAGGAAGTATTAAAGGATTAGTTATATGGTAACAAAAGGAAGAGTTGAGTGTAAAAGAGTTACACTGATGCAAGCTTCCAAAATGACAGAAAAATGACTGCAAAATATTCAATTGTAAAGTGAATAAGAGTTGTTAAATGGAAATGTTTTGAGTAAAATTAAAAGGCTATTTAATTCTAAAAGGAATTCTGAGTATCCTTGTGTTATGAACACCAAAGGATACTATATGGATCTAGAAGTTCATACAGATGAAGTTATAGATATTCCAACCATTGATGACAAAGTAGAAATACTAAGTCAAACTGTGGAGCTAATTGTTAGGCAAGGAATGTCAGATAGCATATTACAACAACTCCATCTCATACAAAATGTCATATAGTGAGGAGATGTGAAACATGCAATATACCGACTAAAGCAAAATATTGCTAACTCATTGGATTAGAACTACAACAAAAGAAACATGTGGGACATGTTTAGAGATCACTAAGAATATCATTCGAAGGTGATTGGCTCTAAGTACAAGTGGGAGTCTGTTGGTATGTATGCCTAGAGAGCCAATCATATGATGATTGGATTGGCATGTGTTCTGATTGAATTGATAAATATCAAAGGCAAGCTTCCAATTTATTCTAGCTCAATCTATTATTAGATAAATGATGGAGTAGAATAAATGTCTAAAGAATGACAATACTCAATGATGTATGTCTTCATGTTAAGGACCTAAATAATGAGATCACACGGATGCTAAGAGTATGTACATTCTTGTTATGCCCCTATTCAGATTTCATTGTGGAAGGTTGATAGACAACAATGGCACATCAGACTAGAGTGTGTGTTGGTTGATGACAGTGTCTCATTAGTCATGATATATGATATCAAACCAAGCACATAGATACATGTTAGAGAATAGTGTATCAGACAGACCCACCATGAGAGTGACACATGAAACCATGACATGGTTGTTAGAATCATCTCTCATAGTGATGGTGGTGATTGTGATTCTTAGATCTGAAATCACTGCACTCGTCGAATGTGATTGGGTACACTTTGACATCATCAAACGCAGTCTTGGAACATAGGTTGTTATACTGGTGATGATTGGGTGGTTTTGATGCATGAGATAGACTATGAGTGATAGATATGGGATTTGTCCCTCCTAAGGGAGTATGATGTCCATTCCACTTGATATGTGAGACTCAGAAAGGCATGCACATGCACATGTGAATCAATATATGATATTGATGTCACACATATATCAAACAACCTACTCTGGTTCAAGAAACATGAATGAACGTTGAAAGTATGACAACTCCATGCCTTGAATTCATTCAGGATATCAGAGATAAAGGAATTATACATTCACTGGAACACCAATCACAAACTGTAGGATTGAAAGTTGTTCTCCAACTTTCCTTTTCACTTGGGTAGCACTGATGTGTGACTAGGTACCACTCTTTGCTTGTGATCTCATAAGCTAGTTATGGACATTCACTGCCAACGTGAAATGGGACCTATTGGGTCACACACAAAGGATTAACCTAGAAGAGGATTTTATCCATGAATGATGTTTGGATTGATTACTAAAGTGTTTAGGTACTTAATCAAACATTCAATCAATAGACTTGACTCAGAATCATCAAGTTCAAGAGTTTTTTTTAAAGCTCAATAAACATTAATAGTAAGCCATACGACATCTACAAGATAGTAAGATCACATTAGGGTACCAAGGCACAACTCCTTTGGTAGAACGACATAGCACATGACTCGGATTGGGATGTGACAGGTAAATTTCTGTGCCAACCACCTCTCATTGTAGCTATCTAAAGCAGTTGTCTAGGATGGGATCCAACAATCTGCAAGAGTCGATGAGGATATCATGGAAGAAGTTCGAAATACCACCAACAGAGGTCACTATCTCATCCATGCTTGAGGCCACCAGAAAATTAGAGAGCTCGAACCAAACCACAACAAGAAAAACTAACAAACTGTTGCTTACAGCTAAAACCCAGAAAAAGAAAAGAAAGGAACAATAGGTGAGGCCAATCAATAAATTTCCCAAGCTCACAGAAAGCTCGCATAGGCATTTACTCGAACATCTTGGCTTTAGCACTCCAGAGAGCTGGGAAGGGGGCAACAAGCTCTGTTGGCGCATACTCAGAGGGGAAAGGGCATGTAAGGATGGAAAGTGAGGGGTAGAAAGCACCGAGTAACACCACCACCACTCCCAAACACCCCTGTGAATAGGGGGTGAGAGCATCCTCACATAGCACATAACCCGGTTTCTCTCCATCTGCCAGTACACCAAGGAGTCGCCCAAACCTCACCGTCCGTCCGTAGGAGCACCCAACTCCACGACCTGCAACAAACACACAAACAGAATGAGAGGGGGCTCAACTAAATAGCCCACTACCACCTAGAGATCGTCACCACCGGTCGTTGTCCTCCTAGATCTGGGCCGCCAGCTGAAGGCGAGACCACGGGGGACACCTGCTCGTGAGTAGAAATCCCAAGCGCCGCGAAAATGGGAAAATGAGATCCTACGGGAGCCAACTCGCACCTAGAGAACAAGCAGCCATTGGATGAAAGGGAGGGGGGTTGGGGAAGAGCCCAGGGGGAGAGGGTTCCAGCCAGACGAGTGCCAGCCACCTCCCCCCCCCCCCCCCCCCCCCCGAGCAAGAGACACTGCCACTAGAGAAACTACCAGGTCACCAGAGTGCTTGCGATCCCTTCTTCTTCCTTATCTCATTCACCATCATCAAGTTCAAAAGTTGAACCAAATGATTAGAGTGTCAGATTGATTGAGAACTAAATTGACCGTGTTTTGCACAATCTAGACCACCAACCGACCGGTTTACTAGGTGAACCGATCGACTCATGGTCAATGAGACCGCCGATTCACTCTGAAGAATCAATAGGTTCAACTGGTCCAAACGAGCAGTGTTGAGTTGTCCCGATTTGGGAGAAAAAGTATTTTCATTTCACTTTTTCAATTCGATTGGGACAGGAATTAATCGTTGCATTAATTAGAAACGAATAAGGAAAGTCAATTGTAGGCAAGTTTGGAAAATGAAATGATTGGTTCACTGGCTGAACTGATCGGCTCACACTCCCAACTGATCGGTTCACTAGTGAAGTGATCGGCTCACCTTGCTAAACCACCATTTTAGTTATGAAACGACCAGTTCTCCTGTCATAGTACAAATTGTTCATGGAAATTCTAGACCCTTCTACTCCCGCACAGACTGGGAACCCTAACCTTGGCCTCTACTAGAAATAGAGGGGTACAAGGGGCTTCTCCAGAGACACAATTCAGAACATCAGTTGCTCTGCAAAGTTGTTGTCCTCTCTGGTTGTGGTAACCGAGAGAGCTCAAGCAAGTTTTACCCGTCTAGGGAGGAACAGTGAGGGAATGACAACTATAGAAAAGCAACTGGTGGTAGGAGAGTGTGTCAATGACTAGTATGCTGATAGAAGGAGACAACTCCTTGTAGTTCATTCTTCAGGATGACTAGAGTTCTTGGTAGTCCGTGTGGACTATCTATAGAGGCGGGAGACTTCATCCACTTAGGAGGATGATAGTCAACCGCAGTCCCGGTCAAGACCAGGAGCTGCACAAACTTCATCACAGATAGGTGGTTGAAGACCACACTTGCTACAAGGTATAGTCATTGAGCAAGCCTCAGGACCAGGTATAACTCACTAAAACCATCCTTCCCATTACATAGATATTGATGCGATGTGTTGGTTATGGGTTTAAGGTCAAGTAAAATTTTTGTTTCTGCTGCTACTCCAACCACGTAAAACCCAATAAATTGGTTATACTTTGAGCACTCAGTCTTTTATACTATGATCTAGTGAGGTTAAACTCTTTGTCTAATCCGTGGTGTATTTTTGAACATTGAAGAGAGAATATGCAGGTCATATTGAATATTTGGTTTGTTGTGACCAAGTTCACCATAAACACCCATGAACATGCAAGTATTGTTATCATGATAATTACATAAGTAATAGAAAATGAGAGTTCTATATGATAAAAAAAGTGGTTTCCACCAAATGATCGGGCCACAACCTACAACAATAGATGGTGTCTTGAACCAAGAAGGTAATGTTGTTACTAACAATTGTATAAAGGTGAAATATTGACAAATAAATCTCAAGTTCTTAATGTTAATGATGCATATAACACAAAGATTCTCAAATCATGTATTGTAATGGAATAGGTCCACCACATACATTTAAACTAGCTAAAGGCACAGTAAGAGGAGGGAATCTATTAAATAAATGGATAAAAAAATGTAACCGATTAGAGGACGAAGTCCCTAAGCTAACTAGTAGCGATGTTGATTGGCCTAATGTCAGTCCAGCAAAGATCATTTTTGTTGTCAGTTATGGATAAGTTTGCATAAAGATGACCATAAAAAGATATCCCAATAGTTTTAGCAAATTATATGAGCTCCAAAATGGAATTTTATTGTATTAAGATCCAATTTATTATCAAAGTATCATATGCTGGATCAGATAGATAGTTTATATGAGGTACTAGTTCTTTTATTCTTCTCAGGCGTAAAAAGTAAAGTATTATTGTTTGTAATTTGTGGTCCTCCCTCTTGATTATGGCTAACAACCACATTTATGATGTTTGATTTAACATTTGTCTTATTACAAGTTTCTTGGAAAGACACTCAAAGAGAAATTTCAAACATGAAATTCATTTTGTTATCAATATTCTTGAGTTGCTTCTAGAATTTCAGTGGCACTTCTAAACAGGAAAAGTATACTTTGGATATTTTGGTTGGAAGCATGTGAGAGTTTGTTTGAGAGTCTATTTACTTAAGTGGTTTAGTCTATTTACTTAAGTTGTTTTAGTCTATTTGTAATATGATCCCAATAGTGTATTGGTCCATTAGGGTTTTTCTTATGTCAGTATGCTTCCCCTTGATCCTATATATAGAAAAGGGGGCTGCCTCCTATCAACAAGAACAACTCTACATGAGAAGATTTTCTCCACTCATATCATTTTTCCACAAAGTATTTGAGTTGGATTTCTTATGTCGTCCCAAAACATGAGGGAGCATAAAAGGAAAAAAGCCTCCCCTTACAGGAGGCCATCACAACTAGGCATTGCTAGGCTACCCACATTGATCTCTCATCCCTGATTCTTCTTGGAGTCATCTCCATGACTTGTCCCCATCTTAAATATCAAAAGCATCCACCTTGAAGTTGATTATACCAGATCTACAAGGGTCGCCATACCTCTGTCAACTTTCTCACTAATGGAGCTGCCACTATCCTAATTCATGTCATCATTATAGATCTACACCACCATTATCTACTTCACTATCAATCTAATCAATGCCTACACCTTTGATATCTTATCAAAAATCTTGGATAGAGGTCTCCCTTTTCTTCTTATATTGGAGATACATTCTCCCTATCTTGTTATGGTGGATATTTGGAAGGGAAAATCCATCATTTTCTATCGAATCTCGGGTTTTTCAGTTACTATTCACTGCTAACACAACATGTCATTGCTTCACACAACATGTTGATAGAAATGTGCTTCATTCATGACTTTGTTTGCAAAATATTCCTATAACAACATGGCATGTCACTTGTTGACACAGAGTGTTTCCTACACTATGACACAAAGTGTCACCTAAAGAAACAACGTGTCACTTGCATTCTGCCCTGAGATTCTGTCTTCTAATGTGGTGTGTCACTATATTATAAAGTGTGTTGCTTGCTTCCTACCGGCATTCACTTCTTCCACTATGGGTATTAGATACAACATGTCTCTTCATCGACACGACATGTCACCTATTATTGCTTATTACTTCTTGACTTCTGTCAACCGACATGGCGTGTCACTGTATGACACAATGTGTCTCTTGCTTCTTGTTGATGTTGACTTCTACTAGTGGATCTATTAATGTGTAACACAGCGTGTCTCTTCACCACATGACTTTTCAAATGCTACTTCTTCTATTACTTGACATACTTCACCATTTACAATGATTTTGTTACATGGCGGAGGCTTCTATGCATGGTGAGTCCCTTCTTTCTCTTTACCAACAACAATTATCTTCATTTTTAGCACTTCTATTTGTATTTTGTTCTTTAATTCCCCACCCTTTCCAGCCCTACACACCTTTTTTCCTACCTCCTCAATACTTCTTCCACCCCCATATACATATTTAACCTACTAATAATCAGATCCTGTGATTTTTTGACTTTATGGAAAAACTTTTTGCAAGGTTTGAGTTGTAAAAAATCTATTTATTTTTCTATCTAAACCCATATAATAGGGTTGTGTTGCACCTTGACTCGAGTTGTCAATTATATTTTTCACATATTTGCTTACATAAATCCTACCTCTACCATTTCTTTTGACTCTTCCACCTCACCACTCTCTTGATTCTTTTTGTGGTTGGTGTGAGGGGGACAATAGAGGATGATGAGTAGAGAGAAATGATGAGATGGAAAAGAGATGAAGAAAGAAGAAGAAGACCTAGTTCTACTATTATATGGATCTTCATGCCATTTTTATAGCTATTATATGGATCTTCATGCTACTATGCAAATCCCTATTCTACTGTGGTGTTCCTTTTGCTTCTATGTTGGTCCTTCTACTGTTATGTGGGCTTTTCATGCTATTTTTACTACTACTTTGGCTTTCTAAATGGGGCTTTCTACTGCTATTATTTACTTACTCATCATCATATTGACTATTGCTATGGGGTTGTCTACTTCACTCCGCTATGTGTTGATTGATTTTCTATCTGAGCGACGTCATTTTTGTTACTTTTACTATGATTATCACATTTTACTTGCTTCTTTTTGAGTTTACACTACTAATGTTGTACTGTATTTACACATTGACTCGTTGTATGTTCTTGCACACCTCTATTGCAACTATGACCCAACACTCTCTAGACTTTGCTGCCAGGATGGAAATTATATTATAAGATGATGGTCTTATTTTTGGTGACTTACATGTGTATTATGGAGTTTCATGCTTTTCTACTATTGATTTTTGTGTTGAAGTCCTTTTTTTTGCTTTAGACACAATGGTCTTTTATCAGGCTACGTCATTTATTTTCTTCATCTGTGTTCCAACACACTCTGTCTTGATTCGTGCCTTGTGTATGTTGACTCATTTCTTATCCATGCCTTGTATGTATGTTATCTATTGCTTCTTGTGTTCTAACACTCTCTGATTTATTTGATGATGATAGTGACTAAGATGAAGACCATGATGCCTACTTGTTCATGTTTAATCTACTCTAGGTGCTACTTCACACTAATCAAGAAGCTCCTGCTACATGCCTTTGTACTTACTTTTGGATAATCTACTTTAAGGGAGTATTTGAGTGCTTGAGTGAAATATTGTAACATTGAGGTGGGGAATTTCTTGTATGGGCTTAGTTATCTTTTTATTATGTTTATTTTGTTTGTTTGTTTGAAAGTTGACTTGGGATTCTCCTAAGATCCATCTTGAGAAGGAGTATTAGAGAGTCTATTTACATAAATGGTTTAGTCTATTTAATTAATTTATTTTAGTCTATTTGTAATATGGTCCCAATAGTGTATTGGCCTATTAGTCTTTGTCTTGTGCCTATAAGCACCCCCCTAATCCTATATATAGAAAAGGGGGGCTGCCTCCTATAAATAAGAAAAAAAAAACTCTGTACAAGGAATTTCCCCCACTCATACCCCTTTTCCACATGTTTGTTCACATGGATGCCAACATTTTCTAACCAATTGGAGGATAATGTGATTCATTGTTGGTTGAGTGTTGACGGAAAGTATTATATTATGTATGAGTTTAGGGCTGACATAGTTTTCCTTCCTATCCTAGACATGTCCTTGTTTGTTGTTCAATAGAGCATCAAAAGCATCAGGGTTGACACACTTGTTTTCGTCCATTATGATAAAGCATGTACACAGATGGTGAGAGAGGTTGAGATAGTAGAAGGCTCACGATGGCCTTTAGATTGGAGTTTGTTGGGATACATGTATTGCACAATGAAGAATAAATCCTTTGCGTAATGGGTAGGCAAAAGGGTGTTAGGGTGAATGTATTGACGTTTTGCACCTAAAGAAGAACAAAGATCTTGTATATGTTGACATCCCACAAATGTGGTGGTAGATCTATAATAGAACTTCATCCTATCCCACCATCAATGGTTTGAATGGCTCCTTAATCCATAGGCCAGAAAGAGATGATATACTAGATGAATCGTTGGCCACAACAAATAGTTAGAACTAGGCAGCTAGATGTTCTTCGTTCCTTCTGGTACATTGTAGAGTAGTTGTGACTTGGAAATTATATTTGGTCTAGAAATAGTGGATCCAATATGAAGAAATCTAGACGATCTTTTAACATCCAGGGTGTAGATGAGAAGGTCAGACTTGTTGTCTTTCAATACATACAATAAGTCTACTACAAGCCATAACTTTTCCCAACTTCATTGCATTGATAGGCAGATCAATCACGAATTCTGAAGGCCTAAAGACATTCGAGGACATTGGGTAGTGTTGTTATTGCTAACATTGTACTTTGAAGGTCATCATGTGGTCATCGTGAGGTGAGGAGGAGGTTTCATAGGCCACTTTACTGTGAGGTCATTGAGAGACGAGGAGATTCACCTTGCGACTGTCGATTGGAAGGCACGCGCATGCCAATACTTGTGCTACAGCAGGACGCTCTTCTCCAGGCATATTATTTCCATCTCACTCTCGTATCATTCATTGGTCTGCATTCTTCTTCCAGGTTCCCAGCGATTGGGGTTAACCCGCTCTTGTAGTGAATGTGGTACATCCATAGATACAGTTGGTGCGGTGGTGTATTGTTGCTGCTGGCTGTATCTCTATCCATAATCGCCCGATCTGATTCTATATCTGTCCCCCATCTAAACCCCTTCATACCCCTTCTCACCCCCATAACCTTCAAACCACTGTTGTTTCTGTTCAAACACTCCTCCTTCTTGTTCTAAGAGTCCATACTCCATAGTACCCATACCACCCCATTCCATATGTCCCTCTTCCTCCCTCCTATGTGTCGCCTCCTTTGCCCCTAGAGATTTCTTCTCAATGTACCTTTCAGCATTCCTCCCAGTATCACACCTTACATCCCTAACCTTCATTGCCTCTCCTTACACAGAATCCCACCCTTTCACCGCCACATACCATGCATAATACTTGGTAGTACCCATACCCTCCCGTCCTTCCTTCGTCCTCCCTCCATATTACTTGGCCATCTCCAACCCAACATGGTCACATCAGCAGCGAAATCCTTAGTCCTCCCAGCACAATCCTTGTTGTCTCAAGACCTTCCCCTCTTTTCATCCCTTCTAAAAAATAGCAAAGTAATGAGAATGGTCGGTTAGATCATATTCCAGTTGTCAATATAATACATAAAAGAAACCAAGCATCTGTACTTTGTTGTATTGTAATTGGTAACAGTGAGGTTTTCTATGATTTTTTTGCATGTACTTCTCTGTCCTTGAAAACAATATGATTCATGATTTGATTGGAAGTTTAGTTGCGCACACATATTGTATATGGTAAGTATTGGGAATCATGTTAAAGATATGGGATTGTTTACAACTACAGTTGTATGCTTACTTATTAATAGGACAATCAGTAATGAATGCACAAAACCAGGATGTGATTGAGCCTCACATAATCTGTAGTCTACTCTTGAAATTTGTTTTAGAGTCTGAATGATCTATTTATTTTTGTGGCTCCTCCAATATGACTTTTCATTAATTGAAATGATCACAGTCGTAGTGGTGGCATAATCATTTTCTAATTCTAAATTGTCGTTGGTATTGATTAGTGGGGATATTTATTGAATTACTTAGATACATATCAAACATGTATATATCTATTGAGTGATTCACTCAAGTGTTCAGTCTAATAAGTCAATTTGTAGATATTTATTATCTTTATTTCTATTAGTTATGCTTCTCTATCAGTTATGTTCTCAATTCAGTTCAATAATATACCTTCAGGTGGGGCTCGATCCTCCACCATGACAATGATTTTAAAATTAGTCATTTTTCTAATAGAAACTGACAAATATTTATTGGGTACCACTCCTTCACTGGTCTAAACCCTGAGTGTTGTTTATTAAATCAATTGTATACTTTAAATTAGTTTAGTAAAAAAATACATGTCAAACACCACCATTTTACTGGTAGATCAAACACAAAAGACTACCAAATTCTAGTAGACTATTGGAGAACGGTAGTCAAATACTGGTAGTCTTCGGCTCGGTAGCCAAATCATTTTGTCTACCATACAATAGTAGATAAACACAAAATGGTAGGGAAATAATTAAACTCCAGCTCAACCTATATATAGACATAGACTACCATTTTAAGGTAAGCTAATATGAATTACAAAGTGTAAACCAGTGAATATAATCAGACTTTTAATTTTCTGGGAAATTTCTTCTAAAAAAGATAGCATATATCTTAAGATGAAGTGCTATATTGAGCCATGCAAGTGATATTCGTAGTTCAACAACCCATTAATACATACAAAATAGTATATTTTGAAAGAAAAAAACATGGTATACAAATTGAATCTTTTCTATATATAGTAGTGTATTGTTTACAATGGTGCAAAGAATACAAAAAAAATAATTATCTAAGCTCTCCATAGTAGCGTTCCCAATAATGAATAGGAAAAAATCCATATGTATCTACACTTTGACCAACGAACTCGTTGCAAAATAATTAATACATCAGTGTCATGAAACAAGGTTGTTCAGCCTATTGCTCTCCAGGTCGCCATTACCATTGCTTACAATCTCATGCTTTTCTTGTAGTTTTGGTTGTATAAAAGTTTGATGCAAAACAAATTGCTTGAAGGATAAAATAGTGTCCAATCCATTGTGTTGGCTTTTGTCACCTAAAGAATATGTAGACAAAATCATATTGAAATCAAACAAAGACAATAAAATATAATTTTCATGGTTATCTTCTATACAAAATGAATATCTTAATAAAACATATATACCCATTGGATAAAAAATCTCAAACGTAAAAATGAATATATAAATATAGCATTAGGCTAAGAATAAAGAGATACTAGACATATTTACAACATCAAGTTACAAGGGAATAGTTATTTCCATCCTAAAGTTGCAATTTGTGCTCCATCTTCCTAATTAGAGTTTGAATGCACATTTGTCTTACCTAGTTGGGTGTCGGCCGAGCCTAAGTTTTCCCTTGACTGAGCCCAATCAGTACCAATACTAGCAATTCAAAATTGTAGGAGTAAGGTCATTACCCTTACAATCTGTCAACTAGATGTATAGCATCAAAGGAATAAGTATATCTTAATCTAGACCATATGAAAATAAGAAACAAAAGCAATACAAATTAGAGAACAAAGATATATATATATATATATATATATATATATATATATAGTTTAATACTTACTCTAGTGGATTTGGTGAGCCAATCCATACTTATGCACTTCCCTTTTTCCTTGGGCATAAAGATGTATATGCCATTATCATTTAGCAACTTGGTGATGATAAGGGTCTCCTATTTGATGAGAAAATGGTTTTGGTCAGATGACAGGGGTCTCCTATTTGATGAGAAAATGGTTATGGTCAACATTTAGGTAAGTTTGAGAGTTCTAAGTAAAACATTAAAAAGTTTAGCACATGATATAGTATATATGTATATAAATTATACCCATTAAACATGGCTCACTATACTTTCTTTCATGTTTGGTACTCAAGCCATAGAGATCCTTCAATTGTACTTGATCTAATGTAGTGAAAACCAAAACATTTAGTTATGTAATGTCACATGTTATTATATGCTAACCCAAGCAAATGTTGTTGGGAATAAAGTAAAATCAGAGGAAAGTAGAAATAAAAAATAAGGGTTAAACATTGTACATCTACAACAAAGTGTACATGTGACTATCATATTTCACATAATCCATATGATGTGCATGTAATAATGTTTTATTGACTTCTATATTATTACTTAAATAAGGAAAGATAATAGGCATCAAAAGAACTAGTACAGATGGGAAATTCACATTTAGAAAGAGTGATAGTGGGTATAATGACCCTCTAGATGGCACAGTGGCAATGAGTATAGTAAAACCAATGCCAAAGCACACATACGCATGAGCACGCACACACATATGAATTGGACATCAAGCTATCTGTGTCTACTACTGTGACACAATCCCACACTAAGCTTTAGGAAGTTTGCTTGGGGTAGAGTCCAACACACCACTGTGATGCCAGTCTGTCTCCAAGGGGCAGTCTCAATCCCATTTTACCTTAGCATCTCATTTTATTCCTCAAGGTCAACCTTAGGAAGCCGAATAATATTTGTCGCTTCCCATAGGGTCTTTGCCACCTACCTCCAAACAAATATGTTGGAGAAACTCATGCCTTCAAACTTATTAGCACACCTTTGGATCCAAGTATTATATTTTAGGACTGATTTTGGAGTGAACGTATATATTTGAGTATTGAGGAACCATTTTGACACAAGAATTAAGGATCCAACCACATAACTACATGACATCACATTTATGGCATATAGGGCACTCAAGTAGGTCCTTAAGTCATATGATTGTTAAAGGCAAATATAGTGAAAGACCTTAGTCAAGCTTAGCACTTAGCATTAGCAAGATTATTGATTCCGAAGTCATGTGATTAAATGATAGCAACAAAGGCTAAACTTTCAATCTTGATCACGTTACATCCTCCATACACATATAGGGGTGACATTTAGGTCAAGATAGCCAATTAGGGTGCATACAAATGATCCAAAGCATCAACAATGCCAAAAGTGAAGTAAATGTTTATTGATTTAGGGATAAAATCATATCTTGGGACACAAGGAAACAAAGTTGGGCATTTATTGGCATTAATTATCTTCAAAATCTTCAAAGTAAGCATTTTTAGAAGAAAAAAATAGAAGAATTACAAGTATATTTAGGTTTCAAAACTAGTCCCAGCAGATAAATCTCGCCGAGAGAATCAAAAAGCATATATTATATGTCCTATCTGGCCAAAGGATGCAAGAGTTATCATTTTTCATAGTTTTACCTCAAACAAGAAGATCTAGGACCATTGGATCTTGATCCAACAACTGGGGATGGGTCAATCAGCCCATATGGGCACGAAGCCCAATGGCACCTTCAAACTGACTTATTCGCTCGCCACCTGTGTGCATCTCTTACGTGTGACTGGGAGTTGCTCCCCTACCGCCACCCAACTGTGCGCCCATTCAGTGGGTCGGGCGCGGTCAAACAACGGTCAACCAACCCACAGAGGGGGATTGGGAACTGATCTTGACCCTTGGCGTTAGGGTACTCAAGATCGAATGGTTGAGGATATCCTTTGCTGGGCTCCCTCCCGCATGAACATGATCAACCGAGGCGGCGGTGTAGTTGGAGAGATCACCAAGCTCAGCTCATGTGGGGGTTGAAGACCTTGGACGAGCCAGAGAAGTGGCCACCCTCTTTCATCATGCCTCCGCAAAGCCGCATCCTCGACCAGATCGTGGCTGCATAGTGTGAGGGTACAAGGTAACTGGACGGCGGTGACGGCCGCAAGGACGAAGAACAAAGGGTCAACGAATATTGAGTGTCACCAGGGCATCGATTGCACTCAGTAGCTACCCGTTATGCATCGAATCATATTCAATTATAAAATTGAAGGTAACACAAGAATATTGAGTGAAGTAGGGTTTAGAATTACATAATGGAGAAGAGAGAAAGACCTAGTTTGTCACACAATCGTGGTTGGACAATGTAAGGTGTCAAGTTCTTATTTTGGTTTGTTTATTTTTGCATAAATTACTAATGTATGTAAGCATTCCTTTGTGACGCAAAATAAAATATCATATTCATTCAATGTTATAAAAATGTAAGCAAATTTATTAAAATCATTCAAGGCAAGATTAGTTGTTGAAACCAACTCTGGGTTTGGCCATTAAGCTCGTCATCAACAATTATATAACGGTTGACCTTCAAGATTTTGACATATCCATTTACTATCATACATTAAAACACATTCAAGAAATGGGAAGAAGAAGTTCAGATGGAATGATTAATAGATGTTCAGGCATAGAAAAGTATAGGCATTTAATGAATCTCTCTCCATATTGCCATGAGATTTCATTATATGGGTATCACTTTTTCCTAATGAAAGGAGTTTTATAAAAACATTTGGAATCTATTGCAACAAGCCTTGCGATTCCAAGGAACTTGTTCTTGGTTATTTGAGTGTGAAAAAAAATACTACAACTTTCTTATTTTCTTTGAGATCTGAGAATTTTGATGTAATATATAAATTAGCATTTATCATATATAATTTTTGAAGCATTGAGCCAACGAACATGAGTACTCATGGGGAATCTATATTTTTACTGGATCCTACATTGCCTTAATTACAATGAACTTGTTTTTCTTTGCTATATGAAGTCATGCAGAATTCCTTTTTACTTTTATGGATGACATTCCAGTTCTAATTTCAAAAATTAACATCAAAGGAGAAATTATATTGCATACAATATAAGACGAATGTACTTACCAAAAGAGTTGGAAAATAAAAAAGGAAGTTTCCATAGAAATTGTATAGTGACATGTATGTGATCCTCTAGTAGTTTCACTGTCCATGGACCAAAAGCAGGGCACCAAGAATCGGATAGCCCCATGACAAATTTAGAAACCGTGTAATCCTACATCCATCCCACTCACTTATGTCAATTCCAACATCGATCCTTTTGATTATCAAACGTCAATTGCACAGCGACTCCTAATACTTGTAAACAAAAATAGGGGTCATCGTAAGCATTGGAAATGTAGCATATCAATATCTAATAGCAAGTACCTTCTGATGTCCTGTCCTTTTAATGGTCACAAGATAGATGAGACACGAAGAAGCTGCTGGAAAAAACTTTAGTTTTTTAAAAGAATCATTTCATACCTCCTTTTACAAATCATTGATGTGGATGAGGCAGGTTCCACCTATAATCAAAAGCAAGTAGAACCTCTTACCTTGCCCTGAACCTCCTTGAACAACATCACATCGACACCATTGCTTCTATCAAACACCTTGTGCCGAAATCATCTTTCCGAGTATCCAGTGGAGATAGCATCCGTAATCACGAGTTTGTCCCAAGTAAAAGCAGACCTTCGTACCCATGATTATAGGAGATTCAATCGCATCCGTAATACCCTGCAGTTTGCCCTGGATTCCTCTCGCACCAAAAGGATGATGAGTAGATGATTCAGTCATTCAATAAACCGAAGAAGAAAAATGGGACAGAGCGTTGACCTGTAGGATGTAGGGGCGACGATGCACTGAAGATCTTTACGGCAGGGTCAGCCATTCGCGACAGAAAACTGGGTGCGCCTGGCCGCCAGCCTCTGCTATTGAGGGCGGTAGATACCTGGAGTCACAAGACAGTAAGAAAACCGATCAGCGGAGGAAGCGACGGGGTAAGAAAGGGGACTGCTTGCGGCAGGAAAAGAGGAGGGGGTGTTTACGGCGTGGAAAGAGGGGTGGGTGATGTGTGCGATGAAATGGAATAAGGTTTGCATGATGGCATAGGGGGAAATTGCCCGCCTATTATTTTGGGGCGCGGTTGGGCTGAAAATCAAACAGGCCTGGTAGAGAATAGGTGCTAATCGGGCCTTTTTAGAAATGGTAGTCTATCAATTACAGACAATGGTAGTTGATACTTACAGCGGTAGGCAAAACGGGCTTTTGCTCTAGTTTTCAGAAGTTCCAATGCCATGATAATTTTACATCCAAAATCAGCTCTTATGCCAAATTAAATCAGGTTTGTTTAACCTGAAGAAAATCCACCATGCTCTGCTTTCTATCCAAATTGGTCATTGTCGATGGGTATTCGCTTGTTATGGCACGTAGGACTATTAGTGAGTTGGCCCGTACATGTCCGACTATTCTAAATTAAACTAAATGTGTTTCGTAAGTAATGATAGTCTATATTTATTTTCTAATTTTATGAAATGAGTTCAAATCAATTGTTACTGCTGAACTAATGGATGATCTCGTTTACTTTGCATGTGACTAAATTATACAATATTATGTATTTCAACTTTTTTGACTAAGCATTTGTTTTGTGAATATATTGACATGATTTTGTTTCTTTACTTTTGATTTTCTCACACACCTTTGCTAATTTACCCTTATTGATAAATGCTCATACTTTTATTCAACTTACAATGTACCGACTCGTATGTCTCTCATTGATAAACGTCCCTTTCCCGTAAGCAAAGAATGCCTATTTTTAAATAAGTTTTCAATTGTGCGTTGAAATTGCTTTGCCTTTTTTACTTTTAGTGTTTCCCGCATATTTTTTCTTTTCTCGCACACTAATTCTAGTTTACTCACATTAATAAATGATCTACTTGTATGCAACTTATAATGTGCTGAGTCATGTCTCTCTCTCACTGTAGATAATTTGACTAGAAAAGTGGAAAGGAGCAATGCATGTTCTTGTAAATCTCATCCAACATTGTGGATTACTAGAATGGGGTATTGAAGATACAAAAATTATTAGTGGAGCGAATTAAGAGGTTTGGATATGATGTTTTGAATCCATATAGTGTTTGGATTAAGTTTTTTGATTCAAAATGGTGTTTGTATTAAGATATGTTTGAATATGATGTTTTTCATGGTTGATTTTAAAAATTATAGTATTTGAATGGGTTCAAATGGTGTTGGATGTGTTTAAATACTGTTTGGATTAAGATGGTTGTATATCATATTAGACTGGTGCTTGGATTAAGATGCTTGAATACAGGGCTTGTGAATTTGATAGAATCTTTTTTTTAAATCTACTATTTGGATGGTTTTGTAGTTGTAGATGAATTTATACTAAAAAAATGCTTCAAACGCTAATGGAGTGTAAATTTGGGTTGAGAATGATCGTCATAAGGATCAAACTATTCATACCCCAAATATTGTTTGAGAGTGATCAACATAAGGGTTGAGTTGATAGTAATTATGATATATTTTGCCCAAAAGAAAACCACCAATTTACATTGGACTGCAAAGTCCTTCATAAAATCACTATTTTGCATGTTTTTAGCTCAACTTGGGTTGTTTGAGTGAGTTTCATTTTTTATGTTTGGTTCAGGTATATTAGATTCAATTCAATTTCAATTTTGATTTGAACTATAGTTCATGTTCAGGTGTGATTCAATTTTAATTAGTTGATGTTTAGGTAGAATTAGGAAAAACCCACCTATTGTCATCCCTATGGATGCATGTAAATCATGGGACATAGAAGGTTTAAAATTATTTTTAGTTTATAAAATAAAAGGTAGAAAATCACTCAAGCAACTATAGTGGTTGTAACTTAGAGAGTGACTATTTTTTGTTGTGTGGAGCAATAGCCTCTTTGTAAACACACTGACGATGCTTGTAGTAACAACGGATAACGTGACACTTGACAAAGAGTTGCCCATGATGTTTACGTGAGTAGAAAATTTTGGCATCCATAGTGTTTATGGTGAATTGTTACAATGCTTACAAAATTGTACAAATTATTTGTTCATCATCATTGACCATTGTTCATGAATTTTTTGAACTAAAATACCAAAGTAATTAATGTTGAGATGGGTAATTGTGTTTATATTAGTGTTTGAAGAGTGAATAGTAGATGAAGATAATTGGAGACATAAGGAATATTAAAGAATATCAAAATTATGAACAATACTTGTTTTTAGAATGAAAAATAGAAGATGAGTTATTGGGCATGGTTGGAGGGCTAATATCAATGGCAGAGCCAGAAACATCTGCATGGGTGGGCAGTGATTGATATAGGTACTGAAAAAGCATTAAATCCATCAACTGAGGGCACAAATATAATTTTGTAGTTAAACTGCATAGCCAATATAACATTTCTTAATGAAAATCTGGAAACCAAGGTAGGGCATAGGCCATCCTTGGCCTATATGTGGCTACGCCACTGGATGACATGCTCATATGAAGTAGTTCTCGACATTGAGGGAGGTAAGATAAGGACCTCTTTGTATCAAACTGGTAGACATGAATTAAGTTGTTATGATTCCATGTTGTTGAAGGGGTCTGTGATAATGTGTTAACATCATACAAAAAGGAACGGTGCATGGGACATGTATTTCATGTTTTCATCGAAGACATGAAGAGTCATATCATTGTCACCTCTAGGACATAAGTTGAGAGACCACTCTGGGAAGATGACAAGATCCCTCACGAGTTCCCTTCCAATCCTCAATGGAGTTTAGATGATTCTTGTCATTCCACAGGAATATAACATATGTAAATTTACAACAACATTTAATCTTAACCCATTTAGGGCCAACATCACGTGGGCTACCTCTTAGTCATACGGGGAGGGTGAGATCTATAGGTAAACTTCTACAAATTTATAGAGTTCATGTAACTCACAACACTCACAGTGTTGGGGAATAAGTACATTGGAAATCAAATTAGAGGTTGGGAATGACATGGGAAAGAAGTGGTAGTTGTTATGGTAGTAGAGGATATAGAGGTTGAGAGTGCACTATAGGAAAACGAACAATATATGACAGTTGGTGGCCTAAATTGGTGTCAGGAATCATCATCACTAGCTGTTTGGAACGATTCCATCCATCACAAATCATGTGAGGAAGGATTTGCTTAAAACATCTTGGCCACCCATTAAACTTGATGCAATTGCATGGTCTAGATTGTTAGGAAAAGGGGGTTTTCCACTAAACCCTCCGACTCTATTTGATATGCACTCTCTGCAAAATTTCATAGAAATGCCCATGTTGCATGGGCTAGTGTTTTTCTCATGCTTTTGGTTATCTAGGTAACAATTTTTCGTAGCAGTGTCAGAGGCGGGGATAGCCACTGTAAAGAGGTGGTTTCTACACTTCTTCCTATTATGACTCTTTCTTACGTTCCTCCTTTCCTAGTTGACATTAAGATAAAGATTTCAACTTAGAAATTTCTCATGCTTATACCTCAATAAGGATATACTCTTCCTTCATGCATATAAATCTAGTATCAACCATAGTCAACCTATTTCTTGTAAATTCTTCCCTGTATTGTTGCCATCCCCTTCGAAACAATTAGTTAGTAGTGAAAATTTTACCCTTTTCATTGTGATGTAGATTTTGGAGATATGCTATGCCAGTGGGAACAGGGAAAGGCTGGATAAATGAAATTTAGGTTTTGGAATTATTTTATGCAACGGGCACACAAGAAATGATACGATGTACATCAAACAATGCTGGGAGCTTATTGTTTCAGGTTCTTTGTTCTGGGTAAGCCTTGGAGTTATTGTTTGTGTTTTAGCCTTGGGACAAAGATTTGAAATTTGATCATATTTCCAAAGAGTGAATGATTGTTCACATTAACACTTGATATTTTTATTTCCTTTCATTCCAATGTACCTTACATTAGCTCCTAGTTTATCTATATACCCCTATCTACTAGACAACTAACTTTTATATTATGATTAATATATTGTTCAAAAGAACTAAAAGATAATAGGAATCCAACAACAATGACAGTGTAAGGAGTGATACCTGAGAGGGGGACCCACTCCTCACAAAAGTTTGAGGAATAAATCCATTTTATACAAACTTACTAACAAGCATAGAATAGGTGTAAATTTTTTGTTTTTAAAGTGATGTTATATAAGAAGACCAAATTATAGCATTGAAATAATAAATGATGACTATATTCAATTTATCAAGGTTGCATAAGAATCTCCCATTAAGGGGCTTACATGAAAAAATCACTTTAGTATCTAAGTAGAAGGATATCTAAACTATCTCAAGTCTATCTCCCATGATTCAACTCCTTAGGTCAGGTCCATGTCTGCATTTCATGTTTCTCCATGTCTTTTACCTAGGTGTTGGAAGCATACCCCACAAGAGAAGACAAAATGGAAGTCGTCAACATAAAAGTTGGTATATGCATATTAATAGGGGACTGAGAAACTAGGGAAAAGGACATTAAATATAACAAGGATTCCCATAGAAGAAGAAAAGTACTATTCATGTGGATATCAAAATAATAGAAATTCAAAAAAGATGAATAATAAGAGATTTCTTGCTTTAAACTAATGTCACAATAATAATATCACAATTCATAAATGGTGCATTTAAACAACACAGATGAAGGTTATTTCAACCATGATTGAGACATGATAAGATCTCATCTAAAAAGTATTGGGCAGAAAAGCACACCCCAGGCTAAACAAGCGCTCGCTATATATATAATTAGTGGAAAAGCACACTCGGTGTAGAAAAAGTGTGTCCTATATATGGATGTACTTATGTTCCACTACTAGGAATAAAATGAGTCTAAGCCATGAACAATGTAGAGATAAGAATAAGTTCAGTCAATTTGAAACAACAATATGAGAACATCCAATAGTTATCATGTGGGGCTAGAGGACCCATAAGCAAATATATAATCATTTTCACAAATAAGGTGTGACATAGATCATAAGGTCCATCACAACAAGGTTAGGATATCAAATACTCAAATTAGGATTCCCACATGGAATAAAATGAACAAGACATAAATAAGAGTCCAATAATAATATCCATCAAATTAGGTAGACAAGATCGATAAAATAATATAGCTCAAATGAGTCAACCTCTCAAGAGAGAGAGACAAATGTGTAGTGCATATGTCTAAAGGACCAATAGAGAGATGAAACATAAGTCTTTGCTCAATATAAAAGTAAGGGAATGCAACTTACATTTAGAGAGAGAATTAGATCAATTACTCAATGTGATTAATGAGATGCAACATACATCAAGAGAGAGAAATTCGATTAATTTATCAATTTGAATAAGGGCATGCAATTTTACACCCCGATCTCACAATTACCACCAATCATGAGATTAGGGCATAAATTGTGGATTTAACGTAAAACAAAGATCACCCTTAACCTTTTCTTTTCTTAATCACTTAGAATTAACCTAAAGGAAAATCTTATAACTTGGATAATACCAAATTGTATTAACTGAGGAAGCAACTTACCATTTACCTTACTAGGAAGATAAAACAGAATTTCATGACATATTACATTTTTCATACAGAATATAAAACACAACAGATAACTTAATACTAAACTACATATTACATTACAGTCTCTCTCTACCACACCACATGCATAAGGACCAAGGGGAAAGGACTAAGAGATCTCTATTCTAACTATGAACTACCTTCTAAGAGCCTGGGTGACAAGATCCTTCAACTTCCTTGTGTTGACGCTGACCTGAAAAATATTTCAATAGGTTGGTGAGCTACTGGCTCAGTGAATAGAATTTCACCCAACCATCACAAATAACTCATTTATGTTTATTAAACTAAAATAAAATGTAGGAATTGCTACGTACACTGAGAAAATCTAACAATTACAATTAAATACCACAGGAAATGTAAATATTACATTAAAGAACAATTGCTATGTAACTGTACTCGAATCTTTCTTAACCTTTCTTACTTATATGAAACTCTTTAAACCTATATTAACATATTTTAGCTTATGTCCTGATCATATGCATTGTACTCTACATATGAAGACTCGTAGCGAACTACGATCTCATCGTATAAGACTTAGCTTAAAACTCGGGAAGCTAAGCCTAGAACTGAATCTGGGTCTGCTTGACTCGAACCGTCACATCTGACTAAGGCGTCTAAATAGCTGGCCTTTAACCGGACCTCTCCTTCTAGGCTGAGTACACAGACGGAGGGTCTGAGATGCTTTGTGGGCCTCATCTTGGTACGCTCTGTGGGTACCTCTGGGTTACCACCATGATCTCCGGTTCATGTTACGTAACCTATCTTCTCTTAGGAGACTTCCTTAAGGGCTTCGTCTCCCCGCACACTCTGTGGGTGCGATCTGATCCCTATATACCGGTCACTGCCAGGGTGGATCATTTCCTCCCTACAGACATTCGTAGGGAATCTATGGTGTTCAGGGCACCTATGTCTATTATTTTATTATTCTTGGAAAGATCTTACTACATTGTACCTTCCTCTTACTTATACTTGACTCTGATATCTCTATGGTACCATGTCTATTTAATTGAAGTTTATAATACAACATGTACATCATTCTAAACTTGGTAGAGCAATATATTTAAAACATTGTAATTTACTGAGAAATCAACATACTGTAAATACAGGCAGACTAAAGTTCTTAAATAAATTGAATACATGTCAACTTGGCACATATACACTAAAATCATGCAATTGAGCTTCTAATATACTGATAAAAGTTAATTGCTTAACATATGAGTAATTGTCATTAACTATAATCGGGAGCGTGCAAACATATTTCCATTGAAACATTGCAGGTCATCGTCTATTTATTTTAAATCGTGCAACTAATTAATTACTAAAAATTGTACAGCCTGAGTTTATACCTAAATCGTACTGCTACTATAAATCTGGGTCATATGCTAATATCTTTAGCCTCTAAACTGAGTAGTTTAGGATTTGATCAATCATATAGTTTCAATAATACAAATCATACAAATCAGTTAATAAACTAAATCATACAACACATGAAGAGGAAAAATATGAAATAAAAGTCAGGCAATGCCAATACCGCACGGCACCTGGGTAACCACTGTTACCCATGAATAATACAATCCTAACTGAAAACACCCATTTATTGGAGTTAAATCATGCTTGGTGAGTGAGATTCTACTCACAATGGTCTAGGATGACTGAATTCAACTGGAAACTCATACATGAGGTTGTCTTCAACCTTGGGTAGCACTGGATTGAACCTGCTGCACAACAACAACAACTTCCACACACGTATAGGTTGAAGAGGGGAGCTTGTCTGGGTCACTATTCACGGCTAAAGGCTACGAATTTGGGCTCTAGACTCACGGCCGGAGTCGAGGGCACCATTCCCTTGGTGCTTCCCGCACCTAGCTACTCATGGCCAGCACCACTACAGCTGCTGCTGGCTGCCAGTGCTTCTCTGCTGGTCGATCGCAGATGGGGAGAGGAAGAGGAAGGAGAAAGGAAGAAGAAGAAGAAGGAGAAGATGGTGCCGCTGAATCGAAGCTAGGAAGCCAAAAATCGCCCTCCTTTTCTCTCCCTCGGCTGGTCGGGCCTGCTACTACTTGAGTGCCACTCAAGGATGCTGATCGGGGAGATGATAAGGATTAAAAAGGGGGTGGGGGTATTAAGCCAATTAATGGGTAAATTGCAGCTTCAACCCAAGAAACTTGAAAATGCCATAACTTTTGCCTCGAAGGTCTGATTCAAATGATTTCTTTTGAAAAATTTCAAGAATGAGCTCCACTACAACCTCAAGGCATAAAAAAAACTAAACCATCTTATCTAGGTTAATCATCTTAGGTAATTAACTTAACGATTAACACTACAGTTAGCATTAATTACATCAGATGAATCAATCTCGACTAATGATTCACATCTTAACTTATCTTGATTAACCATGATGTTTAACAAGGTACTTAGCACTAATCAAGGTACTTTATGCTAATCGAGGTACTTATTGACTAACCTCAATGTAGGTTGTAACATGCAACATACCTCACATGAAGTCTACATATGTTCAAGATCAAAACTTTAATTCCATATCAGTCCACAAGCAACTTTTAATGAACCCACCTCCCGGTAACCCACAATTAAGGGAGACCAAAAGGTCAGAGCCGTTAACCCAATTAACAGGATCAAAGGTTCAACAAATAATCAGTAATAATTATGAAATTCTACCAAACGAAACTGAAATTTGGTATAAAAGAAAACTTTGCATACCTTTTTAAAAACTTGGATATCTACTTCTATCCACATCTGGAGTCTATTCTAACTAATCCTCCTTTGTACTTTAATTATTATTTAATTCCACATATGTCACTTTAATGTTTGTCCTTTTCAAACTTGTACCTAAAAAGCCGACAAACAAAACGTCGGTCAGCATAAATAAATATGTCGGTATGTGGGGACAACCAAAATTTTGCAAATATGGCTAACAATCTAAATATCACAATCAAGTTATTTAACAAGCCAAATTACGCTTTCAGTGTGACATTCTCCACCGCTTTTGCCCTAACCCTGGCATACCCACCTTAGGGTTTCTCTTATGCCAATGACTTAAGGCCACCTTCTCAATCCCGAGCTTGGTGCCTGGGGTCACCTCTTATAGTGCCCATTAGTCACTCAATAAAGACCACCTTCTCAATCCCGAGCTTGGTGTCTGGGGTCACCACTCATGGTGCCCATGGGTCTTCCCTCCTGGGCTTGACCTTTTTGCATCATCCATCAGGGTGGCATGTAGGTGCGAGAATACACACTTTTATTATTATTGTGATAATCATAGTGACTTTATGATTTGCAAGTATGAACATCCAAATTGATAGGTTGCATTTAATGTGATGAATCATCTGGAAAGCCTTCGAGAAAATAATGTGATTAACCATAATTAACCACATACCTATCAGGCAGACTTGAGTGCAGAAATAATCCAACTAAGTAAGAAATCTAGTAAACAAGCAAGCACACAAGATGATCCTGAAACATGCATCCAATTTTCCTATCATTGATCAGGCCATCAAGGTCTATTAAACCTAGCTCACTTCCTAGGGTTTCTAGTCCACTTTTAGGGTTTTCATTACAATTAGGGTTTCACTTCATTTTTACTATCTTAACCCTAATTTTATACAATTACTCACAAACCCTAATTATATCATCTAATCCTCATGAAAGATATTAAGGTTACCTGATGAATGCATATTCATCTCTTATTTTTGCTTAATTTAGAAAATTAATTAGGACTTTTTTGTTAATTTTAGCTAATTCAAAAATAAATAGCACTTCATCTTCTTGATATACTTTTCCTGAATTCTTATGATATTTTTTCTTAATTTTTAGGAATTATCTAAGTAATTAAATCGAGAAAATAAAAGATGAAGATATGAGGCTTTCAAATATCCCCGGCAACGATGCCAAATTGATACTCGTCGTTTGTAATATCAATCACTAAGATGGTTAATCCTAGAGTTTAAACCTTTTTTACTTCCGGTTTTAAGGGTAGTATAGAAGGGTCGATCCCATAGGACAACTATTAGAGATTGTTCTTTAGAACCCAAAGATTGAAAAACTTTATTATTTGTTTTTTTTGGTATTTTTCTTTTTATTGAAGCAGAAAGTAAAGTCCAGTTGGGGTTTTGTGTGATTACACTAATGCAAGAAGAAAAGTACTTAACAAGAATAAACATGCATAAGACAATAATAAAAAGATTGTTAACACAAGCAAAACTATATGAATGGAAGACTAAGAATTAAAGAAAACAAAGGATGCAGTGATTAAATCAAGAGAAGGAAATCGAGGCTCGTAGGGGTTTTTATCACCTTAGCCTAGGTGATAACAACTAAATCTTAAATGACGATTCGATGAAGGTTTGCGAATTTAAAAACTCACAAGAGAGAAACTCCACATGAGCCCATTGGTCCTGGTGCTCATGCTTCCTAGTTTATCAACCTAAAAGACGAGAATCCACGGTCATATCAAAACGTCTATGTAATCGATTTTATTGTTCTAAATCCGGATTTCCATGGTCATATCCATCTGGATTAACATGCGATCCGAAGATCAATCATTCAATTAAAATCGATTACCATCTAATCGTTTAAGAAGAAATTGTTAAAACCATGGCTAAGGGGTTATTCCCCTTTGCCCCGATAAAAGACTACTCACACATGGAGAAAGGGGAGACGGAGGAAGAAAGTACAAAAGCCATAGTCTAGCCCAAAAATCAGGAGATGAATCTTTATGCTAGAGTCAATGAAATGGCTTAGTCCTTTGTTCCTTGCTCCAGAAATAAAGCGCAGAGAAAAGTAGATTAAGACTAAGGCGAGAAGAGGAGACAAGAACAAGAATGGAAGAACGGTTCTTGAATTAAAACTACTTTATTGCATAATAAAAAGATGACTACAATATTGATTGCTGCAGAATTCCAAAATACAAGAAATCCAAGATGCCTTGAGGAGGAGGAAGTGCCCCTCCTTTTATAGGAGAAGGAGGGGGGTATACATTAGGTTTAGGGAAAAAGAAATGGCCACCGACGGCTACTAACTTTCTAGATCTAGTCAATAGAGGAAACAATTGATTTCTTTGCATCCCTTTTGCATTAATTTCCCGCAATAGCAGTTTCGAGCGACCTAGAGTTTAGGGTGTTTGAAATGATGCATACGTCCCTTGTGATTTTGTGATCATGGATATCAAGGAAGATTTACGCTACCCCCTCATTTTCGGACGACCCTTCTTAGCCACTGCTCGTGCCTTAATTGTTGTTGAGGCTGGTACCATTGTGTTAAGACTAGGGAAGCAAAACCTAGAGTTTAGGGTGTTTGAAAGCATGAAGGGACCTAGTCTTGAGGAAGAAGTCTACCTCCTTGATTGCATTGATGAATTAAACCAACTAAGGCAAGAATGGGAATTAGTTGATGACCCCCTATGCACTGCTCTCACCATCCCTGCCGAATGTGATTTTGATAATGAACCAACAAATCAATTTAAGATTCACTTGGACAACTTCGAGGAAATCCCATGTGCTGAGACTGAAGACCTTAGGATGATATCCACCATAGAAGAACAACCTGAACCACCAAAGGCACCGGAAATGAAAGCTCTCCCCATAGGTCTGAAATACGTGTTTCTGGATGAACAACAATTATGCCCTGTTATTATCAATTCTGACCTTACCATTGAACAGGAAAACATGCTTATGGGAGAACTTAGGAAAAGGAGAACAACCTTAGGGTACAAAATGACAGATTTGGTTGGGATAGATCAATCCATTTGCATCCACAAAATCCCAATGATTGAAAATAGTAAACCTTCCCGAGACCCACAAAGGAAACTGAACCCAAACATGAAGGAAGTTGTCCGTCTTGAAGTGATTAAACTTTTGACTGCAGGAATCATCTACCCCATCTCTGACTCCCCTTGGGTCAGTCCGGTCCAGGTCATCCCCAAAAAGGGTGGGACCACGGTCGTTAGGAATGAGAAGAATGAGCTCATCCCCACCCATACAGTCACAGGGTGGAGGATGTGCATTGACTACAGGAAACTCAACAAAGAAACTAGGAAAGACCACTTCCCTCTTCCCTTCCTCGATCAAGTTCTTGAACGTTTAGCTCATCAACAATACTTTTGCTATTTAGATGGCTACTTAGGTTTTTATCAGATTCCCATTCATCCTGAAGACCAAGAGAAGACCACCTTCATATGCCCTTTTGGTACATACGCTTTTAGACGAATGCCCTTTGGCCTGTGCAATGCACCAGCCCCCTTTCAAAGATGTATGTCTGCCATTTTTTAGGGTTAACTAAGACGGTAATGGAAGTGTTCATGGACGATTTCTCTGTCTATGGAGATAGTTTCACTTCTTGCCTTGGAAACCTCTCCCTTGTTCTGGATAGATGCATCGAGTCACATTTAGTCCTTAATTGGGAAAAGTGTCACTTCATGGTCAGGGAGGGTATTGTTCTAGGCCATAAGGTAAGCAACCAGGGCATTGAAGTTGACCAAGCCAAGATTGAGGTCATCACCAAGCTCCCCCCTCCCACCTCAGTCAAAGACATCCGAGCCTTCTTAGGACATGCCGGTTTCTATCGGCGTTTCATCCGTGACTTTTCCAAAATTACAAAACCTCTCACCAATCTTCTTCAAAAGGAGGTGCCTTTCAATTTTGATACGGCATGCATGGAGAGCTTTCTATGTTTGAAAAAGGCTCTCACCACCACTCCTATCATTCATGCTCCTGATTGGGCCTTACCCTTTGAAATCATGTGCGACGCTAGTGAAGTTGCTGTAGGTGCCATTCTAGGACAAAGAATTGATAAAAAACACCATGTCATTTATTATGCATCCAAGACCCTTGATGAGGCTCAGCGAAATTACACAGTTACCGAAAAAGAGATGCTAGCCATTGTCTATGCATTCGATAAATTTCGCTCATATCTTGTTGGTTTAAAGGTTGTTGTTTACACTGATCATGCAGCTATTCGCTACCTCATGACCAAGAAAGATGCCAAGCCTAGACTCATAAGATGGATTTTGTTATTGCAGGAATTTGATCTAGAAATCCTAGACAAAAAGGGATCTGAAAATGTCGTGGCTGACCACCTCAGTAGACTTAGTTATAGCCCCATTGATGAACATCCCATAAATGAATCCTTACCCGATGACCAATTGCTCAAGGTTGACTCCCAATTTCCTTGGTTTGCTGATTTTGTGAATTATTTAGCTGCAGGTGTATTGCATCCCGAGTATACGTGACATTCTAAAGCTAAATTTTTACATGATGTCAAAATTTTTTATTGGGATGAACCTTATTTTAGAACAATGTCACTCTGGCCCCTATGGTGGTCACATGAGTTCCCAAAAGACGGCTAGGAAAGTCCTACAATGCGGATTCTTTTGGCCCACCATCTTCAAAGACTCGTATGATTATGTGCTTTCATGTGACAATTGTCAAAGGACGGGTAATATTTCCAAACGTGACCAAATGCCTCTCACCTCTTGGCAGGAATTAGAGATTTTTGATGTCTGGGGAATCGACTATATGGGCCCATTTCCTTCTTCTTATGGGTTTGCTTACATTTTAGTCGCAGTCGATTATGTGTCAAAGTGGGTTGAAGCCATACCCACTAAAACATGTGACTCTAAACCTGTTAAGAAACTCTTTAAAGATGTCATTTTTCCTAGATGTGGAGTCCCTCGCACCGTCATTTCTGACGGGGGATCCCATTTTTTGGAGAAAAGTTTTTGAGGCTCTCTTGAAAAAATATGTGGTTTATCACAAAGTTGCCACTCCTTACCATCCTCAGACCAGTGGGCAGGTAGAAGTATCCAACAGACAAATAAAATAAATTTTAGAAAAAACTATTGGACGCACTAGGAAAGATTGGGCGTTAAAAATCAATGACGCTCTGTGGGCATATCATACTGCCTACAAAACACCCATTGGTACCACCCCTTTCAGACTGATCTACGGTAAGTCATGTCACTTACCAATAGAACTAGAGCACAAAGCAAGCTGGGCCATCAAAACTTTGAATTTTGACCTTTCCATGGTTGGAGAGAAACGTTTTCTCCAAATAAATGAGCTTGATGAACTTAGGATGAGTGCCTACGAAAATGCAAGAATCTACAAAGACCGAACCAAAATGTGGCATGATGGTCATATTAAGCGCAAAGACATTAGAGAAGGGGATCAAGTTTTAGTTTTTAATTCAAGATTACGACTTTTCCCTGAAAAACTCAAGTCGAGATGGTATGGCCCCTACACTGTCAAGTGTGCTTATCCACATGGCGCTTTTCTTCTCTGGGATAAAGTTTTGGGTGAGTTTAAGGTTAATGGGCACCGACTTAAAAGATACATCACCACTGAAGACCTTGTCGCTTCAGATTCAAACAATTTTTCATCTTTGAAAGACCTGAACCTACTTGACCCCACAACTTCCCCAGAATCCCAATAGACTGATCCATCTCTTGTCAGGCCATGACGTAAAACCTGGCACTTTTTGGGAGGCAACCCAAATAATTTTTGCATTTTTCCCTTCTTTTCTAATATCATCACCCTTGTTTTTTTGTTTTGTTTTGTGTTCTTCTCTTTTGGGGAGTTGCTGTCATCGTCCTTCATCCTCCACCACAGCGATTCTTTTCCCCCATCTCAGATTTTAATTTTTGCTCGGGACGAGCAAAGTCTTAAGTTCGGGGTGGGGATGGGTGGTACGTTTCCACCCCTTTTTCTTCCCCTATTAGTATCTTTTCTTTGTTTTACATTTTGCATGTAGTTTTTTTCTTTCTTTCTTTTCATAGTACAATTAGCCCATATCTAGTCGGCCTTGATATGATCATTTGTCAAAATACTCCCCTTAATGATGTAACTGCCTTGCAATTAAAATTTTGAAACTTTCATGACTAGAAATCCTCCTGTCACTTAGGACCTCAATAATAATCACTCCTTGGAAAAGATGGCAAGCCATAGAGGACTGATAGGATTCAAGAGTGATGCTTTCTTATCATGTATAACTTGTATAAATTTTCTTGATTTTTCGCATGATTCGGTAATAGTTGAACCAATGCATGGTACTCTAAAAAAAGATAAGAAAAAAAAAGTTGCACAAGAACAGCCTCTTCTACTCTTCTTCCACCACTTCCAAATCTTTCCATTCGTAAAAAAAAACCAATAATGCCCAAAAAGCTAAGTTTGGGGTGGCACCCCTTCCCCCTCTTCCGTTTCTTCCATACCCACACAATTGGGTGTATCACCAAAAATCAAAGAAAAAAATACGGTCAATGTAACTACATGTCCACTAAATAAAAATGTCTCGAGTCGAATAGAGGAGAGACTGTCCTTCTTCCATACCTCCTTCACTCCAATTTTCTACCCAGGGGAAAACTACAAAAACCCCAACCATCCAAAATCAGCCCTGTTCTTGTGTAAACCTTTTTTAAAAAAATTGGAGTACCAAATGCAAAGGTGAAATGAAAATCCATTTTATTGCAGGTCTTGAATAAATACAAGTTTGTGAAGTAGGAAATATAAAAGTCACTTTTCGTGAATTCAGGAAGTCAGGGTCGCTTGGTCATATTTTGGTGGAAGGAATTAAGTGGTTGTTAGGAGAGTGAGGATGATAGGTTGAGAGTATGTCTTGAAAGTATTTCTTGATTTTAATATTGCTCGGGACGAGCAAAGTTTAAGTTTGGGGTATTTTGATGAATGCATATTCATCTCTTATTTTTGCTTCATTTAGAATAATTAATTAGGACTTTTTTGTTAATTTTAGCTAATTCAAAAATAAATAGCACTTCATCTTCTTGATATACTTTTCTTGAATTCTTATGATATTTTTCTTAATTTTCAGGAATTATCTAAGTAATTAAATCGAGAAAATAAAAGATGAAGATATGAGGCTTTCAAATATTCCCGCAGTGCCTGAGATACTCGTCACCAAAATAGCCATATCTTTTGCGTGTAAAGGCAGAATTCCAAGATAAAGTATGGAATGAAAATAGAATTTTATTGGCTACAAAAAAGACATATTTTGCGGCAATTTTGGTGTTTATTTGGCTGCACAATTAACTAGTGAAAGTGGCATTACGTTTTCCTGCAGAGTCTAATTTCAGTATATACCTTTCACCAAAATTGTTATAACTCCCACATCCCAAGGAGGAATTTATTGTGCAAGTATGCGTTGGAAAGATAATTCAATTATCTACAGGAAAAATATATTTTCGGGACGCTTATGAATTTTTTACTGGCCCAAAAATATGCTCGAAACGGCTGTTGCGGGAAATTAATGCAAAAGGGATGCAAAGAAATCAATTGTTTCCTCTATTGACTAGATCTAGAAAGTTAGCAGCCGCCGGCGGCCATTTCTTTTGCCCTAAACCTAATGTATACCCCCCTCCTTCTCCTATAAAAGGAGGGGCACTTCCTCCTCCTCAAGGCATCTTGGATTTCTTGTATTTTAGAATTCTGCAGCAATCAATATTGTAGTCATCTTTTTATTATGCAATAAAGTAGTTTTAATTCAAGCACCGTTCTTCCATTCTTGTTCTTGTCTCCTCTTCTCACCTTAGTCTTAATCTACTTTTCTCCGTGCTTTATTTCTGGAGCAAGGAACAAAGGACTAAGCCATTTCATTGACTCTAGCATAAGGATTCATCTCCTAATTTTTGGGCTAGACTATGGCTTTTGTACTTTCTTCCTCCGTCTCCCCTTTCTCCATGTGTGAGTAGTCTTTCATCAGGGCAAAGGGGAATAATCCCTTAGCCATGGTTTTAATGATTTCTTCTTAAACGATTAAATGGTAATCGATTTTAATTGAATGAATGATCTTCAGATCGCATGTTAATCTGGATGGATATGACCATGGAAATCCGGATTTAGAACAATAAAATCGATTACATAGACGTTTTGATATGACCGTGGATTCTCATCTTTTAGGTTGATAAACTAGGAAGCATGAGCACCAGGACCAATGGGCTCATGTGGAGTTTCTCTCTTGTGAGTTTTTAAATTCGCAAACCTTCATCGAATCGTCGTTTAAGATTTTGTTGTTATCACCTAGGCTAAGGTGGTGAAAACCCCTACGAGCCTCAATTTCCTTCTCTTGATTTAATCACCGCATCCTTCGTTTTCTTTAATTCTTAGTCTTCCATTCATATAGTTTTTCTTGTGTTAACAATCTTTTTATTATTGTCTTGTGCATGTTTATTCTTGTTAAGTACTTTTCTTCTTGCATTAGTGTAATCACACAAAACCCCAACTGGACTTTACTTTCTGCTTCAATAAAAAGAAAAATACCAAAAAAACAAATAATAAAGTTTTTCAATCTTTGGGTTCTAAAGAACAATCTCTAATAGTTGTCCTATGAGATCGACCCTTCTATACTACCCTTAAAACCGGAAGTAAAAAAGGTTTAAACTCTAGGATTAAATATCTTCGTGATTGATATTGCAAACGACGAGTATCATTACCTTTTAACAACATATAACCCTAATTTCGGATTAAAGGCACAATTTAAAGTCAATAAGTCTATTATGCCCCTTTTATATTAAAACTACCATTTTTATCCTTTTAATTCATGATACGATCTTTAGGCCCAATTATCATCTTTGGTTCCTTCCAGATTAATAACTCATAGTTCTTTATGGTCTAATTCACATATGAACTCTTTTATCATTAATTCCACCTTTATCCTTTAGAAAACCCTAATTACCATATTAAGTGTATTTATCCACAATTAGGAACTTTTATACTCAAAATAGCTTTGAACCATCATATCTTAGCCTTATTCATGAATTTGAACAATTAAAGTCATTAAGAGTCATAATTACTAACATTAGGGTTTCAAGGCCCATTAAAGATCATTTATGCACATGGAACCCTAAATTAATCCAATTACATATAAAGTTCATCCTTTTCCGTCTTAATATATCTTTTTATAATTGACATGTTAATATCAACTTTAATCATCCATAAAACCCCTCTTAATACATTAATCATCTCAAAATAGGGTTTCTTAATCATTAATACATTAAAGTTGATAACTTTCACTATTTTCGAATTGCAAGAGGAATTCGCTTCTAAATCTATTTTTACTGGATTCCTCGCATTTGTCTGAGAAAAATTCATATTTTATACGCATTCATCCGAGCTACTAATAAAAAGATACGAATTTTGCAATATTTACTTACTTGGGCCAATCATTGAGCGCCACATCATCTCCTTCCATGCAACATAGCTCGATTAGAAACATAACGAAAAGACGATTTTGCCCTCACGTAAGTCATTATTTCTTCAACCCGCGGAGGGGAAAAATGGTCCAAAGTCCTGGTCTTCTTCTTCCTCACGAAATCCTTCTGTTGTCGCTAGGTCAGGGGTCGGACGCGGCCCAACCTCTCCTTCCCAGACCCCGAAGACCACCAGAGATTACTCACCCATCTCCATCGTGCCTCTGCGCACAGGGAGGTGCCCTTGGGTCATGGCTAGGGCAGCCGATTTGGGCCCGCTTGGTCTGCAACTACGACCGGCCTGCAACCCTCCTATCGGCGTTGTGCAGGTCCTAGGGCCAAGAGATGGTGGTCGAGCTTCCCTCCAGTGACATGGGAGCATCGTGCCCCCCCATCATACTCCCGTCTAAGGCTCCTCACTGCTCTGGGGTAACATTACCCCCCATGGTTAGGGTTTAGACAAATAAGAAGAAGAAAAATAGAGAGAGATGCGTGGGATCTCCTTGGGGCTTGGCTATGGGCTCTACCCTTATATAGGGGACGGTAACGAAGCCCTAGGATGGATATCCACGAGTTAACCAGTCCCTTTCCCAATAGGAACTCGAGTTCCTTCATTAGGAAGCAAACTTCTCTCTCTTAATCATCTTCTTAAAAAAACATATTCACTGGATATTTAAGAATTTGAAAATCCTCTCTCTTATTCTCTTTATGCTTGACTTTTAATCCATTGGCACGAAATTAGACTTTCTTTTAGTAGAAAATACCTCCTTTTTAACAATGCCACAATATTCATTTATTATGCATCACATTATCCTCTTATTTTGTATTATTTGTATTTTCTCTTTCTTTTTTCCATTGGGGCTCCTTGGACCCCAAGAAACTCTAATATTTCAAAATCCTTTTTAGTGGATACTCATTATTCTTCTAGATGCATCTATATCCATTATTTCTCATATCTTATTTATATCTTATTAAAATATCTCTTTTCGAGGATTTCTCTTTATCTCTCTTTTTATTTTTCTTTTTAGAATTTCTTCTAATATTAGAAACCTTATGGATAAGAAAATCCACTAAAGATGACTCAATCATACCTCTTTCCACTTATTTTCCACATTTTATCATTATCTCCAATTTCTTTCTTAATAAAGAAATATTTAATTGATCTTTTCTTTTCTTATTGCATTATTTTTGCAACTTTGGACTCCTTGGAACCCAAGAGGCACGAAATCCACCTTTGGATAATATTCCTTTGCCTTCTAGAGGTTTTGTAACATCTATCTCAAGAAAACAAGATTAACTAATGCGGAAGCGTTCACTAAGCAGCGGATTACCAAAAATCACTAAAAATTAAAACTTTTTGTGAAGAGATATTTAAATGGTAAAGCTTTTTCATAAAGCAACATGATAAGTTATTTACAAACTGATCCATCAGTATATCTCTGTAAGGTCGTATCTCGAGGTTACAATCATCAACTACCATGTTAACTATATAAGGCAAGATACAAAAATCTCGAGGTACTGGACCAAAAACTCGAAAGCACTAACTATTACTCCGAGGACCTAAGAGTACAGAGACGACACATAGGACTCTATATACAACTATACATGTCATGACAGCCAATGTCTCCACCTGAGACTTCACTGTTGTCTCTGCTGCTACTGCTGTTCTTTACCTACTGAAGGATTCCTATCTCCTCGTCCACGCCCACCTAAAAATGTGGTTCCCACAGGGGTGAGACAATTATAAAAATTGCCCCAGCGAGAGTTATAACTCTCCTCCAGTAGCATTGTTATTGCAACTTAAGAAGATAAATATGAATGGAAGAATCATATTTGTATAGCAGCAGATATTTTAATGTCTAACAGATTAGAACATTATTCTATATCAGAAGCATTGCAACTATAACTTGATAGAATCAACATGTCAGTTATCCTTTAAGTAATATAAAGAACATGTATAACATCTATTCAAACTACAGAATCATTACCACAGCTTTAACTCTCTTCAGGATTAGATCATATATCTAAAGCATGGTATTATCATTGTGGAGTCATGGCCCGTAGCCATATTCTTTTCATAAAGTGTTGGGATCTTAATCCCTCAATTCACCATTGGAAATTCTCATCCTTTCACAATTTCAATACCCTAACCATGTGATTCTGGGTGTTTAAACCCTTAGCTCATCACCTGAGCATTGTTACCACTTCCTTAGGTAACTAACACCTTTAGGTCATTTGACCAAGGTAAGTATGATACTTGATGCCTATTAACTCTCTTGCTACCTCTTATCAGACAACAAGATATATTATGGCACACAAGGCCCAATAAACACATTCAAATTAATAACATATCACAACGCATACCTGGCTATGCCCATCATCTCATGATACCTGCATGGTTAGCACATATGATAGCAGCACATCAATTATTTATCAACATCATGCAAAAACAATGTATTAATAATTCAAGGGTATTACCCTTAATCCTTTACCAGGATTAGGATTTCCATCACACATCTCATGTATCATTCATCCAATCATATTGGACTTATATCACAACAAGGTATACCAGTATTTGGGGTGTTGGATATGATATCTATCATATCTTGATGTCTCACTTCCCTCAACACCATTAACTTTCTTAAGTTCACATACTTAGCTTGTATTAGGGTATTACCCATCCTAATACTTTATGCACCAGTTTATCACATTCATCATGTAAAGTAGTGATCAATTGTCACTTACTTGGAATATACAACTATTGCCAATACTATGGATTCATACATAAGTCAGGAATTAATAAAAAGACCATGTTAGGTCCTATTCAAAACAAACTCTAAGTCAAACATAGAGTACGACGACCGTGCAACCAAAAACGGCCGTGCTAAGGGAAGCCACCACGACTGTGCTACCTTGCACGGTCGTGCAAAGTGAAAATACCACGGTCGTACTACCTAACATAGTCGTGCTATAGGAGTTCACCTCTTGAATCATATTCAAGCATGAATTCTATTCTCTTATTAGGGAATTATGGTTTCACATACCATTTCCCTTCATTAGAATAGGGATTGCATATAGCATCACCCTTCATTAGGGTTTCATATTATATTACCCATAATTAGGATTTACTACTCAATCCCCATTAGGATTTGTCATAGAATCACCCTCAATTAGGGCTTTACATGGATACACCTTCAACTAAGGTTTGAGTTCAATAACCCTGTCAATTAGGGTTTGTGTTCATGTTTAGGGTTTCATGATCTCTTTGCTTAAGGATCATAACCCTTAATCATCACATGAATCATATTCATGTATGAATTCATACTATCAACTTCTCAACTTGATTAGGTCATATCAACCCTTCAGTCAAGTATATACAACTATGATTAACATACTGTACCAAGTCATTGATCCTATAAGCAATTAGGGATTCATCCCTTAATTGGCACTTAATTACTTAGGTACTATTAGAGTTTCAACCATATATACCTTCATTGATTATCATTACTAATCATTATTGGATCAATAGAACATTAATCATCTTAATTCTCAAAGATTCAATCACATTGGACCTCCATTACATAAGGTATCCAATTGAATTAGGGTTTAGAATCGATGATTCAACAACACTCATCAATGCAAGATTGTTTACTTTGAAACTTTTGAACCATCATCCAAATTGAGTATGACCTGACCCCAAACGGTCTTGAGGTCATTTGGATGACCTCCAAACGGTCTTGAGACCGTTTTCCCATCATATCACTCAAATCCAATTCAACCAATTAAGGTTTGGATCATTGGATTGATCACCAAAACAACAATTGATTACACTTTAACTTAATAACATTGGATCATCAATTGCTTAACCATACTCACCCCTAGACCTCCAAACGGTCTTGAGTGACCTCCAAACGGTCTTGAGACCGTTTGGATGAGCTCCAAACGGTCTTGAGACCTTTTGGCTCATCCAACCCTTGGATTCTAGTGAAATTCTATCAAGGATTGGTCTATCGAGTTGATCAACAAATCATCACTTAATTGTAATATGATTTGGTACCTTTGGACCTTCAATTGGTCAACTATACTTAACCCCAGACCTCCAAACGGTCTTGGGTGATCCCCAAATGGTCTTGAGACCGTTTGGGTGATCTCCAAATGGTTTTGAAACCGTTTGGGCCAATCAACCCAAAACATCATCTCATTCACTTGCAAAATCAGTATTTAGCCGATTAGGGTTCATACCACATCTTTGGATCTTCAAACACATATCCATACTTCACCCTAGACCTACAAACGGTCTTGGGTGACCCCCAAACGGTTTTGAGACCGTTTGGGTGATACCCAAACGGTCTTGAGACCGTTTGGGCTAATCAACCCAAAACCTCAAATTAACTCATTGGAATTTCAGCACTAATTTCAATTAGGGTTTGCCCAATGGATTAGCCTTCAACTCATGCTTCCTTGAGAATTAACCCCTCAAATTTGGTGAGTTATTAACCAACATAATTAGGAACAGGAATCCCAAACGGTCAATGCTTGGTCAACTCACTCAAACGGTCTTGAAACCGTTTTCCCAAACAGGTCAAGTTAATCAGGTCGAAAATCAGCATTTAATTCAATTCGATTTGCCTAATTGATTGGCCTTCAACTCTCGATTCCTTGGGAGTTAATCCCTAAATTTTGGTGGGTTAAAAGCCTACATAATTAGGAACACAATTCCCAAACGTTCAATGCTTGGTCAATCATCTCAAACGGTTTTGAAACCATTTTCTCCCAAATGGTTTCAAACCGTTTGCCCTTAAATGGTTTGCTGAAACCGCATAACCAATAAAATTAAAACGATTTGGAGTAGCTATCAAAACTGTTTGGCTTGGTAATTTTATTTGGATAAGCATCTAGGATGATGTCATCATCCCATTCCTTCGAACAACCAAGAACAACAACCGTTCTTGATGGAAATTGCAGCAAAGAAACAAGAGTGTAGCAATTTAAAGAAAACAATCAACAAAGTATAGAGAATTGATGCAATATCAATGATTAAGGGTTTGAGTTATAAAACCCACCTAAAATCTGATCTCCAAGCTCCAAGCTACACGTCTCTAATGGTAGATGAAGCTTCTCTAACTATTCCAAGGCTCAACTTCAAGATTTGGAGTGAAATGATCGGCTAGAATTGAAGATTGAGTGAAGAAATGAAGGAATTATACATTGTTTTATGATTTTCACCATGAAATCATGAAGAATGAAGATCAAAGGCTTACCAACAGGTTGGGGACGTGCTCCCTGCTGTCCTTAGCCTTTTTGGTCGGTTTTGAAAGCAAGGAGAAGAAGTGGGGTCGTAAAAGCCTTTCATTTGGCTTGGAAAAGGTACTTTTATAAGAAAATTGAGGAGAGAGAAGATACTTTATAAAAGTCTTTTAATTTCAAAATTGTTGCCACAACTTCCCCCTTGGTTTCTTGCATGAAAGGGCATCTCTATCCCCACCGAACTCCCTTCCATTATCCATGAATTAAGGGAAAAGAAAATAAGCACCTTAATGCTTATTATATTAATATCCCATATGTGAGTGGAAATTACTTTCCTTTATAATAAGGTGAGTGGAGTTTCACCTCCTTTAGATATTTTCGTTCCTTATCTTGGCAAAAGAAAGTCCATCCTTATTAAAAATCAACCAATAACATTTTGGTTGAAGGCCAATTAATTAATACATTCATTTTTGCCCTAAATTGGATTAGGGTTTCACTTAGGATTAAATCTTAATTATTTTAATATCAAGATTCTCTCTCCTCCATCTTAATTCAAATGAGAAGTAACTCTCATTTTCTTTACTCTACATGATGCCAAGAAACATTAGGGACTTTATTGAAGTGGTAATTTGCATATCAAACCCTAGGTTTTGGGTAAATTGCACATTACACCAAAACTAGGTTTTAATGCACAACATTGCTTTATCAGCTCTTTCTTGGTATTCAGGCTTCCATAAGCCATACCTCAACATCATATTCACTCTCATTATGCTTCAACACATGAGGAACATATTATCATGCACAATTTGCACATAAACCCTTCAACTTGGGTAATTTGCACATTAGTCCAAAATAAGCAAACATTGATTCAACATTGTCCAAACAGGACCAAAATTGAAACATAAGTTCCTCATAAGCCCTAATTACTTTTCCCAAGATATAATTAAGAATCTACTCAACCTTATTAGGCAAAACCTATAGAGTTAATTCATAACCCAGGTCAGGGATGTTACAGGTTTCTACATCTTTCTTTTCTCCTTCTCTTATGCACTTATTTAATAATGGAGTTTCTTTTGTATTTTCCTTATTATTGGGCCCAATAGCCAATAAAGCCCACAAAACAACCAACAAGGCTATTTTAAACGAAATCCTTTTATTCAAAACAAATTATATCATTATTTGTTCAAATATCTTTAATAGGAGAAATTACATTTCTCACCAAAAGAACCCAAAAATTGGGGTTTTAACATCCTTCCCCTCTTATAGGAATTTTGCCCCCTAAAATTCCACCAGGCACACAAACAAACAAGATAAGCCTTTCTTATGTCCATCATGGCTCCCATGTGGCCTCACCCTTTCCATGGTTCTTCCCAAGAACCTTCATCATCTCGTATTCTTTCATTTGAGTTCTCTCTCACCTTGGTATATCGTACCCTCATAGGTGACTCAGGACATTTCAGCCTCTCATAAAGCTGAATAGGTTCAGGGCTCAGCACATGGCTTGGGTACCTCACATAGTGCTCTAGATCAGACTCATGGAACACATTATACATCATGTTATCCTGAGGGGTTTGGCTAAACATAACCATCTCCACTAATCCATCTCAAATGGACCCATGCAACCAGGACTCAACTCTCTTAGCTATAACTTAGAGGGGTCAGATTTCACATCACATACTCTTCCACAGTGAACTGTATGTCAGTCTGCTTTGCATCAGCTCATGACTCATGTCACCCCTGGGCTCTCTTTCAGCCATTGCATGATCAAATCGACTTCATCTGCACACACTATGGTCCTTTTCTGACCTTTGTGAGGTCCCTTCACCAACATCATCTTAATGAAGTGGTGACCAAAACAACCTCCCTTACAGAGCTCCTTTACATCCCAATACTGGCTATGGTGGTTATCATCACATCTTGTAGAGGACAAGAACTGTCTCTATGTATCACCCTGAACAAGAACACATGCTCTTATCAAACCCTCTAGTTTGGATTATACTAACCATTAGTTAGGGGTGATAAACTGTACTAACATCAAGTTCTTCATGTACCTACTTCCACCGCATGGAAGTGAATCTTTAGGTTATACTCAAGAACATTTGAACTCGCATCATGGTGTAGTTGAACCATCTCTTTCTCATATGTAGTTCAACTGGATCCATCCCGTGACAACATTCTTTCTTTCTCATGTCATCTAGGTAAGGCGATCTACCATAACCCATTTTGCATCTTGACCTTCCTTGGTCTAGGGGAGACTTACCACAACAACCATAGTGATCAACTCCCAATCCCCCTCAGGGATTCTTCATCCTCTATACCAACTCAGTGGGTTACTGGTGCTCATCCTTCACCTCCTGGCTTGCATGGCGACAAGACACATGCAACTTCATCTTAAGCATCCAAAGTACTACTATCACTTACTATCTTAGTAGTACCACGGTGTATGATGATCTTAAAATCATGATCTCCTGTATGTCATGATTCCTCAAGATTGATTCCTCGGAAACCCTAAACCACTCTAGTCGGGTTTCATCACCTTCTTTTCCAAAGAAGTGCATCTGAGGTTCTACAACCATCCTTTCACTACAAAAAATATATGTTTTAACTACAATTATTCTAACTACATATATTACATTTATAGTTAAAAGATATATTCACTACAAATTGTAATATTGTAAACAAAATAAATATAGTTATTTTTAATAACTACATATTGACTACAAATTTCAACAAATACAAATTTTATAATATTACAAATCCTCTCCCCCTCTCACTCTCTTTCGCGTATAAAAAGTATGCCCAAAATACAAATTTTAAGCACGCCGACTCCCCCTGTTTTAGATTGACGTGACGAGTATTCCCTCTCCTTCCCAAATCATGCCACAATCAGATTCCGATGCCCCCAAATCCTAAACTCCTTCTGTTCCTCATGTCCATTGGAGGTCCATAGTCTTCATACCCCAAGCACCCGTCCAGTCACACGCCTTTATCTTCCCTCCTCAAGAACCCTATCAATCGACCTCTCACCCTCTCCCCCACCCTAAACCCCATTTTGGGCCCTTCCTAATATTCACATCCTATTTCCATTCAAGTTCCAACAACGGATGAAGGATCACAAGGAAGCCTAGAATCACCTACACGCTTTGTAAGCTATCTTCAAGCATCTGAAGACACATTGTATGCAGCGACTCACTCTCATACGAAATAAATAGAAGCCATGGTTTCCCCTCTTCCTTTTAGAGATGGGTTTCTTTATCACTGTGTTCCTATACGACCACTATAGTTTGAGTGAGTCTAGTTGCTCTGTTATCTTTCACAATCTTACTTTATTAGTTTGGAATGCAGAAGATATAGTTGACTTACATTGAGAAACAAGCCAAATATATTCCAATAGCTGATTAGGTACCTCTTTTGCCTACAATTAATAAACTAGAATTGTCAAAAGATGCCTTGTAATATCTAGCGCCAATGCTTTAAATAAAAATGATGTGTATAATTACTTTATGCTTTCTCTAGAACATTAGCATGGAAACCTTTGACTTGTACCCGTAATCTTGTAGTTTGACGTGTTAGGCACCTAGATGGAATATTTGTGCTGCTATCCGTAATGTAATTCAAATATTCACTTTGCAACTCACTGTAGTAAGTCTACTCAATATCAATGCTAGTTTGATCAACAAAACAACTGCTACGCTCACCTTGTAAGCATGGTGAAATGGAAATGAGTGTCTTTTGACAAGGTACTGGTATCTGACACTAAGATGGATTTATAAGAACATAACCCATGAATATATTTGGGGAGACAATCCCTACAAGTTCCAAGAATATGTCACCATCTATTCTTAATAAATTGTCAATCCTAAATCTAACACAATATAATCATAGCAAAACAATTCTTTGATAATTTGTTGTGATATAAAATTCCATAAACTCGTGTTACAAACTTACTGAACTTTTAACAATCCTCTAAATTAGTAAAATCTAATTAGTACTCATTTTGTTCTTCAGTCTCACATATCCTGCTTAAAGTGAACTGGATGATGAATGGTTTGAGGTTGTATACCTTTGTTTATTAGAATTGCAAATTTTGTGATATACAAAATAAGTCTATTAGTATGAGGACCACGTTTTAGCTAATGAAACACATGCTCATAATGCCTTTAGAAAATCCAAACATGAAGAAACTAACTTTTTTTGTAATTTTCCATATGCTGGCTAAGCGTTCTTAGTTAAATTGACCTCATTCTGATTTTCAACCATGCCAATAACTTTTACTTCTAAAGAATCCTCTTGAAAATATGTAGTGGAGTAAATGGTTAGATTTGAAGCATATATTGCACGTTTTTCAAATAAAAAACTTACTACAATAGCTTAATGCCATCAATCGTTTTTTTCACTATTCTAAATTGGGGCCATGGTTTTCCATGTGACAACTAGATTTGCTCAAGTAGTTCACTATAATTTTATTAGACAAATTATGGGTGTTAGAAGTTTAAATCTTGACATTTCCTAATAATTTGATTGGTGGCTATGTAGTTATGCTTTTATCCCCATTCTACTATCCTTGATGTAACTATAGCATGCAGACCATAAAAAGACCTAAAATCTATCCAGACCCATGAATTAGGTAATTTACATATAGTTAGCATCGAAATTAGTGACAATTTTTCTTAAGGCACTCTCATTTGTTTGGAGTAGCTTTTCAAGAAGTGTCGTCTTACTTCTTTTGACTGGGCAAGTAAAAAATATTCTAATTTTGAACTCTAAAGGTTGAAATGGTCTTAAATATTGGTTGTTACTTGCTAATGTTGGAAGCTTGCACGTTAGAACACAACTTATGACTGAATAAGGTGGAACCTATAAATATATGAATTGTTTATGTCATGGGTTATTATAGGAACAATTTAGTGAAATGTAACTTATTTACTATGTGATTTTACCCTCCAGGTGGTTTTCATTCTTAGGAAGATATCACAATTGGGGATTGGATTTCTCCAACTGAGGCCTTAGAGGAATTTAGGGAAGGAATTATTCCATGTGTTGAATCATGCAAGTATAAATAAATATCTAAATCACAATATATATATATATATATATCAAGTGAAACTTTGTGTTCACAATTGGTCATTGGTTTTGACAATGACAGTTTTCCAAGAGACTACATGCCGGTATATCTTCATTCTTTAGGCGCTATTTCTATATCTAGTTACTAGTTGTCACTTATTCTTCATGTATGCACAAAGAAGTTTGATTGTTCATGTCTACTAATTACATACTGGATCCATTATTCATCAATTATCTCCCTCCTTTATCAATGAATAGTCCAATTAGTGTTTCTGTTTCCAAGGCTACCATAGTAGAGGTTGCTAGAGGATTGTCTGTAGTAAACATGTAAGAACTAAATCATTTCTTACCATCCCTATTTAGTTTCTAAGGTGAGCCTATTTTTTCTTATTTGGTGACAACCTTTATTTTCAAATGATTTAGTCAATCATAAATCATAATTCTTTCTTTGGACACCATATGATTTTATGTTGCTCTAGTTAGGAAGATGGTCGAAAGATGCAAGTTAAACCAACTACATAAGTAGTACATAAACAATTCTCTATGTGTGTAAGTGTTATTTAGCTTTGTTATTTTCTTGCTATATATATTTGAGATTCAGATCAATTTAATGCTCAACAAGTTTACCAATTTTAATAATGACTATATTGTTTGAGCATCAGCAACATTAGCACACATAGGCTAAAACTATTTTGATTGAGTGCTATATGTTGGCTAAGTTCTTTTAAAAAAAAACATTACTTTATAGCTTTCTAAAAGCTCTCAACAAATTTTCTAGTTAATGGGAGATGGATTTGAGCATGAGACCTAGCCCTTCATTTTTTATTCGACAATTTGACCTAGTCCACACAACTAGAACTATGTGGGTGTTAGTTTCTGGTGTCTTGTTGGTGTTTTCAATCAAAACAAATAAGTCCTTCTCTTAGACTGAGGTAGAGTGAGGACATGGGGAGGAGAAGATTTTGGAGCACTTGGAAAGACACCAAGATTCTCTTCAAGCCAAGATCTATAGACTTGCAGTCATAATTCATAGGTTTTTCATTTGAATTCTCATCACTAGTACTATTCTCATCATTTTTGTCCTCATCTAGTATGATTGAGCATTCCAGTAGAGCATCAATAACTGTTGTGATAGAAAATTCGCATCATCATTAGTGTATATAATCTTCATCATGATTCATATTTGTTCCACTTATATTAATAAGGATCCTTTTGGATTTGGCAACAAGAACTACTAAAGTGATAATTTGAATGATGAATCGGAGCTAGAACTAATATTAATGGAGAGATGTCTGAGAATGAGTTAGCAGACTTAGTTTGTTCTAGCCAAAGTGGTAATGCCTCTCATTTTCATATGGAGCATACTGAAAAAGCATATGGTCATGGCACAAATGCCCTCCCAATAGAGATAGTGGACACAATAGAGCATTCCCTAGGACTAGGATTGGAAAACAATGAGGCGTCTTCTATATCATCAGATTTTAGAATACCACTAGGCCTCTTTTCTCCTTTTCTTTTGGGTAAGTCTTCCTTTTGTAGTTACCTATGTTTAGTTAGCTGGACTGACATGTAAATAGACTATTTCTTCTCTACACTTGTTTTTAAGAGTAAAACTATTACTGCTACTGTACCAAAAGGTATCATGAACGGCTACTTGAAGAACTTATCAAGAATCTTACTTTCCTAAGAAAAGGATATGGATTCATTATATTCAGTAATTTGTCAATCCTTACAGCCAACTCAACAACCCACATTGCATTGACAACAATGTCATTAGCAAAATATATATTTGATGAGTTGTCTCCACATAATTAGAAAAGAAATCAGTTTTTTATCATTAAAAAATCCAAATGATCAAATTGAAATATAGAATCTTCTAATCCAATCTGTTTATAATCAAAAGGATCCCTCCATTATTCAATGCACTAGAAACTTTAATGTGGTCATGCCCACTCAAAATAGGTCATAGTATATTAAATGTGTAATCAAAGAATTTTATGCTGACAAGAATTTTATGTTCTTCTTGTGATGTGTGTTGCATCAAAACTACTGTAGAATGTGTTTGTGAAGACATTGTCATAGAACTGCAAATCTGAATTCAAATGGTCTTTGTAACCACATTTCTCTAGTCAAATAGGTGCAAGTAAAGTAAACCATGGGTTGCTTATTGTTTATGTTTTGTCATACTTTCACTACAAAAAGTATATGGAATTTTCAATTAAATATTGGTTGCAAAAAGCTATTGGTGACATGATTCAATATATAGTCATATATTCTCTAGATTTTCTATTCATTGTTGGTTAATCACTTGCAGGGAGTGTTGCTAGTAGACTTATATTGGATGCTTCATAGACCTGAAACAAAATTGTGTTTGTCAAGCCATGAACTTTTTCTATAGGGAAGTTCATGTGAAATGTTATTTAGCCTATTCACAAGCACAATATCCAAAAGGTCTTAAGATTCTATATGCTTTAGCAACCTACCACACTATTACTTCCTGGTTGTATCTCATGCTCTAATCTCTTCAAAAGGAATGCAAACTATATATTTTGAGTATCTCAACTAACATATAGAGAAAAGGAAAAACAATTCTAGAAGAAATGTTTGAATCAGATTGAAACAAGCTGAGTTATATTTCTTCTACAAAACTTCTGCTCTCTCACCAATAATTAAGGTACCACCTGAAGACTCATTTATTAAGTCTTGTATTGCAGTCATGACTGAAATGTTTACTTTTTGCTAATATAAAAGTAAATAAACTTGGGTTTTGTTGATTTTTTATACCATTTTAATGGACATATTAATCATATATAGGGAACCACTAACAATGAGTACATGTTGCAATGAGAAATCAAAGTGAACCACTAGGTCCATAAGTAAATGAAAACCCACAATGTTTGGCTTCTGCTATTAATCCACTCAATAACTACCATCAGTGGAGTAAGTTCTCTGGGATCGTAGTATAGAGGTGAACCCTTCCGCAAATTCATGATGATTAGGTAATACAAAAAAATATTTCTATCAATTACATAGAAGCTTGCCCTGATATAAGTCGTGTGATAGAACAAAAAGTTTTGATTTATGATTCAGCAGTTCATTTTCTCTATCATATCAAGTTTCATATGGTGTGAAAACATTTCACTAGTCTCCATTGTTGGATCCTAGATGGGTGATTAGATGCTCTAGAGAGGGGTGAATAGAGCTGAAAGCACTTAAAACAAAATTCATTAAACCTTCAAGATATATGATAAGATAAGGTTGCTAAATAGGTAATTTGAGTGCAACTAAATCATGCATAGCAAGGACAAGAGAGATTGAACATGCACCAATTAGACAAGGTATTTAGAGTGGTTCCACACTTCAAACTAGAAGTGTGTCAGTCCACTTGCCTAGAGAGGTCAACCTCTAGGACTTCAAACAATTGCACTCTTATATTCATTAATAAGACATACAATACATGACCAACAAAGGAGTTACCTATCCAATACAAAGAGTCTTCAACCTTACCAAGGACTTACCCACTTTGCAAGAGTCTTCAGCCTTCTCCAAGGACTTACCCACTCTTGCACAAGTCTTCGGCCTTGCAGGAATTACCCATTGTTCTTGGATCTTCGGCCTTTGACTTCACCTTCACTCGGATAAGCTTTCCACCAAGGTCTTACCTACTTGAGCTTGAGTCTTTTGCCTTCTCCAAGGGCTTACCCACTCTAGCTCCAAGTCTTCTGCCTTGATCTTCACCAAGGGACTCCTTCCCTTATTCTTCTTCACCTCTCTTGGACAAGAGAGAGAACCTTCATCTTTATGATTGCAAATGAGAGGTGGGGAGGTTGTGGAAGTGAGAGCCTCACAAGATATACAAATAGGACTAGCTCTCTTACAGATTTCCTACTCACTCTAATGGATGTAGCAAGTGATTAAGCTTAGAGAGAGAGAGGAGGCTGTAGGAAACACTCAAATATAGAATAGGAACCTCACAAAGAGTTTGCAATGAATGCTCAACCTTGGAATGAAGCCCAAGGCATCCTATTTATAGCTGGGGATGCCTCTTAGCCTTTGGGAACACTTGTGAACAAAAACTAGCCATTTTTTGGCTTGCAACGGATCTATTTTCACTTGTTGCAACTCCACAACGGCTAGAAACACTTTTTTGCACTTTTCCGTATAGTGCAATCGGTCGAGTTTCTATAAGTGTAACTCGACCGATCAAGTAACAGGAAAACCAATATTCAGTTGATCGGTCGAGTTTGTCCTGAGGAAACTCGACCGACCATCTCAACTGGAAATGGCCTGCTACCCGATCGGTCGAGTTATGTGGGTGCACAACTCGACCGATGCAATCTTTAGAAAATCGACCAAGGTTGATCGGTCGAGTTTCAGGGTGGGAAACTTGACCGAACAAGTGCCTGTAATTGATTTTCAAAGTTGCATTAAAAGTGCTCTAATATTCGATCTAAGTGTTCCTGATATTTTTCTAAGCTTAATTACAAGTCATACAATCATTACAAGTGATTTACAACATGATTCTAATGGATATACATCATATTACAAAAACGTCCACTTGTATGACTTTGACTTGTCTTTTCTCCAATTTGAGATGCGCAAGTTAGGGAAATTGGAGTGTGTCTATACCTAATCTGAAAACACCCAAGTAGAGGCATTAGACACCAATATGTGGAATGGTTAGTCATCATCAAAACACGGGTTTAGTCAATTTAGACGTGAGTCAACATTGACCTAATTGACCTTGAGTCAACATTCTCCCCCTTTTTGAAGATGACAAACCATTCCATAAATGTATTGAAAGCTTTAAAGTAAAGTCATACCTTTGGAGAAACCTAGGGGTTTCAATAGAATTGAGTTCATATGCTCCCCCTCAATTGATGCGCATGGAGTTTTCATACTTCCCCTCAATTGATGCTATTTCTCCTGTATGGTTAGCTTTCAAAACATTTAGAAACTATGTCTTCTACTCATATATGTCTACACATATATGTCTCCTCCCCTTTACCTTCTCCCCTTTCATGGACATACTTCTCTTCTTCATGTAAGACATGCCTTCTTCCTCTTTTTAAAAGAAGACATACCTTTCTCCCCCTTTGTCATTTCAAAAAGGTGGGGGTATGAAGAAAAAAAGAAACATCACTTGTTAAAGAGAAAGGAGATAATACAAATATATACAAGGAGAGTAGAAGAGAACAGATAGGGTCTTGTCCAAGCATAGAAAGAAAAGCAAGTTAAAGCATATACTTGAACAACCCAAAAATGCAAGATAAAGTGCTGCAGAAAAATAATAAATCACAATTTTGACCCTCAAGATGATGGAATTTGACCAAAAACCATCGGAGCTCATGGCAAAGCGATGAGTCTTGCTCAGAAGGGTGTTTCTGCATAAAAAACACTATACTTGCAGCAAAAACTGAAATTGGAGCAAAACCTGCATAAAATCCAAAAATACTCCAATTTCGACATATAATTAGCTCTATGTGCCCTGCATCACAATGTTATGCAAACAACTCAAGATAGTAGATATGCAATTCAAGGAACAATCTTGAGCATGTATGAGATAAGATACAAGCATAACATATAGATGATCAAAGATGGCAATTTGTAAACAAGGTTAGAACTACATGTATATGAACTACTAGTAGATGATATCACAAGTTAGGACTACTAGTAGGATCTAGATCATAGCAAGAGATACTAAAAGATACACAAGATAAAGCAAGCTATGAGTAGATATAGAGATATATCCAAACCAAGAGATATGCAATTTTAGAAGCATGAGAGGATATAACTCACTATATATATGTATCCTTACCATAAGATGATTACCCCTAAGAACCTCAAGGTTGTATCAAAACAAGATATACACCGAGATAGATGTAGAAAGTTAGAGTACAACGGAAGCGATTTTAGACACAACCAAGAGATCCAAAGAGATCATCATCAAAACCTGCAAAACAACTCAAAGCAAGTAATTGCAAGATATAGATATACCAATTTAGAGCAATTAGAGAGATAGAGTTGTAAGCAAGATAGGCAATTTAGAACATGGCAATATGCATATATAAAGATACCAAGGGAGTGCCAAAGAATAAGGCTATTGGTTGAGAAAATCTAGTTTAGAGAGAAATTCTCATCCAATAAGCCAATTGTGTATTCTGTGCACAGTGTTATTGGTCGAGTTATGTGCATTGGCAATTCGACCGATGACAACTGCTGGCAACACCCATTGGTGCCTATCGGTCGAGTTTCAATAGGGCAAACTCGACCGACAGAGCAGTTGTCAAAAAGCATATATATATCATAAAAACACATTTAAAGGCATGCTAAAAATACAAACCATATCCAAACATGTCTAAGCAAGTTAGTAATGCACTATAGAAGCATTAGAAATAGTTTTTGAGCAAGAGTGTGAAGAGAAACACAAAATACCACTTTTGACTCAAAAACCATATGTATAGTGCACACTAACTTGACAAAAACAAGTTAGAAATGGTTATAAGCAAGAAAACATTTACCTTTGTTCTTACCATTCCTTTTCCACTTGTTGTCACCCTCTACACATCTCACCTTTCTTCTTTTATGTGGATTGACAAGTCAATTTGCAATTCAATAGCTCAAGTCAATCCATTTGCAAGTACCTACAAGAAGAAAGATGGAATGGTCCCCAAATCATGTTTTTGGGTCCGGAGGGGTTAGTTTTGCAACCCAAATCCTATTGCTCTTGGGTGCTTTCCTAAAAGGACAACAATTAGAGTAATGACCAAATTCATTGCAGTAGTTGCATGTGCCCATAGTCTTGGAACTAGAGGATTCTCCATGGAATATTGGAGGTCCTTTATCTTTGTTGTTCCCTTGACTACTATCATACCCTAAACCATGTCTACCAATTTGTTTAGTAGTATTGTGTAGGATATCATTAAGGCTCTTATTACCAACTAAGAATCTTTGCAAAGATGATATCAAACTATCATTATCATGCTTAAGAGAAGCAATAGTCGAAGACAATTGATTAATATTATCTCTAGCATGTAAAAGATCATTTTCTAAGCAAAGAGATTTAGATGAATAAGAATCTCTATCAATATGAAGAGCAACAACATCATTCTCTCTATTTGTAGAACTAGAACAAGATTCATGCCCATTGATTTTAGCAAGCAAGGAGGCATTTTCTATTTCAAATTCATGCAAAACAAAATCTTTGTCCTTGTTTTCAGATTTAAGAACATCAATGTCATGCATGAGAGAATCAACAATTAAAGTGAGCTCTTCATTAGAACTAGGCATGAGAGGTTGAGCTTCTAGAAATTTAATCTTATCAAGTAAACTAGCATTTTCAAGTTTAAGAGAGTCTACTTGACTAAGAAAATCATTTTTATCAATAAGCAAGCAAGAATTAGCATATTCAAGATCATCTAGTTCTATATGCAAATTATCAACAATTTTAGCAAGCTTTTTTCTTTTTCTTTTTAGAAGACTTATAAGAGGCACAAATGTCATGAATAATAGCAATTAAAGATTCTTTATCTAAAGAGTCTAGATTTACCTCACTTGAGTCTTCACTTGTTGATGCTATAAGGGCAAAATGGCATTCCCCTTCATCACTAGAGCTTGAGCTTGATCCTTCCCTTGAATCTTCACTTGAGCTTGAGTTGGAGGAGCCACTTGAGCTTGATTGCCATTTCTTCTTGTGAAGATGGGTCTTTTTGCCTTGTGGGCAATCTTCCTTGTAGTGACCCTTCTTCCCACATGTGAAGCACCGTGTGGAGGAGGACTTGCCTTTGTAGAATCTACCCTTGGAGTACATGGCATCTTCTTCAACTTGAGAGGATGGAGAAGCTTGACCAACAATAGCCTTGATTTGAGCTTTGATTTCAGCCTTCTTCATTCTCTTGAGTTCTTTCTCCTCTTGTCTTTCTACTTCCTCCCTCTTGTTAAGTGTGGCTTCATGTGCTTGTAGATTTCCAATGAGCTCTTCAATAGGAATATCCCTAAGAGACCTTGCTTCTTCAATAGAAGTCACCTTGGATTCCGACCTCTTGGGGAGAGTTCTAAGTATCTTTGAGTTGATCTCTCCACTAGACATAGGATGTCCTAGAACAGCAAGACCATTCAAGATGGTGTTGAGCCTTGAGTACATGTTGGCTATGCTCTCCTCCTTTCCCATCTTGAAGTTCTCAAGCAACCCTTTGAGCATGTAGACTTTGCTTTCCTTCACTTGATCAGTCCCTTCATAAGTGATGCAAAGCTTTCTCCATACCTCATAGGCCATCTCACAAGAGGAAATCCGGTTGAACTCGGTGGGGGTCATGGAGGCATATAGGATGTGCATGGCTCTAGCTTTCAAAGTTGCTTTCATCAAGGTGGCTTCATCCCATTCTTCAATATTTGTCTTTGGTAGAATGTATGGGCTGTTCACCATTTGCCACATCTCGAGACTTGATCCTTGGATGTAGAATTGAAGTCTTCTTCTCCAATAGAGGAAGTTGCTCCCATCAAAGATTGGAAGGCTGGTCGAGAGTCTCCCTCCTAGGTAGTCACCCATCTTCTCCTACTTGTTGAAGTATGCTTGGAGAAGACCCGCTCTGATACCACTTGTTGGATCCTAGATGGGTGATGAGATGCTCTAGAGGGGGGGTGAATAGAGCTGAAAGCACTTAAACAAAATTCATTAAACCTTCAAGATATATGATAAGATAAGGTTGCTAAATAGGTAATTTGAGTGCAACTAAATCATGCATAGCAAGGATAAGAGAGATTGAACATGCACCAATTAGACAAGGTATTTAGAGTGGTTCCACACTTCAAACTAGAAGTGTGTCAGTCCACTTTCCTAGAGAGGTCAACCTCTAGGACTTCAAACAATTGCACTCTTATATTCATTAATAAGACATACAATACATGACCAACAAAGGACTTACCTATCCAATACAAAGAGTCTTCAACCTTACCAAGGACTTACCCACTTTGCAAGAGTCTTCGGCCTTCTCCAAGGACTTACCCACTCTTGCACAAGTCTTCGACCTTGCAGGAATTACCCACTCTTCTTGGATCTTCCGCCTTTGACTTCACCTTCACTCGGAGAAGCTTTCCACCAAGGTCTTACCTACTTGAGCTTGAGTCTTTTGCCTTCTCCAAGGGCTTACCCACTCTAGCTCCAAGTCTTCTTCCTTGATCTTCACGAAGGGACTCCTTCCCTTGTTCTTCTTCACCTCTCTTGGACAAGAGAGAGAACCTTCATCTTTATGATTGCAAATGAGAGATGGGGAGGTTGTGGAAGTGAGAGCCTCACAAGATATACAAATAGGACTAGCTCTCTTACAGATTTCCTACTCACTCTAATGGATGTAGCAAGTGATTAAGCTTAGAGAGAGAGAGGAGGTTGTAGGAAACACTCAACTATAGAATAGGAACCTCACAAAGAGTTTGAAATGAATGCTCAACCTTGGAATGAAGCCCAAGGGGTCCTATTTATAGCTGGGGATGCCTCTTAGCCTTTGGGAACACTTGTGAACAAAAACTAGCCATTTTGTGGCTTGCAACGAATCTATTTTCACTTGTTGCAACTCCACAACGGCTAGAAACACTTTTCTGCACTTTTCCGTACAGTGCAATCGGTCGAGTTTCTATAAGTGTAACTCGACCGATCAAGTAACAGGAAAACCAATATTCAGATGATCGGTCGAGTTTGTCCTGAGGAAACTCGACCGACCATCTCAACTGGAAATGGCCTGCTACCCGATCGGTCGAGTTCTGTGGGTGCACAACTCGACCGATGCAATCTTCAGAAAATCGACCAAGGTTGATCGGTCGAGTTTCAGGATGGGAAACTCGACCGAACAAGTGCCTGTAATTGATTTTAAAAGTTGCATTAAAAGTGCTCTAATATTTGATCTAAGTGTTCCTGATATTTTTCTAAGCTTAATTACAAGTCATACAATCATTACAAGTGATTTACAACATGATTCTAATGGATATACATCATATTACAAAAACGTCCACTTGTATGACTTTGACTTGTCTTTTCTCCAATTTGAGATGCGCAAGTTAGGGCAATTGGAGTGTGTCTATACCTAATCTGAAAACACTCAAGTAGAGGCATTAGACACCAATATGTGGAATGGTTAATCATCATCAAAACACAGGTTTAGTCAATTTAGACGTGAGTCAACATTGACCTAATTGACCTTGAGTCAACATCCATTACCATTGTCATAGAGCCTCAATACCATAGGTTCCACTACCATTAAGGCTCCAGAGCTGAAGTAATAGGTATCAGTGGTATGGCTCAAATTATTTCTTTGATGAACAATGAATTCAACACATAATCTTCAGGATCCCCATCCACTATCTATTAGTTCGTAGCCATATTTAGGGATATACCTCATGATATTTTATTTCCTTTGATTCAGAGTGAATCTCTAGGATCTCCATTCGTCATCCCATGATGACAAGTTAGTTTATAATTTTAGACATGTACTCTAATAGAGTGATGGAATTAGAAAATTACTAGCCCAAGTTGTTAGTTGTAATATTATGAACTTCTTTAGTAGATGGGTTCAACTTTTCTCATCCTAGACACAACACTAGCATATGTATATGAGGGACATAGTGTAGGACAATATGACAAACTTCTTGAGAAAGTCGTAAGAGTTACTGACATCCAATTCTAGTTTCTCTTATTTTTAGAAATATTTTATCTACCTCAAAAGAAAATGTGATCAGGAGGAAAATGAAATATGTGATCTAGGATGAAGCTTAAGGTGGGATTGTGAGGAGTCTAAGCCTCATAATCTAATGAAATGCCTAATTCTACACCTACACTATATGAAATCTATATATATAATACCATGCATAATGAACCAATCTCAACTTTTTGATGCTTATTTGTAGATGTGACAATATCCTTTCGAGGACTAATACTAATGTTGGCATCTCATATTTTTCCATGTTTTATGAAAACCCTCCGTATTTTATTTGTTTCACATTTTTTTACAAAGTTTTCCTTTATTTTCTTTTCTCTGAGTCATACACATTTTGAATATCTACAAAATGTCATATTTTCCCTTGGTCCCGAAAATTAGGCTTACATGTTATCATCAATACTTTCTTGGAAGTTTTCCACATGGTCTGTGGCAATAGTTGATCTTGGCATCCTGTTCCTAAATCTTGGATAAGCAAACATGGGGAATAAAATGCTCTGAAGTATATGTGTTGGAATTTTGGACCTTCATTCTTTGATATACTTCCCAGACTGTGGACTGTCTAACATAAGTTATTAGGCCTCTAAAATCTGAAGGTCAACCTACTTCTGATGATTGGGAGCTACAAGCGATGATAGATAACCATATAGATGGACAAGCCTAGGTAACAATCCTCATGTACGCATTCTTAACATTTTACTTATGGTTTTTATTTATACTTGCACATACATATGTACTAGTCATTTAGAATCAGGACCGTGTTTTAGCTAATGAAACGCATGCTCACGATTCCTTTAGGTAATCCAAACATGCATAAACTATTCTTTTTGTAATTTTCCTTCAACTGCTAAGCAATTTTGGTTAAATTGACTTCATTCTTATTTTCAACCATCTCAATAACTTCTACTTAAAATTTCCTCTTGAAAAAAGTGTATTGGAATAAATGGTTATATTTGAAGAATATTTCTTGCAAGTATTTCAAGTAGAAAGCTCAATACAACAACTTTTAAATTGGGTTCATGGTTTTCCATGTGACAACTAGATTGCTCAAGTGTTCCATTATAGTTTTATTACACTACTTCATAGGAGCTAGAAGTGTAAAGCTTGACATTTCCTAATACTTTGATTGATGACTATGCAGTTATACTCTTATCCTCATTCCACTACTCCTTGATGCAGTTGTAGCATGCAGGTCACAGAAAGACCAAAAATCTATTCAGAGCCATGAATTAGGTAATTTACCTACAATTATCCTAGAAACCAGTGATAATCGCACAGAAGGCACTATCATTTTTTTGAAGTAACTTTTTAAGAAGTTCCATCATAATTATGTTGATTAGGAAACTAATAAATATTCTAAATTTTATACTCTTAAGGGTAGAAATGGTCTAGAATATTAGTCGTTACTTGTCAATGAAGCTTGCATGTTAGAACACAACTTATGATTGAATAAGATGGGACCTACAAATATATGCATTTTTATGATGTGCCTTATTCTTTAAAAAAATTATTGACATGTAACTTATTTACTGTGCAAATTTACCCTCCAGGTGGGTTTCATTCTTAGGAAGATAACACAAATGGGGGACTGGCTTTCTCCAACCAAGGCTTTTGATGAATTTAGGGAAGGCATTATCCCGTGTTGAAGAATCACAATATCTATCAAGATACTACCTACTGGTATATCTTCATTCTTTAGGTGCTATTTCTATATCTAGTCACTAGTTATCACTTGTTCTTCAAGTATGCATAAAGAATCTAATTATGCCTGTCGAGTAATTACATATGGCTTTACTTTGAAACTTACTTATACATGTATTCTAATGAACTTAGAAGATACTTATTGACTTTGTTGCACTCTACCTTTACTCACTTTCTCCTATGTACTGAAGGCAGTCTCTTCCAAATTGTTGTTGTGTGTTCAACTTGATGTCAATTATCTTTCAATATATTACATGACTCTATTTATTGATTTGTCGTCAGGAACTTGCATTTGTTGGATAGGTGTTAGTGGAAATTCATATTCATAAAGGAATGCACCTACCGAATCCATGTCATGACCTGCACATTCAAACAACTCAGACACATGTTGAGAAAAGTCACTTTGAAGATAAATTATAGGTTCAACAGGTCAGTAGAATTTATCCAAGACAATTAGGTAATATTGGGGATATTATCTATATGTCAGGCTAACCCACTTTAAGTTATCCATTTCATTTCCTAAATATAGAAATTCCCTACTGTTATCTTGGCTCATGATAAAAAAGAACTATATTTCTTGATTTCAAAAATGAAGAATTTTCAAAAAGTTATCTGGCCACCATATACATGCCTAGTTATGAAGATGACATAACAAACTAGTCAACTCTCATACACCAATATTGACTCAGGACTGACCTAGAAAGTCAAATAAATGATTACACTTAGATCCTTTGGTAATAAAATTCTTAGAATTCATAATCAATAATTTGGAAAGTTTCCAGACAAGATCCATAATCATATGATCCAAATGTCAGAGCACGGACCCTATAGTCAGTCACCCTGTTAATTCCAAAATGGTCACAACCATCCACGCCTAGTTGAATGATCTACATCATATATTTCAGATTTAAATTAAGATACATCTAAACCTCTATAAGTAAATAGTCATTGTTGATCATTTGCATCAACATCCCATTAATCGAACCATGTAAATTCAAGGTTGTTAATGAATGTATCCAGATCCCATAGTATTTTTAAGCCATTCAACCTGAATAGATCATCAAGCATGATAGTCAACTTCTAATTCTATAAATTACATATCTCTTGTAGTGATTACAATAGCTTTAATTGTATGTCTTTCATATTATAAAACGTGAATTAGATTGTTTTAATTGATTAAAGACTTAATCAAGGATCAATAATTAATTGTATGGATGGTTTTGCTATAATTCAAATGACAAGTCATGTACTTATGAACATAAGTTGGCTGTAGTAGACCTCATAAAATATATATGCTTCATCACACCTTAATATGTATTAGTGTTTTCTTTATTTATATTAACTTTGCCAATCTGTAACATCATCCTTGGTATTGTCATTATAGATATAATGTGTTACTGTGTTATTTACTTGTTGGTTTACTCTTTTACTTTTAGTCCCATATTGCTCACTTGTACTTATGTCTCTACTCTCAGTAGATATATTAGAAACTATATTGTAACCTATTTTACTCACTGAATAAACAAATCCATTTCCCTCTAGATGGTATCAAGAGTAGGTCTCTTTTTCCCCACCCACCCATCTGCAGTGACGTAAGAAAACTACCCCCCCCCCCGCCGCAGACCCCTCCCCTCCCCTCCTTTAGCCACCGCCGCCCCCCCATCCCTTCCCCACTCGTCGCCCCACCCCCCTTTCCCCACCCTCCAACCACCACCCACCCCTCCTACCCGCCACCCCCTTCCTATCCCGTCGTCGCCTCCCCTCCCCATCCTCCTTTGTCCCACCGCCAACCCCCTTCACAACATCCTCCCTCCACCCTCCAAGCCTCCTCCCCTTCGGCTCCTCCTCTTCCCATCCATGCTCTAGCTGCCACTGGTTTTTACCTCTCCTCTTCCTCTACGTCCAGGTGATCTTCGTATCCAAGTTCAGACATCCACTGGCCGTCTAAGTTGAGAGTCTTTCATCTCACCATCTTCTCTACCTATGCCTCATGAAGGAACATTGAGCTTTCCTCATGACGACATAGGTTTCTCTCTATATATGCAAATTCTGCCCTATACGGGTGTTCTGATCTGACTCGTCAGATCCCTGCTGTTGTTATCTGCCCCTTTGTGGGTCTCTGATCTACTCTGCTGCTACGCCAACTACTGCCTCTGCCATGGCCTTATCTGAGCCTCCCCTCTCTCTGTGTGTCACCATGGTGAAGCTCGACGGCAGCTCCAACTATCATCTGTGGTCGGCGTCATTTATTCTATATGTCAAAGCACAAGGTCGATATCACCATCTTACGTCTGAGCCTCCCCGCTCTCTATGTGTCATCATGGTGAAGCTCGACGGCTAGGGGTGTAAACGGTGCGGGTACGGTGCGGGTCTGGCCATACCCATACCCATACCCATCTAATTTAGTGGGTCTGGTTCCAGTTTTAGACCCGCATAATACAAAACCTGGACCCGCACCATACCCGTACCCGCAATAATAGCGGGTATACGGTGCGGGTATGCGGGTAAGCAGTTCTATAAAACATCATATTGTTTATGTAAGAGAAATGACTATGTTATATATATTTAACACAACAAGATATTGTTATCATATAGTATATTAACATGTAATAGTTATATTAGACAATGCTATATTCTATACAATAAAATTAATTGAGTAATTGTTTACATATTTGTAGTCATGATCATAACATTTAATTTATGTAGAAAGTAATGTAGATTAGTAGACATTTTGATTTTAAGTTTACATATGATGTTCGTTATTGTAACTAGAATAGTTAATTCTTAGTTATATGACTAGTCTTAACCTTAGAGTAGGATATAATCTCAATAATTATATTAATTAGACTAGTAAAGTATGATATATATAACATATTATTTTAGTAGTTACTTATGTATAGCGGGTACATGGGTCTAGCGGGTCTGGGTACTAGCATACCCATTATTGGACCCGCTTATATGCGGGTCCAAAGGTATACAGGTCCAAGGGTATGCGGGTATAAAAAATTAGACCCGTGACGGGTTTTTTAAGGGCCCGGATTTGCGGGTCCGCGGGTCTACCCGTACCCATTTACAACCCTATCGACGACGGCTCCAACTATCATCTATGGTCGGAGTCATTTGTTCTATATGTCAAAGCACAAGGTCGATATCACCATCTTACGTCTGAGCCTCCTATTGTTCCTACTGCTGATGCGGATGACAAAACTAGACAAAGCTATGCACAATGGTCCAAGAATGACTCCAGTGTCATGTCTTGGATCCTCAACAGTACAAAGCCCTGGATTAGCCAATCACTTCTATGACTTCATGATGCTAAGGCTATGTGGGATCAACTGTCCCATGTCTACTCTCATCAGAAGAATACCAAGCGAGTTTTTGAAATTTTCAAAAACTTGGCTAAAAAGGAGACCCACAATGCTTTTGAAGCCCCGGCCGAACCAAATCCTGCATTTGCAGTTGATCCACCATCCACTGAGGTATTTTCTGACCTAGATCTTCCTATCAGTTTACGCAAAGGTGTTCAAACATGTACTAAGCATCCTATGAGTAATTTCTGTTCATCTGACAATCTTTGTGGTAGCTTTTCTTGCTTCAATTCTATTTTTTCTACTGTGACAATTCCTAAATCAGCTGAAGAGGCCCTTCGCATTCCTACCTGGAAACATGCTATGGAACAAGAAATGCATGCACTCTGTGATCGTCAGACCTGGGATCTGGTTGATCGTCCCTCTTTGTGCCATATCATTGGCTGCCGCTGGATATTTACAATTAAATATCAATCGGATGGTACCATTGAACGCCTGAAAGCCAGATTATCTGCAAAAGGTTACACACAAACATACGAGGTTGACTACTTTGAGACCTTTTCACCAGTTGAACGCCTAAATTCTGTTCATATTTTGATTTCTATTGCTGTAAATAAAGACTGGCCTCTGTATCAACTTGATGTCAAAAATGCTATTCTCTATGGGGATCTTCAAGAAGAGGTATACATGGAGCAACCGCCAGGATTTGTTGCTCAGGGGGAGTCTGCCTTCAAAATATGTAAACTCCGAAAGGCCATCTATGGTCTTAAGCAGAGCCCATGTGCCTGGTTTGATAAACTCAGTCAGATCTTAATTACTTTTGGTTTTCAACGATCACAATCTGATCATTTTGTATTTATTCGTAAGTCAACAACATGGCTTGTTATTCTGGTTGTATATGTAGATGATATTGTTTTATCTGGCAGTGATAATGCGGGTATCCGGAAAACCAAACATTATTTGGCACAACACTTCATCACCAAGGATCTTGGCAAACTACAATATTTTCTAGGTATTAAAGTTGCCAGATCATCTACAGGAATCTGTCTTTCACAAAGAAAATATGTTCTGGATTTATTGCAGGAAACCAGCATGTTGTGCTGTAAGCCAACCAATACTCCTCTAGATCCCAACATGAATTGGGATGATGATAGCTCTCCACCTTATGATGATCGTCACCAGTTCCAGAGGCTGGTAGGAAAGCTTATCTACCTGACGGTCACTAGGGCTGACCTAGCAGTTGTTGTGGGATTCATAAGCCGGTACCTTGATAAACCCCGACAATGCCACTGGGATGCTATGTGTCACATCCTGCGATATCTTAAAAGCTCTCCAGGGAAAGGTATTCTGTATAAAAAGCATGGCCATTGTAATCTATCTGGATTTTCTGATTTTGACTATCTAGGAAGTCGATTTGATCGAAAGTCCACTTCTGGATACTGTACCTTTGTGGGAGGCAGCCTAGTCACCTGGCGGAACAAAAAGCAAATTGTGGTTACTAGATCCAGTGCCGAGGCCAAATATAGAGCCATGGCTCATACTGCATGTGAGCTTCTGTGGGTCTGTGGTCTTCTTCAAGAGTTTGACATTGCTTATTCTAGTCCCATTCCTATGTTCTGTGACAACAAAGCCTCGATTTTTATTGCAAGCAACCCCACGTTTCATGAACGCATGAAGCATATTAAGGTTGATTGTCATTTTATTCGGGAGAAAGTTCTATCTGGACATATCTGTACTCCATATATTGGCACTGACAAGCAGCTTGTGGATATCTTCACCAAGATCTTGCCTAAAGCTCAGTTTCATACTCTGATTGACAAGCTGAGCTTGATTGACATCTACGCTCCAGCTTGGGGGAGTATAAATATACTATGTTACTGTGTTATTTACTTGTTGGTTTACTATTTTACTTTTAGTCCCATATTGCTCACTTATACTTATGTCTCACTTTCAGTAGCTATATTAGAGACTATCATGTAACCTGTTTTACTCACTGAATAAACAAATCCATTTCCCTCTAAAGTCATTGCTTACTTTGTGAGCCCACCATGATTATTATTGAATAAATAATCAGCTGCTTCTTTTTTTTACCTTTGTAGTGTTGTTAGTCTAAAGATGAACTACAATATAGATTTCAGGGCTGTCAAGTTTGTGTATTTTTTGTTTTTATCGAGGTTTATATGTACTATTAACTATGCTATCATCGTCCCAGCAATTTTTGATGTGTTCATATTTTTGTGTTTCTTTCTAGGTTGGGACTTCTGGGTGTAGGTACCTCTATTTCTCATCAACATAGGAACCTAAAGATGGCATCCAATGGGATGATCCTGGATTAGGTACCTCTGTTACAACACTATAAAATATGAATCTAGGTTTACGTGGATGATGGTAAGGGCTATGAATGTGGAGTTATGTGAAAGGTGGTTTTGAATGGCAAAGGTATTTGGTAATGTGACGAGAGAGGTGGTGGTGAGAGATGGCTGTAAATATGGAGTTATGTGAAAGCAGTGATGGATGTGGCTTTGAATGTGGATTGTGAATTGGTTGGTATGTTGGAGGTTGGATGGTACTAGACCAATGGTTCATGTAGTCATGTGTCTTCCCTCCCTTCCTCTTATAGAAGCGGTGTTTTTTCAGAGTGTGGGGCTCGTGTTTTGCAGGCATCATTCGGGAGAGAGGAAATGAACTTCAATGTTTGTAGCAAGAAATAGGTTTTGGCTTATGGGATATATGGATGTTTGGTGCCATTTCTCTACCACATCGGGAGTTGGTGATCAGCGGCGGGGCTAGCCAAGAATGGTGTTGTTGGATGATGCCAAGACGAGGGATCCCAATCATATGTGACATTGGTTCTGATTGGCAGCTGGGTGTGAGTGATATGAGGAATCTAAGGGTGGGGAGAAATGTCATAAGGTAGGAGACCACTTGAGAATTTATGCATTAGTGGAACAAAAACCAACTCCACCAAATAATCGTATTTGCAAGCTTTAGGAATCTACATAATATTCTTATTTACGCCAAGGCAGACTAAAAAGGGACAATTAGAATAGGAGTTGGTATCCCAATATAACAAGAATCCCTTTCACTCTTCCCATCCGTTGTTGCCTATCCATTGGTGATAAAAATAGGCATTAATAATAATCACTCTCCTAGAAAGAGAATAAGTTAGTTTGGTTGATTGCAGTACCTTGAAGGATTTTATTTATTGCACTACCTAATTTCCCATGAGCACACATGTAATTTTATCCATTACACAACACTTTGTAAATCACCTTCAGTAGGAATGCGGTAAGAAGAGCCAGTGACATGGGTGCAACCCACTTAGCAGTCCAATTGTCCCTTGCTCTGTTGATGTGTTTTGAAATGACCTCACAATGTTTTTTTTATTAGCTAAGTGTTTTCTTGGGAGGTCTCTTAATGTTTTGTTTACATATTGACATTTTTCTTTTTTCCCCATGGAGTATTCATCTCTGTCCACAAGACCATGAAAAGTCATCTCACAACAATTTGTTTTCTCTTGTTATTATCTATACAATTTTTTATCAGTTTGCACCGCTCATGTGATGTGTTCCACTTATGGTTGGTTCCATTTATAAAATTCAGTCTAAACATATCAGTCCAAGAATTTGTAATGTTTAGGTGATGTCAATTTAAAAACCTAGAATTACGATTTCTACTCCTTTTGATTGTACCTCCTTTTCCTTTCACTTTCTCCCCTCTCTACATTGTGATGATTTGATAGTATCTAGCTTTGTTTTAATGATATGTGTGTAGAATGATTTATCCAAAAGATCTCAATTGGAACAACTCTTGACCGTGTTAACTCACAAACCAAATAGTCATATTTCTCTAGTAGAGGCCTTCCCAGTTGAACGTGTCTACTTAGTTTCTCATGGGGAACCAAAACTTTGCATCCCATTCACTACTACAGAAGTGCCTTTTAGTGTCGGTTGTTTAACCCCCTTTGGCGTCGGTTTCTGAACGACGCCTATGTGGGCGCCGCTAAAAGGTTGGACACTTCAGCGTCGGTTAAAAAACCGACGCCTATTTAACATAAAGGCGTCGGTTTATTATAAAACACCGACGTCAAAAGGGTTCGCGCCACAGAAAACAGCGTCATCTAGGACGCTTTCTGCGTCGGTTATATACTAAACAACCGATGCAGAAAAGTGTCCTAGATGACTCCCATTTCCTGTAGCGCGAACACTTTTGGCGTCGGTGTTCAACAAAAAACCGACGCTGTAAGTCTGTGCTGACGGTTATCGGTAAATAACCGACGCCTATATCTATTTTTTTTTATATATCTGTTTGCAGGCCTGCTGTGGCTGGTCAGCAGGATGTGAACCTGTAGTTCAGTTTTCTGAACTGTAGGTTTACGACATCCATTGATATCAGCCTACAAACAGGCCACAAACCTGCAAAATTAACATAAAAAGATTCACACAAGTAGATACATTCAGACATCAATTCAATTGTCACATTCACACATATAGAATCATTCAAATACATGTTTTAACATTCAGAAACATTCATTTACAAAGTATCATTCATCATCACTATCAACATCCCAATTATATCTTACAGTTGCCACTGTTTGTACAGCTATTGCCCATTCTTCTCTTACTTCATTTAATGCTTCCCTCGTATATGGAGCATGTACATTTTTTAAGCGTTTGCCTATAGTGTGGTCAGTTTTAAACACCTGCAAAGAGAATGATGTATATATATAAGTAATAATATAAAAATAAGATTGATATATTTCATACTAACTAATGAGACTATATATAATACCTCATGTATGGTATCGATGTCCAATGCGGCATGTTTGATAATCATCTGCATAAATCGCATCACATAGTATGCGCATGCCCAGCCATTGTCTTGTGTAGCGCACTATAAATTGAAACATACAAAATAATACAACTAAGCACAATTCACATCAATAATATACACATTGGAGTCGGGGAGTCGGGAACTTACTTTTACGTTCTCCCAAGACAATGGCTGGTTCTTTTTCCTTGGGACCTTTCCTCCAGCATTTTTGAATGCATCTAAACCCCTACATGTTAATATAACACACTAAGTTGCATAAGTAAATAATAATGTAATAAAAGATGTTAACAGATATAAAAAATGAAATATTTCTCACCAGAATAATGCCATTCTCATTACGTGTCCAATTTTAGTGTTTAATGTACTTCCTGCGGGATCTAGATAATAAACAGTGAACGTCCCGGGGACAATAACTAGTAACTCCCAATGTCTACCACTAGAGGTAAAAAGTTAACAATTAATAACTCAAAATGCAAAATAATAATGGAATTTTCTTAAGTCCAAATTATAAATAAAGCAAACTTACTTGACATTGAATGGAGCTATTATTATCGTCTTCATTTGATGACCAAAAATTGTAAAAGCATCTATACAGTATTGTTGAACACTATCAGGGTCTTTAGCTACCATACTAATCAATGATGGAATCAAAAATCCCACATGATCATATGCAAATTGTTTGCAATGATCTTCGATTAAGTAGCTGCAAAACATATAGACGTATGCATTAATATATAAGAAACTAGATCACCGGATCTTACACAAGGTATATGGATGTATAAACAAGATCTCACCTTATCCATGTCTCTATCATTGATGTATTCAACCAATCATACATAAACAACTCAATAATATCTTGTATAAATAAAGAGCTGTCGTATGATTGACCTGCATAATCTGCATCTAAAGAAACAATTATAGGGCAAAGTATATTATGTGCCCGTAGCCAACATGCCATTCCCCTACAAGCAGGACCTAACGGGTATTGTAGGTTAGTTGGAACCCAAGTTGGTAATGCGGGAATTGGAGGTGGAGGCCTAGGTGCTCCTGGTGTCTTCTTTTTAACCTGTATATATAATTTCAGATCAGTTGACATCATATATACACATTAACAGTCTAAATCAATGTAAATTTATCTTACAATTTCAGTCGTGTAGAGGACATCTGCTTTGGGCCACAATATGACCCCGCTTTCTGCCTCACCAAGTGTATCAATATCTGGGTGGGCATATGGCAACTCAACTTCCCTCCAATCGGGTAATACATGTATCGGGCTCACACGAATATAGCCCTGCGGCATTGGAGTCCCATGAAACGTTGCCCCAGGAAGGGACTGGTAAGCTTGCGCCTCTGCAACAACATAGTTTTCCATTCTTATGCGGCATGGCTTCAATGCCTACAAATTTACGTAAAGAATGTTATACATATATACATATCATCTTGAAAACATATCATCTTGAAAAGACTAGCTACAATGTCATAAACAATACTTACAGCAGACGTGTTAGGCGATGGGTCTCCAGGATTACTTGTAGTCTGTGCACCAGGAGAAGAGTGGGTCGGCATAGGCTGATTGGAAGCCTGAGATGCCTGCCACCGCAGCAATTCTTCCTTGACCTTCTCAGCAACCACATCGTTGAGCTTCTTAGCAACTATATCCTCGACTCTCTTATTCTCCTATACATGGATAAAACAAATATTTGCTTTTTATTAATGAATTTCCTTTTGCAGTAACATTATAAAAATAGAATATGTTACCTCTTCTTGAGAAAGTCCCGCTCTGGGTTTGCGCTGGGATGGCCCAAAGAATGCTTTGATGCCCACACCAGCGCCGGCACCTCTAACACGTCCAGGATGCTCTGGGTTACCCAGAGCAACTGTCAATTCATCCCTTGTGCCCTGAGGGATGAACGTGCCTTGTTTCCTCTGCTCGTGCAGCTCCCGCTAATCACCATAAACAAAAATTGGTAAGTTAACACCACAAATAATCAATATTCAAATGATTGCTCTAAGAGTTGTATTTTACCATTTTTGCAGCCGCCTCAGCAGTTTCGGGCTTCTTTATTTCACCCTTCTTGTTTTTCCTGCCAGCTATCCAGATATCATGGCGAGGGAAGGGTGTGGCCGCAGACTCCTGAGTAGTCGCAGACTCCTGAGTAGCCGCAGACTCCGCCTGTAGTCTTTGGCGAACGCTTGCATAGCCTTTTGGACCCATAGTATGGTCATGTACATTCAGTGCACGCCTTGCTTTTTGTGCGTCACTGAGGGCCTAGTTAGTATGCACATTTATAATTAGGTTAGTAGCACTAAATGTTAATCTTGAATAGGTGAATACACTGTATATTAATTAAAATGGGAGTGACGCCTAATACCTTGAATTCTTCAAATTTTCTTGAAGCAACAAAATTGTCCCAATCTTCTTTGTCCAAGAAGTTCCATTGTTCAAGGGCTGACTTCTTCTTCTTATCACCCTGTCTTATGTATTCTCTGTTCAGATTTGTCCTGTAATTCCTAAGCATCTTTCCAGCGCGTTGCATCACACTTTTACGATGCAACATCTCATCCAATGCAAACAGATTCTGTAAAATAGAAATGTTATTAACTAGTACCAAAAATATAATTGCAAATAATAGAATTTGTAATCTACAAAATAGAATTGCAAATAATAATAACTCACGCATAAATCTTTCCATATCAAGTCTTTCTTCGCCTGAGGAACTTTATGCCAATTATCATACTTAACACCACAATGGCTTCGAGTGACAACCCCAAGATAGTTTATAAAATTATTGCGGTTCACTCCAATTGCATTCCCTCCATTATCAAACTCCACAACCAATTTGGATCCACTGCCACTCAGCGCAAGTAACTTTTTCAACAGAGTGATACCCCTTTTCTTGTTAAGTTTTTGTTGCTGCGCATCAAGTTGCTCAATTGCTTCAGTGGGTAGCTGTGCATCATCAACCTAAAATTTGACAAAAATAAACACACTGAATTAAGCCAATATAGAAATACAGGATATATGACATAACTAGAAGATAATGAATTTTATAGAAATACGGGATATGTTTTTAGAACTTACGTTGGTATCCTCGCCATGCTCGTCATGGACAGCATGCTCATCATGGACTTCATGCTCATCATGGACTTCATGCTCAGCATGGGTTTTCAAGAAAATTTCGGCAGCATTTCCTCGCTGTTCTCTAAGTACATATGTACTTAGAGAACAAACGGGGAAATGCTACCAAAATTTTCTCGAAAACTCAATACACATTATACACTTACATCCTAAGTGAGATTAGGTGTTCAAGAACAGTCCCAAACCGGGGACTATCCAAGATTTACTCCTAATGAGTAAATCTTGGACGGGTTTCTAGGCCAACAAACACAATAATAGATATCTACAATGAAGCCGGACTCCATACAAACAATATATAATTTAGTGATTGTTCATTCTAATTTATATCAATGTACAAGTAATATAAAAAACAATGATTGTTCACATTCTAGGCCAACAAACACATGTGATGTCATTCTTATATATAATAAATGTGTACCACCTATCCCATCCTTGAACACCTAATCTCACTAGTAAGTGTATAATGTGTATTGGGTTTTCAAGAAAATTTCGGCAGCATTTCCCCGCTGTTCTCTAAGTACATATGTACTTAGAGAACAAACGGGGAAATGCTACCAAAATTTTCTCGAAAACTCAATACACATTATACACTTACATCCTAAGTGAGATTAGGTGTTCAAGAACAGTCCCAAACCGGGGACTATCCAAGATTTACTCCTAATGAGTAAATCTTGGACGGGTTTCTAGGCCAACAAACACAATAATAGATATCTACAATGAAGCCGGACTCCATACAAATAGTATATAATTTAGTGATTGTTCATTCTAATTTATATCAATGTACAAGTAATATAAAAAACAATGATTGTTCACATTCTAGGCCAACAAACACATGTGATGTCATTCTTATATATAATAAATGTGTACCACCTATCCCATCCTTGAACACCTAATCTCACTAGTAAGTGTATAATGTGTATTGGGTTTTCAAGAAAATTTCGGCAGCATTTCCCCGTTGTTCTCTAAGTACATATGTACTTAGAGAACAAACGGGGAAATGCTACCAAAATTTTCTCGAAAACTCAATACACATTATACACTTACATCCTAAGTGAGATTAGGTGTTCAAGAACAGTCCCAAACCGGGGACTATCCAAGATTTACTCCTAATGAGTAAATCTTGGACGGGTTTCTAGGCCAACAAATAATGTGTTGTCATTCTTATACCTAAAATCCTAGTTCTTCAAATTAGGGTGATTATTGATGTCTTTAAAAGCATGATTGGCAATTTAGGGAAAAGTTCATCATTTAAATTCCAAGCATTCACATGTGTGCATTACAGTTCATCATTAAGCAAGAAGGGTGATTAGGATTCTCAATATACTCAACAATAAAATAATTTAAACATGTGTGCATTACAGTTCATCATTTACATTCCAAACATGTCACATGTGTGCATTACAGTTCATCATCAAGATATCTATAACTTACTTAAACATTCAATTATGAAGTAAATATACACTTAATTAAGAATAGCATGACACACAAAGTTGCAGTCAACATCATTATGTTTTGTTCTATCATGGACTATCAGATTGGTATATCACATATGTATCAGTACATTATTAAATAAACACAATCAGTAAATAACTTTTAGCAAAAAATCCACTAGACGTGCAGCCTAGACGTGCCCTGGCGCCGCCCAGAGGCCTATCTAGGCAGAGCACCTGGGCTTGGGACCCTAGGCGTGCCCTGGCACCTACTTAGGTGCTGCTTGCGTGAGTTCTAGGTTGGCGGCGGCAGAGAAAAGCAAGGCAGAGGACAAAAAAGGTGGTGAAGGTTTGTGGGTTACCTTGCACGAGGACAGCACGAGTAAAGCTGCTTCTACCGGCAGGGGCGGAGGTGACGACGACAGCACCGTAGCTGCTTCTACTAGCGGCGACGACTACAGGAGAGCAGGGGCGGTGGGCAACGACCGGCGGCGACGAGCGGACAGCAGCAGTAGCAGGGGCGGCAGAGAAGAAGGGCGCCGGAGAAGAAGGACGCCGGAGATGGGGCGTCGGAGAGAAGCGCCGGAGAGCAGCAGCAGTAGAGAAGCGCCGGAAAGTCGCCGCAACAGGGAAAATCGCCGCAATAGGGTAGCAATGAAACAGAAGAAAGGGGAAGAGTCGGGCAATCGCTGGGGGTTATAAGTTCGCCAATAGCGTCGGTTGTTTACAACAACCGACGCCTAAACATCTTTAGCGTCAGTTGGTTGAAACAACCGACGTCCAATTGGACGATATTTTCATGGAAATTTTTGGCGGGAACCACCTTCAGCGTCGGTTAGAGAGGGATAACTGACGCTGAAAATGACACTATTTTTTTTTATCGAAAAATGGATTTCGCGGGCGACTTTAAGCGTCGGTTGTTTATAAAAAACTGACGCTTAATACAAAGCGGTACCCGTGTCTGGCTGGTCTTCGAATATAGATGTCGGTTTTATTAAACAACCGACGCCTTATATGTTAGGCGTCGATTTTCCTTAATAACCGACGCCCAGAAAAGCGACACTGAATGCTATTTCTGTAGTAGTGATTACCTCAGGGATCAACAAATAGTTTTTGTTGACAAGTCCCTAGTTTATCCTTCACTGAATTTTGTGTGTGAGTTTGTCTTGGTAGGGGAATGGGGCTATTTATGATGTTTTTATAATAATCTAAATTACATTTGTGTTGTTTATAGATATCAAGAATTTGTCAATGGATACATACACTAGTTTATTTCTTATAGAAACTATTGGTGAGAAAATTTACTAGTTTTTACTAGTTTATACCAGTCTTTTACATGTAATAGTTAATACTAGCTTTTTAAATCATTGAAGTTACATTTGGTTTTTTGTATTCAACTACAAACTCTAGATTATGATTTTTCTAGTCTAACATATCTTGAACTCCCTCCTTGCAATTCCATATTTTAGATAACAGTCAGATACCCTTCAAAACAAATCCATAAGCTATCTTCCATTTGTTTTCGATTAAAAGTTTGGTATGTTCTTGACTGATCATTTACCTAGAATAGTTTTTCATACTGCTATAGATGACTTAATCATGCATAGAACATGTTGGCACAACCATTATTTTAGTATAAGAAAACTGCCAAAATCCAACAATTTTTATCATATATCTATGATAGTGTTGTCTTAAACTAAAATGATGGTTCATATAGTATTTTGTCTTGGTGAATTGATAAGATGATACATTTCCAGGGCTTCATGTTAAATTTCCTGTCCTTTGCAGGTGAATGATTAATGATTTGCATTTTCAATTTTTTTTGTTTTTTTTGGAGAAGGTAAAATATTACTATAAACTCAAAAGTATAGGGAGTACATCAAAATCCCGTATATTGTACAGGGTTCACTCAATAAAACCCCATTGTGTATGGACCATGATGTCCAAGTTAGCCCCAAGCATAGGTCTGGCTTCAATCTCCCTACCTAAGTTATGTACAATATTTTCAAAAAGCTCAAACATGTCTGTGTGTTTCTTCCCATGTAGTCTACTATTGCGCTCGCACCAAGCAAACCAAAAAATCACAGACAAACACCCTCCCACAAAACACCTTCTGCTGGGGTTGTTCATCGTGTTGCTCAAGATCCAAATGCAAGAATCAAGAAAGGATGTGGGGGGGTTTCCACCCCACCCATCTTCAGAGAAGTCCTACACCATAGATATCTCGTATAGGGACACCCAAAAAATAGATGACAGTGGCTCTCAACTTCCTTCTCACACAACAGACAGATGGTCACCGGTCTCAAACCCCACTTGTTTAACTGATCAAAGGTCGGGAGACGACCGAGGATGGCCCTGTATGCACAACAACTCCACTTGGGAGTATGGAACTTATTCCAGAACAGAGGATCCCAGGGAACTTGTGGCATACATTTAGGCTTAACGATCCAAGGCTTGGCTGTTGGATCATGCAGTTGCCAGCCAGCTGTAGAGTCAACATACTCCTCTGCCATGTCGAGCCATGATCTACACATTTCCCTCCACACTCTTGATGCATTGGCATTGCTAGAGCGAGGCATATCACCGTATCTATCGTGCATCCATCTGCTCCAGCAAGAATCATTGTACCTAAGGAAACGGTCAATCCTAGCCAGCGTCGCAGCTTTGGCAATGTCAACGACATTAGGAACATTCAGCCCTCCCTCCTTAAAACCTCTGGCTATGGTTGACCAGGAAACAGAATGAAACTTTCCACCCCAAATGAAGGACGCACATATGCTATTGAACTGGTTAAGAACAAAGCTCGAGATCTCAGCCTGCCTACACCAAAAATGGATCTTACCTGCAAGAACTATTCTAACCGGATTTGAAGTTGCTCCCCAGCCAGAAGGGAAGAGACCACTGACCCTCTCAGCCACATTTCGCCTGATCCTAGTCTCCAAGCAAACAACAAGGGTCGCCTGGTTGTCGATGATGATCTGTCTCAGCCTTATCTGCTTCTCCGGTAGAGATGCACCCCGCACATTCCATATGAGGATGTACATTATGACTTCCTTCTAGAGTCCCCCGGCCCGGGGTTGCTCCTCCTCTCCTTGTCTTCCTAGGCGATGCTTTGAACCTCGCAGCCTCAATTATCTATTCAATATCCATCTCTAATCCATCCAATGCGGAGAACTGGTTGACTGCTCCACTATGGACGCCATCTATGTTGTTACCACCTCTACTATGGGGGGTGATCTTCCACCATTCCTGACCACTGTGAAGGCCTGGTCAGTGCCCCCATTTGGGGAAGGCATAACCTGGGCCACCTATTCAGCATCAACCTCATCGACCAACTGGGGCATATCATCATTCACCTGCCTCGCATCAGAAGCATCCTCCTTAGACCCTGCAGAGGCAGGGCCAACCACCTCTCTGGTCTCGGTAGTAGCTGTTGAAGGGTCGGCCTCCTCAGAGGAGGCAGTAGTCATCACTGGCCTAGACTTGTTGCACCCTCCAGCATTCCTGCTCACCTTACTTCTCCGCCATCTCCTCCTAGCATTGTTCGATTCTCTAGAGGTCTCCCTCCCTTCACGCACCATAGGGACATCTTCCAGTGTGATTCGATCACCTGGGCATCATCCCGTAGAATGGTCGAAGACCAAGCAACTCTCGCACCTGTCGGGGAGGGCGTCATATATGACCTTGATCTCCAACGCCGAGCTATCAGGCATCTCAACCATGACCATTGGAGGAGGTTTCTTCTCGGTAGATATCTTGATGCAGAGATGAGCAGCTCCAATGTATCTGCCATTGGGAATGACATCAATCACCTTCAGAGTCCCGATGCCGTATCCAATGATGGTAATGGCCCATCTAGTCCAGTGTTGTCTGACGTCGGGAAGCGTAACCCAAACAGGTGCCTTTGTGAGGGCGGCTCTGTGGATGCCAGCTTCCGGTGTCCACTTCCTAGTCAGCACAAGCTTCTTGTGGAAGAACCACGGTCCTTTCTCCAAGGTTGTGTTCATATCCCTCTCATTGGTGAATCTCACAAGGAACATACCCCCAACAAGAGGCGATAGCTGAAGCTCCCCTTTTGGCCTCCACGACCTCACTATCCATCCATACAGCTGTTCCCTCACTGCCAAGTTACCCAACACCTGCACAATGATGGAGTGTTTGTGGAAAGAGTCCATGGTCACGACCACTGGCTCCGTAAACTTCATCCAGGGTCTATCGTCGCCGTCTTTGTACTCTGGGCATCGCGGATCATCCGGAAGAGAGACGGGTTTGAGATTCCGCTTGACTTCCAGAGGCCTCAAGAGGGTACCCGCCCATGATCTGCCTTTTGTAACATCAACACTCAGATCTGACCACACCACTGACGACGGACCAGCAGAGTCACCAGCAGGTGGCCCAAAAGCTTCAGATCCTGGAGAGGTAGAGGACGGGATGGAGGATCCCGTTCTTCCCTGGCCATCCCCCGCAATGGCCGCTTCATCAGGCAAAAGAACAGAGGAAGAAGGGGGTTTTTCCCAGGTCAAAGGAGTAGAGGAAGAAGGGAATGGGGGTGGGGTTGAGGGGGTGGTGGAGGGATTGGAGGTGGAAGGGGTGAGGGAAGCAGGAACAGAGATCGTAGAAGCAGTAGGGGGTGTAGGTGTCCCCTCTACCATGGCGAGGAGAGGGCCAAGCGAGAAGCCCTTCCTAGAGATGGAACAGAGCTTTCTCACACTACCTCCATCACTATCTTGTCTACATTTTCAAATTCTTGTAAATAAAGGATAGCAATGAGGAAAACATTAAGACTAGCTAACCTAGTAAATAATGGGTAATATACCAGGTATGTATTTTGCTAGAATCTCCTTATAGGTTGGCTTCCGTAGTGTTAAGAAGGGGTTTGGGAGCAACCTGGCTTACTCCCTTTGTGGCTCTCCCTTACATGTGCAAGCAGCTGACTTAAACTACGTATGCTACAATGATGAAAAGCTATCAATATATTCTTTAAATGGTGATTGGGGCTTTGAAAGCTTCTTCTTAGTCATAGAGAACTCCCTTTTGGCCAAAAAAGTGTACATGGGCTAGGTGAGTGTGTGATATTTGGGTGAGAACCCTCAAATTCCTAACCTCTATTATACCTCAAGGATCACCTTGACAATTTTAAGCAAACACATTTTGTCCAGTGGGTGTTTGTTTGCATCTTGGATACTTGTTGCCATCATGTATAAAATTAGTCTAAGTGTGTTGTTTTAATCTGTGTATAAGTAAAGAAGCAAATCTTTTGTAATATCTCTATTCCACATGGCATCTATTATTCACTAGCTTGTCAATAATTCTTGAATTATAGATTGAGTTCAACATGGTACATCTATAGGACCTTTGTAATACCTATATTCATTTGAAGCTATCATGCACTAGCATATCAACTGGACTATTATGGTAGTAACTCTGGCTTTGAAGGAAGTTGTAATTCCTAAGATTTATCTTATTTGAATACAGCTAGTTTCTCTCCCTGTTTATTGAACTCCTAAGATTTATCTTATATGAATTACTCCATCTCCTGTTGGATTGTTGTCACATCTTTAATTCATTTCGTGAAGCATTCATTTTGTTTTCATCATGTGTTTGTGCAATGCTGCTATGATTATATCACTATCCAACTGACCTACAAAGAGTCAAAAACTTTGCATGCTTTTAGAAATTGTGCTTCTGTCCATTCCAAGCAAAGTTATCTTCAAAACTCATTCTTCCATAAGAAATTGAAAGTCCTTATTTCTAGACAACATCTCGATATATGCAGATCCTTCTTGGGCTCAAATTGTTGTCATTTTGATGGTTGTGTGGTGTGCTAAAGCTGTTGTTCATGTTGCAGACATAATCTTACATGATTTGTCTTTGAACTTACTGCCAATGTGGAAGCTTCTGTAGAATGAGTGGGATTTTTTTTGGTAAAGGTATGCAACTAATTTGACTATATGTATTTACATTTATGACATCTTGGAGACAGATCAGATCAAATGCTAATTCTTTTACATTCAAGACTTCACTATTAAACTTGTAAGGAGAGTGAAATCACCCCTTTACTAAAAATTTGAAGAATTGGCACCCATTCCAAACACTCTCAGAGGTATGATGGAATGGGCATAAATTTTCCAAACTTATTAAACATTAGAATACAAAAGACCATTAGAAAGCACCAGAATAAAAAAATAACTGACTGTATTCAATTTCATAAAAGGTTTACAAAATACATCAAATTCTCCCATTAGGGTTTACATCAAGATACACAATCATGATCTAGATAGAGGGAAGTCTAGACTACTACAATCTTGTCTCCAAGCAACATCTCCATCAACTGAGTCCAAGCCAAAAGCTATATACTCCTTGTCTTATTCATCACCTTGCTCATCACCTGGGTGGTTGGGAAAGCACCCAACAAAAGGGAGAGGGAAAAAAAGTGTGTGTCAAATAATGAATAAGTACAAGAGAAAAGGAATCATATGAAACATAAATATATTGAATCATCATAAGATGAGAGGGCCAAGAGAATGAGGCACATAACAAAATATATTCTTACCATTACAAAACATATAAGAAGTAGCATGCATGATATTAATTGGACTACATTAACTAAGTAGGGTTGAGGCACCTACCGAACCTCAACCTATAGGTGAGGGGAGAATTCATACATTCCCAGTCACCTATCAAATTTTATAGGGGAGGAATAACACATTCCCCAGGGGAGAATAAGACGTTCCCCAGGGCGATTATTTATATGCCCTCTGTGGGTGGTTGTACATAAGTACCACTACTATAGTTAAATAGCCAAATAAACCATCATGCTCAAGAAATAGTAAAGTGGAAAGATAAATCATCATATAATTACAACTTGGTGGTGGGGTTCCAAGAGCCAAGAATAATGTTCTGAAACTGATTTATGAGGCAAGTATAGCAAAAGATTCAAGAGTATATGAAATAGGTTTTAATAAAGCCTCATTATAGAAAAATAGGTTAAGGAACAATTATTCCCAACTTAAGGTGTAAATGCACATACATAAATAAGGATTTCACATACATAGAACATACATAAAGAGGGATTGCACATACATAGCACATACATAAATAGGGATTGCACATACATAGCACATACCTTTCATTATGATTCATATTACCCACTTTCTTCACTTGATTGAGTTCATGATCAATTTTTCCTAATTTCAATTCGTATACATGTATTAGAATGATATATATGCGTTAAGGTAGAGAAAACCCATATTTTTACTTTTTATAGAAAAACCTTGATTTAGACTATGAAAACATCACCATAGACTTAGTTAGGTTCTTCTAATTAAGAAAACATATAATTTTGCATATTTTGGAGTTACGATGATTAGAGTGTATTTTTGGTGATTTTTAAGTGATTAAATTATTTTATAGAAAGACACCATAGACAAAACTCAAAACCAATACTTGGAAATATTATTATTGAAAATAAAATGTTTTTCTGAGTTTAGGACATATTTTACTTTAATTTTTGGACAAAGGAATCAAAAGTTATGAATTATTGAAATTCGGCCAATCAGAAACCGACACATCATCAAACCAAATGAGATAAGCAAAGAGAGAGAGAGAGAGAGAGGGAGGGAATACACCATTCAACCTAATATCATGGTTTTAGATTAATAGTTATCCAAACTAAATCTTGTAGAGAAGGTAAACCGGTAAGAAACCAAAACCCTAGATGAACATAGTAAATAGAGATGGAAATCATCAATTTTAAACATAGATGCATGAATTTTAAGCACATAGCAAGCAATATACGAGAAGTGGGTTATGAAACTCGCCTCTAGGGAAGATAAGAAGGTCCAAACAGCAAGGATCAGAGCTTAGAAGGTCTGTTTGCTCCAAGCCTAGCTCCTTTCTTGGACAAAGATCACCTTCTCAACTTAGAGGTGATAAACCCTAGCAAAAGAGCATAGAGATGAGGTGTTTTAGGGTTCTAGGTGGGGTTTCACCATGGAATTCCATGGTTACGACCTGTAATAGGGTGTAAGGAAGACTAAAAATATGAAAATAGGGAAGGAAGGGAGGAAACTTACTAGTTTTGGTCGAATTCACCAAGGAGGAGCTTTAGAAACCCTAATAGAGCAATTTGGAAGCCATAGGAGCCTTCTTCACCAAGGTAGGCTCCCTCTATTACCTTGGGGCAGAAACTTCGTGGACAAATATAGAAGGAACTATTATCTAAGCTAGAGGAAATAAAAAGAGAGCAAGAGTTTTCAAATTCTGAGTTGGGAAGGGGTATACATGGCTATATATGAAAAGAGGTGAAGCATGAGGTGTCTTAAGGGACTTTCCATGTGTCTTTAGCCTAGGGATTGATGGCCATGCAAGAGGATAGCTCATAGAGGCTTCATGCATATCAAAAGTCGGTCCTAAGATCCCATAGATCCTTCTAGGCCATCCCCACCGTTTTTCAAGAAAGAAATAACCTCATTGGTTGATAGCTTTTAAGGATAAGCATCTTTATAAAGAGGGTAATCCCTATAATGCCCTTGGAAAGAAATACCATCAAACCAAGGTGAAATTAGGTTCTCCAATGGTTTAAAATCTCGTTAAGGGAATATCTAAGGATTAAAATTTAGTTGATAATTTGCAAAGAAAACCTCCCAATTGGGTAAATTGCATAAAAGTCCAGAATGTACCTAAAATTGCATAACTTGGACAAACAACATCCAAATCGAACCAAATTTGAAACTTAGGATCATTTTATGTTTTCAAATCATATCAAAAAGTTATATTAAGGTTTAGGGAACTTAATTATGGTAATTAATATTTCACTGAGGTATTTGTGCATAAACCCTTCCATTGGTATAATTCATGAATAAATGTTCACTAAACCACTATAAATTCCACTAATTAAACATGAATGAAATAAAGGATAAAAATGAAAGGGAAAGATGGGAAAGAGGGTTAAAAGACAAAATTCCAGAATTCGATATGTTACAGAACTATTTAGTGTGAAAAATTTGTAGATAGGGAAAATTCTTTTCCATTTGTGATGGCAGGTGGTGTCCTGGGAGCAAATCAAAGCTGGGATACATGGCAACTAAAGCCTAAAGCTGCTGCCACCTAGTTTTCCTCTTTAATGAATTGAATTTGTGGCTCACCACATGGATGCATGGCTCACCTATTTCTCTCCAGTTCCATCCCTATCCCCCATGACATATCCATTGTATGAAACCTATTGCGTGTATCCCTCTGTCTTTATTTTTTATATGGGCACGCACTATAGTAATCACAAGCTATATCTTTTCTAGGATCATTTGGACAAGCAAATGCCTTAAGAAGGATGTTGAACTCAGAAGCTCCTTTGTGGAATAGAAGGACGTTCCATAGCTACAACTGAATGCAGGTAGTCCTTCATATCTCAGGTCCACTTCTTTAATTCTCCCTTACATGTCTTGCACTTTGTTATATGTCTTGAGAGTTTTGTTGATGCTTATGATGATTTTTGCCTTTTGTGCACTACTCCAAAAGGTTCTTTCAGTCTCTAGGATCTTACCTACCTTGTGTGCAATGAGTTCAAGAGATTCATCAAATTTGTAGTTGAGTGGGATCGATATTGTAGAATCGTACCCGGAAGGGATGCTCAAATTCAATTTTAAATGATAAGTCACATGCATTCATCATCTTTAGTATTAACAAAGAGTTATAAATGTTCCACATAGCCCTTTTAATAAGTTTCTTTTTAATTTTCTTTGGCAAATAGTATGGTCATAGTATCATTATCTATTAGGCCTCCACGCTGGATGTTGGGTTTTTGAATCATATGGAATAATGCATCCCCTGGTCTAGGTTTTCTTGATCTACATTTACCAAGTGTGTAGCAGGCTCCCAGGATATGTCCTCTTTTCCAACAAATGATCTTCTTGGTCCTAGCATGAATGGGCATAGGAATTGTAACAACATCCTTGCGACGTTGCATGTTACAATTCCTTATCCATCTCTTGGGTGCTTCAATGCAGATATCTTGTGGGTCCTTTTCTTTATATTCCCCTTTTATGCAAGATGATGCTTTGTTGTCATTTTTTCTTGGAGATCATAACAATCTGATAGTTTCATAGGTTGATCCTTCTTTTGCATGGTCACTTTTGGACAGATGGATCATTCCTTCCTTTCGTTGAAGTCAATCATGTGAATTTAAATGGTTACCGCGTTGAGGCTACTTTATACGCATCAAAAGTAAATATGTATGTCTCTTTGGAGTAAACCGCTTTGAGCAACAATATTTCCTTCAGAATATGAGACTCAAGTTATATCTAGTGCAATGATAATCGTTGCATTATATCTCCTTCAAAAGATGAGACCCAAGTTTGTAAATTTTTATCCAATACATGCTCTTCTTCATGATGGTGCAACAACAAGTACCCAGCCAATTGCCAACTCATTGAACAAAGGAGAAGACGATATGGATGCCAAAATTGGACAAGAAAGATACATACTCTTTTGTCAAGTTGTGTCTAGGCCTCATTGAATCACTAATATATGTATATCCTTTTCTTTTAACACATTGTGTAATAGGGGCAAGGTATACGTCCTCCCCATGTACATTTGAAGTTTCAGTATAAATGAAAGTGAGATTGTTGGCATAATGAGCATAACTGGGTCTAACTACTATAATTTTGTTACTAAAAGAGCTTCTATACTAACAAATTATGCAATATATGAATAATCTAACTATGCTTATATGTATGTGTAATAAATAATACTACATATGTAGCTAGATGCATAATCCAACTACACACACATGTACATATATATATATATATATATATATATATATATATATATATAAATGTTGCCTTTGCCTACACATTAACTACATATAAAATGTATTAATTTCATCTTTTTGCTATATACTGACTATATATGCAATTGTAGTCATACATTTAGCTATAATTACACTTACATTTAAATATGTAAGGACAATATCTAGCTACGCTTCTGACTACATATGAATTTGTAGTGAAAGGATTATCTAACTACATATTTAAAAAATATAGTTAAAGGCTTTAGCTATACAAGCATATACTATAATTTGTATATGTAAAGAAATATGTAGTTAAAGCCTTTAGCTAAAAAAATATGGGGTTTTTGCTACACTTTTTTTTAGTTAAGGACCATTTTTTGTAGTGTTTTATTTCATCAAGGCCTAGGCTGGCTAACCAAACAACTACTAACTTAATCAACAATCTCATTACATCTGAGTGTTAGCCAAACATATCACCTTTTTCAAACTTAGGGTTAAGCTAACAACCTCTTCTAGCCTCTAGCTAAACTAGGTAGTTGTATCTCAACCAGAGCATCCATTACTACCTCACATCCTTAGGTGTTAGGTAATGTTGAAGACACACACACCTCCATGTATTCCACTTATCATCTCATCTCGGACTCAATAAGAAAACTTAGAGCTCATCTTCTTGGTGGTCAAACTCAACCTTGTATGACTCACAAATTTCACATAGTTCATGATACAAGCATCCTCATAAGATGACTACCTTAGTTCTCTTGATGTTTGTAAACCATCCACATATCGTTTACTGTGCAAGGGTATGTTATCATCTCTATCCTCATGCCTCATAGCAACGTTCCAACTCCCATCATCTTTATCCTTGGTGTATGACATGCGTACTGTCCTATCTCTCACTCCCATAACAAGAGGAAATAAGTATTTGGATGCAGTCCAAATACAGAGTTCTTCCCATTCCAAGAGTAGAGATGGTGCATCCCACCTTGCCAGTACACCTTCAAAACTAAGTTGAAACATGCAACATATGTCTCTACATCACGACCATCTCGATATCAAAGTTACTTCCATGGAAAACTGGTCTCGAACCTACTTGGGTCACCACACAATCCTTGGTCATCTCATCTAGGTCTATAGGGTGCCGACACTTTTGGGGTCATCCCTCTTCCCTTATGCATCCAGAGAGTGCCCTCCTCATCTGCCCTTTGAATCCCATGAGTTCACGAAGGTGATCAATCTCCTAACCCATGGCCCTCAAACAATGATAGATGTTACCTCCCGATCCTATGGTCATGTGTACTAGGGGATCAGGCAACTCCTACTTCCATCGGTCTTATCCCTACCTGACCCTAGGATAGACTTAGGATTCTAACATAGTACATGTCCAACTTAGAACCTTACCCAAGCCTTCATCATCTCTCTCTACATTCTTGGGCTGACTTTCATCCTTTTATAGGGGTCATGGTGACCTGCCTACCTTGGTCAGGCCCCAAACCGGTTACCTCCATGGTAACACATCCAAATGCACTTAGAGATGGTTATCTATGGGTCTATAGGTTCATTCTCATACTATTTACTTTTCACTTAGCTTCTCAAGATCCTATGAGACCTCTTTAGGTTACCTCAAAACCAACAAAACTGGTATACACCCTACAAAGGGGTCCCTCTCCCAGGATGGGAGGAAACTATCTCTTGATAGAAACAAAGGTCATAAATGTCCTTATGTCTAAGGTTTACATCCACCTGAGAATGCTTAACCCTAGCATGCTACTAAGGCACAAGAAGACCACCTACTAAACCATACTAGGTCATATTTGTTCTCATTCCTCAATATTGGATCAAGATCATACCTTCCCATGTCACCAACTTAGCTATGAGGGGTTCATCAAACATACCTTATACTTAAGGGGTTTCCCTTTCCTCTCAACATGAGGAGTGCCATGCTCGAATCTATAGAAACTCAAATCTCATCATGAGCATCAGGTACACCACTTCTCCTCTTAGGTCTAAGAACCCTATGTTCACTTTTTGGATGTCCAACTGCATGCTCAACCTTTTAACCACAAACCAAGCATGTACAAGGTATGACATGCACTTCCCATGATCCTTCTATTTGAACAACACTTCAGAGTGGAGTCCTCCTCAAGGACAACCAACTAAGTGTAAGGCCTCACAACTTGTTACTAAACCTCTTCAGGGTCTAAGGAACTATTTTTCCCATCTTAGAAGGTAAACACCTATACCATAGGCACATAGGTACCAGAAGCCTCATCCTCTCTCTAGGGTTTGGTTCCTCTAAAGGCAACCAAGATATCATCAGCCTCCAGGGATCAAGCATGAGGCAACTGCTATCATCCACTTAGGTCGCATCATCCTCAACTGTTCCTCATATGTCAGAGTCTAATCTTCCAACCTTCTTGCTTGGGTCCTACTCTCTCTCTCTCTAGAGCTAACCCTACAAACAACCTTACTACTAGAGGTCCTCTGTCCATGAAGGATCAAGCTCACAAGAATACCCCTACATGGGTGAAGCCTATGATCAAACTTATGTTTGCTCAAGATTATCCATAGCCCTTTATGCTTATCTCATAAGCTATCCAAAATACTCTCCAGGCCAAGGTTTCAACCTAATGCCCGCACTATTGATGTACTCTGGGTGAATGTTATGCCCTACTCGCATAAGCCCACATGGTTTCTATAGGTTCTTCACTAACCTCATCATTGAAGGAGTTGTCCTTCACTCTAACATGCACGACCCTTTCCTGGGTTGGGTCGTCAAAGGTACTAGGTCATCCAACCTCACATGGCTCATATCATCATGGGTATCTAAAAGCATGTCCACCCACACACCTGGTCTATCATGACATCTAACTCATCATGTCATCTCTCTCTCTAACCACCACTTAGGATTAGGGTTAGCATCATCCTCAGAGGATGTGATAGGTTTCTACTTATAATGGAGGTCTCTACCTCCAAGACTAACTTTCTCCACTCATCCTCCTGATAAGGAGGGCTAGCCTCAGTTCTCTCCTGAGGGAATGACAACATATGTCATACGACCTAAGCATGTATCTATTCTTTAATTTATGCTTAAACTATTAAGCTTATGTCCATGACATCTTATTTACATATTTTTCATTAATTTGGTGAAGGATTCCTTAAACCTTATCAACTTTACCCATACCTCAAGAGGGTGAGGAAAAGAGAGAAAACCCTAATCCTTAAAATCCTTAACAACATTTTAGTTGAGAAGGGATGAACAAGATGAGAGAGTCCTAAAGGTATCTTATTTTGAGTCAAATCCTGAGACATTGGCCAGGAAGTCACACCAATCCGGGAGTCCTCGTATTCCGACTGGCGGTGTGGAAGAAAATATTGCCAGCCCCTAGACATGATCCTTTTCTAGACAACTCTGTCTTTCAGAAAATCCTCTAATAACTCCCTTGGGTTTTACAGAGTTTGTAAAATTTAATAATGATTAAAGATTAAATGAGGAACCTATGTTCTGATACCAAATGTAATGACCCCACCTCCCGGTAACCCCCAATTAAGGGAGACCAAAAGGTCAGAGCCATTAATCCAATTAACAAGATCACATGTTTGACAAATAATCAGTAATAATTATGAAATTCTACCAAACTAAACTAAAATTTGGTATAAAAGAAAATTTTGCATACCTTTTTCAAAAACTTAGATATCTACTTCTATCCACATCTGGAGTCTATTCTAACTAATCCTCCTTTGTACTTTTATTCTTATTTAATTCCACATATGCCACTTTAATGTTTGTCCTTTTCAAACTTGTACCTAAAATGACAACAAACAAAATGTCGGTCAGCATAAATAAATATGCCGGTATGACGGGACAACTAAAATTTCACAAATATGGCTAACAATCTAAATATCACAATCAAGTTAATTAACAAGCCAAATTACGCTTTCAGTGTGACGTTCTCCACTGCTTTTTCCCTAACCTTGGCATACCCACCTTAGGGTTTCTCTTATGCCAATGACTTAAGGTCACCTTCTCAATCCCCAGCTTGGTGCCTGGGGTCACCTCTCATAGTTCCCATTAGTCATTCAATAAAGACCACCTTCTCAATCCTGAGCTTGGTGTCTAGGGTCACCACTCATGGTGCCCATGGGTCTTCCCTCCTGGGCTTGACCTTTTTGCATCATCCATCTGGGTGGCATGTAGGTGCAAGAATACACACTTTTATTATTATTGTGATAATCATAGTGACTTTATGATTTGCAAGTATGAACATCCAAACGATAGGTTGCATTCAATGCAATGAATCATTCGGAAAACCTTTGGGAAACTAATGTGATTAACCATAATTAACCACATACCTGTCAGGTTAACTTGAGTGCAGAAATAATCCAACTAAGCAAGAAATCCAGTAAACAAGCAAGCACATAAGATGATCCTAAAACATGCATCCAATTTTCCTATCATTGATCAGGCCATCAAGGTCTATTAAACCTAGCTCACTTCCTAGGGTTTCTAGTCCACTTTTAGGGTTTTCATTGCAATTAGGGTTTCACTTCATTTTTACTATTTTAACCCTAATTTTATACAATTACTCACAAACCCTAATTATCTCATCTACTCCTCATGAAAGATATTAATGTTACCTTTTAACAACATATAACCCTAATTGCGGATTAAAGGTACAATTAAAAGTCAAATAAGTCTATTATGCCCCTTTTACATTAAAACTACCATTTTTATCCTTTTAATTCATGATACAATCTTTAGGCCCAATTATCATCTTTGGTTCCTACCGGATTAACAACTCATAGTTCATTATGGTTTAATTCACATATGAACTCTTTTATCATTAATTCCACCTTTATCCATTAGAAAACCCTAATTACCATATTAAGTGTATTTATCCACAGTTAGGAACTTTATACTCAAAATATCTTTAAACCATCATATCTCAGCCTTATTCATGAATTTGAACAATTAAAGTCATTAAGAGTCATAATTACTAACATTAGGGTTTCAAGGCCCATTAAAGCTCATTTATGCACATGGAACCCTAAATTAATCCAATTACATATAAAGTTTATCCTTTTCGATCTTAATGTATCTTTTTATAATTAACATGTTAATATCAACGTTAATCATCCATAAAACCCATCTTAATACATTAATCATCTCAAAATAGGGTTTCTTAATCATTAATACATTAAAGTTGAAACTTTCACTATTTTTCGAATTGTAAGAAGAATTAGCTTCCAAATCTATTTTTAATGGATTCCTCGCATTTTTCTGAGAAAAATTCATATTTTATACACATTCATCCGAGCTACCAATAAAAAGATACGAATTTTGCAATATTTACTTACTTGGGCCAATCATTGAGCGCCACGTCATCTCCTTCCATGCAACGTAGCTCGATTAGAAACATAACAAAAAGACGAGTTTGTCCTTGCGTAAGTCATTGTTTCTTCAGCCCGCGGAGGGGCAAAACAGTCCAAAGTCCTGGTCTTCTTCTTCCTCACAAAATCCTTCTGTTACCGCTAGGTCAGGGGTCAGACGCGGCCCGACCTCTCCTTCCCGGACCCTGATGACCACCAGGGATTGCTCGCCCATCTCCGTCATGCCTCTGCACACAGGGAGGTGCCCTTGGGTCATGGCTAGGGCGGTCGATTCAGGCCCGCATGGTCTGCAACTGCAGCCAGCCTGCAACCCTCCTGTCGGCGTTGCACAGGTCCTAGGGCCAAGAGATGGTGATCGAGCTTCCCTCTAGTGACATGGGAGCATCGTGCCCCCCATCATACTCCCGTCCAAGGCTCCTCACTACTCCGGGGTCGCATTACCCCCCATGGTTAGAGCTTGGACAAAGAAGAAGAAAAAAACAGAGAGAGAGACGTGTGGGATCTCCTTGGGGCTTGGCCATGGGCTCTACCCTTATATAGGGGAGGGTAATGAAGCCCTAGGATGGCTATCCACAAGTTAACCAGTCCCTTTCCCAATAGGAACCTGAGTTCCTTCATTGGGAAGCAAACTTCTCTCTCTTAATCATCTTCTTACAAAAAACATATTCACTGGATATTTAGGAATTCAAAAATCCTCTCTCTTATTTTCTTTATGCTTGACTTTTAATTCATTGGCATAAAATTATACTTTCTTTTAGTAGAAAATACCTCCTTTTTAATAATTCCACAAAATTAATTAATTATGCATCACATTATCCTCTTATTTTGTATTATTTGTATTTTCTCTTTCTTTTTCTCCATTGGGGCTCCTTGGACCCCAAGAAACTCTAATATTTTGAAATCCTTTTTAGTGGATACTCATTATCCTTCTAGATGCATCTATATCCATTATTTCTCATTATCTTATTTATTTCTTATTAAAATATCTCTTTTTGAGGATTTCTCTTTATCTCTCTTTTTATTTTCCTTTTTGGAATTCCTTCTAATATTAGAAACCTTATGGATACGAAAATCCACCAAAGATGAATCAATTATACCTCTTTTTACTTATTTTCCACATTTTATCATTATCTCCAATTTCTTTCTTAATAAAGAAATATTTAATTGATCTTTTATTTTCTTATTGCAATATTTTTGCAACTTTGGACTCCTTGGAACCCAAGGAACCCATGAGGCACGAAATCTACCTTTGGATAATATTCCTTTGCCTTCTAGAGGTTTCTACACCATTCTTTTCTCCTTCTCTTATGTACTTATTTAATAATGGAGTTTCTTTTGTCTTTTCCTTATTATTGGGCCCAATAGCCCATAAAGCCCACAAAACAACCAACAAGGCTATTATAAATGAGATCCTTTTATTCAAAAAAATTATATCATTATTTGTTTAAATATATTTAATAGGAGAAATTACATTTCTCAGCAAAAGAACCCAAAAATTGGGGTTGTAACACAACCCATTTAATTCATATGTGAAATTAGGGTTAGGTTTACATTATTTACATAAACTCTAAAAGTCTCCTTTCTATTATTATTGAATTGGATTATCAAAACTACAACACCCTGTAGATTGTATTTTACTGAGTTCATAGCATCGTTTACTTTACTTTTCTGACTTATATATTGCTAGTTATGAATTTTTACAATTTCTAATCAATTAGGAAAATCCATTAAAACTCATATATTAATTAGATTGGAATTTATGTATGAAAACTACACCATACTATATAGAATGAAACACTTACTTCAAAACATATTATCTTACATTTTTCTAAGTTACCAATTAACACTTCTATTTTTTGGAAAAATCACCCAATCGTAAATTTTGGACAAGCTACATGTATGAATCATTATCCTTTCGGAGAGGAAGCCCCAGCTAAGCTGGCACTATAGAGTCTAGCCACATGGAATGGCTCCTTCCAAATGAGGACATGAAAACAAGAATGACAAAATATCTAAATAACCCTGGCCAAGAACCAAATCAAAAGTAGGAGAGAAGGGTTAACTAGTAATAAGGCACTACTCATTGTTCCCAGAACAACAACTCATGAGAAGACATCCAAGGAGATCGATCTACTGATCAGAACTCCAAATCCATCGCTTTGCATTGTAGGGGATAATCATCCCAACAAATCCACTACACCAAAATGAGGTCTGAGCGCTAAGACTCAAGTGTAAAGGGGAGTTGGAACCCCAAGGCTTATCACCAATAACGAAGAAGGTGAAGCTTCTCAGTGAGTACCCCAGAGGCGAGGGCAATTGAAACAGATACCACACTAAGGTTCACCTCCACTAGTCTAAGGAAAACACACGTACCCCGAAAGGAAAAGAGTGAGAAAACACACAGTCATTTAGGGTGTCAATTAGTGATCATAAATATGGGTCAAAAGAGGGAAAACAACCTATACCTGATTCTAGGAAAATCTTGATGAGGTTGAAGCATTGAGGAGCCAGAATAAACCAATTGATATTCTTACAGATCCTAGAGAAGTCTAGAACTGACTTGAGGATACCTCAAAATGTAGGTGAAGGCAGTCAGGGTTGAAGAGATGCATATGGATGAAGTTGAGATCAAACTAAGGGCTATTGATATAGGCATTACGGCGGAGGTGTACCCTTGGTTTCATATATGTTCGAAGACCTAAGGGGACAAGGAGACAGAAAGGAGGAGAAATAGGAGAGAAACAAAGGAACATGGAGTCAGTTCAGAATTATATAAGGAACACTACGGAAAGGAAAATGAATGGAAATATGGAATAGAGAGGGAGGGAAAAGAAAGAAAGGCTTAGAGAAGAAATCATGAACGTGAGCAAGGGAAACTAGGTGAAGGAATAAGGTAGAACAAAGTTCACCCAAATGATTAGAATCTGACGGCCATAGAGGAACACATGTTTTTGGAAAGTCAAAGAAACTCTGCATGACATCAAGAAAATTAGGAATCTAGAAAAACCTTTCTGGATAGATCTAATATTTGGATTATTATTCATTTGAAGTATGTCTTCTTTCTTAATTTAGCTAAGGGCTCAAACAAGGTCCAATCAATATGAAAATTGAGACATAGGATGAATAAAACATTTGAAATCTAATTTTGACACAAGCTCCACTTTGGTAGTCATCAAGTCTACTATCTAGTATTTTAGAGTAAAACTCATATTTTATTTTCTAAATGAAATTAGAATAGTTATTTTTGTTCAAATAAAGTGAAACTTGGCACCCAAGGTAATTGGGACCCAAGGAATACAATTTTCACAATAGATTTTGGTTTTGGAGTTTCCATTCAGGATTTTATTACAACTAGAGTTTAACACCATGATGTTGTTAAAAGGAACTGGATGAGGGATTCCATTCACACCCTTACTAGAAGTGACAGGTCAACGACTAACTCTCCCGCTGAAGTGGGATTGAAAGCTGTGGATTTCTTCAAGAAGCTTTATAACAAGAACATGATTGAGCCCAGACCTGTTGGTAGGCTGCCCGGCAGGAAGGTGACTAATGCGATGAATCTTGCCCTCTGCGGTCCTACTTCAGAAGCTGAGATCAAGGAGGCCCTTTTCTCCATTGGGGCTTCCAAATCTCCTAGACCTGATGGGTTTAATGATAGGTTCTTCCAAGCTATGTGGCACATCATAAAGGATGACATATGCATGGCTGTGAGATGGTTCCTTGTTGGAGGGAACATGGTCAGGAGCATTAATCATTCCTTTCTGAGACACATCCCCAAGAAACATATGGTGAACTCTGTGGCTGACTTAAGACCTATTGCGTGCTGCTCGGTCCTTTATAAGATAATTTCTAAGCTCTTTGCTAAGAGGCTGAAGGTCTTTCTCCCTAATATCATCTCTCCAATGCAATCTGCCTTTGTCAAAGGTCCTAGTATCTCAGATAGTGCTCTCCTTGTCTCGGAGTTCCTTCTCAACTTTAAGGTGAGAAATAGCACTAGGAAAGCTTGTGTTAAAATTGACCTGGCTAAGGTTTACGATAATGTCAGATGGGACACGCTTTGGGAGATTATGGACCATATGGGTTTTTCAAATAGATGGATAAGACTTATGAAAGAATGCGTCACTAATACCTCCTTTTTGGTGTTAGTGAATGGCTTCCTGTATGGTCTCTTTTATGCTTCCAATGGACTTAGATAGGGCGAGCCCTTATCCCCTCTACTTTTCACATTGATTATGGAGTCTTTCACCTCTATCATGGAGGAAGCCATTCAGAATAAACATCTTACAACTTTTAGGCGGATTCAAGGTTCTTGAACACATGATTTTCGCATATGATATTCTTGTCTTCCTTGCTGTAAATGTTAAGAACCTGAGGAACTTCAAGCGGATGATGGTTATGTTTGTAAAGCTTACTGGGTTGTATATGAGCATCCTGAAGTTGAAGGTGTTTCTGTCGAGAGCGTGGGACTCTAGAAGAGGGCGGCTCAAGGAGGTTGTTGGCTTAGAGGAAGGAGCTTTCCCTACTCTCTACCTGGGTATACCCATTAGTGGTGGCAAAGCGAGATGTAGAGACTATAGTGATTGTGTGGATAATATCAGAGAAACAATGGCCAAATGGAATGGCATTAAAATATCTATGGCGGGCAGGTTGGTCCTTGCTAGAAATGTTATTGCAAGAAAGATTCAATTTTGGTGTAGGCAGGCTGAAATCCCTGAGTTTGTGCTTAGGAAATTAAAGAACATCTGTAATGCTTTCATTTGGGGAGGGAGAGCCCATGCTATTTCCTAGAACACCATTAAGAGGGGCTTCAAGGAAGGGGGCCTGAATGTCCTGTGTGCGGTGGACATTGCAGCAGCTGCTATGGCTACAAGGATCGACAGATTTCTCAGATGTGAGAGCTCGAGCTGGAGCATGCGGATGCATCTCAGATACGGTAACCAGTTGAATGTGGTCCAACCCAATGCTTCCAGAACTTGGCGGGAGATGACCAAGCTTTGGCTTGCTCTGGAGGAGGAGTATACATATGGGGATGATGGATGGCGGTTGAATAGGGGATGGGTTAAACCAGGGGTTACAATGTTCGTCACTCCACAGATGCCTTGGGATCCCATTCTCTGGAATCAGTTTCACTATCCCAAGTGGAGTTGTTGTTCTGATAGAGCTATTCTACATTGCCTTCCCACTCTTGATCACCTAAACTCTTGGGACTTATGTCCCACTACTACTTGCCTAATGTGCGGTAATGATGGAGAAATCCATAGTCATCTTTTTTTTGGGTGTGATTACACAAGATACATTTGGTGTAGGACTGCTTTAAAGTTGGGTTGGGGTAGTAGTCCCCCGCTCTCTCTCTTTGAGGCAGTTACTTGGATTTTGGGCAAGACCAAGGGTAGGACGAATTTGAGGAAGCTTGGGGGCCTATGCCTCTCACCCTTATGATACTTTACATGGAGAGAGCGTAATTGTAGGTTACATGGGAAAAGTCCTACTGACTGTGTGGATCTTTTTGAGACCATTGTACATAATCTTATGCTAGCCTTGAATGTCAGGCCTTTGATGGGTTTGGGAGTTAACCTTTTGGTTCTCTGACAGTGGGGTTTTGTAGAGTAGACCCACGTGTATTGTATATGGGATTTTGTTGTCTCCCTATACTTTTGGTTTTAATAGAAATATTTTAACTTCTCAAAAAAAAAGATTTTAGGCACAACACGATTGTATTTATTACAATATCTTATCAACACCATCATTATTTATTATTTAGAATCCTATTATCTGCACATTATTATAAAAAGAGCTATCTTATATTTTAGTTGAAATCCATTAAGGAAATCGAGAGATGCTACAAGTGCATCAAGACATCAAGGTGTTATGTTGATGTCTAATTATACATCATTGCCAAAGATTTTGAACTTTAGAGAAACTTTACCTCATAAAGGTGGTTTGTTATGACATTGTTGATCAATTCTCTTGAACCCAAAGTTCATTCATCAAAGTTTAACTAGAATTTGTATACCTATGTTTACTAATAGGAAAATGATATGAAAAGATGAAGTCATTATCTACCAAGGAAATCTAGAGGCGTTCTCAAGTGCATTGAAACACTATGTTAATGTCTCATTGCATACCATTTTAAATTTTGAACTAACCCCAACACAAATGGGGTTTACAATGGCATTATGGCTCTTGAACGCAGAGTTCATCCTATGAATATTATTGATATTAATTATACATGTGATTATGAATTGGTAAAATAATATGACTAAATTTATTTGTAGTCTCCAAGGAAACGTAGAGGTGTTTGTTGGTGCATCATTGTAGTAAGATGCCATGCTAATGTCTCATTATACATGTTGAACATAACTTTTGAATTTTATACAACTTCACCTCATAAAGGGGTTTTATTGTGACATTATTGTGCACTTATATTGACTTAAGTTTTCTCCTCGGAGTTACAAAGAAATTTTGTATACTTTTTCTTACTGTTAGGTGATATGATTTGAAAATTTTAGTCGAAGGTCACCAAGGAAACATAGAGGTGTTTTAGGCATTTCATGGTATCAAGGTGCCATTTTAATGTCTAATTATACATCTTCACCATAAATTTTGAAATTTAGACCAATCCCACCTCAAAAGGGCGGGTTTTTATGGCATTTTGTTCAACTATCTCAACACAAAGTTCATCTTGAGGGAGTTCTGATAAAAATTAGTATTCATATTCTTACTAATAGAAAAATGTACGAAAAAATTAGTCAGAAGTCAAGGAAACCAAGAAGTGTTTTCAGGTGCATCAAGGCATCAAAGTGTCATGTTGATGTTTCATTATAGATATTTCCCATAAATGCTAAACTCTTGACCCTATTCACCCAATAAAGGGTGTTTATTATGAAATTTGGTAGAAAATTCTGCCACGAGACACCCATCAGACCCACACACCTCCAAATCTATGTGGCAAGTGGCAAAAACAACACTTGTATAAAAGAAAACTAACATAAAACTCAAATGTTGATATAACCATTCCTTTTCTCTATACCAATCTAAGGATCAACTTAACTCCCTAAAAACATAGTCCCTTCTTGTGTTTGATTCCTCTCCACAATCACCTAGACTTTGCCCTATTTCTTGTGACCCCATCCAATTTCTCTTGTGGGGATGGAGAACTTCAAAATATTCCCTTGAGTAGACCTTCCACAACTTTACATATTGCACTGACAGTGGCAAGCGATCGTATATCGGAAGTACCCAATGATCTCATCAATCTTGGTGCATTTTTCACTATTTAAACTCCCACTCATCCTAATTCGCATCATATTTCTAAATTTGGTTCTCTGGTCTCCGTCTACAACCATGCATGAGCTAGAGAAAGCACTTAGAGCCATTTTGATTTTTGAGTTGGTATCAACATCAACATCTTTGTCTCTCTTCATTTCTCATTCTTATCAAGTTTGATGGTTGAAAGTGGATGATGGACAAAGATATTATTTCCCTTCAATATATATATATATATATTGTTTAAAGTAGTCATTCCCCCAGTTATTATTTATTTGGTATCTATACAAGGCACCTTTTTTGTGTATGTAGGTCATGCGGTACTCACATAGAGAATAATAGGATTAGGAAGGACCCTATTCCTTGGATGCCCAAGTTGTAAAAAATCCTCATATGGACGAAACCTGAGTGTGAGGCTACGAGTTCTGCTCTTCTCAGACTAAGTTAGTGCTGGAAAGTTCAATAAACTTTTTATAGTTTTGGTCAATTGGAAGTTTTCCATTGCAAACTTATCTATGTATATATAGCTATTTTCTATATTATTTGCAGTTCACATTAACATGACAATGCATTGGTCGTCATCAATGATCAAATAGCATTACTCGTAGTGAATAGGGTTCACTGGATTTCATGGCCAGGATAGTGACATTCCACATTTCCACACTATCCTCTCCCTTTCAGCTTCCCCATACTTAACTACATGTTTGTATTTGATGGAGGTTGTTTCATGTGAGATCATGGAGTCATGGTTATTACTATACTAGTAGTGGTGTTCTTAATCCAAATCTGACCTTCCATTTCACCTGAATAACCATTCGATTTGAAGAATCCATTTAACTAGGATTTTCCAATGACCACAATACCTTGGTGCTTTTAGCTTCCTCTTGCTTTGGATGTGAATGAGGCAAGGATCACTATCATGGAAGGGCACATTGCATACTATGAAGAAGAAGGCCATGGTCGGAGAGTAGGGATCCACTTGAGCAAAATGTGAAGATAATTTTGACAAGGATGCATCATTATCAACGAATTCTAGTCCTCTGCCATAACCAAAGCATGATGTGTTTACCATTTACACATATGTCTTATTACAATTCCTTTTATTTTGGTCTCCATATACAACACTTGATCACATTGAAAATCTATCACAATGTGGGGGTATTGTCGCATTATTCGCATGGATATTGTTACACTTTCTCTCTTATGTCTTCTTTCAGTATTATTAAACTTGGTCTTAGTTCATTTTTAGACAACAAATGATTTCATGATTATGTATTTGAGTTAATCCTTTTTTCAGCTACTTGAATCATTTTAACCTTCAATGCATCCATCCTAATTAATCTTGATGTTAAGAACTAGTCAAACGTGATTAAATGCAGTTGGGAGACTTAACATGCGGGCTTAATGGATGGTCCAGTTGGCCTTATGTTTCTTGGTTCCCTCTTTTGGGGCATCACCTGGGATCCCCCCTTTCTCCTTCTTTTAACTATTATTGCGGTAGAAAGAAAGAGTCAACAGAACTCTGCTACCCCATTTTACATATACGAAGAGGTTTCATACATTATATTACCTATTTTTCTTCACAATCAGATGATTGTCACTTTTATAAACAAATGACTTTTTCTTTCTGTCTTTGTGAATATGATTTAGCATTCATGTTGTACATGCTTTACATATCTTGGCTGTAACATTCCCTTTATGGCTCGCCGACTTTTACATTTCAAAGCAGGGCGCCCAATGTTTGGGAAGCCGTGGTTTGGCGTTTGAGAATTATGACTGATTTTTTTTTTTGAATGTAAACAGACCAATATCATTACGGAAAAGCCATGCCGCCTCCACATGAAGATGGAAATAAATTAAAAGACCGCGCAAAAGTCAAAAACAGATACAATACTCTATAGAAACTCATATTAAAATTTGATAAGGACCACATATGCATAGGATCTTTCTCCTACTCCGTTGGCTAACACAGCTTTCAATGATGGATACTTTCAACTTGAACATATCTATTAGTGGTAGAATAACTGCATCAGACCGTTGTTTTAAAAGGATATCATCTACACAGTTTTCGTCATAGAACTTTGTAACAAAAAATCGAGAGAAAAGTCTACTTAGAGAATAGAGAGTAATGACGATTAACAACAAGAGAAACCAACACAACGAGATAAGATACAAAGTAAAATTAGAGGAAAAAAGGAGGAAGAGAAAGGCATCGTACCACCGGAGGGGACCATATGACAATAGATATACACCATCGAAGATAAAGGACACCAAGCTACACCCCAACCCTTGCACCACAACTTCCCCCTACAACCTTGACCAACACCGACCAAATGCGAATCAGCCAGTAAGAGAAGACGGTATCGGTGTCAAACTGGAGCAGGAAGGAACTGTCGTCATTGCCACCGAAGCTTCCACCCAACCAAAGGCATGAAAATGATGAATCATGTGGAGAGGAACAACACAAAGCAACTATTGAGTCCTTCCCCCTAGTCGGTCGCCGCACAAAAGAGAAAAATTAGGGCTTTGTGAGAGAGATACGTGACTAACTCTTTATAGGTGATGACTAAACCCCATCTAGTATGTGTGGTAACTTGCACATATGACTTTGCATATTTATATATTACGCATATTTTCTCATTGGAAATAGAGCTTGTGTCTAACCTAGAGGTACTTATGTAGCGTAATTGCATTCATAGTTGATTATTTTATTATCCACCGATTATTATTATAATTTTTCACAATGAGAAATGAGTCATTGGTAGAGTTGTCGTCAATGATAGACAAAATAATTTAAAATAAGAAGAATTGGTAGTCGTGCATTTAGTAAAATGATTGGTAGTGATTGACCCATTGTTCATAATTTCTCATTGTTGTCTGAGAAATTGCTTACCACTTTGTAAGAAAAATATATCTATATCCATGTTCATAAAATAAGTATATTCTATGATTGATTCTATTTGATTCTAATATTTTGATAATCTTCATAGAATTATTCTAATTAGTTTTAGTTATGTGTATTTAAAAAAAAAGTGTATCGCAATCATTAGAAACACTAACGGTGTTTCGTCAACAATACATAAAGAACCCGATAAAAATTAGAAAATTATTTACAGCACACCTGTTTCACCAACAACCACACCCCAGCCTCAAGTGTGACACCCCTTGTTATACAAAACGAGATCACTCTAAACCAAACAACAAAATTAACACTAAACAAGTGGATTACCGAAAAACATGGAAAATTAAAATCGATTATGATAAGGAACAACATCAAAAAACTAATCAAGAGGAGATCCAAAGACACTTGTCATATGCATTAATAACCTGAAACAATGTTATGTACAACATGATGCTTGGAAGGACTACTTGTCATACGTGATTCCTATTCCACTTACATATAGATGTACATCAACTAACCATTACAACAAGGGTGTATAAACCAAAAACTCATCTCGATAGTACAACCACAGAACACACTAAACTCTCCCCAAGACTCAAGTGTACAGGGACAACTCTAGGACTCTAACACCAAAAGACCAACAAAAACACACTCAACATTATCAGCTACCAATCTTGCTGCTCCTCCTCCTCGGTTGCACGATTACCACCAAATCATGCGCGGCCACCTAAAAGATGTAGAAACCCACATGATGAGATTCCAAATCTCAGCAGGAGATATAACTCTCTACCAACTCTATTATTACCACATGTAAGATGATTAAGGAAAGAAGTAAAGCTAAAACCATGATAAACATGTAATGATCACTAATATAATAAGTAAATGCAATTAGATTATGGAACATCTTATCAACATAATAGGAATTTGAAGCACATGTATATTCTCTACCAACTAGCATCTACAAAAGAAAAGCAAGGCTACAACCAATATTCTCGTATTTGATCCTAAGCAAATACACTACACGGCTAATTATGTATTTTATTATGCCTCAACGATTTGAGTCGTACCACCCAAATCCAACCGACCACTACTAAGTAGAAATCAATGCCATACAAGGTCTATGGATGAGCCGGAATCCACGACCTCACCAAACCTTGTGGTCAGTACACGAGTACACAGTAGAGACATATCAATCAACTGTAACTTGTGACATATAGTTAATAGAAGGGTCGACTCATGCATGTCCGTCCACGTATATCAACACCTAGCCCACCTTGGTACAGGTAACGACGCTAGAAGAACAGACTCATGCATGGATGTTATAACAAGGAGTGTCTCATACATTGTTATCCATATCACAACGATGTCGACTCACGTATGGCCGTCTCACACAACCTGAAATTAAGGATGCAAGGTAATACTCAACTTGCACCCACATATAAAAAAATATGTGCTCCGAGTAAAACTCATTTCACCATTCAGCAGGTGCTGACACTGAATGGATCTATGGCACAAGGCAAGACTACATGATTAAGTTCCACTTGATTAGTTAAGTCAATTAAGTGTGTTTTAGCATCAATCAAGTTACAGCGTATAAAATCGTAACAAACTCTAAAAAGATAAGGGCATAGCACCCTTTCAATAGATATAAACATATAGGATGTGACCTTATCACTCTATCACCACATAATGCATATATTATTTCCATTCACATCATCATTATCAAGTCACATGCCATGGTATGCCAATCCCTCATTCTATCATGGGAAACATTATCTCATAATAGGAAAACACCATTGTTAGGTCATAGGACCCAATTGCCACATTCTGTATCACATGTATAATCAGCATGCCTCACAAGGGCATATTCAACCTGTCTCACATCATAGCCATTATAGCACACACTAGCTATGGTCATCAAATTCATAACACCTTCATGGTTAGAAGATCATAATCAAGAGAGATAATCACATAGCACCATAACCATCCATGATAAGGAAATAAGCAAAACTTGTTCACTATTAGGGTTTTGGGTTCCCTTCTTTAACCGATTAGGGTTTACAAGATTAGGGTCAACCAACCATCTTAGAATCAACACCTTCCATCATCTTGGAGTGTATTAGCATTAGGTAACATCATTAGAATAGATTAGATAACATACTAAACAACATTATACAAGTACATACATGATTAACATTAGGCGTTCATATGTGCTTCATAATCACCTATCATCACCACATGTAACCATATAGACGCATGGGTCGTGTCCACCCTCTATGGTATGTCATGACCACAACATCCACATGGGTGTCTCAACCCTCAACACCATCACCATGTCACGATCCATATCCTTCATGTCGTGCCTGTGATATTAGGGTTAGGGTTAGGTCTTCATCTCGATCACCAACTATGTGTTGCGACCGCAACGCATCAACCACCACCATGTCGCGACTGCAACGCCTCTTGGATCGTAGCCTAATGCACCAACACTATCATAGCTAGGTTAAGGAAAGGAACTAAGGGTCACAAAGGTGTTGAGCATTAAGGGTTCTAACCCATCATCACTAGGCCAACTTCACCACAAGGAAGAGATCACTCGACCTCCAAGCCAACTTGGTCGCGGCCAACCACCATGGTCCATGTCATGACCGTGATGCCCATGTGTGTGTGTGTCGACCGTCAAGCAATCTAAGTCACAAACACATTAAGGGTGAACATCTAGGTTACCAAAAAAAACCCAACTAAGGAAGAACCATGATCACCATGTAAGGAAGCCTCAAGCAAAATGATCTCCACAAACCCTAAGGTAAAGGTCCAAGAAAAGCATATCCAAAGGAAGTTAAACCATGTATAAGATAACTGAAATGGAGACTAACTTTTCCCCCACATCTAGGTGCACAAACACCAAACATTAAGGCTAGATCAAGGGTCAACCATGAAGAAGGAAACTGTATGAAACAACCTCTATCAAAATGGGCATAAGAAAGATTAGGGTTTTGGATTACTTCCAAACCAAGCAAGGTATCTCCACCAAACAAACTCTAGAGATTAATTCTAAGTATGAGAATGATGAGCGATCAATATAGAGAGAGAAGACAATAATAACATGCATAAAGAAAGTGCAATAATAGAGTAGGTTTAGTATTATATAACCCGCCTTAAGAAGATCACCACCAAAGCTCCAAGCACACAATCTAAGGGTTGGAAAAGCTCCTCCCAAAAGCTCCACACTCAGCCACAAGAGCACCTCAAGAAGAAGAAGACACCAAGGTCAAAGCTAACCCAAGGAAAGAAGCAAAGAAGTTCTTGGCCTAACCAAAAGAGAAAGGGGAAAAGAGAGGAGGACTCCTCTTCACACTTGGTCTATGAACCTTGTGATGAGGGGTTTCTCCCCCCACATCATCCATCATGGAAGAACCATGGTCTAGGGATAAGAAAAGATAGGAAGATGAAGGTCAGACATCAAAGAAACATTAACTTAGAAGACAAACACTTACCAAGGATGGAAGATGAGCTTAGATCACCACCACCACCACATGCAAGTGAAGACTGATCACCAAGCTTCCAAGGACAAACGTCCTTGCTCCACCAAGAACCAAGAACATACAAGGAAGAAGGAAGAATATAGAGGGACGAAAGGGTTGTAAATAAGGAGAGATAAGGGGTTATATATATGATGTATGAGAGAGAAAGCAAATGAGTGAGATGTTAAGATACTAAGGAACCCAAAGGACACTTGTCCTCAAAAAATACCAACATGCAACCACTTAAGCATGAAATACAGGACATGGTGATACACTCTAGGTAGTGTCTATACCATCATGTATCTCCCCATGATCACACTCGCGACCATCCTAGGATGCACCATCCATGGTTGTAACACCATCAACCAACATCACTATTAGGTCGAGACATGACACATCCAAAACCCTAAGTCATCCATCTCGACCGAAGACTACCCTAGACCTCCTAGGTCATAGTCCAAACACCTAGAGGAAGTGTCTCAACCATGACACCCTCCAAAACTACCCTTGGTTGCGACCCAAGGTTGAGACAACACAACCAACTCACACCAGGTCAAGGTACTCAACACTCACATCAATCCTAATTACCACCTAGGGTGATTCTCCTCAACCAAGGCTCCCTCCTCTTTCTCTCTCCTATAGATGATGTTAAGAAAGAGAGGGAACAATTTAGAGGTGGCAAATTGCACATCAACCCTTATATTGGGTAAATTACAATTTGTACCAAAACTATCACATAAAGCACAAACATCATTAAACAAGATGAAACTTGAAACTTAAACCCTCCACAAGCCCTAATCACATACTTAAACCATCCACAAGACCTAATCGCATCTAAAAATATTAGACCAATGTTCTAAGAACAAGATTAAGCCAAAGCAAATAGGGTTACCCCAAAACCTGGGTCAGGGTCTTTACAAGCCATAAACCCCTTACTAGGATTTCGTCCCCAAAATCAAAAGTGAAAAGAGAGGGGTAATTCCTCCTCATCTCTTCCTCAAGTCCTAACTAAGGTCAACCCAAAACAGATATAGATGCAGACATATCAGAATGAAACAACTTCATCTGACCTCTCTCAACTCGAGGGTTGACCTCTCCTCCTAGCTGACTGAAAGTGTAAAGTCGAGACACTGCCTGTTGTTGTCCTCGTCCCCCACTGGCATGTCTAGAGGAATCAACTTGCGATGCTTGTCCACTTCCTCATCCTCCACCACTGTTGAATTATTGTCTCTATTATCCCTACTGGCTCTTCCTCGACTACTGGGTCACCTCATAATCTTTCACAAGGCATAATGGTCTAGTATGCCGAACCTGTCTGCACTTATAGCACATTTTGTTCTCATACCAAGACCTAGGTGGCCCTACCACAGACACTGAGGCTGCACTCTGGGCTCCTATAGGATGAAAAATATGACTGTTGCTTTTATTGGGTGACCATTGGGTCAGTGCACTAGACGACTATTGTGTTGGTGGTACTGACAACCTAGGCTCCTTAAAGCCACATGACGAATGTCCCTGGTACTCAACATGCCTTTTCTTGACACCCTTCTCTTTCTTCTCAACCACAAACCTCTCTATCCTTCAAACCGACTCAACAAATTTAGCAAAACACTCTATGGTCTCTAGGGCTACTTTCAGTGTCATCAACTCTGCACTCAACCCTTTCTCAAAGCAGTTGATCCTCTCCTTCTTGGTCACATCCATGTGATGATAGAACCTCAACAACTCCATAAACCTTTCTTCATACTCATTGATCATCATGAATCCCTATCGAATGCTCTCAAACTGGCTGATCTTCTCATCAAGGTACGTCTGAGGAAAGTACTGACTAACAAACTCACATCTGAATTCCTCCATTCTGATCACAACACCTGGCCTCTTCTCCTCCTTTATGGCCCACCAATGGCCAACACTCCCCTTAAAAAGGTATATTGCGTGCTTCACCTTATCATCCTATGGAATACTAAGGATTTTGAAGGCTTTTTCTAGCTCCGTCAACCAAAGGTCTGCATCCGCTAGATCCATCATACCAGCATATTCCACTGTTGTAGCTCGCCTCAACCGCTCAAACATATTCCCTAAGATTTAAGATTCCACACTAGGGGTTGTTGCTCTCATTTGAGAAATGGGCATCATGTCATCCATATGTCTATTTGTGTCCAATAATTGTCCAAACATGGACTAAAAAGTGGGGTTGGCCACCACTGTTGGGTCGATCTAGGGAATCTCAGTCTCTCTCTCCTCATTAACCTACCTTCTTGCACCCCCACCTAGTGCAACACCACCACTCTCAACAACATGTTCTTCGTGTTCTCTAGACATCTTTAGACTTTTCTGCTTCTTCTACATAAGTAGAAATTACTATAAGACAGACTGGAGGGCACAAGAACAGACACAAACCCTATTCCTAGGTCCCTATAGACTCAACGAACCTAAAGCTTTAATACCAACCAATGTGACACCCCTTGTCACACAAAGCAAGATTACTCAAAATCAAACAACAAAATTAACACTAAAAAAGAAGAATATCGAAAAACATAGGAAATTAAAATTGTTATGATAAGGAACAATATCAGACTACTCATCAAGAGAAGATCCAAAGACACTTGTCATCTTCCCTAGATAACCTAAAACAACATTATGTACAACATGATGCTTGGAAGGAATACTTTTCATACATGATACTTGTTCCACTTATATATACATGTACATCAACTAACTATTACAACAAGGGTGCATAAATTAAAAACTCATCTCGATAGTACAACCAAAAAACACACTAAACTCTCCCCAAAACCCAAGTGTACAGGGAAGACTCTAGGACTCTAACATTAAAAGACCAACAACAACACACTTAACCCTATCAGCTACTGATCTTGCTGCTCGCCCTCCTCAGATGCACTATTACCACCACATTGTCTGTGGCTACCTAAAAGCTGTGGAAACGCATGGGGTGAGATTCCAAATCTCAGAGGGAGATATAATTCTCCACCAACACTATTATTAGCATGTAAGATGATTAAGGAACAACAATATACCTATAAACATGATAAACATGTAATTATCACTAACAGAATAAGCAATTTCAATTAGATTATGAAACATCTTATCATCATAAAAGGAATATGAAGAACATGTATATTCTCTACCAACTAGCATATAAAAGTAAGGCAAGTCTACAACCAATGTTCTCTTATTTGATCCTAAGAAAATACACTACACGACTAATTACATATTTTATTATACCCTGAGTATTTGATTTGTACCACCCAAATCCAACTAACCACTACTAAGTCAAAATTGGTGCCATGCAAGGTCTAAGGAAGGGCCGTAATCCATGATCTCAGCAAGCCTCATGGTCACTACCTGAGTGCACAATAGAGACATACTAGTCAACTACAACTTGTGAAATATAGTTAATAGAAAGATCAGATCACGCATGGCTGTCTACAAATATCAACACCTAGCCCACCTTGGTACATGTAATGGTGCTAGAAGAACAGGCTCACGCATGGCCGTTCTAACAAGAAGGAGTGTCTCACTCATGGACATCCATATCACAATGTGATCAGCTCATGCATGGCTATCTCACACAACCTGAAATTAAGGATGCAATGGAATACTTGAATTACACCCCACATATTCAAAAATATGTGCTTCGAGTAAAACTCATTTCACCATTTAGTAGGTGCTGACATTGAATGGATCTATGACAGAGGGAAAGACTACATTATTAAGTTCCACTTGATTAGTTTAGTCAATTAATTGTCTTTTAGCATCAATCAAGTTACAACGTATATCATAATAAACTCTACAAAGATAAGGGCATAGCACCCTTTCAGCAGATATAAACATATAGGATGTGAGCTTGTCACTCTATCACCACATAATGCCTGTATTATTTCCATTCACATCATAATTATCAAGTTACATGCCATGGGATGTCAATCCCTCAGTCTTTCATGGGAAACATTATATAATAATAGGGAACCATCACAATTAGTTTATAGGACCCAATCGCCACATTGTGTATCACATGTATAATCAACATGCCTCACAAGGGCATATTCAACCTGTCTCACATCATAGACATCATAGCACAAACTAGCTATGGTCATCAAACTCACAACAATTGCAGGGTTAGAAGATCATAATCAAGAGAGATAATCACATAACATCATAACCATCAATGATAAGGAAATAAGAAAAACTTGTTCACTATTAGGGTTTTGGGTTCCTTCTTTAGCCGATTAGGGTTTTTGGGTTCCTTCTTTAACCAATTAGGGTTTACAAGGTTAGGGACAACCAACCATCTTATAATCACCACCCTCCATCATCTTGAAGTGTATTATCATTAGGTAACATCATTAGAATAGATTAGATAACATATTAAACAACATTATACAAGTGATACATGATTAACATTAGGTGTTTATATGTGCTTCATAACCACCTATCATCACCACATGTAGCCATATAGATGCATGGGTCACAGCCATCCTCTATGGTATGTCGTGACTGCGACATCCACCATGGGTGTCCTGACCCTCAACACAATCACCATGTTGCGACCCATCTCCTTCATGTCATGCCTGTGACATTAGGGTTAGGGTTAGGTCTTCATCTCGACCACCACCTTTGTGTTGTGACCGCAACACATCAACCACCACCATGTCGCAACCACAACACCTCTTGGGTCGTCAACCAATGCACCAAGGTCGTCACATCTAGGTCAATGAAAGGAACTAAGGGTCACTAGGCTATTGAGCATTAAGGGTTCTAACTCATCATCACTAGGGCATTTTCACCACAAGGAAGAGATCACTCGACCCCCCAAGCCAACTTGCTCACAGACAACCACCATGGGTCATGTTGCGACCGCCATGCCACCTAGGTCGCAACCACATTAAGGGTGAACATCTAGGTGATGTGCACAAATAATATCATCTTTTAGACCATGTTTGGTTGCATATCTATGTTGTTTTGATCAATTATCGCTCTCATTCATGCCAAATTCTATATTTTTAGCTATTCTTACTTGTCTTATGGTTTGGATTTTAGGTACTACATTTTTCAATGAAATGATGAGGAATATATCATATTATCACTTATTGGATCACTCCTCAAGTATATACATGTTTTGAGGTTCGAAAATGCGCAAATACCACTTTTTACAGCGTGTAAAACTGACCTACGTACCGTAAGTTATGAGCAGGATATACAGCAGCCCAGAAAAGCCATTAACATGCCATGTCACTTATAGACATACTGTGTCAACATGGGACACATCGTGTTTTTATTTGACATGTCGTGTCAATGTACAACAGAATTCCAGTCAAGTTACAGGGACTTTGGGTTACGCCGTGTGGCCAATTTACACGTCGTAAGACCTAAAAATCGGGTTTTCTGCTAAGTTGTAACTACCCACATGCCGTTTGAACTTACCCACATGCCGTGTGAACTTACCCACACTCCGTGTAAAGTATATTTTCGACCCAAACTCAAAGAAAAACCGCTCCACTCTCATATATATGAATGGGAATGACTTGGGACAGGGAGGACGGCTTAGGACATACTATTTGGAGGGCAACTCGACTGGAGGGAGTCTAGGAGAAGTTGGAGGAGACCAAGGGAGATAGGAGGTGGTTACTCAAGAGAGAACCCTCTTATTCTTCCTTCTTCTTCACTATTTGCGGCAAGGATCTTCTTCTTCCTCTTCTATCCACTTGGGAGTGAAGAAATATGGAGAAAGTGCAGCAAGCAAGGACAGATCTTGACTTCTAGTCAGAGTTCTTCTTCGTTCTACTAATCTCACAGACATACTAGTTCTTTCTACACTTTTAATAGGTCCTTTGATGTTTTTTGATGCTTGTACCTTCTTTCTCTAGCCATGGGTGAGTAGAATATGAATCTTGGACATGGGAGAGTACCTCCCATGTCATAGCTTGTATGAACATATGAATTTCATACTAAATGTTTTTTGCTTGCATGTTCCAAGAGTTGTTTCATATCTGAAATGCTTGTTTGTGTGATTGTCCATCATACTTGCTTGTTTTATGCTTTCTTTCATAATATGAGAAGATGTGTTTGAGAGTATGGAGTTACTTTTTGGCAACTTGTCCTTGACTGTGAGAGTGGTTGGGATTAAGTTGAGGAGCAATGTTTGTGATTCGAAATGAAATACATACAGGGGAGTGATGTATGGAGTTAGAATCATAATCACTTCACCGGGAGGTGAGTGATGACTACAAACCTCCTTTGCAAGTTAATTAACATGTTTAAATTCGTATTTTAATATAAGCTATGTTGTGATAATGAAATTCCAAAACTAGGATCCTCCTAAATCTGAATCTTAACCTTTCTTAAGTGATAATTTACTGTTTTGTTTTAAATCTATAATTTAGTTGTTCTAATCCAATCATCTTGTGTGCAACAATCTAAATTATTGAAAATCATAACTCTTGCGCCTAGCTAACCAATGCTCCTTGTGTTCGACCTTGATAATACTACATGCACCCATATACTAGCGGGGTAGTGTTCGAGTTTATAAATATTAAAACTTACGCACGGACACTAACAAGTTTTTGACGCCATTGTCGGGGAGCATCAATATTCTTGTTAGAGTAAGAGTTGTTGATAAGTAAATGAGACTAGATCACAACCATCATATCCATAAATCATAATTCATCATGATCATCATAATTTGTTGTATCTTCCATGTTTGATTTTGTATCTCACTCACCTTGTTTATATGCAGGAGCATATGGGGTGTTCATAAAAAGATCCTTGAACTGTACATATCTCCACATTTAGAAAATGAACAAATCATTTACAGCCCTCATGGAGAAAGAAGGAGTAAAACCTAAACATGTATGGAGGAATAACAACCCACACAACCATCATCCATGTCACCATCATCCAAACGACATTCACCCATGCCACCTTCATCCACATTACCTTCATATGCACCACCCTCATCCACGCATCCTTCATCCACACCACCATCATTCACACCTAATTCACCACCATCATATACACCACCAACACCCATACCACATTCTTCTACACCCTCATATCCACCACCATCTACGCCACATCCACCTAATCCTCTGGATCCACATGAAGAACTAGTCAAGGAGGATGACCTTCCTCTTAAGGACTACTTTGGTACAACTACAATTCACAAGAGTGGACCTATTAATATTTCAAAATTTTTGGCATAGGATTTTTCTATCAGCCCAACCATCATACAATTTCTATAACTGAATGCATTTGGAGGGACACCAATGGAGGATCCAAACCTCCACATTGCTGAATTTCTACAGTTGCGAAGCACCATAAAGATAAATGGTGTTCCTACTGAAGGGATCCACCTAAACCTTTTTCCATTATCCCTTAGAGATAGAGCCAAGGCGTGGCTCTATTCCTTGCCAAAGAAACCCATCAACACTTGGGAGGAGCTTCTAAATGTCTTTTTGGCAAAATACTTTCCACATAGAAGGACTGCATAGCTAAGGAGTCAACTCATCAATTATTCTCAAAGGGATGGAGAGAACTTGTATGATACATGGGAGAGGTTCAAAGATCTCCAAGATCTTTGTCCACATCATGGTCTAAGCAATTGGCTTCTATTGCAATCTTTCTACAATGGTTTGTGCTACAATACAAGATTATCTATTGATGCAGCTGCAAATGGATCTCTAATGAACAAATCTTATGGAGAAGCTTATGCTATTATTGAAGATATGGCAGCAAACCATTGCCAATGGAGCTCGGATACAAGCTACCAACCATCTTATTCAGGTACTACATCTGAGATACAAGTGGGGAGTCACATGGTTGATGCTATAGACATAATTGCAGCAAAGGTAGACACTTTATCACAAAGGTTTGAGAAGCTAAGCACACAACCATTTCAAGTAGACAATATTAATTGTGATGCATGTGGGTTGCTTAGATACTCATCTTCTACATGTTATGGTTCTTCTATTTATTCTCTAATGGGCTACACTCCACCACATTTCTACAGCAATGCGAACTTAGATTTCATTCAGCCACAACAACCACAAGTAACTTCTACTTTAGAGTCCATGCTTGCAACATTTATTTCAACTCAAATGCAGCAAAATGATGAGTTCCATCAACAAATAAAATCGATGAAGGGTGCCATTTGCCAACTATCTTTTAAGGTGGACGATATTGCCACTCATGCACACATCTTGGAGAAACAAATTGCCCAGCAAGCTCTTTCTAGCAAAGAAGAATTTCTACCTTTCTTGCTGTAACATACTGAATCTCAGGGTCTTCCCTGCAATTTACCCACTTTTGAACTTTTCTTTGCCTTCTAGTCCATTTGGACCATTTTCATAAATTTCCCTTGTTTTATATTCTTTTTGGACCCCTTGTGCAATTTGAGCACAATTCAATGTTTAAAATTATCTTTTCCCCTCATTTATGATAATGAAGGGGTGTTTGCACAAATAACCCAATTAAGGAGATAAGTGAAGGTTAATAATGTAATTTGGTCATTAAGGATGGATATAAGTAGATAATATTAATTTGGAGCTTTTTGGATAAATATAGTAGTAATAATGTGCATTTGAATTAATTATGAGTATATTCACCTCTTTATTTTCTCTCTCCTCTTAAGTGGATAAAATGTGTGAAAATGGGATAATATGGTGAGTTATTTCTCTTGAAATAATTAGGAGATGATTGCCTTGAAATATTACTCCCATATTTCAATTAATTAGTTTTCCATATTATTTCACCTCGTTTAATATATTAATACATGTAATTATGGACAACATATGAGTTATGAGCCTTAGTGAGCTTAAATATGAAATCTAATTATATAGCATGATGCTACACTTTAATGTGAACATGTGGTTAAAATTTGGTGGATTTTGGAGTTGATTTGACCCTTCAAATCCATTTTATAAGCTTTAGTTAAGTGTAACTATATTGCATTGAATCGATTTCATTTATTTCTTTTGTAACGCTATAGTTTCAGTTCATTTTCCTTGTCATGCGCCCCTTTTGGTCTGCGCACGATCCAACGGCTGTGATCTGCTTCCCATTTGATCCAACGGACCTCCGGCCGTCTTCTTCCTCCGGCCATCTGAACAGACAAGCTGTTGTATGCTTCTCGACTCGGCTCTCCCTCTACACAACACCGTTCCAGATGATTTAACTTCCTATGGCTTCATCTTGATGAGCCAGTTCCAACGAGCCATAGTTCACTGCCTACGTCTCCCTAAGTGTGAAATTCCCATTAGGGCTTTTCCCCTCCTCTCCACCGACGAGTTGCAGAGGGAGCCGCAGCTCCTCTCCCACCTATAAAAGGACTCACATAGCACCCTCACACCCCATAAAACTCACCCTATCTCCAATTTCTCCTCATTTGCCATGGAGCTCACCGACCTACTCCATCTTCTTTTCTGACGATATCGACTGAGGGTCGGCACCTCCGACTACCTTCGTTCAAATTAGCTTAGCGGTGAGAATCCTCGACCTCCCCTTTTCCTTTTCGCTTCTTTATTTTGGCTCGCGGAACCCCCTATCACCGTAACCTGAAGCTCCCTATAGAAGCTCCGCCGGCTCTTTCCGTTTTCGAGTTTCAGTGATCCTCCGCCCATGCAAGGACCTGCGTTAGTATCGTTTTCTTCTTGCAAGCACCGTCGTGATCTTTTCGCAGACCGTTCTCCTCGTTTCGATGGGGTTTTAAGGCCAATGGTTCTACCCCTGTTTCCCGACCTTCTTTGGCTTGCTTTTCGAGTTCTGAGGTCCTCACCCTATGGCGAGGGGCTCGCCAGCTTCACCGTGCCTCGACGGATTCTTTTGTGGCCTTCCGCAGTAGCTTCGTGATCTGCTGGCGCGAGTTCAGACTGGAGCCGAGCTCCAGTTGCTTGCCTATCGCCATGGTCACGGCTGGAGCATACCAGGTCAGGAAATGACCAGGGTGCCCACGCATGTGCAATCAAACGATCCAGTGCCTTGGGCACTATCGACATTTCGCACCTGGTTCCCTCTCGCTACCACATACAATCGGTGTGTTCAAATGTCTAGAGTACCCCTGCGACTGTAATAGATCTATTTAACCCACAAGGGTATTTTAGTCATTTCACCTGTTATTTACAACGAATTACATTTTGATTTAAATAACTGTCACGCTATGGTTTCCTTGCAATCTGATTGGTCAAATTTACTTAATTCATAGTAAATCATTCCCATGTCAGAAAAATGCAAATAAATAGTCAATGGAAAGGATTTTTAACGTAGAATTCGATTTTATGGTTTTTGAGTCATGATTTGGATTCCTTTTTTGAGATTTTCTTTGGATGCCTTTTTAAGTGTATAAAATGTTCTAAAATACATAAGTAATTCATTTTAACTCCAATTTGTAAAATAAAATATATTTTATTAATCAGGAGAATATGATTAAACGTTTGGTCAAGGTTTTGAGTCACAAATCGAGTTTTGGGTTTGAAGGTAGAAAATTAGGGTTTTTCCTATGCTTTATGTCTTTATATATATTAATACATGTGTAGTAATGTAACTAGGAAAAATGGAATGGTGATACAATCAAATTGGTGAATGTGATGGTAATTAATTAAAACAGGTATGTGCACCCTATTTTGTATGTGAAGTCTATTTTAGTAAGTGACATCCATGATGAATGTGAAATCTATGTGAATGATTATTGTGCAAACTACCTATCCTTCAGTTGGGTCTTTTCCAACCCCACAATCATTATTGTGCTAGCCTTGTTATCCTTCTAATTACATTTATTGGCTCTTTACTTATTTTATGCTTCTAATGCCATTGTGGCTCATTCATTTGAATTATGTGAATCTTGCTACTAAATATGTTGCCTCATTTACTTGGAAATTCTTGATCTTTCTATTGCCTATGCTGGCTCATCTTTTGAAATACTTGGAAACATTGTATAATGTTGTTGCTTTGTTGGCTCTGTTATTTCTTGGAGTTCTTGGATATTTTCGTTGCCTATGATGGCCTATTTATTTATTTCTTGGGTTTTATTCCCAATGCTATGTTGCAATCTTGTTATACTTTTCACTCTACTTCCAAGTGAATGTTTATGCATGATATAGTTATTGGCCAATTGACAATGTAGTGTACATGAGTACAAACCACCCACAGGGCACTGGGGTTTTAGTCCCCCTACCGGGCACTGGGATTTTAGTCCCCCTGCCATTTTATATATTAGGCACTGGGGTTTTAGTCCCCCTGCCACTTTTTAGGCACTGGGGTTTTAGTCCCCCTGCCATTGGTGAGGTGCGGTAGGTGCCTCACCCTACATTGAGATGATTTTGAGTCATAAGTTATATTCATGCAAAATGTGATATTTGTTGATATTGAAATGTGGCAGTTTTCTAAAATCTTATTTACTCATTTGCCTCACTCTCCTTGAAATTCCTTAGTGGAAATCTTTTGTTATGAAATGCTTAACTTTATGATTGCCCTTTATCCTATTATTGACACATACCTTTTATCTTTCTCTTGTTGGATGACCCCAACCATCCAGGCTTGGATCAGAGTGTGCATGGAAGCGTGGTGAACCTAAGACTAAGGATAGGAGAAGAAGAAAAGGAACATATAGCTTGCATGTTCATAATTGCCTTTATATATTAAGTTGTTTTGTTTGGAGACAATGTTGTATTAGTCTAAGTCTTCCTCTACCTAGATCCTAGTTCCTTGTATAAAGATGTACCCCTTTTGGGAAAAGTTTATAATGTACTCTTTATACATTTTGAATAAAGTCAAGATTTGAATTTCCGCTACTACACAATTGATGTATTTGTTTATCATGTTTTATAGTAGAGACTTGGTCTTTACACTTGCCTAGTCCACCGGAGATGACTCCTACATATTTTAGGCCGGTGACATTGAAGAATGGTGTTGTCATAGAAGTATATCCTTCAAGGTAGGATGATGTTGATACCTATGAGGATTATGAAGCTGCAAATCAAGGGGAGAAAGCTACAACACATGATATACTTTTAGATTCTTTAAGAAAGCCACATGTCCTCCCTCCTCACACTCTAGATGACACATTGCTTTATAATGAGAACAATCTTCCCAAATCATATTTTGATGATGCTTCAAAGGAGAATGAAAAGACAAATAGTATTGGCATACAAAAGACTATTCTTGCTACAGCTCATAGGTTCTTTCGCTTGCCCCAAATCAAGGACATATTTTGAAGGAGGCATCAATCTTTAGCACAATAATTTCCAGCTGCAAATCAGAGCACCGGTACTCCATGGACTTTGATGTTTCCACCATGATGAGGTACCTGGTTGCAACCTTTTTAGTTTGATTTTTGCAGTGAGGACACTGCAGATTTCAACCTTAGTGGGGAGCAACCAGATGGTAACTTAGTTCTTTTAGCTTTTCCCTTTCATGTTATTTGCTTCTTGTCATTTGCTTTTGTTTTGTGTTCACATTTCAGTCTTTTATTTTCAATAAATTGCATGAAATTGAGTTGATAGTTTTCTCATGTTCAAAACCTTCCTTATGCATGAACCATCTCTTTATAGACAAACATAATGGCTTATTGGCAATAGTTGGGCATATATCCCATCACTTGAATTTTTTTGATAATCATGGCTATTCATCTTGCATTTAAATATATGATTGAAAATGAATTGCAATTCTTTCTCTCTTGTCCTAACACATGTAAAATTCAAAAATTTTGAGTTTATAAACTATAGTGCTGTGATTAACATCTTGATGATATTGCAAACATTGTAATGAATATTCCACTGCTCTTATTGAGAAAATTCTTATAAATGATTGAATTTCCAACTTATCTATTCTAAATCTGCTTGGCAATATCCACAAAAGAGGAAGGGTAGAAAAAGGAAAGTGAGGTATCTAATGAGGTACCCAGATCAAGTGAAAATGGGGGGAATGTTTTTGAAAATCTAGTGAAACCCAGAAAGATGGCTAAGTCACCCACACATTCTCCAACTCAAAAGGTTAGAAATGCGTTTGAAAGAGGGACACTAATCCCCAACTGGTATTCTACATGCGTGTAAGCCTATACTTAAAATTAGAGTACCATGCACGTGAATCCTAATAGAGTTTTTGATTCAAATGATAAAGCCAATGCAGATGGATAGAGACGTTAAGGGATTTTCATTTCATTTCATCTTTATTATCAGTTGGGTTTGTGGCATATCATTTCTTTATTGTCTTTATCATCTTTTTGCTAATGATTTCTCTATAGTTGATTCATTCAAGATTATCTGAATATCTATTTGAAACTAAATTTCATCTTGAGAGTTAGAATTGAATTCATAATCAATTACATATTTGAATGATGAAAATGCCTTTTTCTAGATCCATAAATTCATTTTTCAAGTGGATATGATATTGTGCCCAACTATTACTCTACAACCATGTATCTATTTCTTTTTGCTTGAGAACAAGCAATGGTTCAAGATTAGGGGAATTTGATGTGCACATATTTTATCATCTTTTGGACCATGTTTGGTTGCATATCCATGTTGTTTTGACTCAATTATCACTCTCATTCATGCTAGATTCTATATTTTTAGCTATTCTTTCTTGTCTCATGGTTTGGATTGTAGGTACTACATTTTGCAATGAAATGATGAGGAATATATCGTATTATCACTTATTGGATCACTCCTCAAGTATCTACATGTTTTTAGGTTTGAAACTATGCAAATACCACTTTTTACAGTGTATAAAACTGACCTACACGCCGTAAGTTATGAGAAGAAGAACACAGCAGGCCCACAAGGAGTGGCTCAAGTGGTCAAGCACGGTGTTGTTGGTATGTATGCCCTGAGACCCAATCATGGGATGATTGGTGGGATACATTAAGATTGATTTGATAAACATCAAAGGCAAGCTTCCAATTATTTCTGGTTTAGTCATATGAGATAGTGATAGAACAGATTGAATGTCTAGAGAATGACAGTACTCAATGACGTATGCTTTTAGGTTAAGGACCTGAACGATGAGATCATATTGATGCTAAGAGTTTGTACATTCTTGTTATGTCCCTAGTCGGATGTCATTGTGGAAGGTAGATAGACAGTAATGACACACAAGACTAGACTGTGGAGTTGGTTGATGATAGAATCTCATTAGTCATGATATAGAGATATCAAACCAAACACATAGGTACTTGTTAGAGAACAAGTGTACCAGACAGACCCACTGTGAGTTTGACACATGGAACCATGACATGGTAGTCACAATTAGTACTCACAGTGATGGTGGTGAGTGTGATTCTTTGACCTGAAATCACTACACTCAACACATGTCGTTGGGCACACTTTGACATCATCAAACGCAGTCCTGAAACATGGGTTGTTATAAAGGTGATGATTGGGTGGCTTTGATACATGGGGCTTTTGAGGGGTGAGTTATAGATATGATATTTGTCCCTCCTGAGGGAGTTTGATATCCATGGCCACTTGATGAGTAGGATTGAGAAAGGCGTGCACGCATGTGTGAATCAATATGTGATATTGATGTCATACATATCTCTTCCAATCTACTCTGAGATCAAGAAAGTGAATGAACGTTGACAGGATGACTGTTCCGTGCCTCGAGTTCATTCGGGATATCAGTGACAAAGGAATTATACATTCACTGTAACACCATTCACGGATTGTAGGATTGAAAGTTGTTCTCCAACTTTCTATTTCACTTGGGTAGCACTGATGTGTGACTAGGCACCGCTCTTTGCTTGTGAAGTCATAAGTGTTATGGACTTTCACTGCCAACATGAAATGGACCTGTAGGGTCACACACATAGGATTTAACCTGGAAGAGGAGTTTTGTCCACAAATAATGTTTAGATTGATTACTAAAGGAGTTTAGTAGTTCAATTAAACACTCAATTAATTGATAGCTCAATGTCATAATGTTCAAGGTGTTGGACACATTGATTGGAGTATCAGATTGATTGAAACTGCAATTGACTATTTCTGCACAATTTGCACTCCCAACTGATCGGTTCATGTGATGAACCGATCGACTGAGCTTGGTGAACCGATCAGCTCAGATGGTGAGGCGATCAGCTGATGGACAGGGTGAAACAATCGCTTCAAGTGTTGAAACGATCGGTTCAACTGGTCCAACCGAGCAAGTTGGGAAATTAGGATTGGTGAGAAATTTCTTTTCATTTCACTTGCCCAATTTGATTGGAACAAGGATTGGTATTTGGTACCAATTCAAAACAAAAGAGGAAAAGTCAATCGGGAACTGACCAGGACCACGAACTGACCGGTTCAGAAGTGAACCGACCATTTCATGGGTCTCAACCGATCGATTGAGGTGTCAACCGACCGGCTCAGGTCCCCAACTAACCGTTTCAGAAATGAAACGATCGGTTCAGGTTGCGCAGTTGGTTGTTTTTGTGGAAAATCTCGAACCCTTCTACTCCTGCTTTAGTCCCGCATTGCCCGGGATAGAGAACCTTGTCCCATGACCCTCCTATATAAATAGGGGTATTGGGGGCTTCTCAAAGTACAACTCAGTGCAACCAGTTGCTCTGTAAAGTTGTCGTTCTCTCTGGTTTTAGTAACCGAGAGAGCCCGAGCAAGTGCTACCCGATAAAAGAGGCACAGCAAGGGAAAGACAACTGTAGAAAGCGACTGGTGGCAGGAGAGTGTGTCAGTGACTAGTATGCTGACAGGAGGGTGCGACTCCTTCCAATTCCTTGTGAGACAAGGAGATTGGAGTTCCAGGTGGTCTGTGTGGACTACTTCAGAGGCGGGAGATTTCTGCCGCTCGGAGGATAGCTGTCAATCCCGACAGTCCCGGTGAGACCAGGAGTCGTCAGTCCCGGTGCGACCAGGAGTTGCACAGACACCGTCCAAGACCGGAGGTGAAGACCGCGCAAGCCGCGAGGTATTGTCATCGAGAAAGCCTCGGGACAAGGTATGGTTCCACAAACCATCCTTTCCTATTGTATAGACATTGATGTGTTTCCTTGTTCTGGGTTTGGGGAGGAGAAAAATTTTGTTTCTGCTGCCTTCTCTACCTCCCCTAAAACCCAATAGTGGTATCAGAGCCACGTAAACTGCTCTATACTTTAGGATTATCGATATGATCGATTTTGGTTTGTCGCCTTTATTTATTGCATACGATGCGAATACAATTGTCTTTATGCATGTCCAATCCTAAATCCACAAATCCCAATTTACATATATGATATGTATTATGAATGCACTCGATACGCATCGCCCTTAAACGAGTTTTTTGGTGGATGTATAGCGTGGTTATGGCCAATAAACCCTATCTGTGAATGGTTGTATGTGGTTTCTTGCATCTAGGTCTGCGCACCTATTCCCTTTCTCCTATTCCTGATGTAACTCGAAATAATTCGAGATTTCTTTCCTACCTTTGCTCCCCTCAAATGTAACTCGAGATTTCTCTTTTTACAATGTAAAATAGGATAGATTTTATTTCCTGTTATGTCAAAGAACAGAGGACATCCTGACGACAGTTGAGACGATCGGTTCAAGGCATGAACTGATCGGTTGACGTTCGAGACGATCAGTTCAAGGAGTGAGCTGATCGGTTGATGACCGGTTCGAGGAGCGATATGAGTGGGTGGCGGCCATGATGAGATGCACGATGACTAGGCGAACCGATCGGTTGGAGGAGCCAACTGATCGGCTGGTGGCACCCAGTCGACCGGCCTGATGGCGAGCCGACCAGTCATGTGATGAGTTGATCAAACCCAAAAAGGCAAAGCACAGAGTTCATTTTGTACAGGTTGCATGTGATGTAGACCTAGATGACCGTGATTCCTCTTGGCTTGAGGAATCACATTAGGATGGCCATAATCATCGCTTTTATCGTTTCGCATGTTTTCTGTGGGATATAGCATGTATATGATACTTACTATATATTGTGGTGATTGGATATGTATATGTATATAAAACCAAATCCCTTATTAAATATTAAGTTTTAGATGCCTTCCAAATGTGACACACGTGAAAAGCTTGATCGACCAAGTGTGGGAACGCCCAAGCGTGGTGCACCGTCTATCTCATGGAAGCATGAAGGATGGATATGTGGGTCTGCCCAAGCAGGATGCATATTCATCGTGTTGGCTTTGGGTCGGACTTAACAAGGTGACCTAGATAGGATCTAGCACCTTGAGGCATGGAGATGATCATGGCAAGGAGTTGCATATGACATCTTATCAAGAGTTGCATATGATACAATTGTCAAGAGTTGCCTACCTGAGAGATCTAAGTTGTGGGTGACAACCCAAGCTGGTCCATGACTTGGAGGATTTCAGAATCTTACCCACTAGAAGGTTGTACGTTGCAATCTTCCGAATTGATGGTGAGGGCTATCAATTTGAACTAAAATAGTGGGAGCGATAATTAAGTAAAGGCCTAATTATATCGTCAAACTTTTCAAATCAATCAAATAAGTCAAAAATGAATTTTGGACTAATATTGCATATTTTCCTTTTGTAGTACAAATGGCAACAAACAACAATCACTTTTCTTTGTGATCCATCCTGGAAAAGGACAAGTTAAATGGGAATAATTTCCACGATTGGTTAGGACGTTGAGAAGCGTTCTCAATCAAAGAGAGAAAGATCTAAGTCCTAGTTATACCAGAACCAGATGAACTTGATCCTACCACATCAATTGCTGAAAGTATGTTTATGGAAGCATACTGAGGATGACATTGATGAGGAGTGCTTGATGTTGTGTTCTCTGAACTATGAGTTGCAGAGACAACATGAGACATACGATGTCTCCAAGACATTGTCCTAGTATGTCATGACAGAAGGAGATCCAGTAAGGTATTCACACACTCAATGTGATTGGGTATGTGGAAAACCTGACTAAGAAGGATTCCCTCTGAGCCAAGAGTTGGCTATTGGTATGATACTGCAAATGTTACAAGAATCATACAATTCATGATGAACAACTTTGACAAGTGTTGACAGAGTTGTTGGACATGTTGAGGATAGTAGAGGCAAAGATGAAGAAAGACAAACCATAATCTTTGATATGATCAAAGAAAAGGTAATTCTTAAGGGCAAGGACAAGGGCAAAGCAAAGAAGTTTTCTTATGCTAGCCAGCAATCCAAGTCATCTTCAGCCTCAAGGCACATGGGGAAAGGGTGTATGAGGGAATTTCCCTCTATATCTGGAAGAACAAAAGAAGATGAAGGAGGGGATGGAGATCTCCACCTAAGGTATCATGAAATGAACCGCTTCTTTATCTGAGGTATATGATACCAAGATATGGATATATCATATATGATATGCAATATCCACAAAGAAGTGATGACCTTTATGAAAGGACCAAGAAAGGAGTACCCATCATTGGAGCAAGTGTTGCTGCCATAGATAGGAGTACCTTTCAGTTTATTTCAGCCTAAAGGGCACAAAATAGAGTTGAAAACTGCTATTTCATATTTGCCAATAGATAGAAACACTTTATTTTTGCATATTGTATGACAATGATGGCAATCAATAAAGAGATGTTTCAATTTATAAAGATATGATCTTTGTGGAAATGCCTTATTTATCTTGTGGTATTTGATATGCATAAGATGATACCTAAAGTTATTGATAACTCAAACAATCAAATTAGCATCAATCATGAGAAATTCATTTCTAGTTTCCATGTGATGGATAGATCTAGACTCTTTTGGTTAGAGAACCAGTAAGAGACATGAATATCTTGGACATGATTAATCAATCTTCACTAAAGTTAGTGGGAGAATGATTATCCTATTAGGTATAATACATGTGATGTATTTACATACCTATTGGAGCAAATGCTAATACTTCAAATGGTGTTTAGTGAAATACCAATATGAATATCTTGAAGTGTTCAAGATTATCATAGATGAAGTGCAAATTTGGTAAAGTGTTAATTCTTGATGAGATCAATAAATGAAATACTTGGACCAAATTTTTGAGATGCTTATAAGTGATTATGATAGTGTATCATAGTGAACTCATGATTAAAGCATGGTGATGTCTAAATCAAGAAGGAATCATACTCTAAGGAGTTAGAGAATGATTATCAAATAACTGAATTCTTCTTAATAAAAGAATACCCCACACTAATAAAGGACATTAAGAATCCCAAGGATTTGTAAGTTCTTATATCCTTGACAGATACACCTCGTTTATCTATGTGATGAGTTGTTCATGTGATGAGTCAACTATCTAGATGAATATGATGAACCAAATTTTGAGTTATGGTTTATGACCATTACATCCTAAACGACATCCATGTGAACCATAAGGTATGACCTTGATGGTAGCACCCACTGGATGAAATCCATAAGTGCAAATGAATCTTAAGTGTTAAGACACATGGATAACATTTTGAGAAGGATGATGCTTGTTGATTGCAACTTAATGACTAAGACATTTGGCATATGGATACTAAAACGCATTCCTATGAGGAATAAAACAAGGATGTGTACGTGACACAACCTATAAGGTTTATGAATCCACTAATGCAAATGAAGTCTATAAGTTACAATGGACTAATCAATGTGATTGATTGAGTACAAGCAACTCAGAATTGGATCTTTACTTTGATGATATAGTCAAAGGGTTTGACTGATATGTCAAAGATAAAGAAGGGATCTGTGATTTAGTGGGAGCGTGTTCACATTCTACATGTTGATGTGAAATGGAAATGTTCTAGAATGGAAATAAAAAAGTGGAAATTATTTTTAAGGAAGATAGAGATGTTTCCTATGTGATAGGAATAGAGATCTATAGAGATAGTTCTCGAAAACCTCTTGACCTGAAAAAGAGAAAGCATACATTGGCAATCTGTACTGAAGGGTTCAGCATGCATAGATCAAGTGGGAGAAAACTTGTCCATGTTACATGGAGTTAGTATCCCAAGGCCAAGTGTCCAATTCTTATGAAGAATGGGAACACTAAGAATAGATATGGATCTATCATCATCCCATTATCTTGCATGTATCGACATGGCAAGAACAAAATGCATTCATCATCTTGTATGTAGGACATGGCAATATGATGTGCTCATCCTGATAACTCGTATGTAAGACATGACGAGTGGATGTCTGTCTATTTCTAGTAAGGGTTACTGGAATACCATGAGAACTTGATAAGTACTTAAGAAGTACTAGTTCTATGGAGATAAGGAAGAGTTCAATGTAAAGAGTTACATTGATGTGAACTTCTGAAAGAACAGAAAATTAATCGCAATATATATATATATATATATATGATATATAAAAGTGAAAGTTTGTTGATAATTGGAAGTGTTCCAATAAAACCATTTAAAAGGAAATGTCGAGTATCTATGTGTTAGAGAACAGCAGTGGATACTATATGGATCTGGAAGTTCATGAGATGAACTTATAGATATTCCTCTCATTGATGACAAGTATGGAATCCTTGATCATGCAATGTGGCTAAAGGTTAGCAAAGGAATACTAGATCACATATTACAGTAACTCCATCTCATACGTGTGACGTACAACGAAGAGATGTGAGACATGCAATTTATACTGACTTTGGCAAGGTGTTGCCATAACTCACTATGTTCGCACTAGAGCACAGTAACATGTGGGACATGTTTGAAGATCACTATGAATATGATTCATGGGTGATTGGCTCGCAGTGCAAGTGGGAGCCTGTTGGTATGTATGCCCTGAGAGACAATCATGGAATGATTGGTGGGATACATTAAGATTGATTTGATAAACATCAAAGGCAAGCTTCTAATTCTTTCTGGTTCAGTCATATGAGATAGTGATAGAACAGATTGAATGTCTAGAGAATGACAGTACTCAATGACGTATGCTTTCAGGTTAAGGACCTGAACGATGAGATCATACGGATGCTAAGAGTTTGTACATTCTTGTTATGTCCCTAGTCAGATGTCATTGTGGAAGGTAGATAGACATCAATGATACACAAGACTATATTGTGGTGTTGGTTGATGACATCATCTCATTAGTCATGATATAGAGATATCAAACCAAACACATAGGTACTTGTTAGAGAACAAGTATATCGGACAGACCCACCGTGAGTTTGACACATGGAACTATGACATGGTAGTCACAGTCAGTACTCACAGTGATGGCAGTGAGTGTGATTCTTTGACCTGAAATCACTACACTCAACACATGTCGTTGGGCACACTTTGACATCATCAAACACAGTCCTGAAACATGGGTTGTTATAAAGGTGATGATTGGGTGGCTTTGACACATGGGGCTTTTGAGGGGTGAGTGATAGATATGCGATTTGTCCCTCCTGAGGGAGTTTGATATCCATGACCACTTGATGAGTAGGATTGAGAAAGTTGTGCACGCATGTGTGAATCAGTATGTGATATTGATGTCATACATATCTCTTCCAATCTACTCTGAGATCAAGAAAGTGAATGAACGTTGACAGGATGACTGTTCCATGCCTCAAGTTCATTCGGGATATCAGTGACAAAGGAATTATACATTCACTGTAACACCATTCACGGATTGTAGGATTGAAAGTTGTTCTCTAACTTTCTATTTCACTTGGGTAGCACTGATGTGTGACTAGGGACCACTCTTTGCTTGTGAAGTCATAAATGTTATGGACTTTCACTGCCAATGTGAAATAGACCTGCAGGGTCATACACATAGGATTTAACCTAGAAGAGGATTTTTGTCCACAAATAATGTTTAGATTGATTACTAAAGGAGTTTAGTAGTTCAATTAAACACTCAATTAATTGATAGCTCAATGTCATAATGTTCAAGGTGTTGGACACATTGATTGGAGTATCAGATTGATTGAAACTGCAATTGACTATTTCTACACAATTTACACTCCCAACCGATCGGCTCATGTGATGAACTGATCGGCTGAGCTTGGTGAACTGATCGGCTCAGATGGTGATTCAATCAGATGATGGACAGGGTGAAACAATCGCTTCAAGTGTTGAAACGATCAGTTCAACTGGTCCAACTGAGCAAGTTGGGAAAGTAGGATTGGTGAGAAATTTCTTTTTGTTTCACTTGCCCAATTTGATTGGAACAAGGATTGGTATTTGGTACCAATTCGAAACAAAAGAGGAAAAGTCAATCGGGAACTGACCAGGACCACAAACCGACCGGTTCAGAAGTGAACCGACCGTTTCATGGGTCTCAACCGATCGGTTGAGGTGTCAACCGACCGGTTCAGGTCCCCAACCGACCGTTTCAGAAATGAAACAATCGGTTCAGGTTGTGCAGTTGGTTGTTTTTGTGGAAAATCTCGAACCCTTCTACTCCTGCTTTAGTCCCACATTGCCCGGGATAGAGAACCATGTCATATGACCCTCCTATATATAGGGGTTTTGGGGGCTTCTCAAAGTACAACTCAGTGTAACCAGTTGCTCTGTAAAGTTGTCATTCTCTCTGGTTTTGGTAATCGAGAGAGCCCGAGCAAGTGCTACCCGATAAGGGAGGCACAGTAAGGGAAAGACAACTGCAGAAAGCGACCGGTGGCAGGAGAGTGTGTCGGTGACTAGTACGCTGATAGGAGGGTGCGACTCCTTCCAATTCCTTTGAGACAAGGAGATTGGAGTTCCAGGTGGTCTGTGTGGACTACTTCAGAGGCGGGAGATTTCTACCACTCAGAGGACAGCTGTCAATCCCGACAGTCCCAGTGAGTCCAGGAGTCGTCAGTCCCGGTGCGACCAGGAGCTGCACAGACACTGTCCAAGACCGGAGGTGAAGACCGTGCAAGCCGCGAGGTATTGTCACCGAGCAAGCCTCGGGATAAGGTATGATTCCACAAACCATCCTTTCCGATTGTATAGACGTTGACGCGTTTCCTTGTTCTGAGTTTGGGGAGGAGAAAATTTTTGTTTCCACTGCCTTCTCTGCCTCCCCCTAAAACCCAACAGGTGTCTCCTAACAAAGGGACCTGGGTTCAAATCCCATTTGCCGCCTTGATTTACCACCCTCCCAAGCATTCGGCCTCCGCTATGGGCATGGGAGGGAGGGAGAAATCTTTCTCTCTTATTCCCAAAAATAACACAGCAGCCCAGAATAGCCATTGACACATTGTGTCACTTATAGACACACCGTGTAACCATGGGACACGTCATGTTTTTATTTGACATGCCGTGTCAATGTACAACAAAATTCCAGTCAAGTTACATGCACTTTGGGTTACGCCATGGGGCCAATTTACACCCTGTAAGACCTAAAAATTGGGTTTTTTGCTAAGTTGTAACTACCCACACGCCGTGTGAACTTACCCACACATTGTGTAAAGTATATTTTCGACCCAAAATCAAAGAACAACCACTCCACTCTCATATATGAATGGGAATGACTTGGGACAGGAAGGACGACTTAGGACGGACTTTTTAGAGGGCAACTCGATTGGAGGGAGTCCATGAGAAGTTAGAGGAGGCCAAGGGTGATAAAAGGTAGAACATGATATCCACCTCTTAAAGCAATTTAGCATCAAATTTGTATCCAGCCAAGAGAATATGAAACTCAAGGAATGAAAATTTTTTGCTTTAATTTTATTTCTCCCCCTTTGTCATCTCAAAAAGATAGTCATATATGTGAATCAAGATGACTCCCCCTAAATGGGATACTTCCTCTTAATAGAATACCCATATTTTAATATATATATATATATATATATATATATATATATATCAAAGAAAGTACAGAGTATCAAAAGTGAACGTCCAATGAAAGCCACAATTTCAAGATGCAAACTACAAATTAGGGGCAATGTATAATTAGGAATTTGGAGAAAATATAACAAAGTAAACATTTTCTAGTGGAGTAATGAGTAACTTCCTTCTAATATATTGAAATTGATTAACAAGGAGTGGTTTGGTAAAGATATCAGCCAATTTTTCATCCATATCAATATGATGAAGAGAGATATTATTCTTGGACATGTGATCTCTCAAAAGTGATGTCTAATCTCAATGTACTTGGCATGGCTGTGTAGAATGGGATTATGAGCCAAGTTTACTGCACTAGCATTATCGTAGAAAATTGGCGTAGAAGAAAATGCAAAAGCATAATCATTCAAGACTTGTTTCATGTAAAGTACTTGAGCACAACATGATCTTGTAGCCATGTATTCACCTTCGGTGGTAGATAAATAGACCAAGCACCCCAAATTTGGTATGGAAGACTTGAAGAACTATCTCATTGACAATGGTTTCTCTATTGAAAAATCAGATTCCATACTACTTTTCAAATAAGAAATTGGATTTATTAGTTGTCCAAATATATGTTGATGACATTATCTTTGCTGCTTCAAATGATTCCTTATGTACTCAATTTAGTGATATCATGCAAAAGGAATTTGAAATAAGTCTTATGGGTGAATTGACATTCTTCCTTGGTTTTCAAATAAAATAAATGCTTGCTAAATATATTTCAAGACAAGAGAAATATACTAAGGAACTCTTAAAATGGTTTAACATGGAAAATTGCAAACATGGTAGCACTCCTATGGCTACTTCAGCTAAAATTGACAAGGATGAAGATGGTGAACACATTGATGATTCCTTATATAGAGCCATGATTGGTAACTTGCTATACTTGCCTACATCTGGACCAAATATTATGTCGCTAGACTTTGTGCTAGATTTCAATTGTGCCCTATGTATTCTCATTTTCAAGCTATTAAAAGAATTTTTAGATGTCTTTCTATAACTATAAATTTTGGGTATGGTATCCAAAGGGTCAATTTGTGGATTTGAAAGATTATACTGATGTCGAGTATGCTGGTTGTCATCTTGATCGAAAGAGCATAAGTGGTGGTTGTATCTTGCTAGGAAGAGCCTTGGTTTCTTGGTTTAGTAAGAAACAAGATTTCTTAAGTTTATAGACATGATCAAGCTTATTTGTAATTTCAAAACCATGTGGTTGGGCAACATAAACTTCTACTTCTATGAATCCATTTAAGAAAGCACTTTTTACATCCATTTGGAAAAGATTGATGTCTCTATGGGCATTAGAGCTAGCAACATACAAATGGCCTCAAGTCTAGCTACGAGTGCATACGTCTCATCAAAGTCTATCGCTTCTTGTTGATTGTATCTTTGAGAAACCAACCTAACTTTGTTTCTAACCGCTTCCCTATCTTCATTAAGTTTATTTTGAAAAACCCATTTAGTTCCAATAATTGTTTTGCCTTGAGGTCTTGGAACTAAATCCCATACATTATTCTTAGTGAATTGATTCAGCTTTTCTTGCATAGAAATTATGTAATAATTGTCTTTTTTAGCTTCATTTATCTTTTTAGGCTCAACAATTGATACAAAGGCCATGCTTGCAACATCTCTAAATGATGATCAGGTTTTTACTCTATCAAAAGGATTTCCTATGATTAGGTCTTGTGGATGATCTTTGATTATCCTAGGAATAGGATGACGTGACTCATTATTTTGATCATTATTTTGTTCAATTTTAGAATTTTTATCATATTTTGTTGATATGATCAAGTCATCAATTTGGTGTGTAATATCATTCAAGTTTTCATTTTCATTTTCATTTTCATTTTCAGCACTTTGTGTTGTAATTTTATGAAATGTAAATTGATTCCTCAACTTTCTTAGAAATAGAGTTATAAATCCTAAATGCCTTGCTAGATGTTGAATATCCCAAGAAAATCCTTTTTGATACTTAGGGTCAAATTTGTCTCATCATCCTTTGTGTTCAAGATATAGCAAGGTGTACCAAAAGTATGAAAGTAGTCAACTCTAGGTTTCTTTTTAAAGATTATTTCATAAGGAGTTTTATTAAGATGAGAGTGAATTGAAACATGATTTAATACATAGCATGGTGTATTTACTACTTTGGCCCAAAAGGTTTTAGGTGTATTACATTCAAGTAGCATTGTTCTAGCCATTTCTTGTAAGGATCAGTTTTTACTCTCAACTATCCCATTTTTTTTGGGGTGCATGGAGCTAGAAAAAAAATGTGTATACCCTTTAGATGTACAAAAATCTTCAAATATTTGGTTTTCAAACTCTCCCCCATGATCACTCATAGTGGTGCATAATTTGTTTTGTTGTTGATTTTCAATCTTAAAGCAAAATTGAATGAATATTCTAATAGTATTATCTTTTGTTGAAAGAAAATGCACCAAAGTATATCTACTATAATCATCAACAATGATAAAATAGTACTTTTTACCACCAATAGATTGAGATAAGACACATATGAATTTCACAATGAAGTTTAGGTCAAATCTCAAGAAGATATCTCAGTATCTCTAGGTTGGGGGTTTTAGAACCCAAACTATGTCAATGCCCTTCTTCTTCTTGTAATCACAAGAGAATGAATAATGTCCAAGACGTTGGCAGTAGTAAGTCAATTTGGTTTCTTTTCTCAACATTTTAGACATGTGCTATATTCTTCTTGGGAACGTAGATGTCCTTGGTTCTAGGGTCTTGGGTTTTTTTACCTCTAGGATTTTGATAGGATTTTTCTTTAGGTACATAGCCTAGGCCCCTTCTCCCAACCTGTTCAGAAGTGCTTTTCCAAGATTCTATCAAGGTTATTATCATGCTTCAATCTATCAACATATTTATGTAATTCAGAAAGTTTCTTTGTAATATCTAGATTGACTTGAGCTAAATCTGAAAGTAAGGTATCTCTTTCTTTATCAATGATATCATAATACGAATGAGTGCATAGAATAGATTGAGTTTGGTAGTCATTTATCTTAGCAAGCAATTCAACCTTTTTTCAAGAAATAAGATCATTACTATTTTCTAAGACAAGCAACTTGGCATTATAGTCATCAATACAAGCTTTCAAAGTATCATTTTTAGAACAAATACTTTCATTTTTTGAAGTAAGATAATCTAGTTTAGCATGCAACTCATCATTAATTTTAGAGTTTTTTTTATTTTCTTTTGCAATCAATATATTTAGTATGAGTTTCTTCAAGACTATTAACTAGATGAATTTTAGATAATTCAAATATATCTACCTCATTTGAGTATTCTTCTTCATCTTCCTTATCCATGAGACATTCCACTTATTCCTCTCCTCTCTCAGTGTCATTACTTGACTCATCCCAAGCTGCTTTGTAGGCTTTGTCTCCCTTGTCCTTCTTCTTGAAAAAAGATTGCTTACCCTTCTTGATTTTGGGACACTCATTCTTCACATGTCCCTTCTTGCTGCATTCAAAGCACGTAAGGGAAGAAGAGGAGGAAGCACTACAATTTTTGTTAGATTTAAACCTTCTATATTTCTTACCATTTACAATGAGTGAATCCTCTTTGTCATCTCCCTCAGTTGTCTCATCACTTTCTTGAGTGATGACTTTGTATTGAGCTTTATTTTTTAGCTTTAATGCAATATCCTTCCTTCTTCCCTTTTGAAGTTCAGTCTCCACTCTTTATTCTTCATTAAGGGTGACCCCATGTGTCTCAAGGTTGCTAATGAGCTACTCCATCATCAATTTGGTGAGGTCATTGGCTTCTTCAATGGTTGTCACCTTGGGCTTATATGTTAGAGGCAATGATCTTAGTATCTTAGATACTTGATCCTCTTCACTAATATACTTGCCCAAAGCATTCATGTTGTTGATAATAGAAGAAGACCATGCATACATCTCATTATAGATTCATTAGGCTTCATATAAAATTGTTCAAACTTTTGCTTAAGCATATTGATTTTAGTATTCTTAACTTGAATAGTACCTTGATGTGAAACTGAAAGTTTATGTCAAATTTCATAAGAGTATTCACAATAAGATATGCAATTAAACTCACCATATTGAAAAATATAAAATGCTTACGGCCTTGGCATAGAGTTGAACTCTTTTTACTATCTCAGGATCCCATTTATCATACTCTGTAGTTGGAAGCTCATAAGGATGAGTCACCTTTATCCACAACTCCAAGCTTATTCCTTCAAGTAGAATTGTGTCTTCCTTTTCCAATAAGTGTAGTTAGATCCATCGAACAGTTGTGGCCTGCTCGCGTACGTCCCTTCTAGGTTGAGTTTGCTAAGCACATTTTCCCCCATGTTTCAAGGCTCATGGGAGCTCCTTGAATACCTACTTTGATTCAATTGAAAGATCTAGAGGGGGGAATAGAGTTTTTGATTATTTTAAAATGAAATTAAAACTTAAATTGCAAGAGAGAGATAGACATAAGGAGGAGACTTACAATTTAGAGTGGTTCCACACTTCGAATTGAAGGATGTCAGTCCACTACCCAATTGTCTCCAATTGGTATTTGCAAGTGATCAATTTTATTATCTCTCTAGGAACGAAAATAAAATATTTTTTTTGATATATATCAGGTAACCTTTGGATAATTCAAATAGAAGCAATTGATGTCTGACTCAGACCTATATTATATATCGATCGATAAAATACTCCAACAAACACTCTACCTTTATCATATATTCCATACATCACACTATATAGATATCATATTCATGGAATATGATTCCATCAGAAAGCTTTTTTCATACAAATTCCCATTCTTCTATGGATTGGTATGAATTTATAACAAATGCAATTTATTTAGCAAGTATAGCTTTTTATAGAATATGTATATCATCTTTTTTGTGTGGATCCATTTATTCATCTTACCAAAGTTTGTGATCCATTTAAGAGGGTTGTGTTGAAATTTGCCACATCCATAGTGTACCTTCTCTTTCTTGGCTTCATGAGAGAGAGTGTGATGCTTTGGGGATCCTTGGTTGAGCCTTGGATGAGTGGTGACCCCACTAGAGGTGACTATAGTTTCTAGGGTTTTGATGTGTCACGACCAAGTATGCACGGTTGAGTGTAGCAACCCTTATCTCGACCTTGAGGATGTGCCTTGTGAGTGTCTCGACCAAGACACCCTCTCTAGATGGTTTTTCTTGACCATGATGGTTTTGGAGTGGTTTTGTCGAGAAAGTTGTCCTTCTGTGAAGTGTGTCGACCTTGGTGGTCTTTTGTCTCGACCATGTTGTGTGTGATGCTCTTTGTCTCAATCCCTTGGTGTGTCTTGATTGAGACCAATGTGTTGGGGACCTAAGTGGTTGAGACCCAAAATTGATTGTATCACCACCGCGTGCATGTATTGTTTAAGTGGTTTCATGTGTGTTTCTTGAGTGGAGAAGTGTCCCTTTGGTGCCTTTAGGTGATGACACCTCATAACCCACGTACTTATCTCCTCCTTAAGTATATAAACCCTCTTCTCTCCATGAAAGTGATCCTTTTCGACCCTTTACCTTCTCCTTCCTTGCTTGTTCATCCTTGGATCTTTGAGGAGCAAGAAGGACTGATCCTGGGAACTTTAGTGATTGAAATCCCTTGCATGTGTGATTCTCAATCATCTTCAACCTTCATAAGTATATGCCTCTATTTGGTAACATTTTCCTTAGATATTCTATTCCATCTTCTCCTTCTTTTCTCATCCATAGACTATGGACTATCCATGGTGGTCGTTCTTGAGAGTAAACTCCTCATCATAAGGGTCATAGACCATGCTTTGGCAAGGTGGTACCCAAGTGTGAGGAAGATTTCTTATCTTTCTCCCTTCCTTCTCTTTTGGTTCATCCTAGGGTTTCTTACCCTCTTTTCTTGATCAATATTTGACCTTGGTGTCTTCTTCTTTAGGTGATCTTGTGGGTTAAAGTGGATCTTTTGGTGGAGCTTCATCACCCTTGATGATCGTGTGCTTGGAGCTTGTGATCCTTGGAATTGATCTTCCTTAAGGCGGGTTACATAACACACTACCCTCTTTATTATTGCACTTTTCTTTCCATGCATGTTGCTATTTCTCTCTCTAAAATGTTCCCTTAACATGCTATTAGATAATACCATGCTCAATAACTTTAATGATGGTGGTTATCATGCTTGGTTTTCTTAATGTAAGGTACCCAATTTTGGAGATGGTTGTGAATTAGTGGCTTTCTCCCTATCTTTTGATCTTGGTTTTAATCACATACACCAGGTTCATGTACCTTGATGTATCATGTAGTTTAGGTTCTCTTTTGGAGGTGTTGAATTTGGGTTTTTCTCTCTTGCATGAGGGCTCTTCCATGGTGATTTCATGACACACATTTTAGGGTTTTTGGTGACCGGTTATGATATGAGGTTTTCCTCCTTGAAGATGATGGTTTTGCTTGATGTAATCTTTTGTTTGGCTGTGGAATACTTATGTTTTGATCATGGTTAATCCCAATTTTGATGTTGGTTTTTTTCCTTAGTGGTAGTCTAACCTTGGTGGTCGCTACACAATGTTTTTGCTTGGGTCGAGACACTTTGGGTGATGGTCGAGATGTTGCTTTGTTTGGTCAAGATGGGTGCTTTAGTTTCAGTCGAGACACCATGTCCTTGTGTAGGTCGAGACACCTACTTCTGTTTTGGTTGAGATGTTTTCCTTCGGAGGTGGTCGAGACATGTTTTGGTTGAGGTTGAGACATGTGTTTTGAGCTTGGTCGAAACCCTAATCTATGTGGTGGTCGAGACACATGATGTGTCACGATCGAGACACCTAGACATGTCACAGTCGAGACACCTTGTATTAAGGTGGTCAAGACACTTGGCTTAAGGGTGGTCAAGACACATGTTTAATGAGTGGTCGAGACACCTATGTGATGGATGGTCGAGACACATACATGGACATATAGTCAACACATATGTATGAGTGAGCAAGTAATGATTCATGTATACTATTGTTTGAATGGTTGTTTGGTTAATCCTAATCATGTTCCTTAACCCTAATATGCTTCAAGAATGTGGGAGATGGTGTACCTAGGGTTTGGTGATTGAGTAAAGCTATAAAACCCTAATCGGCTATATGTGGAACCCTAACTCTAATTTGGGGACAAGTCATGTGTTTGCTTCTCTCTCTTGAAGTGGTTATCATGATATGATGTTTTCTCTCTCCTATTTAAAAATTCCTAACCTTGCAAGTGAGATGAACTTGAATGGCATAGCTATGTGAATTCTATGGTGAATCCTATATTATACATGATGGTGGTTATGCACATTTTTTAGGCATAATGTGATGGTGTACATGTAGGGATTATGTGATTGGGTCCTATAACCTAGAAGAGGCTATATGCCTACTATGAGGTGATTATCCTCCAGTGATGTGATAAGGGATTGGCATCTAGTGTGTCCCACCAGAGGTGCACACACTAATCAATTGGGGTTTGACTAGATGTGCCCCATGAGATCAGGAACACGTACTGGGATCTTTCACATTTATAGTGTGTCTAGTCCGACACACCTACTTAAACTAATCACATGTACCTGCAAGTGTATGGGGTCATGTTGTAGTATAGGAAAGCGGTAAGAAAAGGGTCGATCCTCAGGGAGAGAGGGGGCGCTAGATCTATGTTAAGGTAGCTACGTTCCTAAACCAGAGAGTAGGGTTTTCAGGGTTTAAAGGTGATTTTGGTTGATTACACTAAGATTGCAAGTAGTTAATGACAAGAAGGAAACTAGATAATCCAAAAACCCTAAATTATACAAAATAAGTTCAATCTAAGAAGCAAGGCATAACAAGTAACTAAGTAAGAACAAATAACTACAAGTAAGCTACACTAGACTATCAATGCAAGTTAACACCTAAGAGACAAGTTAAGCACTACATCAATTGAGGACCTAGGTTATCACTAACTAACAAGTGCAAATCTAACAATGTCAAAAGAGCATTAACAACTCAAGCAAAGTCTAACTAGCAAGAATTAGGCAATTAACTAAGAAGCAATAAAAGAAATTAACTAAACTAACATTAACAAGATAAGAAAATAAGATTGGCTTCAACTTCTTCATTTGAACTCCTTTTGCTTTGGATTGATTCTTGTGCATCCAAGGAGAGCTCGGGAAAGAATTAGGTCCAATCTTGGAGTATAAGGACCCAAATATTCTCTTCATCTCTCTACCTTTCATCAATTCATACATAAGTACCCTGAAAAACACACAAAAGGAGGTATAAGTGCATTTGACATGAAAGTTTACATTGGAGGAAATAACTTGCAATCTACAATGTTTAGATGTGATTATAATAGAAAAAGACACAGTATGAAGCCCTAAAATAGGGCTCCATCACCACCCCAAACTTAAAACATACTTGTTCTCAAGTATGCTCCAACTAAATCTCTCTCTTCATTTTCTTTCAATCAATCAAATAATGATAAATGCATTGCAAAAGATGATTATTGACTAAATGCTCTCAAAAGTGACTAAGTGCATGTGTTCCACTTCTATCCTCTCTACTTTCACAAACTAATCATAAAAAGAGTATTGAACATACAAACTTTGTATATAGATCATAGAACACGCAAGCTTTCCATATGTCGTTCATGTAGTTCCAAGTAAACTGTTTCATGATGGTGTTAATCAATGATGACTAGAAGTGTTGTTTCACTTTCATGCATTCAATCTCATGCTTCAAACCACACCTAGTGATCTACATGGATGTAGAAAAGGGTAAAGTGAGCTAAGTTTGATGTTTCCTAGCTCAATGGGCATGTAAATGGAAGAAAGGATTGTGGTAAGATATTGGAGTGCTTTAACATTCATCTTTTATTTTGATGCTTTTAAACAAGAGCATCTTTATTTTCTTTTTCTTTTTCTTTTCTTCTTTTCTTTTTCTTTTGCCCTTGGTGTAGACAGGGCATATGGTGGAGAGAGTGAAGTGGGGAGATGTAGATATGGCCACCCCAAACTTTTAGAGCTAGCCAAGGCTAGGTATGTGCACTAAGGCATCCTTTCATTAGGAGGAGAGGTGTGAAGATGGTGAAAGAAGAGTCGGGTCAAAGAGGAGTCATTAGTGTGGTTTCCAACATAAAATCTCCTGCATGAAAACTAATCCAACACTTCATCAAATGATTCACACCTCACAAGTGAACAACATGACATTCACATTTTTATCAAGTGATTCCATAGGCTCTACGCATTCATAGCTTGCTCAATTCACAATTCAACCAAAACATTCACAATTCAACCAAAACATTCACAAGCATTAGAGAGGTGATGCACATGTAAAAGTTCAACGATCAAGAACATTTATCAATAAACTCTAAGAATATGGCATGCCTTTATCAAAGATTAACAGCTTTCAATTCAAAATTGGAGATTTAAGTTGAAACAAGCTTTTGGGCAAGGAGTTCCAAATTTTGGAAAAATTAGCTAAAATGGTGCCAAATTGCACTTTAATCACATCTAAACCTAGTTGAGGAAAATTTAAGCATAAAGCAGCATATCCTAGTTAAAACACACAAAAATTAGCAAAAACTACATCAAAATGCAATGCATGGCATGGAAGAAAAAAAAGATCAATTTTTTTGAAAAAATTGCACAAAAATGCTTGAAATTAAACTACATGTATGGATGAATGCAAACAGAAGGAAATCTACACTAGCTAGGGCAAAGTCAATCAATCCAAAATTAGGTGAAATAGGCACAAACAAAAGGAGATTAAGGGCAGTGCATACCGCCCTACCAACCCAAACTTTGAATCATGTTGTCCTCATCATGAAACTAAAGCTTAGGGACAATAGGGTACACATCATGGCTGGTGCGGCTGATCAAATGGCAAGGCTCCCTGTTGTGACTAGTCTGGCTGGTACTGATGAGGACTTACTTGAGGAGGTGGAGGACATGGGTGGACTAGAGGGAACTGATAGTAGTGACCCCAATAAGCATCTTGAGGAGGAGGGTAAGTCTCTTGATATCTCAAGATACCACCCCTAAAATCTTCACCCCATTCAGGGTTTCTCCATCCCTAAGCATGGTGGTAGTGATACGTGTGGTTGACCTGGTAATGCATCTATTGTTGGTCATGTCACATGTATTTCTAGGTGAGTTACATCTCTTGTTGTGTCTTTTTAATTCCTTCAAGTTGTGCCTGTATGGATGACATGTCATAAGCATTTGTTGAAGGCTCCTGCAGTTGAGATGTTGCCTCATCTCTTCTTGTCACCCTTCAAACTTGTCTTTGTTGCTCTTCTTCTTCTTCTTCTTCTTCTTCTTCTTGTCCATGTGCATTTGATTCTCCCACCTCTTTATGTGCAGCAGTGGCATTGTAGTTTTCCCTTGGGTTTCTTCTCATCCATTCCATAAGTCGTACGTTCAAAAGGTCCATAGGACCCATGAATTATAGGAGTAGAACTGCATGATAACGTAGCTCGAGATTTGGTACTCTAATTCCATAACTCACATTATACATCATTCGTTTATCCTTAATGGTGATCATGTGAGAGTAAATGAGATACTTCAAATCAACAAGTTGAGCCCCCTCAGCCTCTTTGAGTCTGGTGACATCACAACCTAGGGCTAGAGCGATTGAGGTTACAATTCTTCCCATAATAGATGGAGTTTTGCTTTTGAAAGGAATTGTTTTCATATGATCTATCAAGAGCGAACCTAGTTCAAGGTGTAACCTTTTATTTATCACATGCAAAACAAAGAGGTCCTTTTGTGAAATTCTACCCTGGTTGTCATATCTCCCCAGAATTGTGTTGGCTAAGACTTTTTGCACATATCGGACCAAGAGATTCTTGATTGCCATGGTCTTTGATTTTCATGTTGTGTAGTTAATGCTTTCTGGTAGATCAAACCAAAAATCAACATAGTCAACGTCAGTATCTTTCTCAATCAAGCCATCACTCATCTTGTTGGCTTCTTCAGCATTTGCGGTAAAAATGCAAGTCAACTGAGATGCAGTAAGAGTGTGCATCTTATTCAACATCCAAAACTTGATTACTTCTTCTCCTTTTACCTTGACCTTTTCAATGGTAGCAAAGAACTATTGCGTCAATTCCACATATGTGGTTTGTGCTGTGAAAAGCACCTTCTACAACCCGGTTCTCTTCATCTTGTTCTCTACCGCTACCTTAATACTCAGATCATCAATCACTTTCTCACACCCATACCTTGTGGAGATGACTCTCCTAGTCATGAATTTATGGTACAAAAAATTGGGCTATTATTCAAGAACATCTATGATGAAACAAGAACTGTGAGTATTACAGTCTATTTGTGAGGACTTAACCCTCAAATATGGGACTAAATCCCTCAAACGTGTTTTTAACTTAAGCACACATTTTCTAAGGACACCAATCCCTCAAAACTACATGACACACTAATTAATCTGTGAAAAGTACTTTTTGAAATTTTCCCACCATCACATAATCCCTTCCCTTCGTATTTCCCTCCATGCCCAAACCTTTAATATCAAAATAACAAATTAGAAAAACCCTAATCATCCACGCCCACTCCAGTTTCATTGTGCTTTCTACCCCCGACCCCCTTCCTCTCGCAAGAAGCACTGCTCCTCGCTCACAGAGGACAATGCCGCCGCCAGAGGGTAGACGAACTCTTGCCAATCCTGACATGAGATTTGTATTCTACACTTTTTTTATACACACAATATGATGAATGGAAAGGACTCCTCCCAAATGTTTACTGTCATCGCCCCCCTTTCAACTTCCCCATCCTTTTGCCTCTGTTTTACCAAGCATGCATCTAACTCTCAACCGCCACCCTTCCACTATCTGATTATCACGATTAGTTATTCTAGATGTCTTCCTCATGTCAATACTACTAATACTTCATTCCTTCCAATTCTTTATGTTCAATGGAGTAAGATTAGAAAAGAAGAATCAAGTTCGTGTTTGGTTAAATATATCTTGCCAGAAATGGTTTTGAGGGTCATTTTAATCATATTAAGGTGGCTCATTTGGATCTTTGTGGAATCTAATGTTGCATTATATTAAATTATGGAAATCTCATGAATTCTATAGTTCATAATAAAGAAGTCAAGAAAGGGTCATACCATAGCAGATTTCTGGATAACCCCGTCTTCTTTTTCATTATCATTGCCTTTCATTGGATGCACCTAAAGAACCAAAGTTTGGTGAGTTACTATATAGGAATTTTATAAACAAATTTGTTTTCTTATTTTTTTATTCAGATTTACTTTTTTTGTTTTATGTATAGTTTATTCTATTCCTCGTACCATTTCCTAATGATGAATCAAAATTCTATTTGATGAATGATGACATATATAGATTTATATGATGTATACATCCTTAATACATGTTGCTTGCATACTAATGACGTAACCAAAACACTACGTATTAATCCTAATTGAAACATCTAGAGGGGGGTAGATTAGATCTCTTCTCACACAACATATACCAATCATTCCTTAGTGTTTAATATCCTTATAGGTAGGTGTACCAAGAAAATTTGTTCTTATTTAGTAGGGTAAATTTTACACAAATTTACAACGTTTCTTCTTATAACAACTATATCATAATGTTTTAGGAATTAAATAATGAGATGAGGTATATGTCTACTTTTAACATTACTATCAAAAGAATATCTCTATAAGATTGCATTTCCTTTCCCAACAAGCTCATGAAACTTCCATGCCCATGCAAGATGTAGAATCATTCTTGTCATTGGCATCATATTCCATCAAGCAAGGAATTTCTAGTTGTCCACCGTAACACAACAATACATCATCAATTATGTTGTTTTCTCCCTTATCATAATTGTACATCAGTTATTGTTTAAAGTCTCTACCCAACAAAACTAGTCCCTTTCCATAAGCAACCCAAAGTTTATTATATCCCCACAAAATGAAAATTCCAATAGGTTACAAGCATGAGTCCTCTAAAGACTCTTAATGCATATCACATAGCAACAAGCCTTGTCTATAAGTCATTGAGTAAACAAAATGATGTATTTGATGATTTTGTTTTAATGATGAAGCATAACCAACACAAAAGCACATCTCGCTCATGGATTTCTAACGTGATGCTTATGAAAAAATCCAAAACTAGACATTGTGTATTACCAATTGGTGACTTTGTATTTTGTATCGTGAGACAATGATGGTTTTACATAATTATTGATCATGTACCTCGCAGATATGAAATAATAGTATATGAACACAATGTTTTCTTATACAACACCACATAATAGATGTGTCCAAAACCAATATCCAACCTATGGAAGGAGAATACAAAACCATGGATAGGTTTCTCAATGTGTATAGTTGATGGAAAATAGTGAGAAGATTGGAAGAATATACATGAACAATAACAACCACCACTGTATCGTCTATCTTGAATATTGATCACAATAACGAAGGTGTTTCCAATGGTGTCAGGGGGTGACCTCCAGAATAGGTGGATACTAGACCTGTCAACGGGGAGGGTATGGGGAGGGTAAGGTCTTACCCTCACCCTTACCCACCAAGTGTGGTGGATAAGGGTATGGGTAATTCCCCACTCCACCAATATCCTTACCATCTCCTTACCCTTACCCTCTCACCCATAGGGTATAAAGGGAGGGTAAGGGTAAAATAAGGAATTTATATATCTTCTTCAAATTTGTTCTAATAATAACAATAATGGCTTAGCTAATACATTTATGTATTTGAGTGAAATATCAAGATGCTCTAGAATGGTTGTTGAAATATAATAAAAATGATTCTAAGTAATCTTCTATAACATTACACAAATGGTTTGTGTTGTATTGAATGCATAAAAAAATGGTAGTACCGTAGCATTGATGTGTGAACAAATAAATTGTCCCCAAAAGATAAAGATTACTACATTAAAATGATATTAAATGATGATATGTCACAAAGAAGTATTATCAAAAACATACATATCTTATACCCTCTAAAACATTGTTGTATCTAAAAAAAATAAAGCACAAATAAAGTAGATAACACCACCTCACATGTCTATCAAATGGTAGCATTAAAGATTAAATTTTTTCTTATATAAATGTTTGTTTTATACCACATAAGTATCTGATGGAACGTAGACTATTTTTATGCACGTGTCATGCACCTCCAAAATGGTGTTGCATACACAAACAAGTTAAAACATAATAAGTAGACATGAATATCATGTATTGTATAAAATGATGACCACATAATATTAAATATGACATAGACTCAAACAACATAAACTGTATACTTAACACATTATACATAAATATTGGCAGGTAGTGGGTTAAAGGGTATGGGTAATGGCTTACCCTTACCCTTACCCACTAAGGTAGCGGGTTAGAGGGTAGCAGGTAGGTGGGTAAAGGGTAAGAAATTCTTTTACCCTTATCCTTCCCCTATAGCATATGGGTAAAGGATACCATTACCCATTGATAGACCTAGTGGCTACTGTAGGTGGGATCAACCATTTGAAAGCCCTTCTTGCAAATAGTCGTCAAACACAAGGATTTGTCAGTTACAATCTAACCTTTGTTTCCCTAGTTAGTCCATCATGTTATGTAGATCGAACACAATTAATATGCATAGATGTACTCACACACGATTGACAATGTACAAAGGGCATCCACTCATACCCCGTACGATATCAATCTAGACTGCATCGACCATGGTATGATAAGTTCTATAGTTTTGAAACTGTGAATGAAAAGTTTTCCACCAATCCCTCACTAGGTTTCCAAACTTTATATAATTGAAAATACAAACAATGAACTTTATGATTATGTTTTTTTTTAAAGTCCATTAAAAAAACATATAAACATCATGTATATATATGTGGAATTTATCATTTTTACTATCAGTGCAAACAAATGTCTATAATGGGTATGTTTGTTTTAATGAACATGCCATGTGTCAGTTCATTTCACACACAAGACAATACAAACGATGCTTATGTAGACATGTTACCCAAGCAAAATAATTCAAGTGGGGATGGCTTAGCTTGCTTCCTAGACAATCAAGTGGGCATGGATTAGTTGTGATGGTTCTAATACGTGAAAGTAGTGGTCATGAGAGAACTCCAAATTTGAAGTTCACTATAGCCACCTCATCGAATATCTTCATATACATTACATCATCTATTTGTTGGATTATCCTTACATTTTACCACTTTTATCATGCCAATTCATTGTAAATCCATATAATAACCAAAATATTATTGTGTACTTTGTAATTTCATAGCTAATCGTATTGCATCTTTCCATACAAAAGCTATTTGGTAGAGTTTTCTTTGATAAACACATATTTGCTTCAGACTTTGTGTCACTCAATTCAATTTCACCCTCTTCCCCATTTCACATTTCACTTTGTTCTATTTCACCTACTCTCATTAACTCGTCATTGACATGATTTGAATGATTGGCATCGACATCCTCATCAATATTCGTGGATGTCATGCATGATCATTCTAAAGTAGCATTTCTTGTATGACAACTCCTCTCTCTAATAGCCTTCATCTTGTATAACAACTCCTCTCACCAAATCATTGTACATTCATCTTATATGCATTACTCGAGCTTTAGAAGAAACATTTTTAATATAACTCTTTTTACTGCTTATCCAACAACATGTGTGTTTATGCCCCTACTCTCCCCCGTTTCCCTCCCAATCTTTCTTGTTTGTCCATTTCCATCATCCAACAACCATCTCATTTCCCTCCTCTTCCTTCTTTTCCGACTGGATGATTTCCCTCAACATAGAAATTGCAATTAGAATAATTCATACATTACTCAAAAAAGGTTGGTGATTCACTTCAGCACTGTAGAATCTACTTACATGCTTTCATGGCCAACAAAAGTCTCAAGTTAGCAAGTCAATAATCATCAGGCCAAAACCATGTTCCCTATTGTAACAATATACTTTTTAGATTGTCTATCTTTCTTTCCAATCCTTTTCTATGTTCCAACCACGTGCATCACCTCTGAAATGAATTAAGCCCCCAATGTCCGTCCCTTGTCTAACACATTACTTGTCGATTTTGGCCTACCCCATCCTTTCACATGTTAAGGATTCGTAATTTACAATCTGATGTTGCTATTTCTTGGAATATGGGCATGCGACCTAATTAATTAAGGGAGCCACTTAGTTCCTATCATGTGCAATTTTTTCAAAAAGCTTTATGAATAGGAAATGACTTCCTGGTAAAATATCGAACATATATGTTTACATGTCTTTAGCTCACATCTATTTTGAAACTTTATATTCATTATGGATCACATCTATTTATATACACATGATATATTTTCTTTCAAAGATGGATGCACCATGAATTAGTCTAGAACTCAATTATAAGCATAAGTATATTTTTTTTTATGATTTGTGTATTTATCAATCTTACAAATTCTATTGATATAATGGTTTGTGTCATTTTCAGGAGCAAAATACTCATTTAGCTAATTGTATGACAAGTGAGATTGATGAAGAGAACTACACCCTTTTGAAGGAATCTAAAAATATTATAGATGTCAGGAGTTTTGAAATGATATATATATTATTAACAATATCAATTTTTATATTTTTCCTTTAGTTCTGTTAACATGTACCACACAATGTATGGATAATATTTTTAGTCAATAATAAATATTGGTTTTGGGTTATTTGACATTCTTGTGTGAAATTTTGGTGTGTAAATGTTCTCAGAATGTCATGTGAATGTAATACAAATATTATTATGTACCTAATTTATTTATTTTGTCTACAAATTTATAATAACTACACAAAAACAAATAAATAAATCATGTTTTTAAATCCCTCATTTATATAATGATGAAAGTTTTTAGTCCCTCAAAAATGCAATGATGAAGACCAAATTGACCGTCAAATTTGTGTTGATGAGGATTAAATAGCCCTAGAAAAATAATATTAATGAAGAAATTTTCCCCTCAAAAAAATATTTGACAGGACCATCAAGTCCCTCAATAATGTATTTATGTGAATTAAAAAATCCCTCAAGAATGTACTTATGAAGGCTAGATAGTCCCTCAATGTAACATTTTTGAGGGTCACTTAGTCCTTGACAATTGTATTTTTGAGGGTCATTGGTATTTATCAGAGGGGTTCTCTTCACGAACCATTTGTGAGGGATAGACCCACAATCATTCCTATTTGTAAGGGTCTACAGAGAGGAGTTTGTCATAGGATTGGAAAATGAAGAAAGACTAGTTTTTTTGTAGTGTAGAGGGGGTGATTTGTATCTTTCTTTTACCTCTTCCAGAAGTTGTCCCCTAAGGATCTTTACCAAACTCCTTCAGCCTGTCTACCTCCAAGTAGGCTAAAGTTTCCTCTGGCTCAGAAGCAAGCTCCTCCTCATCACTATCATCTTCTTCCTCTTCAATCCAGTATGATCTTGACCCCGAGCTTGTGTCAAGATTGAGTGGCACCCATTGCTCGGGGTATTGTTGTAGTGTGTCCTCTTATTCAATGATCAACTACCGCCTCACCTACTATTGTTGTTGTGGTCTCTCCCCTAGTAAACAGGTGGAGCGGCGAGCTGGTCTAGGCCGTGGAGGGATCCTCGATGAAGATTGGGCTTCTACGCCCCTTACCTCGCTTTGTGTGAGTGGTGACCTCTGGTTCCACCTCATCAATCATGGAATTGATGTTCTCCTTGGATGTCTCCTCTTCCTCCTCATAGGTTTTGTCAGAGATGTGATGGTTGTCCGACTTGTAGGAGGCACTAACAGATGTCGAATGATGGAGTGATTGGGAAATGGAATTTGATGGCGATGGAGTGTGGGAAGGCATGGAGACTTGAGAAGAGGTCCTCTTAGTGCACACTTTGCCTCTAGTGATCACCTCAAGGCTCTTTTAAGCCCCCTTCTTCACAACCTTCCCTATCCCCTTCATGGTGTGGAGGTGGTGGTGGAGCTAAGTCTGTGGTTTTTAGATTTTTTGAGAGAGGTGAGATGGAGGTTGAGGGGTGGGTGGAATAGGTTGGAATGGTTGTTGTGGTGGTGAAGGATGGATTAGCTTATGGTTTTGGGCAAGATTTGTTAAATTTTTAATGGTTTTTTGGGTGGGATGGTTAGATGAGGTGGAAGGTAAAAGTGGAGATTATTGCTGGTTGACAGATGATTTAGGGTGGAAATAGTGGAGAAGGAGATGGCAGAGGTGTAGGTGGTGATTGGAGGTCAGATTGGTGAACTATGAGGGCTAGAAGGGGGAAGATTGGAGGAGTAGGGTCACCGCCACAGTAATGTGAGTGCATGTAGAAGGAATAGAATGGGGGTGGTTGTGGTGGAATGGGTGGTTTAAGTGAAAAATTGGTGGGGTTGACCCCCGCCATGGTCGTAGTGGGGTTTATGTGGAACGGTCGTAGCTATTGCCATAGTCATGGTGGGCAGGGATGTCGTCTGCAACTCGGCCGTCATCACGATCGTGGTGGTTTCCACAGTCGTGGTGTCCTCCTCTCGCCTCGGTCGTGGTGGTCACCACAGTCGTGGTCATTCATGTACAAAATTACCTTCATAGTTATAACTTTCTTGAACTTTTGCAAATAAATCCCCACGTCTGTGGTGGGTCCACACCCATGCTGCCATCATGTCGCCATGTCCATGGTAGTGGCCATGTCTTTGTTGTCCCACACATGCCTCGACCGTGTTGTTCACCACGGGTATGTTTGTTCCTTCACAAAACATCACATGTTATTGTAACATTTTCATTACATTCCACCATGGCTATTTTGCTTCATCATGGCCGTGGTGAGTACTTTAAAAGTGCCTTGTCATTGAGATTTTCACAAAACTTCATATTTTTTAATTTCATTGAATGAACACATTTTCTTCACACGGCCATGCTTTCACTCATGTTTACTCTCTCTCTCTTCAACCTATCACCTGCATCTCATCAAAACTTAAACAAAAACTATCAAGCACAAGTGTGTGTATGTGTATTCTAGGAACAGTGTAAAAATAAAGCAAAAGTATCAAAAATTGTAGGTTGGGTGCAAAAGTTCCCAAACCTATGTGGGTTGCCTCTCACTAGCACTAAATTTTATGCATTCATCCGGGCTTATTGATTCTTAACTCAATCATCCTTGTGGAACCTTTAACGCATCCTTGTAGTAGATGTCTCTCTCATGTGAATTTAAGCACATCTCCTCATCAAGTGGGTGTTCCTCAACTAGCATCACAATGTAAAAATTTTGGTTGGCTTTGTTTGGACCTATTTCAACAACATCTTTCAATCTTTGCCCATTTATGGTGAACTTTTTGCTCAGTCCTTTTCACATATCACAACATCCCCAGATGGATATACATGTTTGATTAGATAAGGCCCTTCCCTTATAGACCGAAGCTTTCTTGGAAAGAACTTTTATCTAGAATTGTACAACTATACTCATTGTCAGGTCTCAAAGTCCTTCTTCTTGATCAGCTTATCATGTAAAAACTTGGTCTTTTCCTTATAACTCTTTGACATCACATGTGCCTCATGTCTCATTTCTTCTAGCTCATGCAATTGCAATTTTCTAACACCGACAGTCTCCATTCATGTCCATGGCTTTCAATGCCCAGAATGCTTTGTGTTGCATTTCCATCGGTAGATGGCAACTCTTTCCATACACAACTTTAAACTGCATTGTGCCAATTGGGGATTTGAACGTTGTTCTATATGCCTACAAAGCTTCATTGAGACGTAAAGACCAATTTTTTCCATCTGACCTCACTTTCTTCTCAAGAATGATTTATCTCCTGATTATCTAACTCAACTTGACCACTCATTTGAGGGTGGTAAGGACTAGCCACACAATGATTCACACCATGTCTTTTTAGAAATCCTTCAAAGGTCCTATGGATGAAATGGCTTCTGCCATCACTAATCATTGCTCATGGTATACCAAAGTGGTTGAATATGTTTGACTTGACAAAGTCACAAACTACTTTGTGATCATTTGTCCTTGTGGCAATTTCTTCAATCCACTTGGACACATAATCAACGACCACTAAAATGTACACATATCCAAAGGAAGGAGGAAACAGACCCATGAAGTCAATCTCCCATACATTAAATCCCTCAACCACTAGAATGGGTGATAGGGGCATCATGTCCCTCTTGGAGATAGTACCCACCTTTTGTCACTTCAAACAACATTTTCATATTCATTAGCATCTTTGAACAAGGTTGGCCAATAGAATCCACTTTTTTGGTGGTTGTGTGCTTTTTGCGAAATGACCTCCATAGACGCCAGAGTGGCACATGGATAGGATCTCTTGTTTCTCAATTTCAAGGACACATCTTCTTATGAGTTGGTATGGACTATACTTGAATAGATGTGGGTCATCCCAAACATAATTCTTCACCATGGCAAACAACATCTTGCTTTCTTCTCTAGTCCATGTGCTTGGTACTCTCCCACATGCCAAAAATTTGGCTATATGTTTGTATCATGGTTTTTGAGTCGATTCAAGCACAAAGAGTTGCTCATGGGGCATTGTCTCCTTGATCTGGTTAAATTCATCATAAGGTGCCTCAATGTGGGAGGGATGATCAATTGTAGAGTTTTCCACTCCCTTCTTGTCAACAATATTCAAATCAAATTCTTAAAGAAACAAAATCCAGTAGATCAACCTTTGCTTAGAATCTTTCTTTTCCATAAGATATTTCAAGGTTGCATGATCCATGTATACCACCACCTTGTTTTGCAAGAGATAAGAATGGAACTTGTCGAGAGCAAAGATGACAGTGAAAAGCTCCTTCTCAGTAGTGGTGTAGTTTCTTTGTGCTTCATCTAGAGTTTTGCTTGCATAATAAATGGCATGTGGAACTCGGCCAACCCTTTGGCCCAGTACAACCCCTAATGCCATATGTGATGCATCGGTCATGATTTCGATGGGAAAGGAGAAATCTAGGGCTGCATGATAGGAAGGAATAGTGAGAGTGGAAATTAGGCCCAAGAAACCTGCATGCCCCAAGAAAGATCGGTCATGTCTTACGGTGGAAGGAATAGTGAGAGTGGATATTAGGCCCACTTTGGCTTTATCAACCTCAACGCCGGCCTTGGAAACTTGGTGGCCCAGAAAAATACCTTTGGGAACCATGAAGTGACTCTTTTCCCATGATAACACCAAAGGAACCTTGGAGCATCTTCCAAGCATGGCTGCTAGATGGAGCAAATAGTCATCAAATGTCTTGCCAAACACTGAAAAATCATCCATGAAGACCTCTAGAGACAAATCAAGTATGTCAGAAAAGATGAATGTCACACATCTTTGAAAGGTAGAAGGTGCATTGCACATCCTAAATGGCATTCTCCTGCAAGCAAAATTCCCACTTGGACAAGTGAATGTTGTTTTCTCTTGATCTACGGGATGAAGTGCTACCTGGAAGTAGCCTGAGTAATCATTAAGAAATTAGTAAAAGCTCTTCCCTGTAAGTCTTTCCAAGATCTGATCAACGAATTAGAGGGGAAATTAATCCTTCTTGGTCTACTCATTCAACTTTCTATAATCCACACACATCCTCCACTTTGACTGCTCTCTCACTAGCATCAACTCTCCATCCTCATTCTTAGTTACTATGCTCCCACCCTTCTTGGGCACAACCTAGATGGGACTCACCCAAGGGCTATCAGAAATAGGGTAGATAATCCCAGCATCTAGCAATTTCACTACTTCTTGTAACACAACCTCTTTCAGCTTTGGATTCAACCTTCTTTGTATTTGTCATTTTGTCCTGGCATCATCTTCAAGGTAAATCATATGAACACAAATGGAAGGGTCAATGCCCCTTAAATCAGTAGTAGACCATCCAATGGCTTGAATGTTTTTCTTCAAAACCGCCATCAAGGCATCTTCTTGTTCCAAAGAAGGGATATAGGAAAAGATCACCGGGAGGGTGTCATTTTGACCTAGGAAAGCATACTTCAGTTGTTTAGGAAGAGACTTGATCTCAAGGACTGGGGGTTCTTTAAGGGAGTTCTTCAATGGTTCAGAAATGGATGGGAGGTCCGCACTTGAAGATACTATGGCTAGCTCCTCCTCCTCATCCTCATCATCATCGTCGAGGAATTCTATAATAGGCTTTAGACCTCTACCCTGAATTGCAGTTTGAATCCATGGAGGTAGGCATTCCTCTACAATCTCATCAAGACACTCAATAAGATAGCAATCTTCCTCTGGAGCACCTATCACCTCGTCCTTAGGAGAAGACTTTAAAATGTTCAACTAGATCTTCATGTGCATGAAGGTCACATACATGGTACCAGTCCTCACATGAATCACGACATATATTGTAGACAAGAAGGGTATCCATAAGATAATAGGCACCTTTATTGAGTCTTTTTTCCATATCCAACACAATGAAGTCGGCAGGGAAGAATGCAGAGGTCTCATCATCAAGTCTCACCAACACATCATCAACAAACCCTCTAGGCATTTTCACAAATCGATCAGTCAATTACAAAGTGCAGTGAGCTAAACCCAGTTGTCCCATTTGTAGTTCAGCAAACACATCATATGGCATTAGATTCCCACTAGAACCCAAGTCAAGAAGAGCTTGGTCTATGCGATGTGCTCTAATGTAGCAAGAGATGATGGGAGTGTTGGGATCTTTCATTTTCCTTGGCATGGTGTGTTGTAGAATTGAGCTCACTTTCTTAGTGAGCTTGACCTTCCTTGGTGTTATTCCTATTGTTATCCTCTTGAATGTGCACAAATATTTCAAGAACTTGGCATAAGACAGGATTTCCTTGATTACATCAAGCAATGGAACATTGATCATCACCTGCTTAAAAGTTTCCATGATGTCTTCAATGTGCTAATTCTTCCTTTTTTTTCACCGGATGGTTCCTCAAGTGCATCAGATAAGGGAGGGAGTTGTTCTCACAACCATCTCAAATTAACATAATCATCAATTGGTATCATAGGAATCACAGTATCATCTCTCTGCATCACAGCATCAACCTGGGTGCCTGTCACAGTATCCTCAACATGAATCTTAGTATCACCATATCTAATCACAGTATCAACTCTGTCATCATTGGTTGAATTATCAACAGAAGTGCCTCGTGGATGCTCTAAGGTCCTACCACTCCTCAACAGTGTCACCACCTTCATATGCTCATGGGTAGTATTAGAGGAAGCTTGTGGGGGTGGTTGTGCCTGTTGAGGTGGTGGTGGTCTTGGGTGTGGGGGATTTGGGTTTTGGAGGTTGTATTGTGGCTGAGATTGTGGTGGTGGTGGATGGGGTTGATATTGTGGAGGGTTTTGTTGATATGAGTGAGGTGGAGGTGGAGTGTTTTGATAGTTTAATGGAGGTTGTGGAGGCAGGGGAGCATATGGATTAGGCAGTCCTTGGTACTGTTGAAGCAGGGGAACTTGTCTTGGTAGAGGGAGGTATGCACCTTGAGGAGTGCCCATGGAACCAATGTCATTGTTAGGATTAGCCATGGGTTGTGAGGGGAGTCTTCCTTCTTCACGCTGAGCAAGTGATATAGAATTTTGATCAAGTCTTTGTTTAAGATTATTGATTGTCTGCCCATGTGAAGAGACATCTTTCTTCACTAAATCAAGGCTCCTTATCCTCCCAAGCACCTCATCTTCAAACATAGAATTGTACCTAGGGCCTTGATGTTGCCTTGGATGTCCTTACCCCTCTTCACTTTGTTGTTTCCAAGAGAATTTAGGATGTGTCCTCCATTCTAGAGTATAAGAGTTGGACATAGGACTTGGATTTTTCTGGTTTCCAAAAGCATGCAAAACATTCACTTCTTTATCAATGGCATCAACTGCCATGGTAGATTGGATAGCAAAACTCCCAACTTGGTTCTTCATCATGCTCATCATATCAGCCATTATCTTCATCATTTGGGGGTTGGCTTCCATTTTGACTAGAGCTACATGAGGGGGAGGAGGAATGTAGTTCCGGTCATAGTTCTCCCCTTTACTTGAATCTCAGTGGTGAGAGTTCTAAGCTAGATTCTCAAAAAGGGGCCAAGATTCCTCCAGTGGCTTTGCCATGAATGTGCCTCCATATGAGGAATCGACAATAGTCTGACTCAGCTCAACCAACCCGGTGTAGAATGTTTGTACAAGCTTCCATAGAGGTACTTCATGATGAGGACAGTCACATAGGAGCTTCTGAAATTGTTCCCAAGCTTCATGGAAGGGTTCATTCTCCCTTTGGGTGAAGGAGGTGATGCACCTTCACATCTGATTCAGCTTTGCTATCGAATAGAACTTCTTGAGGAATTCACTCTTCACCACAGCCCATGTCACCAAGTCGGGCTTGGACATATACCACTCTTTCACTTTTTTCCTTTAGGGAGAAAGGAAAAAGGGTCCTCCTTATAGAATCATCTGTGGCGGCTAGGGTACAGAAGGTTGAGAAAGTTTCAAGGAAAGCATATATGTGGTGGTAGGGACTCTCATTCTCCATCTCGTAGTAAGTGGGGAGGAGTCCGAGAAGGGCTGGAGTAATGGAGAATTGTTGACCCGACATTTGGTTAACAAGGGTGGTGATTGGGGAGTTGTAGTTCCCCGGAGTGAAGTACTTGTGGAGAGGGCGGTGGGGTGGTGGAATTTGGGCATCGACATGAGGATCAGGACCTTCCATTTCAGCAGCTCCATGTTGCTTGCGTTGATATTGGTGTCTTCTTCTACCTATCTCAGGGTCGAAAGGCACCAAGACGATAGAGGTAGAGTGTCTACCATGCATGCACAGTTGTCACCTGCACAATACATAAACAAACAAAAAGGACCAAGTTAGAAGGCAAGTAAGCAAGAGTAAACAAAGAATAAATAATAGCAATGGTGAGGGTAGTAGGAAAAGCTAAGCTACACTAACTAGCTAGGCTGAGCACCTCTATCCCCAAAAATGGCGCCAGAAAGCTTGGTGCATCCTTCCAGAGATGCACACACTAATCAATTGGGGTTTGACTAGATGCACCCCACGAGATTGGGAACACGCAGTGGGATCTTTTGAATTTATAATGGACCTATTCTAACAAACCTACTCAAACTAATCACATGTACCCACAAGCGCACGGGGTCGTGTTGTAGTACAGGAAAGCGGTGAGAAAAGGGTCAATCCTCAGGGAGGGAGGGGGTACTAGAGCTAGGTTAAGGTAGCTATGTTCCTAAATTAGAGAGTAGAGTTTTTAGGGTTTAAATGTGATTTTGGTTGATTACACTAAGATTGCAAGTAGTTAACGACAAGAAGGAAACTAGATTAACCAAAAACCCTAGCTTATCCAAAACAAGTTAAATATAAGAAACAAGGCAAAACAAGTAACTAAGCAAGAACAAAGAGTTGCAACTAAGGTACACTAGACTAGAAATGCAAGTTAATACCTAAGAGACAAGTTAAGAACTAGTGAAATTTAGGACCTAGGTTATCACTAACAAACAAGAGAAAAGCTAGAAAACTCAAAACAGCATTAACTACTCAAGAAAAGTCTAACTATCAAGAACTAGGCAATTAACTAAGAAGCAACAAAGGCAATTAACCAAACTAGCATTAACAAGCTAAGAAAACAAGATGGATTTCAAGCAATGATATGGATAGCTGGGCCGTTTGGGAGTGATACTATGATATTAGTTGGGGGGGGTTAACATAGCATGCAAGTCTTATATCTTCAACCTAGATTGCCAAAACAAACAACAAGGCAAGTTCTATTTGAATCTTCCCTATGATACTAGTTGGGAAACTAGGGCTAGGTGTAATTCTAATAGGACTTGGCAAGTCTAGGTTTCTAGGGTAAGTGGTATAAGGGCAATTGAGATCCAAGGTAGGAATGGGGGTAGAGATCAGGGTGTTTCACCTCATGTTACTCACCATCTAGCCTTTAGAAAACTCTAGGCAATAGCACTAATCACTCTTACACTAGCTACTTAGATCTCACACCTACTTGTAGGAGAAGGGAGTTGTATGTAGGAACACAGGGTGCTAGCTAGGGATACACTATTTGGACCTAGGAGCAATTCCTAACATAGACAAATACAATCCACTTTCCCCTAGAAGCTAGGTGTTTTCAAGCATCATACAATAAGAAATCCATGTTTAAAATCACAAATCACAAGTAAGATAATGGGAAATGAGATATAAGTACGAGACAATCATCATAGAATTTAAATATTTTCGTTATAAGTTATTTATCCCAAACATGGTATCAAAGTAACATTTTAGACCCAAACAACCCACCACAAGGGGCTTAGCTACACATGACTAAACAAAAGATCAAAGAAAAGAAGAGGAAGAGGTAGGAATCCATGGAGCTCATGGTAGATCTTTCTCCTTCACCTCCTAGCGGTTGTAGGACGTGGCACCTCCTCCAAGATGGAAGAATAGCATGAAAATATGGGGGATTAGAGATAAAAACCTAGAAAACTAAGGTTCTATGGTGGAAATGGAAGGTGGGAGGTAGGTGAAAGGTTTGAAATCAAGAAAATGGATAAGGAATCTCTAGAGTAGTTGTAGGGGTGCTAACCTTTGTTCTCCATCCACCACCAATGTATATATAGGTGGTGGGGGAACACTAGGGTAAGTGGGGGCAAAATATGAAAGCAGTGGAGAAAATGGGGTGGGTTAGGTGGTCACCACGGCTATGGTGAGGTGTCATAACCATGGTGGGGGTTAGGTGGCATGGTGGTGGGCAATGGGAATGGACGAGGTAGAAGGTGGAGGTGAGATGTAAGTATAGGCATGAGTGGCCACAGACGTGGCAGGTGCCACGGTCGTGGTGGGTAGGGGGTGCCATGGCCATGTTGGAGGAAGTTACCACGGGTGTGATTGCTCTGGAGGTCATCTTGACTTTGCTTCACCATGGGTCATGGCAGTCACCACGGGCGAGGTGGCCTTCAGTGACCACGATCATGTTGATGGTCATGACTGTGTCCATTCACATGCAATTTGGGTTGAGTCACTATTGGTTTTTGGGATCTTGGAGAATAATTTGCCATGGTAGTGGCATGGATCATGAGCGAGTTGTAGCTCACTGGACACGGTCATTCTGGTGACCACAGTTGTGGTGTCTTCAGTGACCACGACCATGGTCATTCATGTACAAATTTGCTGAAGTCTTTGTGATCTTTCCAATTAATTCACCACGACCATGGTGGTTTCCCACGACTATTTTGGGGTTTCCTTCTGTTGACTTTAGCTTCAAGTTATTCATTTGACATCCTTTTTCTTTGGATTGATTCTTTTCCATCGAAGGAAAGCTCAAGCAAGAGTTAGGTCCAATTTTGGAGTACAAGGACCCAAAGATGCTCTTCATCTCTCTCCCTTGCAGCAATGCATGCATAAGTACCTTGAAAAACAAACAAAAGGAGGTATAAGTGCATTTGACACGAAAGTTCACATTGGAGGAAATAACTTGCAATATTCTTAGATGTGATTATAATGCAAAAAGACATAGGATAAAGCCCTAAAATATGGCTGCATCAGTATCTCGTGACAATGTGAATATGATGATGGCCTTGTTGGGTAGTAGTATCATGTAATGATGATGTGACAAGTTCACACCTTATATGATTTATATCTTTTGAAGTTATACTATGCCCTTATCTTTGTAGAGCTTGTTTATGGTTTATACGTTGTAACTTGATTGATGCTAAAAGACACTTAATTGGCATAACTAATCAAGTGGAACCTTAATCATGTAGTTTCCCTACACCACAGTTCCATCTTTAGCATCAATACTTGTTGGATGGTGAAATGGGTTCTCCCTTAGTGGAAGCTCAGAGTCGTATACTTTTGAGTATATGCATTTCACAGGATTGGATGTGATCATACCCTATCAGGAGAAAGGTTGAGGTCGTATCTCAATGATGTGATATAGAGTACTTATATGATAACCTTTAAGGATGGCTACGTTCATACCTCGGCAGGAGTGTGGCTACAGTTGTAGCTCAATTTCATTAGTGTTGTGCCTATATACCAAGGCAGGCTAGGTTGTTTTGTAGTTGGACTTGATATGTCACTGCGGCGGACTCAGACTGACCAAGGGGTGTGGAGAGATCATTGGATTCTGACTCTTCCAATAATCATGTATGGCACTAATTTCGACTTAGCAGTGGTCAATTGGAGCATGAGTGGTATACCTCATCTCCTCATGGCATTCATAAAAGATATAATATAGCAGTGTAGTATATTTGCATAGGGACAAAATGTGAATAACATTGGATGAGACGTTGCCTTGCTTTTGTATAGTTTAGTTGATAGAGGATATACATGTTCTTCATATTCCTTCTTATCTTATAAAATGTTCTACAATTTAGTTGCAATTGCTCTTAATTGCTTCAATGGTATTATCTGCTTATCATGTTATAGCTTTACTTTCTGCTCTTCTTTACCTTATATATGTGCTTTAATAGATGTTTTAGAGAGTTATGTCTCTTGCTAGGACGTTTGGTATCACCCCGTGGGTTTCCACATCTTTTAGGTGGTCATGCACGAAGAGGTGGAGATTATGCAGCTGAGGAAGAGTAGCAGTGTCACGGAACCAGAATCCCAGTCCCATGAACCAAACATATACCAAAGGCAAAATGCGGAAGCGTAAAGCTTAGCACACATGAACAAATAACAAGATACAAGCACCAACATAATCTCAACAATCAACAAGATATATTAAGCAACATTATTATATTACACAATTTGAATTACATATTCAAGAGTCACTTTGTACAAGTCTACTCATATATACTATATCTGGATCTTACAACAAGTACACCTAGCATAGCTCACCAAGCCCTTCATCTTTCTAGCCATCTCTGAGCCTAAAAACAACATACGAGAAATGGATCAACACAGAGGTGTTGAGTATGGGCAGAAAGATACACATATATATAAGCTTTGCATAATTTTGAAAAGATTTCAAGACTAAAAGAATAAGAAGAAACATGTTAATTGTTTAACAAATACAAAACCATATTTTATGTCATTTCACTCCATTATACCAACAATATCAAGCAAGTTTAAGGCCTTTGACCAACTTCTCGTCGAAAGGGTCCGTAAGGGTGCTCAAGCTTAGCTAACCCTTTTATACGAGAGGGACCACATGGACGTAACCAAGAGTTAACCCTTAATCAACAATATTATAATGGAGTTCTATCTATATATGTGTTCAAGTTATAAAATTGACGAGGCAAACATCGAGTAAGACAAAGCAATACTACATGGCAATATTTGAGAAATTAGACAAACAAGCATACAATATATGTCTTTTCAAGCAAGAAAGCGGTAGTCATATAACTAGATAAGGCCCATACCTGATTCAGAGATTCATAACCTAACATATTTTTCACCATCTAGCCACATGCCAAACCTGATTAACAACAAGATTACATATATGCATTAGATTATCATCATTAATCCTATTTAGATGTATTTTAGGATTTTGGCCAAGATGGGTTCCAAGTTGCTTATTTGGTCATTATATGATATTGTGCTGATCTAGAGGTCAACATGATGGTGTGGTTCAAGTTTCATGCCATTATGATGTTCCATGCTCTTTCTATAATCATATCAACATTAAAGGCATTTACATGCATTCTAGGGTCAAACAACTCACAATAGAGTAATCAAGGTCAAAGATCATCAATGAATAAGAGACCAGCATAAGGGATTGTTTAGGTTAGCAATAATAGACACATTCAAAGTAAGGGGATGTCCACCGGTGTCTAGGCGCTATAATCTAACATGGGGTAGTAATACTCAATCATACATGCAATTATGTGTCAAAAGAATCAACCATATCAAGGGGCATATTATGGACTGACATTAGAGTCAAAGAGAGACATATATTACTGATTTGAAGTTGATTAGGCATTGTTCCATCATTAAGTAGCAAGATTAGCATCAAAAGGGCAATGTACATCATTATAGTCCAATGTGGTCAAATATGTACAAAAGGAGTCATGTATAAGCATTAGGGGGAGTATGACCTTCATTTAGTTCAAGGGTGCATAAAAGATACTGATTTAAGGGTCGGGGTAGATTGAGCATCAATATCCAATCATTAATCATAATCATGTGTTAAGCATATTCAAAGTAGTCAAAGGTTACATCTTTCGCAATATAAGGAAACTAGAAGAAGATTCAGGTTCTGGAAATAATCTCATGTTGTAGGTCTTTTTGAGAGGATCAGTTTGATATACAATTTTTCTATATTTGGCCTTAAGATGAGGAAGATATCAATTTTAGAAGATTAAGCCCAGAACTATAGAGAAAAAGGACGAGATGTTACCAAATCATTAATCAAAGTATTCCATCTGTTCGATGCGAGCCCATCATGGATTCATCTATCATGTGGTCCGTGTCACCCAGCTCCTCCAGGCAATCGTCGTTCGATCCATCATGCTCCAAGGCTGATCGATGGCCCACAACAGAGCCCACTTCAGATGCTCGCCCCTCTCACAGAAATGCTCTGTTCCACCACTAGGAACAGAGTCGGAATAGGGGATCTGCCCCCTTCATGTCCGACGATCAAGGCACCTCCAGAAGCCCGATAGGGGAGCGTCGAGTCTCGGGGGGGGGGGGGGTCTAGGGCACGCCGGTGAGGACCCGACTATTTGGTGTTGTCGTCCCCAACCTTGCTCCTCCCCAAGGCGGCTGGGTAGGAGGGGTTTGCTGTTGGGTGCGCCCACATGTATCTGAGGGAGGCGGGGAAGAGAAGGAGCTTTGGCGGCCGACCTGAGCATGGAGACAAGAGTGGCAAGCTGTATGTTGAGGATGACTAGGGCCGACGGTGCCCTAGATGTGCGAGCAGCGACCGTTCATTGGCTGCGGAAGCACTCTGTCTGTGAGCAGGTTAAAAAACAAAGGAGGGAGAAGGAAAGTTGGCGGCACGAGAAGGCTTGGGAAAACGGGAGAAGGGCAATCCAGGGAGGGGGTATATAAGGAGCAAACTAGGGTTTTCCGTCTGTTACCCAGTCTTGGTGGAGGTGGGGAAACTCTCTCCCTGATGTTCGCTGGTTTCCTGAAGAGGAAGGGAGGAGGGGGGACAAGTAACTGGGCCCCGATTTGTATTTGGGCCCAAAAAGGTTCCAAAATCCAAATAACATAATACATTAGATGGAGGCATTCAAATAGCCATATCTAATGATTTATAATCCTGATTTAGGTGATTTTTGGGCCACTAGATTTGTATTCGAGTCCTCTAGAACATGATATACAATTTGTGTCGAGGATAGTTTATTGAAGTAGTTCAACATATATAATAATATGGTGATACATTGAAGTGTGGAACTTAGCTTGAAAAGGCCAATTAATGTCAAACATCTCAAATGATCATTGGTGCGACTAAAAGGAAGTATAACCATACTCACACTATGTAATTGATATTCAATTGAGTATAAGTCACTTTATGAGAGAGGAAGAGTACAATAAAGGAGAGATAAAATCGAGGTTGTCACATCCTTCCCTCCTTACAAGGAATTTTGTCCCCAAAATTCAACCAAGATCATAGTTAAGAGTCAAGCCAATATCCATCGAGTCTAGGTATCCAACCATGGTTATCAAGGCATTTCACATGATGGAGACACACTAGGTTATCCTCATCAAGGGTGTACTCATCTCGACTATATACATATTACTTATTGTTCCATCGTAATGTGACGTCATCATGAAATTAGGGTTTACCCATCCTTTAGTATCCATATATCAGGGTTTTTTTTACAAATCTTCATACACAACCAGGGTGTATTATCAAAATCTATGTTATCACTTCTCAAAATAATCATGTTTATGGACATAACTTCAAACAAGACTATAATCGAGTGTGTATCTCATCTTTACTCTAGATTTCATGTATGGTTTTGTTTTCCCCAAAATTTCCACCAACTCTAATCAATTATATTCATCTAAGTTATGACTCCAAGAGTATTGGCATATCAAGTTGATCATTTGAGTATGAGATTATGCATGTTACCCCTGATTATTCAAGCTAAGTTTTCATGACATCATCATATTATTTTCATGATTTCAAGGCTACATCTTTTATGTATAGTATGATTTCATATTAGGTCTAGCTTATGAGAGTGACTATTGCACATTTACCAAAATTTTAACTTAAATGAGATTCATTCATGCATCGAGCATCATTCGATGAATAACCTTATCATCAACATCGAGGTTTTGTAACTTGTATCATAGAAAGTGCTCCACAAGCTCAAGCCACTCGAGCTATGACATATATATATATATTCAAGAAGACATGTTAACCACAACTTCTACCCATAACAAAATTCTACTCATCTTTAGAGGAATAAGGGTAACCACTAGACTCCTTTATATACAACTACTAACCTGAGTATGAGGCTCATCATGGATATCACACATTGTATACATCATCTAAGGGTCTTGGGACATCTCCCTCTCCTATATATATCAAGCATCAAATTTTCAATTTCCTCTGTCTCTAGGGTTAGATATTTTCATAGGAAATCTAGGGTTCAACATTTTCAAGGAAACCACACGTTAGGTCACTCAACTCATATACTTAGAAGTATTCTAGTTAGGGACTCATCATCAAGTATTTCATCATTCATATTTTTCAACATTTCAAAAATTTTGGAGTTTAGGTCTCTAACCTTCTCCCGAGGTGGGTCGACTCATATCAAAAGGTCACCCTATTCATATGTCCCATGCTAGAGGTCCTCCTTTGTAAATAGATTGAGGCCCGTGTTGGTCTCAAACTGTATGTCACATATCATATCTCAACACGTACAAAACTAGGTACAAGCAAGCATGCCAACCCGCTATCTATGTTTAGCACATCAACCAAGTCATATGTATCAACCAAGTGCTAGGTCTAGCTAGGGTTGCATGGTTAAACTCATTTCATATCATCAAACTACTTGGCCCTCTCAAGGACAAACTTGGGTCTTATCAACATCAACATCATCAACAATATCATCATCATCATCTTAGGTTTCTAGGTTATTCACTTGCCTAACCTATATCATGGCTCTAGACAACTCTAGAGATTATCGCTATCATCTAAACTCTCTCATCTAGACTTGATGTTACATCTCTTTCTCCTAGGTTGCATGGAAACTCACTACCTTTCTGTGTGTGGTAACATTTTCCATATGTACAAATAATAATACTTGAAATATGTTTTCTCCGATGTTTAAATAGGTGATGAAAACCACCATACTCCATCTGAATAAAACCAAAACCAAAATGAGTTACCACACTCATAGGCAGTCTAGTATCATGACACCTAGAGAACTAGCAAGAACATGGTGCACACTTGTGTAGACATCCTAAGCATATGTCACGAATCATGACTAGGGAGGTAATTTACACAAGTCTATGCCTAGTTCTAGAACATCTAGGTTCTAACCTAGAGGCTAAGTCAACCTAATCTACAAGGATATCTTATTAAGTTTCTAGGGTTGAGATGTAAGGTGAGTTTAGTTTGTGTTTCATGTGAGCAATGTTTGGTGTAGTTATTGTTCATGCTCTGATACCATCTGTCACGGAACCAGAATCCCAGTCCCATGAACCAAATGTATACCAAAGGCAAAATGTGGAAGTGTAAAGCTTAGCACACATGAACAGATAACAAGATACAAGCACCAACATAATCTCAACAATCAACAAGATATATTAAGGAACATTATTATATTACAAAATTTGAATTACATATTCAAGAGTCACTTTGTACAAGTCTACTCATGTATACTATATATGGATCTTACCACAAGTACACCTAGCATAGCTCACCAAGCCCTTCATCTTTCTAGCCATCTCTGAACCTAAAAACAACATACGAGAAAACACACGAGGTGTTGAGTATGGGCAGAAAGATACACATATATATAAGCTTTGCATAATTTTGAAAAGATTTCAAGACTAAACGAACAAGAATAAACATGTTAATTTTTTAACAAATACAAAACCATATTTTATGTCATTTCACTCCATTATACCAACAATATCAAGCAAGTTTAAGGCCTTTGACCAACTTCCCGTCGAAAGGGTCTGTAAGGGTACTCAAGCTTAGCTAACCCTTTTATACGAGAGGGACCTCATGGACGTAACCAAGAGTTAACCCTTAATCAACAATATTATAATGGAGTTCTATCTATATATGTGTTCAAGTTATAAAACTAACGAGGCAAACATCGAGTAAGACATAGCAATACTACATGGCAATATTTGAGAAATTAGACAAACAAGCATACAATATATGTCTTTTCAAGCAAGAAAGCGATAGTCATATAACTAGATAAGGCCCATACCTGATTCAGAGATTCATAACCTAACATATCTTTCACCATCTAGCCACATGCCAAACCTGATTAACAACAAGATTACATATATGCATTATATTCTCATCATTAATCCTATTTAGATGTATTTTAGGATTTTGGCCAAGATGGGTTCCAAGTTTCTTATTGGGTCATTATATGATATTGTTCTGATCTAGAGGTCAACATGATGGTGTGGTTCAAGTTTCATGCCATTATGACATTCCATGCTCTTTCTATAATCATATCAACGTTTAAGGCATTTACATGCATTCTAGGGTCAAACGACTCACAATAGAGTAATCAAGGTCAAAGATCATCAATGAATAAGAGCCCAGCATAAGGGATTGTTTAGATTAGCAATAATAGACACATTCAAAGTAGGGGATGTCCACCGGTGTCTAGGCACTATAATCCAACATGGGGTAGTAATACTCAATCATACATGCAATTATGTGTCAAAAGAATCAACCATATCAAGGGGCATATTATGGACTGACATTAGAGTCAAAGAGAGACATATATTACTGATTTGAAGTTGATTATGCATTGTTCCATCATTAAGTAGCAAGATTAGCATCAAAAGGGCAATGTACATCATTATAGTCCAATGTGGTCAAATATGTACAAAAGGAGTCATGTATAAGCATTAGGGGGAGTATGACCTTCATTTAGTTCAAGGGTGCATAAAAGATATTGATTTAAGGGTCGGGGTAGATTGAGCATCAAGATCCAATCATTAATCATAATCATGTATTAAGCATATTCAAAGTAGTCAAAGGTTACATCTTTAGCAATATAAGGAAACTAGAAGAAGATTCAGGTTCTGGAAATAATCTCATGTTGTAGGTCTTTTCGAGAGGATCAGTTTGATGTATAATTTTGCTATATTTGGCCTTAAGATGAGGAAGATATCAATTTTAGAAGATTAAGCCCAGAACTATAGAGAAAAAGGACGAGATGTTACCAAATCATTAACCAAAGTATTCCGTCCGTTTGATGCGAGCCCATCATGGATTCATCTATCCTATGGTCCGCATCACCCAGCTCCTCCAGGCAATCATTGTCTGATCCATTATGCTCCAAGGCTGATCGACGGCCCACAACGGAGCCCACTTCAGACGCTCGCCCCTCTCACGGAAATGCTTTGTTCCACCACTAGGAACAGAGTCGGAACAGGGGATCCGCCCCCTTCATGTCCTACGAGCAAGGCACCTCTAGAAGCCCGATAGGGAAGCGTCGAGTCTCGGGGGAGGGGGGTCTAGGGCACGCCGGCGAGGACCCGGCTATTTGGTGTTGTCGTCCCCAACCTTGCTCCTCCCCAAGGCGGCTGGGTAGGAGGGGTTTTCTGTTGGGTGCACCCACATGTATCTGAGGGAGGCGGGGTAGAGAAGGAGCTTTGGCGGCCGACCTGAGTGTGGAGACAAGAGTGGCAAGCCGTGTGTTGTGGATGACTAGGGCTGACAGCGCCCTGGATGTGCGAGAAGCGGTCGTTCATCGGCTGCGGAAGCACTCTGTCCGTGAGCATGATGAAAAACAAAGGAGGGAGAAGGAAAGTTGGCGGCACGAGAAGGCTAGGGAAAACGGGAGAAGGGCAATCCAGGGAGGGGGTATATAAGGAGCAAACTAGGGTTTGCTGTCCGTTACCCAGTCTGGGTGGTGGTAGGGAAACTCTCTCCCTACTGTTCGTTGGTTTCCTGAAGAGGAAGGGAGGAGGGGGGACAAGCAACTGGGCCCCGATTTGTATTTGGGCCCAAAAAGGTTCCAAAATCCAAATAACATAATACATTAGATGGAGGCATTCAAATAGCCATATCTAATGATTTATAATCATGATTTAGGTGATTTTTGGGCCACTAGATTTGTATTCGAGTCCTCTAGAACATGATATACAATTTGTGTTGAGGAGAGTTTATTGAAGTAGGTTCAACATATATAATAATATGGTGACACATTGAAGTGTGGAACTTAGCTCGAAAAGGCCAATTAATGTCAAACATCTCAAATGATCATTGGTGTGACTAAAAGGATGTATAACCATACTTAAACTATGTAATTGATATTCAATTGAGTATAAGTCACTTGATGAGAGAGGAACAGTATAATAAAGGAGAGAGAAAATCAAGGTTGTCACAAGTAGTAAGAGTAGTAGTTGATAAGGTTGGATGTGTTGCTAGTCTTTTGGTGATAGAGTCCTAGAGTCATCCATGTACACTCAGATATTTGGGGGTCTTTTTGACGTGTTTTGTAGATATGTTGTCGATGTGAGGTTTTTAGCACGTAAGCCACGTTTGTGTACATATGGCATGCATATATGTATATATGTGGAAAAAAATCTTCATGTAACAGGTTGATGATCAGGATGTTTGAGAATAGTGATGTAAGAACCATATATATGTTATGTGATACAGGTGTCTTGTTAAGGACCTATATGTGAAAGTCTTCAGTTTGTGGTGCTTTTTCAAAATTAGTTTTAATTTCCTGTGTTTTCAGGTAATCTGCATGTTTAGTTATAATCTGCGCTTTCGTGTTGAGTAATCTCAGTTGTGGCGTGTCGGGGCGTCATAGTTTGGTTGGTATCAGAGCTTTAGATTCCCCGAGTCTATAGGGACCTAGTACTAGGGTTTCTTTCTATTCTAGTATCATCTAGTATATCTTATAGCAACTTCTGCTTATGTAGAAGAAGATGAAGAGTAGAAAAGATGTCTGGAGAACACAAAGAACACATTGCAAAGAGCAGTGTCGCTGCACCCATAGGTGGTACAAGGAACCAGGAGAGATAAGATCGAATGCCTGAGGTACCTCAGCTTGACCTGGCCATGATGGAGAGTCTTGCCTTTCAGTTTCTTTTCAGGCAGTTCAGGGCAACGATGACACACATGGCTGACAGGTTGCCCACACCCCAGCCAAGGGCACCCATTCCCAGTGTTGAATCCCCAAGCTCTGGGAAGACGTTTGAAAGGTTGATGCAAGTTGGGGTTTTAGAGTACGTTGCTAGGGCAGATCCAACAGATGGAAATATTTGGTTGACAGAGTTGAAGAAGACCTTCAATTTCCTTAACATCCCCGAGACAAATAGAGTGAAGCGTGTGGTGTATCTTTTAAAGGGGAGTGTTGTCCACTAGTGAGCCATTGAGGAAGAGAAAAAACCAGGTGTTGTGATCAGTTAGGAGGAGTTCTGACGTGAGTTTGTCATTCCACACTTTCCCCAGACCTATCTAGATGAGAAGATATCCGAGTTTGAGAGGATCCAGAAGGGATCAATGTTGATGAATGAGTATGAAGTGAAGTTTAAGGAGTTATTGAGGTTTTGTCTTCACATGGATGCTATTGATCATGAGAGGATTTGACACTTTGAGAAGGAGTTGAGTTATGAGTTGTCTACCCCAGTGACTACCTTGGAGAACTCTGAGCAGTTTGCCACATTTGTGGAGTCAGTTCGGAGAATAAAGAGATCAGTGGTTGAGAAGTGTGAGAAAAGTCCAAGAAGAGACCGACATAGTACCAAGGATAGTCGTATAAAGGCTTTAAGGATCCTAGGTTCTCAGCATTGTCATCATAGTAGAGAGCCGCAAGCCAGACACAGTGGTCACCAAGTAAGGGCAGAGGTCGCAGCTTTCCACATGTAGGATCCTACAACACATCGTCAGTGTTAGAGATGGGGTCATCTAGGCCATAGTACTAGACTAGGACTTACCATAAGTGTGGACAAGTTGGACACCTGAGGTGGGCATTTCTAGTGAAAGGTGATGAGGTGACCCAGCAATCAAGGCAAACCTAGCAAGGCTCATAGAAATAATAATTTAGTTGTGGTGGAGATCGAGGACATGGGCAAGCATCATAGGTTGGTTCCTATGGATAGGCTAGTGGGGAACAAGGATGACAACAAGTGACGACTCAATTTTACGCCATGAGTCAACCAAAAGGAGAGGTCAACCTATGAGTAGAGATAGGCCAGATGGAGTTATTTCATTGTGAAATGTTTGTATCTTGCTTTATATCTATTTTGGTTGACCCAGGTGCTGCACACTCTTTTCATCACCCAAGAGGTGATTAATAGTTTATCTTTGCATGTTATTTGTAGATATGGGAGCTTGAGGAAGAGAATCAGAGGAAGTACCCGTCTCTTTTCAATTAGGATTTTGAGGGTGAAAGCCTTGTTATGGGTGTATGGCTTGTAAGACCCATGACATGTGTTTTGGGGATAACCTTATTTTTTTTGCTTGATTAATTTCTTAGAACCTTTCTCTAATCCTTTAAGTTGTTTTTAAAGCTGGTGGAGAGCTTAAGTTTTCAGTTTGATCATGTTTGGATGATGTTTATGCTTTTTGTGCTTGTTTTGAGTCAAATTGCAATTTACCCATTTGAGAGGGTTATCTTACAATTTTCCACATATGGAGTGTACCTTCTCTTTCTAAGCTTCATGATAGAGAGTGTGATGCTTTGGGGCTCCTTGGTTGAGCCTGGGATGAGTGGTGACCCCACTAGAGGTAACTAGGGTTTCTAGGGTTTTGATGTGTCTCGACCAAGTATGCATGGTTGAGTGTGGTGACCCTTATCTCGACCTTGAGGATTTTCCTTGTGAGTCTCGACTGAGACACCCTCTCTAGATGGTTTTTTCTCAACCATGATGGTTTTGGATTGGTTTTGTCGAGAAAGTTGTCCTTCTGTGAAGTGTGTCGGCCTTGGTGGTCTTTTCTCCTGACCATGTTGTGTATGATGCTCTTTGTCTCGACCCCTTAGTGTGTCTCGACCGAGACCAATGTGTTGGATACCTAAGTGGTCGAGACCCAACATTGGTTGTATCACCTTCTCATGCATGCATGGTTTAAGTGGTTGCATGTGTGCTTCTTGGGTGGACAAGTGTCCCTTTGGTTCCTTTAGGTGTTGACACCTCATAACCCACCTACTTCTCTCCTCCTCAAGTATATACACCCTCTTCTCTCCATGTAAGTGATCCTCTTCAAATTTTTACCTTCTCCTTCCTTTCTTGTTCATCCTTGGATCTTTCAAGAGTAAGAAGGACTGATCCTTGGAATTTTAGTGACTGAAATCTCTTGCATGCAGTTATTCTAAATCATCTTCAACCTTGGTAAGTATATGCCTTTCTCTGGTAACATTTTCCTTAGATCTTCTACCACTTCTTCTCCTTCTTTTCTCAGCCATAGACTATGTACTATTCATGTCGGTCATTCTTGATAGTAAACTTCTCATCATAAGGGTCATAGACCACCCTTTGGCAAGGTGGTACCCAAGTGTGATGAAGTTTTCTTCTCTTTCTCCCTTCCTTTACTTTCAGTCCAGCCTAGGGTTTCTTATATACCCTCTTTTCTTGTGAAATTTTTGACCTTAGTGTCTTCTTATTCTTGAGGTGATCTTGTGGTAGAAAGTGGAGCTTTTGGTGGAGCTTCATCACCCTTGGTGATCGTGTGCTTGGAGCTTGTGATCCTTGGGATTTATCTTCCTTAAGGTCATCAGATCACCCTGAATTGGTTGGGACCTCCAGATGGTTAGGGTTGAATGCCGCCGGTAGTGACCTCCGCTCGCCCCCTCTGGTTGGGCACCCCACCCACCATTGTCCACCCACATAACCCCTCCCTACCCATCATGTCATCGACTACGAGAGTCCTGATACGAAAAGTCTCGATGCTACCCTCACCGCTGCTCCATAGGGTTACGCGGCAGAGCGTGAGACAGGCACAAGGGGTTTTCGCTGAGTGACGTGAGGTTTTCACCTCCACATCCACGCCACCAGATGCAGTGATCCCGCACACCAGGAAGCTCCTTCAATCACCCATGCATATGACGACGTCTGAGGATGCACACCCCCTGATCAGCATGTCGACGCCTTGTCCAGACACAAAGACGAACTCTCTTTCTCCTCCGTAGACGAACGCAGGCCATACGTCGTCACAAGAGAACCCTACGCTTCAACCAACGAATGAGAAGACACAAGATGTGAACCATACGCCTCATCTGATGATTGAGCAGCCACAAGGAATGCATACCATGGAGTCGCCTCTCCAAGAAGATACGACGGCCCTCCATGGGATACCTCAGCCACCCCCTGTGATGAATGCAACTGAAGATACAACTATAGCCAACTAGAGAACAGTTCAGCGACCAAGATCAATGGTGCAACCCAGTCATACGCAGTCTCTGGTGGCACAACACAATGGTTCAACATCCAAGACACATAGACATCCATCGACGAAGAAACCGCTGTATGACATACCTCATGACACCTGCTTCCGGTGTCTTGGCAGAGGACATTGGCAATCACAATGCAGGAGGAACAAGGTGTGCTACAAGTGTCGTAGGCCTGGACACCTTGCGGCGAGATGCAATCAGATGATTACTCAAGCAAGAGTACCGAATATGCTATCAAGAATGGTGTTCCTGCCACTACAGTCAGGAAGACCAGCGAGGGGTGCACCACATCACATCCCAAAGAGGATTTTGGTGGATATAGGCCCTGATGATGATATGAGAAGAAGCAAGAACAGTGCTCTTGAGAGGGCGGTGGAGATTTCTTGGCCCAGTGAAATATCATGGATGACTCTTTGCCCTTTCTTAAGGCAATGTTGGCCATGTGCGGCGGACTTATATCGATTTGCAGATAGAAAAGTGATTGCCTTTTTCTCTTGCCCCAACGAAGCGAAGAAAACTACAGCAAAAGGGGTTCCTACCTTTAGAGGTTCCAAGATTGACACGAGGCACATGATTGGAGGGGAGAGTCATTGTTGCAAAGAAGCTTTCTAGTTTTAGGTGGCAGACCTTCCCATGGTGTGCCGTGATGATGAATCTGTTCCAGCCATTGTCAAACTGTTTGGTAAACCAATACATATATCAGACTGGCAGAAGGGAGAATATGATCTATCAGGTATACTCATGCTCGTGGAAGCCTTTAGTGAAGATGTACCGCAATTCATATCCCTTACATACAGATTGAGGAGGACCTCAGTTCATCTTATCATGGTAGCTAGAGGAAAAATGGGTGCAGAAGACTCTATCCTTACTGAAGCTGGCGATGAATATGGAATACCAAGAGAAGCTCTCATTGTGAAAAAGAATAGGGAAGGACCTGGTTCTGAGGATACAGTAATTGCTAGACCGTCGTCTCTGGTGGAGAGACCTAGATCAAGAGGACCATCTCCGGACAGACAACGTCAAAGAGAGGATAGATCTCTGAGAAGAGTTATAGTTGATCGAGAAGGCAACTGACAATTCATTTTAAATAGAAGGTTGGAGGACTTTATACACTTTGAGGATGCCTGTGACAGAGAATGTAGAAGAACAGATAGAAGAAGATACAGATCTAGCTCGAGGAGAGTTGAGTTTACTGATCAGGGACGCAACACTATCCAAGAACGGTCTTATACTAGGCGTGATCGTTCTAGGAGGAGACACTCGGAGGACGAGAGACATGCTGCCTTCGTTGATTATAGCGATGAGGATGAATGGAGGTTTAGTCATTGACTTGAAAGTGACTGAGATGAGAAGCATAGTTTCTTTTCTTATGGATAGTAAGTCAATTTTCTGGAATATTAGAGGGGCTGCTAACAACCCAAAAGAAGGATACTGAGGAGACTTTGTAGTAAGTTCAAACCGGGCATTGTTTGCCTCTTTGAACCTTTCTTACATGTTGAACAGGCTACTGAGCTGTTAGATGTGATGCATCTAGACTGGGTGGCTGACAACCATATGGAGGAAGGAAAGATATGGGTATATGCGGACTTGAATCTAAAGCCAGTGATTTTCAGAAGACATAGATAGGACATTATTGTTAGATGTGAGGCTTCAGATGGGTTTTTTTTCTTTGTTACGGTTGTGTATGCAAGTTGTGATTGTGCCCACGGAAGAGATCTCTTGGAAGAGATTATCATCATGTTTGCTGAAATAGGTGATATGAAATGGATCATAGCAGGTGACTTTAATATTGTGCGAGAGGCCCAGGAGAAACGTGGGGGAAATGCTCCAACTTATCAGGAAATGTTTGATTTCAATGCTCTTATTGTTGATGCTCTCTTGAAGGAGGTGCCTTATGAAGGAAGTCAGTTTACTTGGGTTAACAAATAGATACTCACGCCTATTGTTTGGGAGAGGATAGATAGGGTTCTTATGAATGGAGCATGGTTTGCGGAGAAACCCATGACTCGTTCTATACACCTTACTAGATCTCGGGTGTCGGATCACTGCCCTATTATAACTATCCTTGGTGCTCAGGCTATTATTGATAGGAAAGCTCACTTCTCATTCATGTCGACATGGCTAAGGGAGGCTGAATGTTTGAAGATTGTTGAGCAAATCTGGGAAGAGAGAGTTGTGGGAAATCCATCGTTTGTATTCTATCATAAATTGAAGCAAGTAAGATGTGCTCTCAGGGCCTGGAGTAAGATAAAGTTTGGAGACAATAATCAATGTATCAAAGATTTAGAGGACGTTGTGTTCACTACACAGGCTGCTTTTGATGAAAATCCACTCCGCTCAATGAGGAAAACTTAAAGACTGCAGAGAATGAGCTGGAGCAGCTTCTAGATGTAGAAGAGGCTATTTGGAGGGAGAAGGCCATAATTAGTTGGTTACAAGATGGTGAGCGCAACACTCGGTTTTATCATTTGGTGGTTAAAACCAGGCGAAGACATGGAAGGCTAAATGCATTGACACTACCTGATGGTACAGTGATAACAAACCCTATTGAGATGGCTGAGAAGGCGACGAAACATTACCAGCAATAGTACAATGAGGAGATTGAAATAGATAGCACTGCATTAGAACAGTTTCTACAGGACATCCCAGAAACTATCTTGACAGATGATAGTTGCTTACTGACGGACACCCCTCATGAGGACGAGGTTCTGAAGACCTTGAAGGAAATGGACCCAAATACAGCCCCTGGGCCGGATGGATTTACCCTACCTTTCTTTTCAGCTGTGTGGCGTATTATTAGAGATGATTTCCTCGCTCTGGCAGATGGTTTCTTTAGAGGACAGATGTGTCATAGAGGATTGTTCTGTTGTAGAATCCTCCTTATTCTGAAGGTCAACTCTCCCAATAATTTATCCACTGATTTTAGACCTATCTCGATTGAGAATTTGATCCTAAGAATCCTTGCGAGAATCCTCAGTAATAGGTTGGCTCCATTGATGACCCAGATGATATCCCATCCACAGGGAGATTTCTTGAAAGGGAATGATATTACTCATCATGTCAGGCTGGCTAGAGAGTTGATGCATGATATCAATCAAGGACAGGAATCTCCTAATGATGTGGTTAAGTTCGATATGTCAAGAGCATATGACAGAGTGGATTGGCAGGTAATGCATAAATGTCTTGCTGCTTTTGGGTTTCTACCTGAGGTGATTGATCTATGTATGAGTTTCTTTAAACACACCTGGGCTACGATTACTATTGGTGGGGATACAACTGGGTTCTTTCATACTGGAAGAGGTTTAAAGCAAGGTAATGCTATATCACCATTCATGTTCATTATCTTCGAGGAACTTCTTTGCATAAGGATTAGTAGATTGGCGAGTGATTGGTCCATTGCCAACTTCTGTACGAGAGGATATGGGGTGGTTCTTCTAATGCTTCTTTATGTTGATGATCTTGTGATGTTCTTCAATGCGGACCAGGTGACAATCAATACAGTTAGAAGCGCATTCGAGTTTTATGAAAAGGCAACTGGTCATAGGATCAATAGACATAAATCTATTTGTGTGATTGGGGGGTCTGATCAAGCAAAGGCAGATGACATAGCAAAGGAATTTGGAGTGGAGAAGGCGACTCAGTCTTTTACTTACCTTGGCATACTGATTTCTAAAGGAAGGACAAAATTAACTGACTACGAGTTTCTTGTTAGGAAAGTGAACTCTAAAGTGGCTGCCTGGAAATCTAGATTGCTATATTTTGTAAGACAGAGGCTATTGGTTACTCACGTGCTATCGTCCATTACTGTCTACATGGCAGCGGCGGTTGGAATTCTAGCAGGTATCATTCGGCGTATAGAGAGAAAATTTTCAAACTTTCTATTGGCGGACAGGGAGAATCACCAGAGAAAAGTATGGATCGGATGGGAAAGAGTTTCTACACCGCTGATCGATGGGGGTCTTGGTCTCACTTCCTTGAGGATTCTCAATGATGCCTTTGTTACTAAGGCGTGCTAGGAAATTCTCAATCCTGAGAACTTATGGGCATCTTTTTGCAGAGATAAATATGCTAACCTCGCAATAGGTAGGTCCAGAAACTATCCTAATCATTTAAAGATTAGTAGCTATCTGTCCCCTTTCTGGAAGAAGGTATGGGACATGTTCCCTAGGATGTTTCCTTTCTATAGATGGTCAATTGGGAGAGGTAATATCCCTTTTTGGGACTCATGGTGGTGTGATGAGAGACTCACTAACCATGCCATCTTTGCTAGTGATAGAAGGTACCTGTTCTTGGTTAGAGATTTCTGGAATGAAGAAGAAGGATGGGACTGGGATATGATCCAACAGGTGGTTGATGACCAGGGTGTGGAGCTGATAAAAAAGGTAGGTGCTTGGATAACGAATGCAGATGATGAAATGGTGTGGGCTATTGACCAGAAGGGTCGCTTCACTATGAAATTAGTGAAGAAGATTCTGATGCAACCAAGAATGGGTGGACCGGATGCTCTAGGAAAAATATGGGGCTTGGACGCCCCTAAGGCGAGTGCTATCATATTGAAGATGACTAAAAAAGCTATACCTACTGATGATAATGTTCAACATAGATGTTGCATCCACTTTGTATCAAAATGTAACTGTTGTGATGATCCAAGAGTAGAAGATATTGATCACCTTTTCTTCCATGGACAGGTTGCCATGTTCTTTTGGACCATATTTTCCCATTTGACGCAGATGCAGGCACCTCATGATATATAGACCTTTCTTAATATTTGTGAGAAAGGTTACTCTAGGAGGATCTCAGATTGGATAGCAGGAAGGTTGGTAGTTAACATACCCCACAACATTTGGAGGATACGGTGTGCATCCAGATTTGGGGACAAATTGTGAGGTTGGGAGTTTGAATGGAACTAAATTATCTCTTCTGTGAACAACACGATTCAGCATAGATCCTTCACCATTGAACATGGGTCGAGCATTTACAATAGAATGAGAGATGGAGGGATTAAGGAGCCTAAGACGAAGATGAGAGAGATTCAGTTGATAAGGTGGATGAAGCCTGACATGCATAACTTGAAAATGAATTTGACTATAGGAAGAAATAAGGGAGAAGATGGGGTATGTAGGAGGTGGGCGGCAGGCCTGATTCAAAATCATAATGCAGACATATGCATGGTGTTCCATGCCTGGCTCAAGACACCGGACTTCATCCTGGCATATGTACAGGCATGCATTGTTGGACTGAAACTAAAAGGTGATCATATGTTACGAGTTTCATGTATTGAGATTGATGACCAGGGATTCTATGATATTCTGTGGAAGGATGTTATCAAACCATGGAGGACCAAACCGTTTGTTAGATAGCTGAGGTCCGAGTTGGCTAGAGATAGTATTACTGGTTCAATGGTACACAAAGTTGCTAACTCTATACCCAGAGAGATTGGGAGTTGGGGGAAAAGATTTTTAGAGATGGCAGTTATTACCGATAGAAGGATGATTCCGAATAGAATTTGAGGCATGGCTACTTTGGCGAAAAGAAGCATTCCCTATGTGCACCTGAAGAGGATCGACGCTTGATGAATCATGGATGTTTTTTTTAGCTGTTTCTTTGTCTGGGTTGTGATGATTTCTTTTATTTGGTTTTTTGGGGGGAACAAACCTACGGACATATAAGCAAGAGCTGTATTTTTTTAATGATTTTTGCCCACAAGAGAGGGTTGGGATGAATAGAGAACCCTCTGGCTTAATAAAAAAACAAAAAAAAATCTTCCTTAAGGTGGGTTATATAACACTCTACCCTTTCTATTATTGCACTTTTCTTTCCATGCATGTTGTTGTTTATCTCTCTAAAATGTGCCCTTAACATGCTAGTAGATAATACCATGCTCTAGAACTTGAATTATGGTGGTATCATGCTTGGTTTGCTTAGAAATAGAAACCCTAATGTAAGGTACCCAATTTTGGAGATGGTTGTGAAATGGTGGCTTTCTCCCTATCTTTTGATCTTAGTTTTGATCACATACATGAGGTTTGTGTACATTGATATATCATGGAGTTTCGGTTCTATTTTGGAGGTCTTGAATGTGGGTTTTTCTATCTTGCATGAGGTTCTTCTGTGGTGATTTCATGACACATGTTTTTAGGGTTTTTGGTGACCAATTATGGTATGAGGTTTTCCTCCTTGAAAATGATAGTTTTCCTTGATGTAATCTTTTTCTTGGCCATGGAATACTTCTATTTTGATCTTGGTTAATCCCTAATTTGATTTTGGTCTTTTTCTTTGGTGGTATCCTAACCTTGGTGGTCCCTACACCATGTTTTTTTGTTGGGTTGAGACATTTTGTGGTGATGGTCAAGATGTTGCTTTGTTTGGTTGAGGCAGGTGCTTTCGTTTCAGTTGAGAGACCATGTCCTTGTGTAGGTTGAGACACCTACTTCTATTTCGGTTGATATGCTTTCCTTTGGAGGAGGTCAAGACATGTTTTGGTTGAGGTCGAGACATGTGCTTTGAGCTTGGTTGAAACCCTAATCTATGTGGTGGTCGAGACACATGATGTGTCATGGTCGAGACTCTTAGCCATGTCATGGTCAAGAAACCTAGTATGAGGGTGGTCAAGACACCTAGTATGACGGTGGTCAAGACACTTGGCTTGAGGGTAGTTGAGACACTTGTTTCATGAGTAGTCAATACACCTATGTGATGGATGGTCGAGACACATACATGGACATATAGTCAACACATGTGTATGAGTGAGCAAGTAATGATTCATGTATAGTATTGTTTGAATGATTGTTTGGTTAGTCCCAATCAAGTTCCTTAACCCTAATATGCTCCAAGAAAGTGGGAGATGATGTACCTAGGGTTTGGTGACTGAATAAATCTATAAAACCCTAATCGGTTATGTGTGGAGCCCTAAACCTAATTTAGGGACAAGTGATGTGTTTGCTTATCTCTCTTAAAGTGGTTATCATGTTATGATTTTTCTCTCTCCTATTTATAAATTCCTAACCTTGGAGCTGATATGAACTTGATTGACATAGCTATGTGAATGCTATGGTGAATCCTATATTATACGTGATGGTTACTATGCACATTGCTGAGGCATAATGTGATGGTGTACATGCAGGGATTATGTGATTGGCTCCTATGACTTGGCAGAGGCTATATGCCTAGTATGGGGTGATTATCTTCCAGTGATGTGATAAGGGATTGGTATCCCATGATAGTGTGATTATGATGATGGCTTTGTGGGGCAGTAGTATCATGTAATGATGATGTGACAAGTTCACACCTTATACACTTTATATCTTCTGAACTTGTACTATGCCCTTATCTTCGTAGAGCTTGTTTATGGTTTATATGTTGTAACTTGATTAATGCTAAAAGACACTTAATTCTAATAACTAATCAAGTGGAACCTTAATCATGTAGTTTCCCTACGCCACAGATCCATCTTCAGCGTCAGTACTTGTTGGATGGTGAAACTGGTTCTCCCTTAGTGGAAGCTCAGAGACGTATACTTTTGAGTATATGCATTTCACAAGATTGGCTATAGTCATACCTTGGTAGGAGAACAGTTGAGGTTGTATCTCAAGAATGTGATACAGATTACGTATATGATAACTTTTGAGGATGGTTGCGGTCATACCTCGGCAGGAGTGTGGATGCGGTCATAGCTCAGTTTCACTAGTGTTGCGCCTATATACCAAGGAAAACTAGGCTATTTTATAGTTGGACTTGATATGTCACTGCGGCGGACTCGAATTGACTGAGGGGTGTGGAGAGATCATTGGATTCTGGCTCTTCCAATGATCTTGGATGGCACTGATTTTGACTTAGCAGTGGTCAATTGAAGTATGAGTGGTATACCTCATCTCCTCAGGGCATTAATAAAAGATGTAATACAAAAATGTAGTATATTTGCATAGGGACAAACTGCAAATAACATTGGATGAGCCTTTGCCTTACTTTTATACAGTTTAGTTGATATAGGATATACATGTTCTTCATATTCCTTCTTATCTTATGAAATGTTCTACAATTCAGTTGCAATTTCACTTAACTGCTTAAATAGTATTATTTGCTTATCATATTATAGCTTTACTTTATTCTCTTCTTTACATTATATATGTGCTTTAATAGACATTGGAAGAGAGTTATATCTCTTGTGGGGACGTTTGGTCTCACCCCATGGGTTTCCACGTCTTCTAGGTGGTCTTTCATGAAGAGTTGGAGATCATGCAACTAAGAAAGAGCAGCAGCTGATAAAGTTGGATGTGTTGCTAGTCTTTTGGTTATAAAGTCCTAGATTTGTCCCTGTACACTCAGATCTTTGGGGTGTTTTTGACATGTTTTGTAGATATGTTGTTGATGCAAGGTTTTTGGCTTGTGAGCCATGGTTGTACATATATGGCATGTGTATATGTATATATGTGGAATAGATTCCTTAAGTAACATGTTGAAGAGTGGGATGTTTGAGAATAGTGATGTAAGCACCATGATATATGTTATGCGATACAAGTGTCATGTTAAGAACTTATATGTGAAAATCTTCAGCTTTTGGTGCTTTTGCTAAATCAGTTTTAATTTCTTGTGTTTTCTGCTAATCCACATGTTTAGTTATAATTCCATTCTTTTGTGTTGAGCAATCTCAGTTTTGGCGCATCGAGGCGTCATATTTGAGTGTACAAGTTATCTGTAATGGCTAGTTGTAATTCAAACTTCTTTAGTCAATTGGGTTAACGGTCAATGATCGGTCCATGAATTTTTCAACCAAAAGTGTCTCAGTCGACAATGTTTTTGACCAAAGATGATTCTGAGCACAAGTGTATAAAACTTCTTTCGATGCTCTGAATCCTTGAGAGAAGTGGTTCTTAGTCGACAATGTCTTCGACTGGGAGTGTCTTGGTTGAATAGTTTATCAGTTGAATCACTTACTATAAATAGGTGTGCAAATTTTTGGAAAACCTAACGAATGATTTTTTTTAATAAAAGATAATTACTCTAGAACCTAGGGGATCCTAACTAAGGGTTCTAGGTGGATAGAAAAAATCTAACACTTGATTGTACATGGTTTCTAGGTACTTGTACATTATACACTTGTAAAAGTCATTACAAGTTGTACGAACATGAAAATACAAACATTTGAACATTTTAATTTCATCTAACCATTGAGTGTGATCTCCTTGAACCCTGAAATACTTAAGTGTCAAGTTATATCCACAAGAATGAAATATTTTTCATAATCAAAATCAAGGATAAGATAATGTCCAATTTAGCCAACACATGTCCCATACCACATGCACTCAACAGGGAAAGACAAGCGTGATGCATATAATATCCTCTTTACAAATCCCATAAGCATGTGTCCCTTTCCACAAACACGTGGGAAAGAGAGAGAACATACTATATGAAATTCTAGAGTCAACATAAATGTGCAAACCATCTACACACATAACCCTAATCTTTATCTCAACCTATGACTAGATCTCTACTTTGTTTCTAACATCTTTTACTTACTACTTCTATACATAGGGATACTACTTATCTTCTTAACTTGTACTTTACTCTCACTTAACTTCTTATAGGGTGATATTAAGTAAGAACACAAAAATTCATCTGGTGGCCAACTATAATGTTGCTCTGATACCATTTTGTAACACCCTCCCTAAGTGCACACATGCACATAGTGGAAGCAACACTGAGTTATCCATAACTCATGCACTCAAGAGGGAATTATATAAAACTGGCATATATAACAATAATATAATCAATCACACAAGTTCAAGTATTAAAATATTCTCATGATTGTTCTTATAAAAGTAACATAAATGTTATTACATAGAAAACTCATTTAACATCTTGAGTCTCTACTCTAAAGTATAAACATTAAAACATATAGTTGAGTGCATAAACTTGAGGATCATCATATAGTTGGCACCCCACTAGATCTTATCTAGATATATCTTTGTGCTCCAAGTTTTTGGGTGCTACTTCTACTCTTTCTCCTCACTTGTAGACAACTTGTCCCCATTCAAGCACAAAGGGAAACCTAGTTTAGAATAAGTGGCTTTGAATTCAAAGGGAAACCTTCTGGTGACACTAAGGTGTCTTCTTTTCTATGGCACCAAGCGCCTTCTATGGTGCAATACACTTTCTGGGGCATAAAAGCCTTATGTTTCGTGGATGACAATACTTTTATTTTGTGAGGACTTATTATATAATATTAACTTATGTTCTGGTATCATTTTCTATTATTTTCTAGTCTTGTTCTATTTCTAATTCTGATTCTATATCTAGATAATCTGAGATGAATTATGAAGTATATAATCTATTCTAGCATTCTAGGTTCTAAATACTATTCTGACTTCTATGAAAAATCTAAATTCAGATATAGCAACGAGGAACTAAAAGTTGGAGATAACTTCTAATATTTATATTCTAAGTTCTAATAATTATATTCTAAATTCTAAAAATCAAGTAGTAAATAATTGTGATAAGTTTGAAATCTAAATTTTGTATCAAAATTTGATGTTCTAAAAGAGATTCTAGATTCTGGATGCACGTAAGGAATTAACTTACTGAAACAAAATCTAATCATATATTATGAGTTCTAATAATCCACATGTTGATTTCTAACAATCATGCATGAATAATAACTTGAAACTAATAGTTTATATGATCTATGCATTATCTATATGAGGTAGGAAAAAAGTAGTAATTTATGTATGAACATTAGATCATGCGTCTAATGGATTATTCTAAGAAGGATAAACATATGACATGAATTCAAAGGACATGCCCTACTTACCTTTTGTAATCCAAAATCCTCTTCACATCACTTTCTCTGCAATTGGATCTACTTCTTTCCTGAAAACTTAAAGGATCTATCATAGCTTAGGTGTTTTAATTAAGCCATGGATTCTAGGGTTCATGATGTTCTCAACTAGGGTTTCGGGGTACATGTGTCTATCACTTGGATGAATCTCAGAAACATGCATGTTATCTCATGTTCTGAGGAATAATAGGGTGTATTATGTTACCCCTTTATAGTCGATGAGTTATATTGAGTTAGGGTTAGGGTTTTAATCAACATCACATCTTCTTATCTTACTTCATTGACTCTACCTTTTAACATTGATTTAGGGTTTATTTGTATGTATCTATATAGATATAAGGATTCATGTCCAATTTCTCATAAGAAATGGAAGGGTCCCCATACATACTCTTTATATTCATATTATTATTACATATATTCTCCATATTTGAGTTTATACATAAGGTAACATAATAGTATCTTAATATCATTATAAATCACTTATCTTCAATCTTGGTGATTAGGATTTCTGATTTATCTGTTAGCTCATATCATTAGTTTCCACACCCTCTAGTATGACTAATTATGTTAGTTCACCACTCCTAACCATAAAGGTGTAAATAGTATATACTTGTTTAAATATTTGTTTATATGATAGTCATTAGGGTGATATTAGGGTTTCATTACGATCATAATATTTTTCTCAGGCTATGGTTAAAATTTGGTGCTTTTCTACTATATGAATTATTTACTGTGAATTTTCTATGTTTTAAGGGCTTTTGGACCAATCAGAAACAAGATAAAAGGATATCAAATCAAACTTCAAACCTGGCATGCTCAAAGATATAATGATTGATATGCCCTTAGGATGATTTGTCTACCATGCTTGTGTGATAGGGCAGCAATGTAAAATAGGATGTTGGGTTGTTCTTCACACACAGAACGCAAGATCATCTTTTATCAATTCTCCCTCATTCTACAAAGCATAACATGCAAAATAAAGTGCATAGATCTCTTCTCAAGATTAAGAGGAATCAAACGAGCACTTTCTCATCTCCAGTAATGACTGGAGCAGCCTGCTATGGTCGCCAGAAGCTGCTTGTTCAAGGGCCTGAGCCCAAAGTCCACACAAGGCATGGTTCTCATCAAAACTACAATGGGAGTGACTTCAAAGGGTCACCATGAAGTTTGCAAAACTAGTTTGGTGGTTTCAATGATGACCAGAATCATGAAATCCTTGGGAAATAGCAAGGTCGATCAGATTTGGGCAAAGAAGAATTACGTAACTGATCGGCCTAAATCACACATCCAAAATGGAGCAGATCTAGAGTAGTTAGACTCTTATATTTTATAACCCAACACTCAGGCCCCCACAACTATTATACGGGGTCTGATGTAGTAGATCAGGGTCGTACAATAGGGATAAGGTTGGTAAGTGCTAAGAACGTAAGGCCTCAAACTCGTATACATCAAACAAGAAGGTAGATTAAAATTGTTCTTCCTTATGGAATAGTGGCACTCCAAACAATGCAATAAAAGAAAAAGTAAGAAAACAAACAAGAGAAAAAGTTCAAACGAGAAATATGCAACCAAGGTATGAAAGGGAACTCGGATCAGGTTTTACCTACTAAGATCTCTCATCAACATGCAATACTCACACCCCCTTTTTATACCCTTAGAAAGATTACAAGCGATCATCATATATGTCTATTCCCTCCTCTGATGAGCTTAGGATAGATGTATATTAAAAGGTTTCCTCTCTCTCGAGATGAAAAATAGTCAACCACAAAGCAAACCATATGACCATTAGCTTTAGCATTCGAACATTTCCATGCATTCATACTACTCCATAACACTTAGATATGATTAATACTACTCTTTTGAGACAATAACAATCATACATCACAAGATGGTAGCTAAGCATACAAGTGAAGCATTTAAGAACAAGAGTATGGAGATAACCATAGCTAAGGATATATATATATATATATATATATATATATATATATATATATATATATATATATATTCAAGAGGATGAAAGTATATACATGTTGGGAGAGCCTTAGTGGCTACTCCCAACCAAAGTAAAGAGTTTAGCCACTCATTCTCATCAGTAGAATTTCAAATTTACAGACAGATGGAGACATGGAGAACTATAGGAAGGAGAATATGGAGAAAGATAGAAAAGAAAGTTGAAATAGGGGACCAGGGAATACACTGATGGTGACCGGGCGATGGACACAACTGATGGCCTGGTTTTGTTTCTCTTGGGTTGAAGCAACAATGCTGGCAATCTCCTTTCATCCTTCTGTCGCAAGAGGAACTCCAAGAACAGATGAGGGAGAACAAGCAGAGGTCTAGGAGTAGGACCGATGGACTCTCATTTGTCACACTTATCAGCCGATGGTGGCAGAACTCAGTTCATGGTGACTCCTTCCTTCGGTGACTCCACATCAAGTTAGTCGCGATGGCTCAGGAGCAATGTGAACCACCCCTTTGATGTAGTTGGTCGTCTCCTCTTTATAAGTGACATCCTAGAGTTCTTTACTTGCACCCCAAGCCTCCCAGGTACCCACCATCGGGGCATGTGCTCAACGGTCTTGAGTACGGTACCTGTCAAGTCCACCATTAGGTGTCAGTAGCATGTGCACCATTGGATGATGGGCATAGATATGCTACCTGGTGATTCTTACAGGTGCACCTACGATTGATGCAGATAGACACGCCACTGGGTGATACCCGTAGCTACGCCATTATTTGATTCTCACTGGTGTGCCACTAGGTGATGCCCACAAGTGTGTCATCGGTTGATGCCCACAGGTGTGCCATCGGTTGATGCCCGCAGTTGCTCCTGCGAGTGATGGGTTGTTGTAGTTATCAACCGATGGCGTGACAGTGAGCTGATAGGTAGAATCCGGTGAGGGTGAACCAATGGATACTCAAGGACTATTAGTTGTCATCTACTGATGCCTCTGCTTTTGATAATCAAGCTTCTAGTCCTTTTTTCCTATATTTGACATCATTGTCATTGTCAGAATAAGGTAAGGATAATATATGCAAGGCAGGAGGGAAGTGGATATGAATTTTCCTAAATAGAGGAGAAACATGGATAAAATAAGGCATACCGTATTTGCAAAATTGGATGTTATCAACTCCCTCAAACTTAGAGTCTAGCATGTCCTCAGACTAACAATTAGAATTAAAGCATCAAATGACTTCAAAGGGATTTATTGGTCACTATTTTAGTGAGTGTGAAAAATGTGATAACGTCAACCTCAAGTCAAGATTTATGCATTTATTCAAAAGGTTGTTGGCACCCAAAATTCTCTCTCTAAGCTAGGAGTTGTGGTACTCATATTTCTTGCCATGACTTTCTTCATCAGAAAGTTCCTCCCTCGTGATGCATTGATGATCCTATTACAGGTTGTACTTGCACAAAGTTCCAGCATGGGTAGCTTTCACACCCAACTTTTATTTTATTTTTTTGGTCTCCTAGCTATTGATTTAATGTCAGGTGGTTATGTGAGATTCCCCTTGGAATGTAGGTGTGTACAATTTGGCTTCCAAACTCCACTATCGGGTGTGACATATATGCATTCATGAGTGCAGCAATACACTGGCCAGGCAGATCCCTTCAACATCTTTCTAGGCACAACTCTCATGATTTTATTCCTCACAACATTTACTCATGCTCACATGCTTTGGGATAATGGGGTTTTTTAGGGAAAGTTGGGTTGTCGTGCCTCTTTTGATCCCAAAGTAGGGTTTCTTAAAACTAGAAAGGGTAGTTGTTTCCTCTTGTGCCATGGTTATGTGTTTTCCTACTTGTACTTGGGATCATGATGTCAATTAGGAGTGTGGTAGGATGAGTCCTCCTTTCCTTGAGATTTCTTCTTGGATGACTAACATACTTGTACCTTCTACATTATCTCGAGGTTAGACTGACATTAAGACATTATCGCACTCAAAAAAATTTATGTAGATTAAGAAGCCCAGATCTGTCATTCTTGAAATAATTAAGCTATGAGCTAGCCTAAAGATAAAAAAGTCTAAGGGTTAGGGTTATGACTTGATCCTGGGAAAATGGATTCAAAATTTGCCTTTTTAGGACTACTTGTATACTAGGATTTCAGAAAAGGTATTTATATGCATGTACAAAAATCAAGCCAAAATTGGCCAATATGTTGATCATATTTTGTCAAAAAATTGTCAAATTTTGTTAAGCGGGACAGAATGCAATTAGTGTCAAAGTAGAGACGTATCATGTTTTCCTGTTCAGACCCCCCCCCCAAAACTTGGCGTCCACTATGTTCACAGGGTGTCCAAGAATGAGGTTGATTTAAAATAGGAAAATTATAGGTATTGTGTGCAATTGACCATTCTGAAGCTAGGATCTTCATATCATATTGTCCTCAGAGATGGTGTGTAAAGACGTGAACTCACCCCTTTACTAAAAATTTGAAGAATTGACGTCCATTCCAAACACTCTCAGAGGTATGATGGAATGGGCATAAATTTTCCAAATTTATTAAACATTGGTATACAAAAGACCATTAGAAAGCAGCGGAATAAAAAAAATAACTGACTATATTCAATTTCATAAAAGGTTTACAAAAATACATCAAATTCTCCCATTAGGGTTTACATCAAGACACACAATCAGAATCTAGATAGAGGGAAGTCTAGACTACTACAATCTTGTCTCCAAACAACATCTCCATCAACTGAGTCCAAACCAAAAGCTATATACTCCTTGTCAAGTTCATCACCTTGCTCATCACCCGGGTGGTTGGGAAAGCACCCAGCAAAAGGGAGAGGAAAACAAGGTATGCGTCAAATAATGAATAAGTACAAGAGAAAAGGAAATCATATGAAACATAAATATATTGAATCATCATAATATGAGAGGGCCAAGAGAATGAGGCACATAACAAAATAGATTCCTACCATTACAAAACATATAAGAAGTAGCATGCATGATATTAATTGGACTACATTAACTAAGTAGGGTTGAGGCACCTACCAGACCTCAACCTATAGGTGAGGGGAGAATTCATACATTCCCAGTCACCTATCAAATTTTATAGGGGAGGAATAACACATTCTCCAGGGGAGAATAAGACATTCCCCATGGCGATTATTTACATGCCCTCTGTGGGTGGTTGTACATAAGTACCACTACTATAGTTAAATAGCCAAATAAACCATCATGCTCAAGAAATAGTAAAGTGGCAAGATAAATCATCATATAATTACAACTTGGCGGTGGGGTTCCAAGACCCAAGAATAATGTTCTAAAACTGATTTATGAGGCAAGTATAGCAAAAGATTCAAGAGTATATGGAATAGGGTTTAATAAAGCCTCATTATAGAAAAATAGGTTAAGGCACAATTATTCCCAACTTAAGGTGTAAATGCACATTCATAAAGAGGGATCGCACATACATAGAACATACCTTTCATTATGATTCATATTACCCACTTTCATCACTTGATTGAGTCCATGATTGATGCGAGGATTTTGAGTCACATTTATAGACTTGTTTTACTTGCGTTTGATGTGTTTATTGGTCACTTTGGTGGTGAATAATACATAATTCACTTACTCTAGTCTATAATCTCTTTCAGTATCAAATCTCTCATATTTTATCTTTTTGATCATAAACGATTATAATAATGGGTTTTATCTCAGCTGATTTTGCTTTGTCTTGTAATTTTAGGAAAAACGTATATATACAGCTGTCGATACCATCGACATCTGTCGATAGTATCGACACAGTCATAGAAAGACAGCCACAAGGAGCCAAGCAGTGTCGATACCATCGACTGGGAAGTTGATGGTAGCGAGTTACCTTCAGGTTGCCAGCGATCAGTCAGTCGATACTATCGACACGAAGGTCGATACTATCGACGTTCTACAGCTTCAGTGTCGGAAAGGTGATAAAACTGACGCCCAAGGGTGTCGATACCATCGACCCGCGTTGATGGTATCGAGTCTGCATCAGGATGAATGACAGAGAAAGAAGGAAGGCTTGCCGATATCACGAGGGGTCGATACCATCGACCCGCGTCGATGGTATCGATGCCGTCAGATTAGTTTTTATTCCAGATCGGCCCGAATCCAACAGTGGTGATATTTCGACGATCTAATTTGGTGTTTATACCTAATGACGGCGTCCAGGAGCGAGCTATCACGTCATTAGCCACTGCACACATCCCGAGGAGAGTTGGAGAGGAGAACAGAGCCCAAAAGCATGCCTCGATTGTTCCGAGCGCCGAAGAAGACGTTTTCCACCGCCGAAAGGTTATAGATCGCACACTCTACGTCGAGGAATGCTTGGATCTTCTCCGTTCAGGGGTTTACATCATTTCATCCAATGTTTTCTCCATGTTTTCCCTTTCTTCCACCATGTCTTGCTCTGAGATGAACATGCGGGGCTAATCCCCTTTGTCTTTAGGACCGGGAGTAGCCTAGGGAATCATTGTATGACGTTTTTATCATAGTAATTCATAATTTGTCTCTTAAATCCATGGTATGATTTTGTTTTCTCCATTATATCATTATGCTTGATCCCCCTAATGATAATCTAATGCCTTTAATTGCTTTGAAAGAAGAATTAATGGTTGAAAAGAGACGAAATTCACATTAACTCATAAATTCCTTGAACAAGGTGATGTACGGTTAATGGTGGAAACCCAGAGGTCGATTCTAATGCACCTAGTTTAGGGTATAGGTTACTATGATGGTGGAATCGACCTAGATTTAGGTAGTGAATTGTATCACGACAGTGAACAATTCTGACTACAGGCCACTACCCAGAATGAGAGATGAATCTGATTAATTATGTGGAAACTCATATAACGAGAACACGCGGTGAAACCGCAATCCTAAATATTCCCATCTTAATTGATTAAACTCAACATTTAATCGATTGCTTTGCTTTCTTTTATTTTTATTTTCTTTTTAATCAACTCTTAAAACCTTTTTATCTGGTCTAGCTGATTGCGAACAGTTAGTAGTAGTCTACTGATAGTTCAGTGTCCCTGAGTTCGACTCAGGCCTCATAAAGACCTATATTACATTGATGCGTGCACTTACGTATTACGCACGGTAAAATTGCGTCAATGATCAATTTTTCCTATTTTCAATTCGTATACATGTATTAGAATGATATATATGCATTAAGGTAGAGAAAACCCATATTTTTACTTTTTATAGCAAAACATCGATTTAGACTATGAAAAAATCACCATAGACTTAGTTAGGTTCTTCTGATTAAGAAAACATATAATTTTGCATATTTTGGAGTTACGATGATTAGAGTGTATTTTTGGTGATTTTTAAGTGACTAAATCATTTTCTAGAAAACCACCATCGACAAAACTCAAAACCAATACTTGGAAATATTATTATTGAAAATAAAATGTTTTTCTGAGTTTAGGACGTATTTTACTTTAGTTTTTGGACAAAGGAATCAAAAGTTATGAATTATTGAAATTCGGCCAATCAGAAATCGACACATCATCAAACGAAATGAGATAAGCAAAGAGAGAGAAAGAGGGAGGGAAAACACCATTCAACCTAATATCATGGTTTTTTATTAATAGTTATCCAAACTAGATCTTCTAGAGAAGGTAAACCGGTAAGAAATCAAAACCCTAGATGAACATGGTAAATAGAGATGGAAATCATCGATTTTAAACATAGATGCATGAAATTTAAGAATGTAGCAAGCAATATATGAGAAGTGGGTTATGAAACTCGCCTCTAGGGAAGATAAGAAGGTCCAAACAGCAAGGATCCGAGCTTAGAAGGTCTGGTTTCTCCAAGCCTAGCTCCTTTCTTGGACAAAGATCACCTTCTCAACTTAGAGGTGATAAACCCTAGCAAAAGAGCATAGAGATGAGGTGTTTTAGGGTTCTAGGTGGGGTTTCACCATGGAAGTCCATGGTTACGACCTGTAATAGGGTTTAACGAAGACTACCATGGGCTCTAATACCATGCTGTAAGGGAGTGAAAATCACCCCTTTACTAAAAATTTGAAGAATTGACGTCCATTCTAAACACTCTCAGAGGTATGATGGAATGGGCATAAATTTTCCAAATTTATTAAACATTGGTATACAAAAGACCATTAGAAAGCAGCGGAATAAAAAAAATAACTAACTATATTCAATTTCATAAAAGGTTTACAAAAATACATCAAATTATCCCATTAGGGTTTACATCAAGACACACAATCAGGATCTAGATAGAGGGAAGTCTAGACTACTACAATCTTGTCTCCAAACAACATCTCCATCAACTGAGTCCAAGCCAAAAGCTATATACTCCTTGTCTTGTTCATCACCTTTCTCATCACATGGGTGGTTGGGAAAGCACCCAGCAAAAGGGAGAGGAAAACAAGGTATGTGTCAAATAATGAATAAGTACAAGAGAAAAGGAAATCATATGAAACATAAATATATTGAATCATCATAAGATGAGAGGGCCAAGAGAATGAGGCACATAACAAAATAGACTCTTACCATTACAAAACATATAAGAAGTATCATGCATGATATTAATTGGACTACATTAACTAAGTAGGGTTGAGGCACCTACCAGACCTCAACCTATAGGTGAGGGGAGAATTCATACATTCCCAATCACCTATCAAATTTTATAGGGGAGGAATAACACATTCTCCAAGGGAGAATAAGACGTTCCCCATGGCGATTATTTACATGCCCTCTGTGGGTGGTTGTACATAAGTACCACTACTATAGTTAAATAGCCAAATAAACCATCATGCTCAAGAAATAGTAAAGTGGCAAGATAAATCATCAAATAATTACAACTTGGTGGTGGGGTTCCAAGACCCAAGACTAATATTCTGAAACTGATTTATGAGGCAAGTATAGCAAAAGATTCAAGAGTATATGGAATAGGGTTTAATAAAGCCTCATTATAGAAAAATAGGTTAAGGCACAATTATTCCCAACTTAAGGTGTAAATGCACATTCATAAAGAGAGATTGCACATACATAGAACATACCTTTCATTATGATTCATATTACCCACTTTCATCACTTGATTGAGTCCATGATCAATTTTTTCTATTTTCAATTCGTATACATGTATTAGAATGATATATATGCATTAAGGTAGAGAAAACCCATATTTTTACTTTTTATAGAAAAACCTCGATTTAGACTATGAAAACATCACCATAGACTTAGTTAGGTTCTTCTGATTAAGAAAACATATAATTTTGCATATTTTGGAATTACGATGATTAGAGTGTATTTTTGGTGATTTTGAAGTGATTAAATCATTTTCTAGAAAACCACCATCGACAAAACTCAAAACCAATACTTGGAAATATTATTATTGAAAATAAAATGTTTTTTTGAGTTTAGGACGTATTTTACTTTAGTTTTTGGACAAAGGAATCAAAAGTTATGAATTATTGAAATTCGGCCAATCAGAAATTGACACATCATCAAACCAAACGAGATAAGCAAAGAGAGAGGAAGAGGGAGGGAAAACACCAATCGACCTAATATCATGATTTTAGATTAATAGTTATCCAAACTAGATCTTCTAGAGAAGGTAAACCGGTAAGAAACCAAAACCCTAGATGAACATGGTAAATAGAGATGGAAATCATCGATTTTAAACATAGATGCATGAATTTTAGGCATGTAGCAAGCAAGATATGACAAGTGGGTTATGAAACTCGCCTCTAGGGAAGATAAGAAGGTCCAAACAGCAAGGAACCGAGCTTAGAAGGTCTGGTTGCTCCAAGCCTAGCTCCTTTCTTGGACAAAGATCACCTTCTCAACTTAGAGGTGATAAACCCCAGCAAAAGAGTATAGAGATGAGGTGTTTTAGGGTTCTAGGTGGGGTTTCACCATGGAAGTCCATGGTTATGACCTTTAATAGGGTGTAAGGAAGACTAATATTATGAAAATAGGGAAGGAAGAGAGGCAACTTACTAGTTTCGGTCGAATTCACCAAGGAGGAGCTTTAGAAACCCTAATAGAGCAATTTGGAAACCCTAGGAGCCTTCTTCACCAAGCTAAGCTCCCTCTATTACCTTGGGACAGAAAATTCATGGCTAAATACAAAAGGAAATATTCTCTAAGCTAGAGGAAAGAAAAGGAGAGCAAGGGTTTTCAAATTGTGAGTTGGGAAGGGGTATACATGGCTATATAAAGAAAGAGGTCAAGCATGAGGTGTCTAAGGGACTTTCCATGTGTCTTTAGCTAGGGCTTGATGGCCATGCAAGAGGACAGCTCATGGACTATTCTTAGATATCAAAAGTCGGTCCTAAGAGACCATAGAGCCTTCTAGGCCATTCCCACCGTTTTTCAAGAAAGAAATAACCTCATTGGTTGATAGCTTTTAAAGATAAGCACATTTATGAAGAGGGTAATCCTATAATGCCCTTGGAAAGAAATACCATCAAACCAAGGTGAAACTAGGTTCTCCATTGGTTTCAAATCTCGTTAATGGTAAGGGAATATCTAAGGATTAAAATTCAGTTGATAATTTGCAAAGAAAATCTCCCAATTGGGTAAATTGCATAAAAGTCTGGAATGTACCTAAAATTGTATAACTTGCTCAAACAACATCCAAATCGAACCAAATTTGAAACTTAGGATCATTTTATGTTTTCAAATCATATCCGAAAGTTATATTAAGGTTTAGAGCACTTAATTATGGTAATTAAGCCTTCACTAAGGTATTTGTGCATAAACCCTTATATGGGTACAATTAGTGAATAAATGTTCACTAAACCACTATAAATTCCACTAATTAAATAAAAAGGCCAATAAGGATAGAAATGAAAGGAAAAGATGGGAAAGAGCGACAAAAGACAAAATTTCAAAATTCGGTATGTTACATGGTGGTAGTTGTTTTCTTGACATTGTTCAACCTTTTGGCCTTAAGCCACCATTTGTTTCCAATGAAGTACGTAGAATCTGTAGTCGTTTGATAGAGGTTCTTGCTTTGAACACTTGTGAGAGAACTACAGTTTCTCAAACTTGATATTAGTAGGAACACCATGGCCAAAGATTCTTACCAATTCTGTAATTTTGTTGGCTACCAGGGTGGCTCGTTCTTCGATGATGTTGTTGGTTGTTTTGTGATATTTTGTGAGATTTGTACTAAAAATAGCATCCCAACTTTTATAGAAGATGGATGTCTTATTAATGATGTCCACTTCTAGTAGTGCCCAGTGTCCATCATGTAAAGTCAGCACAAATATCCATTGGGGAACATTGTATTTTAAGTGCTCTATCAACCACTATAGATCTCCTGATTCCTTTTTCAACACGACATCTACCAATATTTCATAAAAAACCATGTATACATTTGTGAGATCATCGGTGAGCAGTAGATGACAAGCTATCATGACATTTATTATCCCTCCTATCGTGAAGATATCATTGTGGTCTGGGAGCAAGATTTGTATGTTTTCTATTTCAAAAATAACAACAGAGTCATCCTCTCGTGGTCGCTAAACAACTAGAAGGAATTGGACTTCTCACAGATAAGGCATATCACACCAATTCATTGAAGTTCTCAAAAGTAAGCATTGTGACATCTATTGGTTTTAGTTGTTCTGGTGTGCCAGCAGCTTGTTCTTCTTCTGTGTGTACCTCACTTCCTTCGACAGCTTGTTCTTCTGAAGGTGAGATTGCTATTATGGCATCAATGGAGGTTGGGACCAGAAGTGATTGCATTTGTTGCATGCTGATTGTTGTCGTTTCAACTTCTAGAGTTGGATCCTGCTTAGTAGTGGTAGGGACTTCCACTAGGGCTTCAAGGACTTGTTAAGGTGGTTCTTTCTCATCATGTATAGATGTTACATGTGTTGTACTGGATGGTTGTGGGGTAGTAGGTGGCATTGGTGATGTTCTTCTTTCTTTTAAGGACTTGAGCTTTTTGAGCTCCTCTTGCCAAGGCGTCTTTTCAGGAAAAGGAATAGGGGAGTACATATGCCTTGGTATGTTTTCCATTCTTCTCTCATAGAAGTTCTTCCTATCGTGAATGATTTCCATGACGTATTTACCTCACAAGGCATGGAAATTTTCATTAGCAATTTGCTCCACAGATGTTCCTCTATTGATGGCTTCAATTATCCTCAGTTCTATGAAGGCACTATCCCCTGAATTCTTCCTTCTTGGGCAAAATTGCATTCAATGGCAATTTCCTTCCAATTGGGGTGATACCACCCGCTTACTCCTTGTATCAGTATTTTTAGGAGGGTAGGGATTTCTTGTATCATTATGTGCTATGCCTTTTCAAAGACCATTCGTCTACAAGGTAGGTCTTTGGTGTTGAAGTTGTAAGTGAGAACTCTTCTTTCAGATAGGTCAACCACTGTGAGCAGCCAATGGTTGAAGTATTTGAAGGGTAGGGTGATGAACTTTAAGGATCTACTTATGTCTAGGGCTTCTTGTAGATCATGAACCGATGCAGTATCATCTCTTTCCTTGAGTAGGCATGCTGCCAGGTTAGATGTTGCATCAAATACTGACCCATCTTTGTCTCTGTGCATGTACTCCTCTATTATTGTCCCGCATAAGATCTTGAAAAGGGTTATGCTTACGTTCACCCGAGTCACAAAGATGGAACACATGTCACCTCTTGTTAGACAATATTTGTTGTTGTGATAGACAATATCATGTCCTAGCTTTGCATCATCGAGGATGTTAGCTAAGACATGGATGTCCCGTATTAGCATACTCGCAACTAATGACATATCCATATCGTCCATCTTACATGGAAATGGGGGTGGTGCGGGTGGGAGTGATGTGTTGATGTCCCTTGAGGTTGCAGATGGTTCTGGGAAGACTGGGTTTGCTAGTTTCAGGGGTGCTTCAGCAAACATGTTGTCTATATTCCCCGTATCCTCCTCATATATCATTTGTTCTATTTCTCTCTCGAAAGAGATAGATAATCCTCCACCTATTATTGATTCATCCAGAAGTATTTCTTTCATAAAACTATCATCGTCATGTGGGGGTGGGACCTTGTAGCAGAACAGTGGGTCAAGCCTGTCCATTACATCTTCGGTTGTTTTAGTGACCTCCCTCCTTTCTTCCAATTATACCATCCTGGCGTCATTCTCTCCCACTACTTCTTCTTTTTCTATGGGGATTGCAGCCTCTATCGGCATAGGGGCACATTGCTTTGGGTGTGCTTCAAGCCCCTTATCTTCATTGATGTTGGTTGAGTGCCATATCCCTCAGTGGATGCACCATATCCCTCAGTGGGTACTCCTTTGTCGCTGGAAAAAGTTGTTGGCTCTTCTTCCTCCAGAGGTAGGGTGCATCTGGATGTCTTCACCTCATCCCTAGGCATTTCTTGCCCCATCTTAATATTTTCCATCAACATGTCTGCTCTGAGGTGGAAATCAATGTCTGATGTTGGTTCCGTGTCAGCTGCCTAATTTGCCTCCACAGACATGTTGATAGTTGGTGGTGAGTCCTCCTTTATTTTTGTTGCTTTCTCTCATAGCTTCATGATTTCCTCTCAAAGTTTGTCCCATTCGTTTCACAGGGTGGCGAGTTCACTCATCACCCGAGCCAGTTCGTGCATTACCTGTAGTTGATTGGCAACTAGTTGCTACATTTGTAGTGGAAGAATGAGGACAGGTTGGATGTCCTTAGTCAATTTTTGTACCTTCACTATTGGTGATGATAGAGTTGTAGTTATATTGGTAAAGTTCAAATTAGAGTTAGAGACATTCTCACAGAGGTTGTCAATCTCTCATCCTATCTCCATGAATTTCATTGATGCAGTTGCCCTTAGTCTGGGCTTGTCAATTGGGCTTATTTCCTGTCCTTCTTCATGTGCTTTGGGCAACTCCTTGCCTTGATGTGAGATTCATTCTAGTTGCGGTGCCTCTTTCTTAGGCATGTCTATCTTTTCTACCACTTTGTGCCCATCTGTCTTGCTTCCTTGCTTTGCCTTATTCACTGAAGGCTTCTTAGCTACTCCTTGGTTGGTGGTTGCCCCTTTCTTAGGATCAAGCACTTCTGGGGAAGTGGTTGTAGTGACTTGCTCGATGATGTCAGCATATTCAATATCCCAGTCTATCACATTTAGAGAAGGTGGTTTCTTTGTTGGTTTCTCAGGGACTCACATGAGCACCCTTTTTCTAGACGTTTACTTGGTGGCTATCTCCTTTTGGTGCTTGCTGGTGGTTGCACTCTTGCCTGATGTCAACGTCGAGATCTCTTCTTCCTTGAAAATGAACTTCTCTAGGTCATATCTGCTTAGTTTCAAGAGGGATAGTAAGAGCTTTGTTCTGCAGAACTGGTAGGTGTATCCATTTTGCGTCCTTGCTAGGACATTCACTGCGACCAGATACTGGCCGTCTACCAGTGTATCTCCTTCAGATCATAGGAAATACTTAAGCTTGCTTGGGTAGCCCAATTGGTGTGCTATATACATGATGATCCCCCCATGCAAAAATCATGGGGACCATCTATCCCCATTACTATAGCTAGCTTTTTTATTAGTATCTTTCCTATATTAACTGCCTTCCCTTCCATTAGGCTCCACTGAATGTGAAGGTCCAACCTGGTTACATTCCCTATGTCAGATCTAAAGATCAGGGAATTTGTATAAAAATTTGTGCACTACTATCATGAACCCTGAGTGCATCATCGTGACTTTTGACTGCCCTGAGCTGTATTTTGAATCTCCTGAGAGTCTTTCCCAGGTCTTTTTAGTTGTGAAGCTAAGAGACCCCTAACCTTGCTTAAAGTGTTAAATAAGCTTAATTACCATAATTTAATGCTTATAACCATAATATAACCTTGTGATATACTTTGGAATCATAATACAAGCTTAATTTTCAAGTTTGGTCCAATTTAGACATTGTTTGAGCAAGTTATGCAGTTTTATGTACATTTTGGACTTTTCTACAATTTACCCAATTGAGGGGTTTTCTTTGCAATTTGTCATATCAATTATGTTACATAGATGTTTTTTCATCATTCTTGATCTTGTTGAGCTATGGGGTGCTCAATTGTACCTTGGTTTGGAGGAGATTCCTTTCTATGTTGAATTAGGGTTTACCCCCCATGGATGAGCCACCTTCAAGGCTATCAAATGATGGTTCCACTATTTTGGGCAACAACCGATAGTCATCAGCCATAGGAACCACTAGGGAACATCTACAGTCCATCCTAAAGTCTCTAGGTCAATGGTTCATGTTGGTTTGTTTCACTTGAACCCATGGTTTGCTTATAGGCATGATCAACCGATGGTTCAACCACCTATTGACCCAAACCATGAACAAACGATGGATGCCTTCGACCAACAAGAAATGGATGGCCTGGGATACCATCAAACAATGTCCTAGAAGTCCCCAACAGCCCGTGGACCTGCTTCTTGTTTGTCCATGGATGTTTTAAGCCATGGACACATGTAGAGGTTCTTGTACACCTCATACTTCTTCTCAACCTTATCCTCCCAAATTTATATACTTATCCTTAAGCTCCCAAACAAAAAATTTTCTCTCTACCACTTCCCTCCTTCTAAGAACCCCATTCCCTCTCTGTTATTTTTTGGAGGACCTATCCAAGGTAGAAGAAGAAGGCGATCTTCTTGGTGGAAGCTCCTAAGGTTTCGTTTTGCTTCCTTTAGGGTTTCTAAAGCTCCTTGTTGGTGATCTTGACCTAAATGAGTAAGTATCCCATCCTTTCCTCCATTTATTTATATATTCTTCTTCCTCCCACCTTTCTCCAGGTCGTTACCTTGTTGTTCCATGGTAGAAGTTGATCTAGAACTCAAGAATCTACCTTTCTTGCTTCTTCTTCTTCTAGGGTTTTGCTTCCTTGTAGAGAAGGGTGCCTACTTGGCCAAGTTCAAATCTAAAACTTGGGTTTTCTTGCCTTCTTCGCTCAAGTTTCTTGCTGCTAGAAGTTTTTTTTTCTCATTAGAGGTGAGTTTTATAACCTTCTTCACTTATATTGCTTACTAAAAGCTTGTTAGTTCATGTATATGCTTAATAGTGATGATCTAAGCATAAAGAAAATGTGCTTGCTTAGGGTTTCGAATTTTTATGGTGTTTCCTATTCTGTTCCAGTTATAAATGAACTAGTAATCAGGTGTATGTCCCTCCTAAGGTATAATATGATCTTGGATCAGGTTTTCTTGACAACCAATGGTGCTTAGTACCTAATAACTGATGGCTTATACCTAGGTTTTAATGCTGATTTCCATCTTATACATCAACCAATGGTAGTACCCTTGCAACAACCGATGGTGTTGCTATCTTAACAACCGATGGTGGTGACCAAGGGTGTCAATGGAGGGTGACAACCGATGGTCACACCTTAGATCAGGTTTGGTCTCAATCAAAAGCTTAATGATTAACAACTAAGTAGCCTAATGATGCTATCAATCAATGGTGTTAAATGAAAATAGTGTTGATCTAACAACCGATGGTGACTTAATTATCACAATCAATGGTGGATCAGGTCACCACAACTGATGTATTTGTTGTTCATATAAGCCCTAACCCAATAGTTTCTTGGGTTAAATGATTCAAGGGTTAGACCTATACTCCAATTGATGGTTTTGAAATATGCACTTCATCCAATGGTTAGGATCTAACACTTCTTCATCGAATAGTTTTGATTAATGGACTTGATCCAATGGTTGACAATAGCTGCTTTAAAATCCAATGTTTTGGATTGAAACCTATAGTATTACATGTGATTTCTAATAATCTGAAATTTGATGGTTTTCCATATGTGATCAAATTAAGGAGCTTGATGGTTGATATGATGGCTTGCTTAAAATGCACGACCAATGATGGGTTTTAACCCCACAACCTATAGTTCCCCTTCATGTTATTAAATAAGGGATTTCTAGGGCTAAATGGTGACTCTTTCTACGTCACAACTCAATGAATTCATAGGTGGCTTATTCAAGGTGTTTACTTATGTAAATAACCAACGGTCTTACCTTTTCAACATCCAATTATTTTAGATGATGTTGTAGTATGGTGATATGGGTTGAATGATGATGGAACCAATGGAGGTCTATCTTAATAAGGTAGTCTTACCTTTGCCCTCATATGAATATAATAGATAATGACTATATTATGTTGATATGTAACCCTAATGGGATATAGTTTGTTATACTTAATCCTAATGAACTCAGAAGATGATGGGTAACTATGATCAACCTTCCTTAGTGGAATAATGGAACAATGGAGTCTCTCTTCTTATTGTTGAACTCTAGTATACTATAACCTAATGGTTACACCTTGAGTCATGTGTGGATCCATACTTGAGGATAGTATGGAATGTGGTAGCAATGCTTCACCTTATGCACCCATGATACAATAGGGATGTCATAAGTAGGGTTTGGGTATGAATGTTGATTTATAAAAATCAAAGTAACTTATGTTGTTGAACCTAACCCTAATGCAAGTAGATAATGGTGGATAATCATGCTATCCTTTCTTGAATGATTAAAATAATGATGGAATATCCTTCCTAATGATTGATTAAAACTCTAATGTGTCAACTGGTGGTCATCATAGCTTCATGATCTATGCTTTCTTATGCTAAACTTGTATACTATAAGTATAATGATGGCCAATCATATAGCTTCCTTATATGTGATATAATAAAGGAATGCTCTCAAATGTTAGATAACTCTACAATGTTATCATGTGAACATCTGTTAGTGCTTTAATGCAAAATCATGCTAAGCATGTATATCACATGTGTGATGATGTGTTGTTGAGTGTTGTTATAAAGCATAGAAATATAATGATGAACTTGCAGGAAATCATACGATGGTCTTAATGACCTTTGGGCATGGTTGAGCCCTAAATGAGTAGTAATCCTCTTATGTTGACATGGGTTGATACCCTGCAATGTTGTGATAAGGATTTATATCCTAAGGATTTATATCCTATGATAGAGTGATGACAAGTGTAGTCTCATGAATGGAAATAAACAGTACCATGTGATGATGATGTGATGACAAGTATAGTCTCTTGATTATCTGGTGAATACTACCCTGTGAGGTTGAGATGAGAAATTATGTCTTATATGTTTTATATCTTCTGAAGTTGTTATATAGAAATGTTTGCTAGAGATGAATTAGGGTTTGTATGTTCACTTGTTTAATGCAACATTAATTCACCCAACTGGATAATTAATCAAGTGAAACTCTAATCATGTAGTTGCCATGTGCCATAGATCCATTCTAGTGTCAGACATTACTGGATGGTAAAACAAGTATTCCTAAGGGAAACTCAGAGCGTATATTGTGAGTATGCGGGGTGCTTGTCATCCTGACACCAGGTGTTTATGAAGGATGGTTGCGATCATGCCTTGGATATTATGATATTGTGATGTTTGAAAGGAAGCTGTATAACTACATGATGCCTCTTATAGAACGTCCATGCATGAGTTGTTCTCTAGCGTCGTGACCTATACCAAGGCGGGCTAGTTACAAGACTATATGTCGCTATTTTGCAGTTTGATTGATATGTCACTACGGTGTAGACTCATACTGACCGAGTAGGGAGAAGATCATGGAGTCTGACTCTTCCTAGATCTTGTATGGCATCATTGATAGCCCTTCGCAGGGGACAATTGGATTTGGGTGGTACGACTCAAATCCTCAGGGCATAATAAAAGATGTAATATAGCCGTGTAGAATATCTGTTTAGGGTTATACACAACATCTCACATTGGATGATAACCCTTGTTTTCTTTCCTTACATAGAGATGGTGTACAATACAATAAGAGATATTAGATATGCATATGTTATAGTTATGTTCATGTTGTAAACATGCTTATGTTGTTGGATATACTGACATTGATAGTTAATATGATGATGCTAGGTGTGTTTAATACCGCCAGCCATTCCTTTATAATTAGAAATGCTTAAACGGTCAAACATGCTTATGTAATTAGTTGTGCTTATGATGTTAGGTCTATTTATGATGTACGTTGGTTCACTTTATTGAACATGCCAATGTCGATAGCCATGTTATACTACTACACATATTCATGATGTTAGATTTGAGATACTCATGCTACTAGTCTGCTTGTGCTGTTAGCATGGTATATACATTGATAATCATACTTATTTATAAGCTTAATTTCTTAATTTTCTTAGCATTGTTGAACTCTTAAATCTGCTCAATTGACTATGAAATACTTCGACTACTCAATTATTTACTATTTAATCTGATTTAATCAATATTTGTTGGAGAGAGTTATATCTCTCGTTGGGACTGGGTCTCACCTCATGGGTCACCACATCTTTTTAGGTGATCGATGGTAGCGGCAGTAGAATTGTGAAAGCAAGGAGAAACTGAGGTGATGAACCCTAGAGATAGATGTTAGTTGTCTAGTATGTCTTAGAGTCATCCCTGTACTCTCAAGTCTAGGTGAAAAGTTTGTATACGATGTTTTGATTGAATGAAACTGTTGATAGCATGTTGATGATTGTATAAGTGGAATATGTAGATAGTGTTCCTTTGTAAAGTTTATGGTTTAGCTGAGCCTATAGAGAAATTGTAAAGGATATTGAGTATTATGGAATGAAGCAAGTTGTTGGGCTTTTATGTAAATGTTTATGAACGTTTGAGAAATGTTGAGATCAGTTTTAATTTACCCTATTTTCTAGGTTTGTTTTTAATTAATGAGTAATTGTGTTTTGTGTTTTGAGTAATCTCGTCTAATGTAATGGTTTCTCACAGAATCCCTTTGCTTCTTTGTCTCCTCGTGCATTGTTAGCACATTCTGCCCACTCAGCTGAATCTGAGAAGATTGTGTTTATCCACTTCTTAATTAAAATATAGTATTTCTTCATGACCCTGACCTGTAGCTTGTACTCACCCCCACACTTTGAGATTTCACTGCTATCCACATGTAGTTTTATGATGGAGGACATGAACTCTTGTGTTAGATCGTCATAAGCAGTCATGTTTGTGAAATAGATTCTATATATTCCTAGTTGCTCAAAGCTCTATTTCACCCTCTGGTAGATCCCCAATTGCTCTAAGGTGTTGATGTCATCGTATCTTGTTGCCTTGTAATTCTTCCTGGTGAATATGTAACACCATATTTTATGGTTTTCTTCATCTTTGGGCACCAACCGATTGTCAGATTGCTCTCTCCTACTGGCATGTGCTGGTTGGCTAGGGATGTTTGTGGGTATAAGAGGTTCTAGAGTTGTGGTATTGAATGATGCATTCTCCTTAGATATCTTGGTTTCCTTCTTAGGTTTCCCCTCATCAGTCTCTAATACAAGCCTCTTATTTGGGTTCTGCACCTCCTCAGATGGTGTGCATTCAAAGGTTTCTATTCATGTTTGTTCTTCCTCCTCTTCTGACTCCTCTAAGATTGGTTTAGCTAAGATATTTGCTTTGTCTACTTGCAGTTTGTCCTTGATGCTTTCTAGAGTGGGTTCCCCATGTTGTTCAATGTAGCTCACATGTTCATCTTTTAGTTTTTCCACTCTCTCTATTTCCTCTACAGTCATTGAGGCTCTAAATTCTTGGTGTACTCAGACTCCTGCACTAGGATTTTACCCTATTTTCCTACCATCTTATGCTTGTAGATACACTAAGTATCTCTAGCTAGATTAATTAGATGGGTAAAAGGGAATGGAAATATGTTAGGTTATGGATTTGCAGTTGCTGAGTAACAATTTTTGGTGTTGCAATTAAGCGAAGCACTAACAACCGATGGTATCAACTAGTGGTTAAAACAGTAAAAACAACAGTCAAAGGTGACAACCGATGGCCTCAACTGAAGGTTGGAACAGGCGATGGAAAGGGAAATAAATGGTGGGAAGGTTAGCCGGTGGTTCCCTCAATCGATGGTTTATCCAACATTGGAGGCTCCCCCGGTGCACATCTACAGGTGTTTGGAAATCTAAACAGGCAGTGGTGATTGGTAGGTCAAACAGGTGAAGACGGCTGATCAGCTGATGGCTCAGAATAGATAGTGGTAGGATCAAGCGACGACTTAGAAGTGGAACAGATGAAGGTCGGTATAGTCGATGGTCGGAACCGATTGTAAGATTTGATGGTTACTGATGATGTCACATCAAGCGATGTTCAGAATAGATGGTGGTGGTCAACATGCGATGGTAAATGGAAATAGGCAGTGGTTAGAGTGGGCTAAGAGTTAGCTCAACTGATGGCAGAACTGATGGTCGACAGTTGCTAGGGTTAACAAATGTTGGTGATTGGAGCGACAATCGTTGGTGGTGCCAAAAAGGCATTGGAAGATGGTGGTTAGAAAGGAAGATGAAGCGACGACTGATGGTGGTGAAGGTCTAACATTTGATGGTAGGGAACAACCTAGCCACAACCGATGGTAATGATCAATCATTGATGATTCAGACCGGTCAAAAAGAAGAAAGGTGAAGAAGACTTAGGACGACGATGCAAAGTCAGGGAAAAGCCCTAAGTTTTAGAGGCTATCTTGTCTACGTTGGGTGTCATGCTTGTCGGTGGTCCAGAAGAATCGATCTGGCATCCACTGCTTGGTCAAAGATGCCTTCGTCTTGTTCGGTGCTAAATAGTGGGGAGAGTCATCTATGTCTCTTTGGCATCCTCTGCTATTGCTGGTAGGGTTTAACTTGGTTGCTCGGTGAAATGAAGGTGGAAGAGGATTAGTCAGACCCCTTTTATAGTATTCTATTGCTTGGTCTACCACCGGATGTTTTGGCAGTCTCTTCGGCCTCTTTGACCATCAACCAATGGCTTGGTAGACGGGAAAGGTGCCTTGAATATTCAATGGATCTCCTGTGTTTGTCAATCAATGGTGTGCCCACGCTTGTCAGACCATGTCTCATTTGCAACTGACGTTTGATGGAGGTCCTACTATAATCATTGAGTGGCGGTTCTGCCTCACTAACCAATGGTGAGGTAGGGTGGTATCAACCGATGGGTCTTCTGGTACCAACCGATGGTTGACGTCAACCAATGTACCAATAGAATTGATTCTTGTAATGAAAGACATGTATATAGACTTTATTAATTCTATTATATGCATACTAAATCCTAACAACCAAGTTTGAAACCTTTTTGTAGATAAAATTTTGACCAAGTCTATTACTTACTAAATTCAAAAGGCACTAGGGCCTTAAATAGATATCTATTAAAATACTAATAGTTTATTATATGAAAAAGTGGATAGGGAAGATATAGAGAAAGAGGGAAATCCTTGGGTTGCCTCCCATGAAGTGCTAATTTAAAGTATTTCGCTTAATTCTTATTTCTAGCTTCTCATGGGTTTTCAGATGGAGCAGGTCTGGGCTCCTCTAGCTCTAGTTCTGATCTTTTTATGAAAGCTTCATCCTCAAGTATCTTTTGACTCTGTGCCCATTCACCTTAAAAGTACCATTCTTTTCACTGGTAATGTCCATCACGCCAGATGGGTAAATCTTGACAACAGAGAAGGGTCCATACCATATGGACCTTAGTTTTCCTGGAAATAACCTGATTCTTGAATTGAACAGCAAAACCGTGTCTCCTTCAGAGACATCCTTATGCTTTATGTGGGCATCATGCCACACCTTCGTTCTTTGCTTGTAGATGTGGACATTCTCATAGGCATGTAGCCTCGATTCTTCAAGATTGTGAAGTTGTAGATACCTTTTCTTTCCAGCTCTGTCTAGATCCATATTTAAGAACTTGATGGCCCAAAGGGTCTTGTGCTCTAGTTATACTAGAAAATGGCATGACTTTCCATAGTTGAGCCGGTAGGGGGTCATCCCTATCAGTATTTTATAAGCAGTTCTATTTGCCCATAGGGCATCGTCTAACTTCATGGACCAATTCTTATGGGTCCCGCCAATGATTTTCTTTGATATTTGCTTGATCTGTTGGTTTAAAACTTTGACATGTCCTGACATTTGGGGGTGGTATGGTGTGGCTACCTCATGCTTGACCCCGTACTTCTTCAGCAGCACTTCAAACTATTTTTTCATAAAATGGGATCCCACGTCACTAATGATAGTGTGTGGAGCCCCAAATGTAGGAAAAATCATTTTCTCAAACAGTCTCACAACTGCCATAGAGTCACAAGTGGGAGTCGCTACAACTTCTACTCACTTAGAGACATAATCTACTACAACCAGGATGTACTTTTTTCCTCTATAGGAGGGTAAGGGTCGCATATAATCTACTATCCAAACATCGAATATCTCCACTTCCTCCAAGTCAGATGTAGGCATCTCATTTCTCTTTGTAATATTTCCAGCCATGTGGCATTCTTTACAAGACTTGACAAAAGACATTGCATCCTTGAAGAGCAATGGCCAATAAAATCCTGAGTGTAGGACCTTAGTTGCGGTCCTTTTGCCTCCATGGTGACATCCATAAGGTGAGGAATGGCATTCCCTGAGGATCCGAGGCACCTCTTCTTCTGGTATACGACATCGGTATAAGTTGTCAAAGCATTTCTTAAACAACAGGGGGTCACCCCAGTAATAATTCTTTAGGTCAGAGAAAAGTGTCTTCTTCTGATTATGGGTTATCTTGGGAGGAAATTGCTTGCAAGCCAGATAATTATAGATATCAGCAAACTAAGGCAGAATTGATTCAGCTGACTTGGCCATCATCAAGGCCTCATCTGCATAATTGTCATTTTTTGGTATGTGATTTTCTTGAGTGTATACTATTCTAGACAAGTGGCCAGCTGCCATGTTCTCCGTTCCTTTCTTGTCTATGATTTCGTGGTCGAATTCTTATAGAAACAAAGCCCATCGCAACAGTCTCGACTTTGTGTCTTTTTTGCATGAGATATTTGATAGCCATGTGTTCTATGTACACCTTCACTTTTGATCCTATTAAGTAGGATTTGAACTTGTCAAAAGCAAATACTATTGCTAGCATTTTTTCTCTCGATTGTGTTGTAGTTTATTTGAGCTTCATCGAGAGTTCTACTAGCATAGTAGATTGCATGGTACTTCTTATATTTTCTTTACCCTAGTACAACTCTAATGGTGTAATCATTGGAATCACACATAATTTCGAAAGGCAATCCCCAATTAGGTGCTTGAAGTGTCGGGGTTGCGGTTAGAGATTTTTTTAGGAAATTGAATGCTTAGAGGCATTTATCAGAGAAATCAAAATCCACACCCTTAATAAGGAGGTTTGATAAAGGCTTTGTGACTTTTGAGAAATCTTTGATAAATCTTCTATAATATCCGGCATGTCCCAGAAAACTCCTCACTCTGTGATGGATTTTGGTAGGGGTAACTTTGATATGGCTTCGATCTTACTTTTATCTACTTCCAAGCCTTTTTAAGAGATTTTGTGCCCTAGAACTATTCCTTCTATCACATAAAATGGCATTTTTACCAATTAAGCACAAGGTGCTTCTCCTCGCATCTTTGTAAGACCTTTGACCAGTTTTTAAGGCATCTATCAAAGCTGGGGCCATATATTGAGAAGTCATCCATGAATACCTCCATTATATTTTCTAGGAAATCTAAAAATATGGATACCATGCACCTTTGAAAAGTACCAGGCACATTACATAATTTGAAAGGCATTCTTTTGAAGGTGTATGTCCCATATATATAGGTGAAAGTAGTATTTTCTTGATCATCGGGGTGGATGGAGACTTGATAAAATCTAGAATATCCATCAAGAAAATAGAAATAGGATTGTCCTGCAAGCCTTTCTAGAACTTGGTCGATGAAAGGTAGGGGAAAGTGGTCTTTTCTTGAGGAGGTATTGGGCTTGCGGTAGTCATACACATTCTTCACCAGGTAATTGTACAAGTGGCTACTTCATCCCAATTGCTTCCTTTTACTACCATAATCCCTCCCTTCTTTGGTACAACATGGATTGGGATGACCCAATTGCTATCACTAATGGGGTAGATGATCCCTACATCACATAGTTTTATTATATCTTCCTTTACTACTTCTTTCAACATCTGATTTAATTTCCTTAGAGGTTGAACCAGTGGTTTGACAGTCTCTTCTAGGTTGTTTCTATGCATACACAAAGCTAGACTGAGGCCCTTGATATCTTCCACAGAATATCCTATAGCCTTCCTATGTAGTCTGAGTTCCTTCAGCAATTGGTACATTTGTTCATCTGTCAAATCTGCATTAACTATCACTGGATCTCTCTCTTCATCATCAAGGAATTTGTACTTCATCCCTTCAGGAAGTGACTTTAATTCTGGCTTTGGTTTTAATGCTTCCTTCTCTTCAAGGGTTTGTTCAAGCGATGCATACTTCACAGATTATATTGTGCCTTCTTCGTCACTAAGATCCTCCTCCTCAGGTTGATTCAAGTAATCCAAAATTTCAACAACCTCAGGATCTTCCAGATCAAGATTAGGGTTGTTCAAGGCTCACATGAGTTGATCAACAATGACCTTATCCTCTTACACTTCTTCACAATATTGGTTATAGCTATCTATGAAATAAGCTGATTCAAACATAGAGGGTCCCCTCATACGTCTTGTACATGGAAATCTATGTGATCATTACCAACACGCAGAGTAATAATCCCTTCCACCATGTCTATTAGATCTCTTCCTGTGGTGAGGAAGGGTCACCTAAGTATCGTCGGGCACTTTGGGTCCTCAACAGTGTCGATCTCCATTATATCACATGGTATAAAAAATCACCCAACCCAAATTGGCACATCCTCTACTATTCCCACTGGTTTCGTAAAGGTGTGCTCGGCTAACTCGATTCTCATTCTAGTTTTCACCATATCCATCAATCCAAGTCTTTGAGCTAGGGTCAGTGGCATCAGGCTAATGCTCATGGCTAAGTTGGCCAACCCTTTTCTTTCTACATTATATCCAACACAAAAGGGTATATTGAATGCCCTTGGATCGTTCTTCTTTGTTGGTATCTCATATTGAACAAAGGCGCTCGACATTTTGGCCATTGTACTATCTCAATGTTGTCCCCTCTCCTTATTTTTGTGATTAAGGCCTTGAAGAATTTAGCATATGTAGGCATCTCCTCAATTACATCTAGAAATGGGATATCCAGGTGCAACTTCTTTACTGCCTCCATAAACTTCTCATATCTCTTCTTTAGATGAGCCTTGATCGGTTTGTAGAGAAATGGAACCCTCAGGGCATAATGGTTTCTCTATGTAAAGGCCTCTTCTATAGGATCTGGGTTCTTGACCTTTGCACCCTTCTTCTTTTTATCTTTCTCTACTTCTTTGTCTTCATCAACAGGCTCTTCTCTTCCAAATTCTTTTTGCACAATTACTTTTTCAGGTTGTGGCTCATTACGGTCTCTTTCCTACGTGGTGTTCTTGGTACCAGAATCTTCCAGTGTCCTCCTAGATCGAAGGGTGTCCATCTTAGTGTTCTCTGTGTTTGACGATATTTTCCCTAAAGGATTCTTCACAAGCTCTACCAGCTAGGCTAGTTGTTGATCAATCTATCTTTGATGCATTTGCATGTCTACCATCTGGGTTTGCATCGTGGTTGACACTCTGAGTTGGTGATGGTGCTTTGCGTAAGCTGGTCATTTACCAAAGCTTGCCTCTTCGCAAAATTGAATAGTTGAGCGATCATGTTAGGTTGGTTGTTATCCTTGGTTTGATTCTGACTTTGATTTTGTCCTTGATTTTGATGACTAGCATTTTTGTTTTGATGTTGATAGTTGTTCTTATTTGACTGATAGCTAGTAGTCCTGATATTCTGAGTTGGTCCACTTTTTTTCTCAAATCTTGGGGATGGTTTAGAAGACCCACTTAGTTGGTGAGAATTCTCAACATCATCTTTGTTACTTTAATTGAATCTCAGATGATCTGGCCACTTGAATTTTGCATAAGAGACGTTTTCTATCTCTTCTTCACTTTCACTCTCTTTACTTTCTTCAGGCTATGTATAGATACAATCATCGACTCCATGATCTCCTTCACCACATGTGACACACTTCATGACTTTCTCAACAAGTTTCTTACCTTTGCCTCCATTGTCTTTTTGTTGTTTGACGTTTGTGGCAATCTTCTAAATTTGAGCCGTAATGGTTTCTAGATCTTTGGCTACGATTGAAAGTCCTTCGGAGACAACTTTATTTACTGAGCCTCTATCACTTCCCTCATACTCCATGCTTGCTTGTAATGCAACCATGTTATCGATGATCTTCATAGTTCTACTCGGCTTCTTTCCAAGAAAATCATTGCCAACGGCTGCATTAAGAGAGGTTCACTCTGTGGGAGTTAGCTCATTCTAAAATGTTGTCACAAGAAATTCTTTGTGGTAGTTATGGTGCGGATAATACCTTTGATATTCTTGATACCATTTCCAAGTTTCATGAAGATTTTCTCCATGTTTTTGCATGAAGGAAGTGATCTTTTGCATATTTTGAATGGTTTTCTCAGTGGGGTAGAATTTAGTGACGAAAGCATCAGGAAGGGGCCTCCATCCATGTATGGACTGGTGAGGTAGATTAAGATACCAGGATAGAGCTTTATCTTCTAGAGAGAAAATGAATCCTTTGCAATATATGAATTCTTGATACACTCCCCTCGTCTTGATGGTGTCACTGATGTTTTTGAAAATGTCAAGGTGATGGTAAGGATTCTCATTCTTTGAATTCCCTCAGAAAGGATTGTTCAAGATCATCGAGATGATGACATGTTTCAACTCAAAATTAGGCGCATTAAATCATGGGATAACGATTAGGAATCTTGATTTATTAGTTGTACTTATGGCTAGCTCTCTAAGAGTTTCTCTTCCTCATCATCTTCATCTTCGTTGTTCCGGTCGTCATGTTCACATTCACATTCATGTTCACATTCATGGTGATTCCTTATGTGTCTTCTGTTGTGGTGATGGAGGTGCTCCTGACAGTGTCACCCATCTTCCCATCGTGCTTCACAATCTTCTTCCTCATGGTGATGACCATCTGAGTGACGTTCCTCTCATTCTTCTTCAGTTTTCGGAGGTGGACAATTATGTTGAACCCTTGCATTCCGATCCTCTCCAGTGAGGCTTCTATCTCTACGAGGTGTCATGGTGTCTTGGATAGAGGGAGAGGTGTTAATTAAATCTGCTTTCCTTCAGGATACCTAAATAGATTGTATAGTCAAGTTAGAAAATGAGACGTGTAAAACGAAATATCCTAAACAATCTAGATGTAGTAGATTTAGAGTTTTGTGCAGTCAAGCTTATTGCTAAGCTTGAGGCACAGGTGTATAGTGAGTAGACTTGAGTTCTCAACAGTACCATTTTTGCCTTGTCCCCAACAACGGTGCCAAAAAATTGACCAGCCTAAATCATATGTCTAAAACGGAGTGGATCTAGAGTAGTCAGACTCTTGGATTTTATAACCCGACACTCAGCCCCCACAACTATTATGCGGGGTCTGATGTAGTAGATTAGGGTTGTACCACAAGGACAAGGTTGGTAAGTTCTAAGAACATAAGGCCCCAAACTTGTGTACACCAAACAAAAGTAGATTAAAAATGGTGTTCATTATGGAACGGTGACACTCCAAACAAGGCAATAAAAGCAAAAGTAAGAAAACAAACAAGAGACAAATGTCAAACGAGAAAGATGTAACCAAGGTATGAAAGGTAACTCTAATTGGGGTTTACCTACTAAGATCTATCATCAATATGCAATACTCACACCCCCCCTTTTATACCCTTAGTAAGAATACAAGCAATCATCATATATGTCTTTTCCCTTCTCTCTCGAGCTTAGGATAGATCTACATTAGAATGTTTCCTCTCTCTTGAGATGACAAACAATCAACCACCAAGAAAACCATATGACCATTGGCTTTAGCATTCCAACATTTTCATGCATTCATACTACTCCATAACACTTAGATATGATTAATACTATTCTTTCGAGGCATTAACAATCATACATCACAAGATGGTAGCTAACCATACAAGTGAAACATTTAAGAACAAGAGTATGGAGATAACCATAACTAAGGATATATATATGTGTGTGTGTGTGTGTATTTATAACCTTAGGATGGCATAACCTTATTAAATGAAATGGCAAGGTTCAAACAAGGAATTAAGATGGATACCTAGGCACCCAGAGACGAGGAAGCAGATTGGTCCCTAAGATATATATATATATATATATATATATATATATATATATATATATATATATATATATATATATATATATATATATATATATATATATATATATATATATATATATAGATCATTAAGCGTGCTACTCTTCCATTTTAAAAAAACCAAAAAAATGTACAAGTGGGGGTGAGATTGGAAGGTCTCACAGTAAGGAAACAAGAACCTATCTATACAGGTTTTTGCTATCAGATGACACTCTATTCCACGCTGCAATTGTAGAAGTGGGTGTGCTTTCAAAAATGGCTTGGTTCCGATAATACCATATATAGTAGATTATAGTTATTGTTAGGATCTTTTCTTTATCCCCTTTTATCAGCAGGATGTCATCGTTGCAGGCTGGGGTGTAGGTTAGCATGTTCCCAGCGTGCTCCCACAGTTCAGCACTAAACCTACAACCCCAGAGCAGATGAGAAGCATACTCTTCTTGTTCATGGCATAGGTTGCATCTAGAGGCCAGCTGAGACCCCCTTTCTTTAAGGAACTCCTCTGTGACTAGCTTCCCTTTCATCACGTGCCAACAATGGAGTTTGAACCTTTGAGGAGCTTTTGATTTTTAAATCCACTGAGCCCAATGAGTTTCATCAGTTCTATTTCTACAAGCGTTCCATGTTGTTTTCAGAGAGAAGGGGTTGACTTCATTGAAGTAGATCAAGTCCTCCTCATCACTGATTTTGATCTTGGCACAGATGTTGGCCAAGTCCTTGTAGCCTCTTCCCTTTGGGATTTTCCACTCGCCATCCTGAATGATGGTATTCATATTTTTGTCCCTAGTTAAACCATTTCTCAGCGCAAGTCTTGGTTTAACATAGTTCATTAAGAAATCACCTTCGACCCAAGGATCGTCCCAAAGTGATATATTATCACCTTTGTCAATTCTCACTCTAACCATAGGTGAGAATTGATCTCTAAATTTGATTAACGCCCTCCACATCCAGCTGTAGTACTGTTGGGGGCGACAAGTCCATAAGGTGTTCTTTTTTATATTTAGAGTGGATCCATCTTATCCAGACAGAGTCCTTGCGATTTGTAATGTTCTAAAGATTTTTCATCATACCTGCCTTTATCCAGTCCTCCACTTTCCATATGCCAAGCCCCCCTTCAAGTTTTGGCTTGCAAATATCATCCCATTTGACAATATGATAATGTTTAGATTCTTCTGAGTCGTTCCATAGGACCGATCTACATAATCTTTCTATCTCGTCCGCGGTGCTTCTAGGTAGAGGGAACACCCCTGTCCAGAATAAGTGGTAGGCTAAGAGTGTATACACTATCAACTCTACTCATCCTACCATAGATAGAAGTCTAGACTTCCACGAGTCTAGTTTTGCCTTTATCTTGTCGATGAGAAGGTAGCAGAGCCTCTTTGTTAATTTTCCAGAGAACAAGGGAAGCCCAAGGTATCCTATCGAGAACTTGACTTTATCAATGTCCATAGCTGAAGAACAGTTGACAGAGTTGCTCGCAAAAAAATGGCTTTTGGATTGGTTTAGTTTCAGTCCCAAAACTTCAGTGAACAAATGAAGACACTTGTGGATACCATCTATCTCTTCATGAGAGCCTCTGGAGAATATCAAGAGGTCATCTGCAAAGAGGATGTGAGAAACCTGAGATTCCCCAGCCTTTAGTGCTTGTATTAACCCATCTTTCACTGCTTCATCAACAATGGAAGTGAATCCTTGCATCCCTATCACAAATAAATATGGTGCAAGGGGTCGCCCTGCCTGATCCCTCTAGAAGCATGACACAGTTGTAAAGGAGCACCATTGACTAGCACCTGAAAAGAGGCTGAGTTCATACATTCATGGATCCACCTAATCCAGCATGGGGGAAATCCCATGACTTTCATGATGTCTAGAATGTAATCACGGTCAATAGTATCATATGCCTTGCTTAAATCTGCTTTAATACCGATTTTTTCTTTTGTATTTAGCATGTCGAAGTCATGAACCATTTCATTTGCTAGCAGTATAGCATCAATGATTGACCTCCCACTGACAAAGGTGCACTGGTTGGCACTTATGAGGTGGGGCATAATGTTCTTGAGTCTGTTTGAAAGGATCTTTATGATGACTTTGTAGACAAAATTACACAGAGAAATTGGTCTCCAATCACCTATATTCTGAGGCTGTTTCACCTTTGGAATCAAGGTGATAAATGTTTTATTTATCTCTCTGAGCATTTTACCTTTCTGGAAGAAGTCTTTTATCACAATACAAAAATCCTTTCCCACTATGTCCCAAGTGGATTTTAAGAAATGTGCATTTAGACCATCAGGCCCGGGGGCCTTATCTTCGTTGTAGTTTTTGACTATGTCAAAGATTTCATCATCCGTGACTAGCCTGCACATGGAGTTAATTTGTTCAGTAGTGAGTTTGTTTATACCATACCATTGTTCTTTGTAGGTCCTACCCTGAGATGTCTGGTTGAATAGGGATTGATAGTGCTCCATAAATCGTGCCCTAATCAGCTCCTCATCCCTGATTTGTGCGTCATTGTCTTTAAGGATTTTGATTTGATTCCTGCTTCTCCTTGTTATCAGGGATGCATAGAAAAATATGGTGTTGTTATCTCCATGTTTAAGCCACATAATCCTCGATTTCTGTTGGATCATAGACTCCTCAGCGGACCTAGCAAGAAGAGCTTCTTCTTTCTTTTGTCTCGCTATTTCCCACAATAGGGGATTGTCGGGATCTTCATCAGATTTGGCCTGAGCTTCAAGTGCATCCCTCTCAAGGTTTTTTGCACTATTTGTCATATCCCCCACAGTCTCCCAATTCCACGTTTGGAGTTTTCTTTTCATTAGTTTCAGGTTTTGACACAGCTTGAACATTGGGTTACCACTTTGATGGATCCCCCATGATTCCATGACTGTCTCCTTGAAACCTTCCTTTACTGACCAGGCATTAAAGTACCTTGTAGGGTACTTAATGTGCTTCTACTCCTCATTTAATTGAACCACTTGGATGTAGTGGTTGCTGTAAATAGTTGGTAGTATTTCCACCCAAAGTTGAGGGAACTTGGTCATGACTTACAACTGATAGAATGATATGTCAATCTTGCTTCTGGAGTTGTTGGCGCCCTCCTTCCGGTTATTCCACGTGAAAAAAGGTCCTTTGGCAGGTATCTCTACGAGGTTTGCAGAAGCAGTGGCAAGGTTGAAGTCGCCCATGGATCTGGCTGAAGGTTGGGTTCTCCCCTTTCTCTCTATAGCCGCCCTGACCGCATTGAAGTCGCCAAGGACAAACCATGGTGCAATTATGCTGGATTTAATGTGAATGAGATAATTCCAGAGAGTTTCTCTTTTACAATCATCATTCTCCGTGTACACAATAGAGCATTCAAAGCAAGTGTCTTCATACTCCACCTTGCAGTGCAAAAGCTGCCTGGATTGAAAAACAGTGCTGATTTTATACGCTTGATTTTCCAAAATAATTAGGATTCTAGTCTTGTTTGAACTCTGAGAATTATCAAGCCAATTTGCATTCGGCCATGATCTTCTCATCATCTTTCTTATGTTTTTTCTTCTTATCTTGACTTCGAGAAGGAAAGCAATATCACATTTTGCTCTCCCTAGCTCAGCTCGGACCATGTCATGCTTGTCCAATTGTGACAAGCCCCTGACATTCCAAGTTATCATGGTGGGGTGTTCAACCATTGGAACGGTGGGGGCTATATTGTTGCCCTCCTATGCATTTGCATTTTCATTCTCCAGAGCTTTGTATCTGTTGTCCTGGTGATTTGTTTTCTTTGTCTTTGAATTGTTCTGGATCCTCATCTGTCTCAGACTAGCCGTCCTCCTTGGGTTCACGAAGCCATCGTATGTGTTCTCCACAGGAGGGTCTTGTGTTTTGGTCCTGTGTTCCACATTCTGTCGAGCAGGCTAAGTTCCTGGTACAACATGTGGAACTTCAAGGGCGGGCGATGTAGGTTTCTCCAGCTCCTTTTCCTAGGTTTGCTTCGGCTGCGTCGCAGGCTTGCATAGAGCTTTATCATGTCTAAAAGTCCCACAGTGGGGTATTTCTCAGGCACTCACTCGTACTCCACTTAGACGGCGTAATCGTTTCCTTTGTCAGTTCTAAGCTTGACTGATTTTGGGAACGATGATTTGGCTGACATGAGAACATTGACTCTAGCAAAATCTATTCTGACCTTTGCCTTTGTCTGTCTGTCTAGACATTGAGGTTTTCCCAGGTATGAAGCGATCTGAGCGATCATCTTTTCTCTCCACAGTTCAAGCGACAAATTCTGTAACTTTAACCACACCAGAATAGAAGTAAGTTTTTCTTGTTCCAGTGGCTCCCCTTTTTCCCATCTTTTAAGGATCATTGGCTTCCTCTTTACATACCAAGGACCACCCTCAAGCGTGTTATTCATGTCCATCTCATTCTGAAACTTAATGATAAAATTGTCGCTTGCTCTTCCCATCACATCCATCGCACCTTCTAGGTGCCAAGTTTTGATCAGGTGGTCTTGCAAGGTTGCAATGTGGGGTCAAAACCCTATGATGTATCCTGCCAGGGTGTTTTTCCACAAGCTCACAATGGAATCAACCTCCTCATGCAGGATTATTATCGTGTCATCCTCGACTACGATTTCCTCCTATGAGATCCTTGTGCTGATATCACCAACAAGAACTTTTGTGAGTGCCGCCCATTCCTTGGTCGTCTCTGCCACTCGAACCTGATCCGTATTGGGTAGGCAGGGTTTTCGTCCCCCTCGAGAACTCGGGGTTCGTCGATCGCCCCCAGCGCCGCCACCCCCTCGCAGGCATCGTGTTGCCCCTATGCCATTATATATATATATATATATATATATATATGTGTGTGTGTGTGTATGTATATATATATGTATATATATGTATGTATGTATATATATACATTCAAGAGGATACAAGTATATACATGTTGCGAGAGCCTTAGTGGCTACTCCCAACCCAAGTAAAGAGTTTAGCTACTCATTCTCATGAGTAGCATTCTGGATTTACAAATAGATGGAGACATGGAGAACTACAGGAAGGATAATATGGAGAAAGATAGAAAAGAAAGTCGAAGTAGGGAACCATGGGATACACTGATGGTGATCGGGCGATGGACACAACTGATGGCCTGGTTTTGTTGCTCTTGGGTCGAAGCAATAGTACTGGCGGTCTCCTTTCCTCCTTCCTCCTTCTATCATAATAGGATCTCTGAGAACATATGAGGGAGAATAGGTGAAGGTTTGGGAGTAGGACCGATGGACTCTCGTATGTTGCTCTTATCAACCGACAGTGGTAGAAATTATTCGATGGTGTCTCCTTCCTTCGGTAGCTCCACGTCAAGTCAGTAGCGTTGGCTCGGGAGCAATGCGTGCCACCCCTTCGTTGTAGTTGGTCATATCCTCTTTATAAGTGTCAGCATGGGGTCCTTTACTTGTGCCCCAAGCCTCCTAGGTACCCACCCTCGGGGAAATTGCTAAATGGTCCCGAGTACGGTACCTATCATGGCTGCCATCGGGTGTTAGTAGTAGGTGCACCATCTGCTGATGGGTGCTGATACGCCACCGGGTGATGCTTGCAAGTGTTCCTACAGTTGATGCACACAGACATGCCACCAGGTGATACCCACATGTGTGCCATTGGTTGATGCCCACAGGTGCGCCATCGGGTGATGCGCGCAGGTGCACCACCAGGTAATACCCATAGATGCACCATCAGTTGATGCCCGCAGTTTCTTATGTGAGTGATGGGTTGTTGCGGTTATCAACTGATGGTGTGGTAGGGAGCTGTTAGGTAATATCCAGTGAGGGTGAACCGATGGCTCCTTAAGGACCATCGGTTGTCATCCGGTGATGGCTCTACTTTTGATAATCAAGCTTCTAGTTCATTGTTTTCCTATATTTAATGCCATTGTCATTGTCAGAATAAGGTAATGAGAATATATGCAAGGCAAGAGGGAAGTGGATATGAATTTGCCTAAATAGAGGAGAAATATTGATAAAATAAGGCATATAATATCCGCAAAATTGGATCTTATCAGTAACCACGAGTGGAATTGATGGAATAGGAATCTTCCTAGGGGCTAATCAGAGAATCTTGTGCCTTCTCTGAAACATGTAGATCATCAGGTCTGGTTCTTCAAGCTCAGATTGTGCACCTCCACCAAAACTTTGTCGACGGGGAGGATTGGTGGGTCGTGTTGGATTATAGGTGTAAAGGAAGATTGGTGGAGGTTCAGAGATAGTGTATGCCAAGTTAATTAGCACCGGATGATGGGAGAAGGGATTCTACGTGGTACGACCAGAGGTTGAAAATGACTATGGTGTGATGTGCTCTGAGTTAAGGCGGTGAAACTAGAGGTTGGTTAGGGTTTTTGTGGAAGTGACTGACGTTATGGAGTCCATGGCTTTATATGGTGTCGCCTGTTTTACCTTTGATGGTCATTGGTAGAGATTGGGAATTATAGGACATTGGAAATTTATTGTAGAGGGAGAACTAGGGTTCGAGTAATGGCTTAAAATATGTGTGATTCTCTCCCGAAGTCGACGTTGAAATCTATTTTGAAACTGATCAAGTAACTCGCGAGATAGTGGCGATTGATTTCCTGCAAGAGTCCTATTTGCAGCAGCCAAAGGTTGAAGAAGCTGGTGAATAGTTGAGATTAAACCAACATCCATATCCAATGGTTCAGGCAAAACCGGATTCAATAAAATCAACAAAAATCTGACAAAATAGTTGGAAAAGGGCATTATCTTATTTAATATGTCATTATCTTGTATACAGAAATTGCCTTATCAAACAAACTCCAAATAATCCTGAATTTTGTACCACTTGCCTAATTTGTGTGTAGAACATTCTAGAAAAGTATGTTGTCTATATATGTTAACAGAATAATTACTATAATTGACACAAGATAAATCTTTAGTATTAAATTACTGACTATCCAAATATAATTAAGCCTTGGAAATTCATGTGTCTTTCTTTTTACACACAATCTATTAATAGAAAATATACATGACTTTTTCTCATGAACATTAGACATTTGTCCCATTCATTGAATAGTGACAATGAATAATATGTACCTAGGGATTTATACCAAAGTGCTTAAAATGAGGATATTACACTTTTTTATTCCTTCTACCACCCCTCATGTATGCATCCCTTTACACATATCAGGGGTATTGTTTCTTTTCCACACCAACTACTTAATTACTTCATAATTGGTGTGTGAGGGGGGATAGAGGATAGAGAAAGAATAGGGAGAAAATATATGAGGGAGATTATATGTATCACTCTAGGCTATTATGCCCTTCATTGAACTTCTTATTATTCAACACATCCATCTTCTGATATCTTTGTGGTGCTTCATTCCCTCCAAGCATCGTGCTTCCAGTGCATCACTGGTGTATCTCTCCCACTGAAATTGTCTTTCTTCATGTTCTTGTCATGATATGCATGTAGTTTGTCTATCTATGATTCACTCTATTAATTAGTTGCCACTTTTTATGCGTTGAAGGATCTCAATTGCATCATTAACACCAAGATTTTCACATTCATGCCACACTATATATTTCAGGATAGAACTTGCTTTGCTTATTCCAGCCTCTTGTTTCTTCGAGTGTTAATGATGTCTTGACTAATATTTTCACTAAATTCTCATGAGATTGATTGCTTGTTCACATCATACTTTTAAAAGCTTGTTATTTTCTAGCCTGCAAATGTTATATATATTTGCAAGGTTGACGTTTCATCCAGAGATAATTTTCATTATACTTTAATTATATCTCCTTTGAGTTGTATCCTATTTCTAAGTGTTGAGATGGCACTTTTACTAATCTGCTTGGGTTTATCCTCGATGGTGCCCTTAATTCTTATCTATCCCCCCCCCAAGATTCATGTTCCATATTTATGGAATTAATGTATAGGTCATCAACACCTCATCCAGTTCGTGTTTGTGCCACATTAAGCATGGTTGTAGTCTTCTGTGCTAACTCCAGTTGGATACACTTCTCACACAAGTTGAAGATACCTCTATTTCTACATCGACGTTGTGCCTTCACATTATGTATGTGGGATGTGTTAAATGCACTTATACCACTTACATATTCCTCTCCAGTGAAGATGGCATAATCATGATGTTTCTAAATCCTCTGCTCCGATTGATGGTGGGGAGTTTTTGTGGTGACATTTGGATTCCATTTATCAAATGTTCTTTATTCTATATTCACTTCAAAAGAGCTTCTCCAATGCTTGAGTATTTCCCACCCGTAGAACATAAGTTCAATGGTGGCGTCCTCAATCTGTTTGTTAGAGGCTCATGTTTATCGGGAAGTAAAAATCTTGTATGTGGAGTGATATCTATATTTGTCTTATTGTCTAATTAAGTCTTGTAAGCCCAGCTGGATATGTCTTTCTCCCATACTCCATCTTGAGGGAGAGTGTTAGAATTATTATTATTTAGTTTATCATTTTAGATGATTGTCTTGGACCTTAAGGGTTAAATTTGCTTCCCTTGTAGTTTCTTTCTCTCCTATATATAAGGAGAGTTTGTCTTCTATCAATAAGAAAATATCACAATATCCTCCTATCTTATTTTTGACATACACAAAAGAATCAATTCATAATTCCAAAGAGTTATACAAAATTTCTATTTTACACACTAGGGACTAATTTATTAGTAAGAAAAATAAAAGAAAAATATTTAGAACCTTCCAATAGTTCTTATATAGTACATAATTTTAGCATATAAAAATAAAAATGTAGTTTATACACATGGGGACTAGTTGGTAATTCTAAAAAACAATAGACAAAAAGTTATAATTAATCCCCTTCATAGGAATTCTTCTATAGTATAGACGAGTCTTCTTAAATAATAAATAATAAAAGTAAATACCAAAGTACAATTTGCACACATGGTCACCAATTTATAGTTTTTAAAAAAAATAGAAACAATTACATTTATTCCAATATGTGTGCTTTCTTATATAGTATATAGATGAGTCTTCTTGTATAGTATATAGTTTTAAAAAAGTAAAGACAAAAGTACAATTTGCACACAAGGATACTTTTTTCTAATTCTGTTAGGTAACGAAAAAATTATATTTTGTCCCCTAAGGGCTTTCTTTCACATATATATATATATATATATATATATATATATATATATATATATATATATATATATATATATATATATATATATATATATATATATATATATATGAGTATATAATACATAATTTTTATTGAATAAACAAAACATTGTAGTTTACACACACGAAAACCAGTTTGTAATTCTAGAAAATACAAAAACCTGCATTAGATCTGTCATCATGCTTTCTTTTAAAGTATAGATTTACTTTTTTTTAACCCCCTTAATATGGATAAAATCCCAAGAAAAACCCTTAGTTATTGGAAATCCTAATTAGCCCCTTTAATTGTGCCCACATTGCACAACCATCAAGTTTTTCTTTCTTTTTGAAATATCTTCTCTACACCACTTGTTTGACAATCAATTATAAGTTAATTACTTTTACATTTCACTTTATATATTTTATTTATAATTCTATGGTATTATTGTAAAAAATAGTCAATTCAGGTTACAAAAATATTCGGGTTTGTGTATGGCAGTCCAAAAAGAACTGACTCACGTCCAAAAGTGGTTTATGTATGGCAGTCCAATAAGAACCGAGTCTGCTCTAAATCTTTTACAAAATTTTGAATCGATATTGAGACCTTTTATGATATTAATTCAACACCAGTACCATAAAAAGTTTAAATTTTAGTAACTAGGGGTTTAAGAAATATCCATGGTTTTGTAGGATAGCCCGACGTGGACCCAAATGTTTGTTAGATAAAGAACCTATAGTGAGACCCTTTTTGATATTATTTTACATTATTACTACATACAAATGATAAATAAATTTAGTCTATTCATGTTAAAGAAATATTAGCTTTGTGTACACGATAATTTAGTTAACTTGGACCAACATCTTCTGCCACATTTTGAACCACTATTGACCCTTTTTTATAATATATAGCTTATATTAGTAATTCATAGAATCATGTATAAACTAAAGACCAATATATTTTTGTTTATATTATTATATAAAAGATAAAATTTAGACAGAACTGAAATATGGCATGATATGAACAAACATACCGAAGACCGAAACCAATAGAAACTAAAGCCAATGAGGACCACATCTACCTAAATTGAATTCGACAAAAATCAGGTGATTTTCTACTCAATGCCTTTTTATGCGTTCATACTCTCCCAATCCAATCCAATCCAATCCAACCAATAACTAGACAACTCGTACCATAAATATATATTGCCCATGGAACTTGTTTTATTGCATTAGCTTAAAGTTGTATATTATCAAAAAATGTCTTAGTATGGGTTCTACATTTACAAACAATTTGTAACACCCACTTTTAAGCATACATGTATTAGCGAAAACTCCCACGTTTCCCATAACATTGGGGACTTTAGCTCACAGGAATGTCATAAAAATAGTAAACATTGCAATTAAAGTAAACAAGCACCACACATAAACATTGATATTGATTCATACATTGTTCAAAGGCAAATCTAGTACGTTTGAGCTCTTGGATATATATCATCTAACATCTAAACATGACTTACAACATGAAGGAAACTCTAATCTAAATGATTGGATCGTCTATGTAGATGACACCCTACCAGGTTGCACGTGAAGGTCTTCTAATCTTTGGCTTATTCTTCTTTAGTCTTATTTGCTCCTCACCTGCGAGCATCACGCCTCCAGCCATGCAAAGCAAAAATAGAAACTTGTTAGAGTAAGTGACACCGAGGATCATTATATGAACTAAAAAACAAACTATACTTTTAGAAAAATGTGAATTAGACATTATAAACATTTAACTCTATTCTTATGCTTTATCGATATCTATATTCCTCCTTATCATTGACATTACCATCTAAGGTTGACTATATTTTATTTCTTCCATACCCTTGCTCTCATGAGCTTGATAACTAACATTGCTCTCAAGAGCTTGAATATGTAACATTGTAGGAGATTGACAAATAACATTGCTCTGAAGAGCTTGAATCTAATATTGCTCTCAAGAGATTGATCTGTGCCTAAAAGGCGAACAACTTGAAAAGAGCAACATGAGTCAATTATCGTGTACTTAATATTACTCTTGAACATAAAAACTTGAAACATTAAATCTTACTTAAGAAGGATGCACATGCCATTATAATAATCATATACGAGAACATTACTGAGAACTATAATATGATTCATTATCAAATTTCTTGTAAGAGTTCATTAGAACCATATATTTGATATCATTATAATTGGTTCTCATAATCATAATCAAATAAAAACCCTTGACCCATACTTGTTAACTCAGAGTGCATGAATCCACTTACCTCTCAGATAAGAAGTTCTCTGAGTACTCCTGATGTTGGTAGAGACCCTAATGTCATGAAATTATCATGATTCCAATTGATCTTTGTCTTGATTAACATTTTAACCCTAAATCATACTCTTTAGGTAAACGCGGGCTGATATAGCCAAACTAGGGTTCAAAACCAGTAAAAGCGTGTTCCTTATTCAAAAACCTTTCCAATGACAATTTACATTTATTTTTCTGAGCATCCGATTTAGTACTGTGAATATACAAAAAAACAACCAATCATAGAGCGAGGAAAATCCATGTTGGTATTTGTATCCAAAAACCACAGACGCTCAGCTGGAACAAACGCGGTCGGCCACTGTCCAGGGATAACAGTCGCGACTATCTGCGATGGCAACCAAACAGAGGCCGAAAGGACAACTTTGCCCATGGCTAAGCGTGACAAAAATATCACATATGTGGGGCGGAATCGTGAACACACGCCTGCGATGATCAGACACCAAACCAGGTCGGTTGCGGAAGAACACGACAGAAACTTGAGATGATCCCGGAGATTCGAAACTCTATCACACTTCTTGTCGCTGAAAATTAAGGTACCGAGCTCCTTGCTCATCTCCGGATGGACATGGAGATCTAGGATTGGCATACTGCGGTGGCCAGATAAAAGAGAACAGACCTCCGCCACGGAAAAGCAGGGGAGGATCACGGGACACGAAGTTGAAGCTTGTTTGTCGGCGACCAGTCAACCAAGACACAACCGAGGCTCGCATATGAGTTTATCAGCACAGAAAACCAAGGGGAGCAATGACAATACGGAAAACTTGAACATGATTCGGTTCACTAAGAAAATCCATGTACAGGTGCAGAAAAGGGAAATTGGGATACTGCACTCGTGGATGAAGAACAAGGGTGAATGAGCTTCTTAGGTCCCAAGGGAACCGTTCTGTGGCTTCTCTTATCATCTTGGCAGTCAGGATCGCCAGGACGATGAACCAGACAGGCTGCAACGAGGTAGTGTCATGGGTTGAGGCTGCAATCTAGTGGTCGAACAATAGCAGGAAAGATCGAGATAAAAACTTCGTTCGGAGTTGAAGGGTGATGAAGGAACCGTTTCCTGGTCATGTATTTATAGGTCCAGGGTATCAGGGCAGCGAGAGAATCTCACGGTGGTTGCATAGGGATAGATGAGGAGTCCCAATCCGAGGGAACACCTCCGGGAACCAAAATCCCAAAGACCAAGTTCGATGGGAGTCTCACAGCGACGAAGATATGTTAGATATATGGGTGTTGTAGTAACTATTTATTTATTTAGTAAGGGTTAAGCCTAATGTCATGTGAGAAAAGTAGCTTTGTGTCGAAAAGTACTTGTGTCTAGTGTAAATAGTAAAGTTTTATACTCCTATAACTTTTGTGCTTAGGATCAAATGGGGCACTAGTGTCAAGGGGTCTTATGAGAGAGGTATACTCACCTCTTTTTCACAACGCACGCACGTGTGCGCCACACCTTGCCGGGCCGGGCTCAGACTTGTGGCTTGTGTAAAATGTCTTCCGACTTCTTTTTCCACTACGATACAACTAAGTAATTAATTACTCGTGTAATTAATTGGTTCTTTCCTATTCGGATTTCTTAATCCTAAGTGGTTCTCCTTTGCGATTTTTTTTCCGTAATGTGTATAAGGGCGATCGAATTATTGCGTCTTACTGGGAATAGGAATAAGGGACGTGCGTGGTTATAAATACTCCCCGGTCATTAGGGTTAAACACATAGCAAATAGTTTTCTGCCGCCGTTTCACGTGTGTTTTGAGAGCCCTAATCCAGAGAGCGATTGTCTTCGTTTCCGAGCCGCTTCGTGGAGTTGTTCTCCTGTGCGAAGCACGACTTCTCCTTCCCGTTATCAAGATGTGACTGTCAGACGGAGGTTCATGCGGTTGCTGTGCTGCGCCGGTGGTGGTACAATGAGACGACGTCAAGCGCGAGTGAGACGTGTCTGTTCCATGTTTGTGTCAGATCGAGTCTGGGAGAACGGTGCCTATCTGCGAGGATTGTTGGGCACTGATTTCTTTAAGTATCACGTTCGTTTCTCAACGAACGATCTGGTTTGCGAATCTAACTCATTTATTTCTGTTCTCCTGCTCTATTTGATCTTCGTTTTCTTATTGGATCTGGCTGAACTTGTTAATTAATTTGCACCTGCTGCTATTGCATGTAACAGCATAATAAATATTAACAACAGTCTTAAAAAAATCATATTTCTGTCGTTAATTAACAATGGCCGGTCAGGGTAGTTCGGGAAATAAAATTGATACCAACAATATGCCTGAAAAATTTATTGGTACCAACTTTGCCCGTTGGCAGAGTTGGATGGAAATTTGGCTGAATATTGCGGGTTTTGATCAGTACTTAATAGAGATTGAACCTAAATCTGATGAAATGATTCCTGATAATGTAAATATAATTTCTAATTGGAAGAAGGGTGACAAAACGTGCCGCGGTTTGATTCTGTTTGGTTTAAATAACAAACTGTATGATTCTTACTCAAAACCGTCAGTCACTACATCCAAGGTTTTGTTGGAATTGTTGATTAATAATTTTAGTACTGAAAATCAAGGTGTTGAAAAATACTCCGTGTCTAAATTTCTTAAGTTTCAGATGGTTAAGGGTAAGTCAGTTTCTGATCAAACACATGATGTACAACTCCTAGTTCATGAACTCTTAGATGCCAAGATGGTATTTCCTGAGAAGTTTGTTGTTATGTCTATCATAGAAAAATTCCCTAAGTCATGGGAATCGTTTGGTATGTCTATGAAACATCGCAAAGGGACACACACAATGGAAGAACTAATGATGGATATTAATATATAAGAAGAACATTTAAAGGAGAAAATGGTCAAGGTGCCTACTGATGCAAATCCTACAGTCAATTTTACTTCTGCGAAAAACACCAAAGATAAGAAATCTAAGAATGCACATAAACTTAAGGCAAAGATCTAAAAGAAACCGAAGAACAAACCTTGTTGGACTTGTGGACAGGTTGGTCACTGGAACAATGATTGACCTTCTAAGAAGACAAAGAAAGCTGCCGCATCTGCAACTGAGGAGGCTGTGGTCAACATGATGAATACATCTTTGAACCTCAATGATGGGTACGTGTCTATTAAACCTGAAATCCTTTCTATTTTTGAACCATTTTATTGGATAATTGACACTGGGGCTAATGTACACATGTGTTTTGATAAATCCATGTTTGTGTCTTACCAGGCCTCTCGAGGTCGGTTTGTGACTTTGGATGATTCCAGCTCTATAGAAGTCAAAGGCAAAGGATGGGTGGACTTGAAGTTCCCTTCGGGGAAGGTTTTGACTCTTAACAAGGTCAGACATGTTCCAACCATTCGACGCTATATCTTTAGTGGCGTCGTTTTAGTTAGGGAAGGTTATAGAGTAGACTGTAAATGTAATAACGTTATTATTACACGCCTTCGTGATTCTTTGTTTTTTTGGCAAGGGGTATTTATGTGATGTGGAGAACTTATTTAAGATTCATGTTGAACCTGTTTCAAATTTCATTTTAAATTTGAATGATTATAGTTATGTTTGCATGAATCTTATTTCATCCGATGTATGGCATTCACGTTTGGGACATGTTAATGTTGCCTCAATGAAGCATATGATGAATCTAAATTTGATCCCTAAATTTGAAATTAGCAACAATAAATGTGAAATCTGTGTACAAACTAAATTGCCTAGGAAGCCCTTTCATTCTGTGAATAGGAATTTGGAAATTTTGGATTTAGTGCATACATATATCTGTGAATTTAATGGTGTTGCTACGAGGGATCAAAAGTGTTATTTTATAAATTTTATTGATGATGCGAGTAGATATTGCTATGTCTTTTTACTTAGAAGTAAAGATGAGGCATTGAATAAATTTAAAATTTATAAGAAAGAAGCCGAAACTCAAACTAGTAAAGTACTTAAGCGATTAAGGTCTGATAGGGGAGGAGAGTACACATCTAACTTGTTTTTGGAATTTTGCCAATTACATGGTATAGTTCATGAGGTAACTGCTCCTTATTCACCATAATCAAATGGGATAGCTGAACATAAAAATTGAACCTTAATAGATATGATAAATACCTTACTCCAAACATCTGGATTACCCAACTTTATGTGGGGGGAGGCTTTGAATACAGCTTGCCATATTCTGAATAGAGTTCCCCATACACATTGAGAGAGTAGTCCATTTGAGTTGTCGAGAGGAAGGAAACTGAGTCTTAAATATCTTCGAGTGTGGGGGTGCCTTGCTAAGGTACTTGTCCCTAAACACAAAAGGAAGAAATTGGGACCGAAAACGGTTGATGCCATATTCTTAGGTTATGTAGAGACAAGTTATGCTTATAGATTCCTAATTGTAAAATCAGATATCTATGGCATTGAGGTCAATACAATTGTGGAATTGTGTGATGCAACATTCTTTGAGGATGTACTTCCTATGAAAACGGGTGTGCCCAATGAAGTATCTCAAGAAGATTCATTTACCACAGGTTCCATTCCCGAGCATGTAGAAAGGATGACAAAGGGGACGACTCAGAACAAACTATTTCTGAATCTGATGTTTCTGAAGAAATAGTTGAACCAAGGTGAAGTAAATGGCCTAGGACATCCAAGGACTTTGGAAGTGAGTTTCTCACTTACAATGTTGAGGATGATCCTGTCACTTTCAAACAAGCTATGGAATCTCCAGAAGCTAAGTTTTGGAAAGAAGTCGTTAATGATGAAATCCAATCAATTCTCTCGAATGGAACTTGGGAATTGGTGGATTTGCCTCCTAGTTGTTTTGCTGTTGGTTGCAATGGATTTTTAAGAGGAAACTTAATGAAGACGGGACAATCAATAAGTATAAGGCTAGGTTAGTTGCTAAGGGTTACACACAAAGGGAAGGAATAGATTATTTTGATACCTATTCACCTGTTTCCTGTATGACTACAATCCGAGTGCTTATAGCATTGGCTTCCATTTATAATCTCTATATCCATCAGATGGATGTAAAGACCATGTTCTTACATGGTGATCTTCAAGAAGAGATATATAGGAAACACCCTGAGGGATTTGTGGGTCGTGGGAATGAGTCCAAACTGTGTAAACTTGTTAAGTCATTATATGGCTTGAAACAAGCCCCTAAGCAATGGCATGAGAAGTTTGATTCTGTGATATCATCGTTTGGCTTTGTTTCTAATGAATTTGATAAGTGTCTCTACTGCAAGATTGTCAATAATGGATTCATTTTGTTATGCTTATATGTCGATGATATCCTACTTTTTGGTTCTGATATGAAAGTAGTAAATGAGACAAAGTTATTCTTGTGTAGCAAGTTTGAGATGAAGGATATGGGTGTCGCTGATGTGATTTTAGGGCTTAAAATCATAAGGTATACTGATGATATAACTTTCTCCCAGTCTCACTATGTTGAGAAGATATTGGAGAGGTTTGAGTACACATCACATAAACCTGTTAAGACTCCATATGATTCATCCAAGCCCTTGTTCAAGAATGAGATTGGGGTTCCGGTGTCTCAATTATGATACTCTCAGATTATCAAAAGTTTGATGTATCTTATGAACTGTACATGTCCAGACATTGTGTTTTCCGTGAACAAGTTAAGTAGATACACCAGTTGTCCTGACAAGACCCATTGGGAAGCTCTTGACAGAGTTCTGAGGTATATCAAGGGAACTTGTTCCCTTGGGCTGCATTATGGTAAACATCCTTCTATAGTCAAAGGATATAGTGATGCAAGCTGGATTGCCGTGAATTCTGGGAGTAATGGTGTCTCAGGATATGTATTCCTATTGGGAGGATGAGTTGTTTCCTAGAGGTCTAAGAAGCATACCATATTGTCTTGGTCCACTTTTGAAGTAGAGTTGTGTGCTTTAGATGAAACTGGATTGGAAGCTGAATGGATACATGGACTTATGTCCAGTTTACCTATGGTAATGAAGCCGCTTCCTGCAATTTTAGTTCACTGTGACAACACTACAACTATTACTAAGATAAAGAGTTCCAAGTACAATCAAAAACAGCATAGACACATCCAAGTCAGACTCAAGTCTGTAAGGGAGTTAGTGTCTAATGGGGTCGTGGTTGTGGACTACGTCGGTACCAAAAATAATACAATTGATCCTTTCACTAAAGGTCTTACCTTAGCTTTAGTGGAAAAATCCAGGTTGGAGATGGGATTGAAACCCCTATAAAATTGCAGTCAGTAGCAACCCAACCCAAAAGAGTGGAGATCCCACAAATTGGGTTCAATGTGGTAATAACAAGTTGTCGAGTAAATCGGATGACACTATGTATTCTTGTTTGATGCTTCTTGCATCTGTGTGTCTATTCCCTGGGAAACCTGTTAGTGTCATGACTGTAAGTTAGTAAGAGAGTAGTCTCTGAATGGTGTCAAGTCTTAGGACAGGATGTTAGCAGTACATCCTTGGAGACTCCAACTAAGTGATTGGTGTTGTGTAGGCCGCAATAGGAGAATTGGGTTGTTCTCTTTTATCAATCATGATATAAAATTTTGTATGCATGGCCTTAATGCATTGTTTTCTTTACTACCATATCTTTATTGTGTTGTTATCAACCTATACTCTTGTACCCAAGGTTCAGGTTCAAGACTTTTGTTCACCTAATTCCTACAGGGGTCACAGTTGGATAACTCAGGTAGATTCAAACCGAAAGGTATCTGCTGAAAGCATAATATGGAGGACTAAATGGTAGAGCACACTACACATTGGACTTTGTGGGGGATTGTTAGATATATGGCTACTATAGCAACCATTTATTTAGCATGGGTTAAGCCCAATGTAGTGCAACAAGTATATGTGAGAAAAGTAGTTTTGTCTCTAGTGCAAATGGCAAAGAAGTTTTATCCCATATTGCTCACTCCTAGAAATTTTTTGGTCCTTATATGTAGGATCACATGGGGAACTAATATCCAAGGGGTCCTAGGAGGGAGGTATGCTCACCTCCTTGGTGGGTGGGGTTACCACATCACAACGCACACACGCACACGCCACGCCACGCCTCGCTTGGCCGGGCCGGGCTGAGCTCGGGCTTGTGGCTTGTGACTTGTAGATTGTGGATTGTGGAGAATGTCTTCCGTCTTCCGACTTCTTTTTGCACTAGGATAAAACTAAGTAATTAATTACTCTGTAATTAATTGGTTCTTTCCTATTCAGATTTCTTAATCCTAACTGGAAAGTGTTTCTCTTTTGTGTTTTTTCCCGTAATGTGTACAAGAGCGACCGAGTATTTGCGTCTTACTGGGAATAGGAATAAGAGACGTACGTGGATATAAATACTCCCTGGTCATTAGGGTTAAACACATAGCAAAAAGTTTTCTGCCGCCATTTCACATGTGTTTTGAGAGACCTAATCCAGAGAGCGATTGCCTTCGTTCCTGAGCCGCTTCGTGGAGTTGTTGTCCTGTACGAAGCGCGGCTTCTCCTTCCCGTTACCAAGATACAACTGTCAGGTGGAGGTTCCTGCGGTTGCTGTGTTGCGCCAGTGGTGGTGCAACGAGACGACGTCAAGCGCGAGTGAGACATGTCTGTTCCAGGTTCGTGCCAGATTGAGTCTGGGAGAACGGTGCCTATCTGCGTGGATTGCCAGGTACTAATTTCTTTAAGTATCACGTTCGTTTCTCAACGAACGATCTGGTTTGTGAATCTAACTCGTTTATTTCTGTTCTCCTACTCTGTTTGATTATCGTTTTCTTATTGGATATGTCTGAACTTATTAATTAATTTGTACATGCTGTTTTTACATGTAACGACATAATAAATATTAACAACAAGATATTGGTGGATTCTTCTGTGACCGCGATTACATGAAGGGGAGATCTATTGTGGATTGAGGAGCCAATCAAGAGAGGGACTCCTGTTCCCCTCAACACATACTCCTTCGGGAGGTAGGAGGTGGGGTACTTACCCTCTGATCAGATTTTCACGACTCAGATTGAGTCTGTGTCTTATGAAGAGGAGGGGTGGGGGTTAGTGTCCTCACAACACAAACATTAATCCAAAACTATAGAAAATCAAAAAATCAACATATATAGCAACTTAGGCTATATGAATCTTTTCAAAATCATTTGAGGGGTCAAAGGGGTCTGTTTGACTTGAAAACGGTCCACTAGTCAATTAGAAGGCCTACAACAATTGTAATGACCCCATCTCCCGGTAACCCCCATTTAAGGGAGACTAAGAGATCAGAGCCGTTATCTAATAACCCGGATCAAAGGTTCGACAAATAATCAATAATAATTATGAAATTCTACTACTAAACTGAAAACTGGTATAAAATAAAAACTTTACTTACCTTTTAAAAGCTGAGATTTCTAAACTTCTATCCATGAAGATACTAATCTAACTAATCCTCCTGTGTACATTATTTCTCATTTAGTTCCACATATGCCACTTTACTGTTTGTTCTTTTCATTTGTACCTAAAATGCCGACAAACAAAATGTCGGTCAGCAAGAAGCTAGTATGTGGGGGAAACAATAATTGTGCAACTATGTTAACAATGTAATCAACCAAATATCATTTAACATCCAAGATTACGTTTTAAGCAATACTACTCAATCCTTGCCTATCCCCTATCTCTGTACCATCCCTGTAGTGGACATGGATACTACCTCTATCATATGGTAGATCCTTACCCCCATGGTCCTACCATACAGGTATCCAATTCCTAGGGTTATGGAGTCGCATGGCCCTACCCAAAGGTAGCCCAATCCCTGACTCATGATGACTTGATGGTCCTACCCCATTGGTAGCCATTTACTAAGTCATTTAATGACCTGATGGACCTACCCCATTGGTAGCCATTTACTAGGTCAATCTATAAAACTACAGATGGGACTAGGATCTGAGCTAGTAGGCACATATCTTAGGTGATAGTCATATTCACATTATAAATTGCAAGAATTAAATGCATCCAACAGTTTAATTCAAGTCATCGATAAAACCTCGAAAATCCACATGAATCTAATTCGGGGTATTCATAGGCGTAACCAAATACCTGTCAAGTTGATGTGAGACAGAATTAATCCAATCAACCAATAGGCAAGCAAGCATTCAATAAGATCCTGAAACAATTATACAATTTCCTTTTATTACTCATGTCATTAAGATCTATTAAATCTAGCTTTCTTCCTAGGGTTTCTAGTCCACTTTTAGGGTTTCTTTTGCAATTAGGGTTTCCCTTCATCTTTTATTATTTTAAACCCTAATTTAACACAATTGATCACAAATCCTAATTATTTCCACATCTAATCCTCAATTTCAGATTAAAGGCATAATTAACCATTAATTGAGTTCATTAAGCCTCTTTTACATTAAAGCTACTATTTTTATCCCTTTAATCAATGACAAGATCATTATACACATTTATCATCAATTCATAATTCATTATGGTCCAATTCACATATGAACTCGATTTGCCATTAATTCCACCTTTTATTCATGAGAAAACCCTAATTACTACATTTAGGGTATTTATCCACAAATTAGGAACTTTACTGCTCGAAATAGCTTATAACCATGAAAAATCAGTTTGATACATGAAATCGAATAATTAAAGCCATTAATAGTCCTAATTACCAACATTAGGGTTTCAAGGCCCATTAAAGCCTATTTATGCACATAAACTCTAAATTAAGTGAATTACGTGCAAAGTTCATCCTTTTTATTCCTAATGTCCCTTTTTATCATTAACAAGTTAATATCAACTTTAACCATCAATTAAACCCTACTAATCACATTAATCATATCCAAATAGGGTTTCTTAATCACTATTACACTAAAGTTAATAACTTCCATTACTTTTCGAATGGAAAGCAGATTCAGGCTCCAATTATATTTTTAATGGATTCCCCTCGTTCTCCCGATCACAATACATATATTATTTGTCCTAATTGGAGTTACCAATCATTAGATATGATTTTTGTAAAATACAAATACCTTTGGCCAATCGGAGAGCGTCACGTCGCTCGGCTCCATGCAAAGTTGCTCAACCTCTTTTGGAAACGTGACAAATTTATTGCACTACCCTTGTTAAGTCATCCTGCGCTTCAGCCCACAGAGGGGCATAACTGTCCAACGGGCCCTCCTTCTTCTTCTTCCTCACGCAGCTCCACTGCGTTGCCCTAGCCGCGGGTTGCGTGGCTTCTTTTCCATCATCTGGACCCCGGAGGCCACCAATATCAGTTCCTCTAGGTCCGACGGCCTCCATAGCACCTTCAGGGCCTTCAAGCCGCAGCCGAGGTGACGAGGTTGCGAGTGGGTTAGGCATGCAAGTCTGCCGCCCCATGCAGCTATGCTACTGCTACCCCGCCCAGCCAATGTGAGGGGATGCTCACCCAAGCTCTTCAGGAGGTTGTGGAACCGACAGGCCTTCCTCGCAGACTCTCCCCAGCCCCCCGTTTGATCCATAGTTGTTTTACCTTCACGTTTAGGGTTTTGGACGAAAAAGGAAGAAGGAGGAGAGGGAAGGGTTCAGGGGATCGTCCTGGATTCGACTTTGGGCTCTACCCCTTTATATAGGGGTGGTAAACGAAGTCCCAAAGTGTGCAATCTATGAGGACTCAAGTCCTTCCCCAAAAGGAAACTTAATTTCCTTAGATAAAAGCAATATTCTCTCTCTTCATCATCTCCTTGCTATTCCTTTTCCTTTAAATTCTAGGATTTCGAAAATCCTTTTTCTTAGTCTCTCTTATGCTTGACATTTACTCCATAAGCACGAAATTATAGTTTCCTTTAGTAGAAAATATCACCCTTTTAATAATACCATGAAATTCATTCATTAAACATCACATTATCCTCTTATTTGACTTTATTGGTATTTTCTCTGTCCTCTTTCTTCATTGGGACTCCTTGGATCCCAAGGCACTCTATTATTTCGAAATCCTTTTTATTGGACACTCATTATCCTTCTAGATGCATCTAAATGCATTATTCTTCATTATTTCCCATTATCTTGTTTATTTCTTATTAAAATATCTCTTTTTGAGGATTTCTCTTTATTTCTCTTTTATTTTCCTCATTGGTATTTCTTTTAACATTAGGAATCCTTGGGATACGAAATTCCACTAAGGATAACTCAATTGTACCTCTTTTTACTTGTTTTCCACATTTTACCATTGTTTTCAATTTCTTTCTTAATAAAGAAATACTTAATTAATCTTTTCTTTTCTTATTGCTTTTCTTTGCAACTTTGGACTCCTTGGAACCCAAGGAACCCATGTGGCACGAAATCCACCTTTGGATTAAGTTTTTTACCTTCTAGAGGTTTCCACATTAATCGAATTTCCTTGTTATTGGGCCCAATAGCCAATAAAGCCCACAATACAATCATCAAGGCTATTGTAAACAAAATCACATCATAATTTGTACCATATGAGAGTTTACATTTCTCATCAGATGAACCCAAAATTGGGGTTGTAACATCCTTCCCCTCTTATAGGAATTTTTCCCTCAAAATTCCACCAAGCAAACAAACAATTCAGGATAAGCCTTTCATATGTCCATCGTGGCTCTTATGTGGCTTCACCCTTTCCATGGTGCTTCCCAAAAACCTTCATCATCTCATATTCTTCCATCTGAGTTCTTTCTTACCTTGGTATATCGTACCCTCATAGGTGACTTGGGACATTTCAACCTCTCAAAAGCTGGATAGGTTCAAGGCTCAGCACATGGCTTGGGTACCTCACATAGTGCTCTAGATCGGACTCATGGAACACATTATTCATCATGTTATCTTGAGGGGCAAGGCTAATCATAACCATCTCCACCAATCCATCTCAAATGGACCCATATATCGGGGACTCAGCTTTCTCACCACACTAGATGTAGGTCAAGTGCAATAGGTGTAGTACAACCGCTTCAAAATGAATGTATTAAAAGGGTGTTTACTTGCTTTTCACCTTAAGAAATGTTTTTATCTCGCTTTCTTCTTTCTTCAAATATTTTCCTTTATGCAACCTTATTAGTGTAACTTTTTACCACGTACCAACTTTGTTGATGTTGTGTTTCTCTTCTTTTCTAGGTGTAAGGAACAATTGACAACAAAGTGAAATGCATGCTCAAAGTACCTGAAGGCATACAATAATAAACATGGAGGATATATTAGATAGATCTTTTCCTCTTATCTCATTTCTTGTTAGATGTTAGTTTAATTCTTTTCTTAGTTGATATTGAGGATGATTGAGATCCTATGTAATAAAATTAACTTTCTCTAGAATAATATTTTCTCTCCATATGTAATGACTTTATTTTATCTATATGAATGAATGTTCATGTGGCATTATATGATGATGTGACTAGATCTTGGCTAAATCTCTGTTTTAGTTTACTACCTTAATCTCTTATATTTTCCCTTTTGACATCTATAGATATGAGTGCATGCATATCTATGAATGTCACTATGGAAAGTATATAGAAATTGGGGGACGTCACAGTCTTTGTCATGTGAGGCATTCTTCCCGATGGAAGTGTCATTACGAGAGTTCCGCAAAGGTGTTGTCAGTGGACACACTCTAAGGAGGAGCCGAACTAGAGGCACCATCCTTGTTGGCATGGGCAGTAGTACTGCTATTGGTTTTTTTGCAGTTTCTCCTATTCTGAACTTGTTACCATTCTCCCTTCCCTGAGGGGTCCTCGTTGGGGACTGGGGGGGAGATCCTCTTGAACAGTATCCGTGGCCTTCGATGCTTGGGACTCCTTTCCATCCTTGGACTGCTTGGGAGGGCATGTCTCAGGTTTTTTAGCCAACATGGCAAGAGAGAAAGGGATCTCCAGGGGACCTTTAGTAGGAATGTTCTCAGAAATAGGGACGGCGAGGAGGTGGGTGCATTTAGCCTCCTCGTGGCCGATCCAGCCACAACAAATGCACAGGGAAGGAAGGCTCTCATATTCTATTTTAAAGAATGCACTATTAATGTAGATCGCAGGAAGCAGCGGCTTGCGAGTGTCAATCTCGGTTGCAATCCTAGCAAACCTGCCTCTATTACCTTGATCTTGATGGTCTTTCCTGATGCCTTCAAGGAGGTGGGTTTGATAGAGATGAACTGGTAAGTCTGGAATCGTGATCCAGACAACAAGCTATTGAGGGATCAGATCTGAAGGACAGAAGTGTGGTGACCACGATTGAACAGACAAGTAGTTCCCGAGGAGAGTCTAGGGTCCTCCGGTCATCACTTGAATGTAGTCATCATTATTGAATATTTGTACAACAAAGTAACCATTATTTAGATCGATGATCCGGAACTGCTCATGGATACCCCAGAGGATCGAAAGCCTATTAGAACCAATCACCTTGATCACCACAGTGTGTTTCCATAGTTCTAGGAGAGGGGTGTAGACCTCCTCCCTTAGTGCAATAGAAGGGATGTTGCCACTCTTGTCAATGATGATGTCAGACTGCTTGATGACATCGGGGGATACTAAGAACTTAGATAGGTGATGCACCGAGCCGCTCACGGAGTCCCTGTATGACTATCGCTGGTTAAACGAGGTAGTGCTCCCTTCGACATAAGCATGAGACGAACCGTCTCCATCCTTATTAGTGCAAGTGTATGGACCAGATACGTTAGCAGCACCATCATTGATGTTATCCAACATCTGATCGTCATTCAGATCATCCCGATCATCTTCTGGGGGACGGGTATGGCCAAAACCTCCCCGGCTGCCACTGCTGCCCCCACATTCGCCGCCTCTCATACCCTAAAAAAATCAACCATCAAACTCTTAAACCCTATCCATATGTCTGATCACACAATTTTAATTACACTCTTCTATAAAAATCCAACAAAGGCGTACCCCCACTCAGCCATGTTCTCTGTTCAGCTGCAGCAAACAATTACCATAGATTTATCATGATCCTAAAAATACTTTCAGTCCAATTTTGTTGATAATAACAACATGTTTCTGAAAATGACAGTAACTCTTATTTTTGGCATAGTACTATTCTTGTATTTAAACTCCCTTTGATGCCCGACTCCTCCTCCCCATCTCACTTTCTTTCTGTCCTCTTCATATTTAACCTCTTTGCGGCATAGGTTGTGGTTCCTTCTTCTCCTTCAATCTATAGGTGATGTGTTTCCGTTTTGAAGCCACATTCATGATTAATGAGTCATCATTGCCTAGATTCTACAACAGAATTAGTAGGCACACCACTATGTGGGTGATTCATATTCTTCTTTTTCGTGATGTCTTGCTTCATTCCCCACGGAAGGCAGGAGAAACCTATTTGTCGATATGCTATCTTAGATCTGCAAGGCAATGTTACCTAAGCATTGATGTCATTTTGTTTGCTTTGGATGTGTCCCCTTATCTGTCTAGGTTGGATGTCTGTCTCCATTGAAGCTATAGCAAACTGCTAGAAGCTAGCCACTACCGATAGATGATGCTGTCGTGACTCCCTGTGTCATCTCAAGACATAACAAAGTACTGCCAAGTTGTGTTAGATAGATGATTATTGTAGCTATTAGTTACTGTAGTAATCACTTATTTAGCATGGGTTAAGCCCAATGTAGTGCAGCAAGTACATGTGAGAATGTTGTGTTGTCCCTAGTGCAAATGGCAAAGAAGTTTTATCCCATATTGCTCACTCCTAGAACTTTTGTGGTCCTCATATATAGGATCACATGGGGCACTAGTGTCCAAAAGAGTCCTAGGAGGGAGGTATGCTCACCTCCTTGGTGGGTGAGGTTACCGCATCACAACGCACGCACGCACGCACGCACGTGCGCGCCATGCCTCGCCTGGATCAGGCTCGGGCTTGTGGATTGTGGAGAATGTCTTCCGTCTTTAATCCTAATTGGAAAATGTTTCTCTTTTACAGATTATTCTGTATTGTGTATAAGAGCAACCGAGTGTTTGCGTCTTATTGGGAATAGGATTAGGGATGTGCATGGATATATATATGCCTCTGATCATTAGGGTTAAACACACAACAAATAGTCTTCTGCCGTCGTATGTTTGGAGAGCCCTAATCTAGAGCGAGTGACTTTCATTCCCTGAGCCGTTTCGTGGAGTTGTCCTCCTGTACGAAGCACGACTTCTTCTTCCCGTCACCGAGACGCAGCTGTCAGGCGGTGGTTCCTGTAGTTGCTGTGCTGCACTGGTAGCAGTGCAACGAGCGCGAGCGAGACGTGCAAGTTCCAGGTTCGTGCCAGATCGAGACTGGGAGAACGGTGCCTATCCGCGAGGATTGCCGGACACTGATTTCTTTAAGTATTACGTTCGTTTCTCAATGAACGATCTGGTTTGCGAATCTAACTCCTTTATTTTGGTTCTCCTGCATTGTTTGATCTTCGTTTCTTATTTTGGATCTGCCTGAAATTGTTAATTATATTGCACTTGTCGCTGTTGCATGAACGACGTTAATAAATATTAACAACAGTCTTAAAGAAATCAATTTCTATCGTTAATTAACAATGGTCGGTCAGGGTGGTTTGGGATGTAAAATTGATACCAGCAATATGCCTGAAAAATTTACCGGTACCAACTTTGCCCGTTGGCAGAGTCAAATGGAAATTTGGTTGAATATTGCGGGTTATGATTAGTACTTAGTTGAAACTGAACCTGTATCTGATGAAATAATTCCTGATAATGCAAATATAATTTCTAATTGGAAGAAGGGTGATAAAACGTGTCGCAGTTTGATTCAGTTTGGTTTAAATAACAAACTGTATGATTCTTACTCAAAGCCGCCAGTCACTACGTCCAAGGTTTTATGGGAATTGTTAATTAAGAATTTTAGCACTGAAAATCAAGGTGTTGAAAAATATTGCGTGTCTAAATTTCTTAAGTTTCAGATGGTTGAGGATAAGTCAGTTTCCGATCAAACACATGATCTGTAACTCCTAGTTCATGAACTCTCAGATGCCAAGATGGTGTTGCCTGAGAAGTTTGTTGTTATGTCTATCATAGAAAAATTCCCTAAGTCTTGGGAATCATTTGGTATGTCTCTGAAGCATCGCAAAGGGACACACACCATGGATGAACTAATGATGGATATTAATATACAAGAAGAACACTTAAAGGAGAAAGGGGTCTAGGTGCCTACTGATGCAAATCCAACTATTAATTTTACTTCTACGAAAAACACCAAAGATAAGAAATCTAAGAATACACATAAACCCAAGGCAAAGATCCAAAAGAAACTGAAGAACAAACCTTGTTGGACTTGTGGACAAGTTGGCCACTGGAACAAGGATTGTCCTACTAAGAAGGCAAAGAAAGCTACCGCATCTGCAACTGAGGAGGCTGTGGTCAACATGATGAATACATCCTTGAACCTCAATGATGGGTATGTGTCTATTAAACCTGAAATCCTTTCTATTTTTGAACCACTTTATTGGATAATTGACACTGGGGCTAATGTACACGTGTGTGCTGATAAATCCCTATTTGTGTCTTACCAGGCCTCTCGAGGTCAGTCTGTGACTTTGGGCGATTCCATCTCTACAGAAGTCAAAGGCGAAGGACGGGTGGACTTGAAGTTCCATTCGGGGAAGGTTTTGACTCTTAACAGGGTCAGACATGTTCCAACCATTCGACGCAATATCCTTAGTGGCGACATATTAGTTAGAGAAGGTTATAGAGTATACTGTAAATGTAATAAGGATATTATTACACGCCTTTGTGATTCTTTGTTTTTTTGGCAAGGGGTACTTATGTGATGTGGAGAACTTGTTTAAGATTCATGTTGAACCTGTTTCAAATTCCATTTTAAATTTGAATGATTATAGTTCTATTTGCATGAATCTTGTTTCATCTGATGTATGGCATTCACGTTTGGGACATATTTATGTTGCCTCAATGAAGCGTATGATGAATCTAAATTTGATCCCTAAATCTAAAATTAGTAACAATAAATGTGAAATCTGTGTACAAGCTAAATTGCCTAGGAAGCCTTTTCATTATGTGAATAGGAATTCAGAAATTTTGGATTTAGTTCATACAGATATCTGTGAATTTAATGGTGTTGCTACGAGGGATCAAAAGTGTTATTTTATAACTTTTATTGACGATGCGAGTAGATATTGTTATGTCTTTTTACTTAGAAGTAAAGATGAGGCATTGGATAAATTTCAAATTTATAAGAAAGAAGCTGAAACTCAAACCGGTAAAGTACTTAAGCGAATAAGGTCTGATAGGGGAGGAGAGTATACCTCGAACTTTTTTTTAGAATTTTGCCAATTACATGGTATACTTCATGAGGTCACTGCTCCTTATTCACCACAATCAAATGGGATAGCTGAACGTAAAAACTGAACCTTAATAGATATGGTAAATACCTTACTCCAAACATCTAGATTACCCAACTTTATGTGGGGGGAAGCTTTGAATACGGCTTGTCATATTCTGAATAGAGTTCCCCATAAACATTTAGAGAGTAGTCCGTTTGAGTTATGGAGAGGAAGGAAACTGAGTCTTAAATATCTTTGAGTGTGGGGGTGCCTTGTAAAGGTACTTGTCCCTGAACACAAAAGGAAGAAATTAGGACTGAAAACGGTTGATGCCATATTCTTGGGTTGTGTAGAGACAAGCTATGCTTACATATTTTTTATTGTAAAATCAGATATCTCTGGCATTGAGGTCAATACAATTGTGAAATTACGTGATGCAACATTCTTTGAGGATGTGTTTCCTATGAAAATTGGTGTGCCCAATGAAGTATCTCAAGAAGATTCATTTACCACAGGTTCCATTCCCGAGCACGTGGAAAGGATGACAAATGTGGGGGGAGACTCAGAACAAGCTATTTCTGAATCAGATGATTATGAATAAATAGTTGAACCAAGGAGAAGTAAATGGCCTAGGACATCCAAAGACTTTGGAAGTGAGTTTCTTACTTACAATGTTGAGGATGATCATGTTACTTTCAAACAAGCTATGGAATCTCCAGAAGCTAAGTTTTGGAAAGAAGCCGTTAATGATGAAATCCAATCAATTCTCTCGAATGGAACTTGGGAATTGGTGGATTTGCCTCCTGGTTGTTCTACAGTTGGTTGCAAATGGATTTTTAAGAAGAAACTTAATGTAGACGGGACATTCAATAAGTATAAGGCTAGGTTAGTTGCTAAGGGTTACACACAAAGGGAAGGAATAGATTATTTTGATACATATTCACCTGCTTCCCGTATGACCACAATCTGAGTGCTTATAGCATTGGCTTCCATTTATAATCTCTATATCCATCAGATGGATGTGAAGACCACGTTCTTACACGGTGATCTTCAAGAAGAGATATATATGGAACAACCTGAGGGATTTGTGGGTCATGGGAATGAGTCCAAAGTGTGTAAACTTGTTAAGTCATTATATGGCTTAAAATAAGCCCCTAAGTAATGACATGAGAAGTTTGATTCTGTGATATCATCATTTGTCTTTATTTCTAATGAATTTGATAAGTGTCTCTACTGTAAAATTGTTAATAATGGATTCATTTTGTTATGCTTATACGTCGATGATATCCTATTTTTTGGTTCCGATATGAAAGTAGTAAATGAGACAAAGTCATTCTTGTGCAACAAGTTTGAGATGAAAGATATGGGTGTCGCTGATGTGATTTTAGGGCTTAAAATCATAAGGTCTACTGATGGTATAACTCTCTCTCAGTCTCACTATGTTGAGAAGATACTGGAGAGGTTTGAGTACACATCACGTAAACCTGTTAAGACTCCATATGATTCATCCAAACCCTTGTTCAAGAATGAGACTGGGGTTCCAGTGTCTCAATTACGATACTCTCATATTATCGAAAGTTTGATGTATCTTATGAACTGTACACGTCCAGACATTGTGTTTGCCGTGAACAAGTTAAGTAGATACACCAGTTGTCCCGACAAGACCCATTAGGAAGCTCTTGACAAAGTTCTGAGGTATATCAAGGGAACACGTTCCCTTGGGCGGCATTATGGTAAACATCCTTCTGTAGTCGAAGGATATAGTGATGCAAGCTGGATTGCCGTGAATTCTGGGAGTAATGGTGTCTCAGGATATGTATTCCTGTTGGGAGGAGGAGCTGTTTCCTGGAGGTCTAAGAAACAGACCATATTGTCTCGGTCCACTTTTGAAGCAGAATTGTGTGCTTTAGATGAAACTGGATTGGAAGCTGAATGGCTACATGGACTTATGTCTAGTTTACCTATGGTAATGAAGTCGCTTCCTGTAATTTCAGTTCACTGTGACAACACTACAACTATTGCTAAGATAAAGAGTTCCAAGTACAATCAAAAATAGCGTAGACACGTCCAAGTCAGATTGAAATCTGTAAGGGAGTTAGTGTCTAATGGGGTCGTGGCTGTGGACTACGTCGGTACCAAAGATAATATAGTTGATCCTTTCACTAAAGGTCTTACCTTGGCTTTAGTGGAAAAATCCAGGTTGGGGATGGGACTGAAACTCCTATAGATTTGTAGGCAGTAGCAACCCAACCCAAAAGAGTGGAGATCCCACAAATTGGGTTCAATGTGGTAATAACAAGCTGTCGGGTAAATCGGATGACACTATGTATTCTTGTTTGATGCTTCTTGCATCTGTGTGTCTATCCCCTAGGAAACCTATTAATGTCATGACTGCAAGTTAGTAAGAGAGTAGTCTCTTAATGGTGTCAAGTCTTAGGACAGGATGTTAGCAGTACATCCTTGGAGACTCCAGCTAAGTGATTGATGTTGTGGATGCCGCAACAGGAGAATTGGGTTGTTCTCTGTTATCAATCATGATATAAAATTTTGTATGCATGGCCTTAATGCATTGTTTTCTTTACTACCATGTCTTTATTGTGTTGTTACCAACATATACTCTTGTACCCAAGGTTCAGGTTCAAGACTTTTGTTCACCTAGTTCCTACGGGGGTCACAATTGGATAACTCAGGTAGATTCAAACCGAAAGGTATCTGCTAAAAGCACAGTATGGAGGACTGAATGGTAGAGCACACTACACATTGGACTTTGTGGGGGATTGTTAAATAAATTATTACTGTAGCTATTAGTTACTGTAGCAGCTCGTTACTGTAGCGATGTTACTGTAGTAATCACTTATTTAGCATGAGTTAAGCCCAATGTAGTGCAACAAGTACATGTGAGAATGTTGTGTTGTCCCTAGTGCAAATGGCAAAGAAGTTTTATCCCATATTGCTCACTCCTAGAACTTTTGTGGTCCTCATATGTAGGATCACATGGGGCACTAGTGTCCAAAGAAGTCCTAGGAGGGAGGTATGCTCACCTCCTTGGTGGGTGGGGTTACCACATCACAACGCGCGCGCGCCACGCCACACCTCGCCTTGCCTCGCCTCGCCTGGCCTGGCCTGACTGGGCCGGGCTCGGGTTTGGGCTTGTGGCTTGTGGATTGTGGATTGTGGAGAATGTCTTCCGTCTTCCGTCTTCTTTTTACACTAGGATACGAGTAAGTAATTAATTACTCGTGTAATTAATTGTTTCTTTGCTATTTCGGATTTCTTAATCCTAATTAGAAAATGTTTCTCTTTAGCGGATTATTCTATATTGTGTACAAGAGCAACCGAGTGTTTGCGTCTTACTGGGAATAGGATTAGGGACGTGCATGGCTATATATACGCCTCCGGTCATTAGGGTTAAACACACAACAAATAGTCTTCTGCCGCCGTGTGTTTGGAGAGTCCTAATCCAGAGCGAGTGTCTTTCGTTCCCTGAGCCGTTTCGTAGAGTTGTCCTCCTGTGCGAAGCGCGGCTTCTTCTTCCCGCCACCGAGACGCAGTTGTCAGGTGGTGGTTTCTGCGGTTGCTGTGCTGCACTGGTAGCAGTGCAACGAGCGCGAGCGAGACGTGCAAGTTCCAAGTTCGTGCCGGATCGAGACTGGGAGAACGGTGCCTATCCGTGAGGATTGTCGGGCACTGATTTCTTTAAGTATTACGTTCTCAACGAACGATCTGGTTTGCGAATCTAACTCCTTTATTTTGGTTCTTCTGTATTGTTTGATCTTCGTTTCTTATTTTAGATCTGCCTGAAACTGTTAATTATATTGCACCTGTCGTTGTTGCATGAACGACGTTAATAAATATTAACAAGTTGTGCATCAGGTTTGTAGCAGCATCAACTACTCAGATGCGCAACAAAGAGATGGGTAATCTAAATAACTAATAAACAATGTTGTATACTACTTTGATTGGTTTGCATGAATCAGTTATCATCTAGATCGTCTTTTACACATATGCATCAATAGTGCATAGTGCAGTACCACAAGTAATGGTTGCTGCTCGCTTGCTACTTGGTGCGCAAGTATAAATAGGCAAAAGCAATTGCTACCAGCAGTTGCTTCTCCTCACAGTCACATCAATGGTGGTGGGAAGTGGCATGGAGAAGTTGTATGATGAGCAACGAGAAGTAAGGGGACAGCCTAGGTGTGACCGTTTTTGTAGTTGCCATGTTTCCGTCAGCACGGTCAATGACGCCGAAGATACAAGTGAATAGTGGATTGAGTTAAATGTGAAGATCCTGTAGGTCTGCTTCTAGCGGCTCCTGGGAGTTCTAGGAAGAAACCTGGACCACTTTACAGTGATACTCAATTCATAGGGTAAGCTGTAATTGCAGTCATCTCTGGTTCATGTATGCAAGAGTCTAGATGTGTCGCAGTCATCAAATGTCCCCTTTTACCCATAAACTTTGTGTAACATCATTCATGCAACTGAAATATGACCGTTTTATTCGTCACATATTACCATTTGTATTTCTAGCAATAGTTTTACCTTTTTCTGTTTCTTTTTTGAGTGAACTTATATAATATCAAATCTGGACAAATAGAAACGTGTTGAAATATGAACGCACAGTTACTACTTATTGCATTGGTACGGAAGCCACTGCAATTTCAAAACAGAAAATGTAGCCTTACTGATAAATACATTATCTAGGATATTTGTTCAAAAAGAGTGCAAATGAATGAGGGTTCTCGGATGCCACTACAACATGTTTTGAAAATAAGCATATCATTGTTCAAAAGCATAACCATAGCCATAGGAGACGACTATGGTTGGAAAGTCCTTTTTTTTTATTGCTGAGAAGAGGCCTAATTAGGGAGTCACTTACTAAGAGTCTAAGATGCCACATCGTTCTCATTTATCTCACACTATACAAGATTTAAGGGTCCAAAAGATACAAATCAATCTTACACATCTTAGAATATAATTATTCTTGTCTCCCTTCTCCTGATTAAGTACATCATTGATGTTTGGCCATTATTATTTACATTATTATATATTATTATTTTATTCTATTTATACTGCAAAGATATCTGCATTTTATTATAACAATATAGGCACACATACAAAGCATATGATGTCAAGTGCTTTTCTAACCATCAATCATACAACTATAATTTGTCTGTCATTCTACTTTTTGATAAGAAGCATTTTTTCTGTGTGACATTGCTACTTTTCTAATCATCCTTTTCATTATTATACTACAAAAGAAGAATAGATATATGTTCATATAATTCATAAAATAGATTGGAGGTCAACTTTGAAATGATTTATTTTCTTCAGAAAAATCTATGTATACATTCCTATATTAACCCAAACATATACTATACTAACCGATATTATAAGTGCAATACCCATGCTAATAAACTCATTTACATCACACTTAAAGATAATTTCAATGTAGTTTCATAAATTTCATAACTCAAGCAAACTGATCACCACAAACCCTAAGGCAAAGGCCCAAGAAAAGCATAATCAAAGGAAGTTAAACCATGTATAATATAATTGAAACTGAGACTAACTTTTCCCCCACCTCTAGGTGCACAAACACCAAACATGAAGGCTAGATCAAGGGTCAACCATGAATAAGGAAACTCCATGAAACAACCTCTATCAAAATAGTAATAAGAAATATTAGGGTTTTGGATTACCTTCAAACCAAGCAAGGTATCTCTGCCAAACAAACTCTAGAGATTACTACTAAGTACGAGCATGATGAGGGAGCAATCTAAAGTGATAAGATAGTAATAAAATGCATAAAGAAAGTGCAATAATAGAGTAGGTTTAGTGTTATATAACCTTCCTTTAGAAGATCACCATCAAAGCTCCAAGCACACGATCCAAGGGTTGGAAAAGATCCACCCAAAAGTTCCACACTCAGCCACAAGAGCACCTCAAGAAGAAGAAGACACCAAGGTCAAAGATAACCCAAGGAAAGAAGCAAAGAAGTTCTTGGCTGAACCAAAAGAGAAAGGGGAAAAGAGAGGAGGAATCCTCTTCACACTTGGTCTATGAACCTTGTGATGAGGTGTTTCTTTCCCACATTATCCATCATGGAAGAACCATGGTCTAGGGCTGAGAAAAGAGAGGAAGATGAAGGTAGGAGATCAAAGAAACATCATCTTAGAAGACAAACACTTACAAGGTTGGAAGATGAGGTCAGATCACCACCACCACCACATGCAAGAGGAGACTGGTCACCAAAGCTTCCAAGGACGAACCTACTTGCTCCACCAAGCACCAAGAACAAGAAAGGAAGAAGGAAAAAGATAGAGGGCCAAAAGGGTGCAAAAAAGGAGAGATAAGGGGTTATATAGATGAGGAATGAGAGAGGTGTGAGGTGTCAAGATGCTAAGAAACCTAAGGGACACTTTCCCTCACAAAAGACCAACATGCAACCACTTAAGAATGTCATGAAAGACATGGTGATACACTCTAGGTAGTGACTCGAACATCATGCATCTCCCCATGGTTTTGGTCGCATCCATCCTAGGATGCACCATCCATGGTCGTGACACCATCAACCAACATCACTATTAGGTCGATACATGACAGCTCCACAAACCGTAGGTCATCCATCTCAACCAAAGACTACCCTAGACCTCCTAGGTCATGAACCAAACATCTGGAGGAAGTGGCTCGACTGTGACACCCTCAAAAACCATCCTTGGTCATGACCCAAGGTCGAGACAACACAACCAACTCACACATGGTTAAGGTACTCAACACTCACATCAACGGTAATCACCACCTAGGGTGATAATTGTAAGGCCCTTGAACTTACTTAATGAGTTGAATGAGATTAATTACCATAATTGAATGCTTAGAACCCTAATATAAAATTTTGATATGTTTTGAAATCATAATACAAGCTTAAGTTTCAAATTTGGTCCAATTTGGACACTATTTGAGCAAGTTATGCAATTTTCTGTACATTTTGGACTTTTCTGCAATTTACCAAATTGATGGGTTTTCTTTGCAATTTTTCACATAAATTATGTTCCTTAGTTGTTATATTATCATTCTTGAGATTTTTGATCCATGGGGCTCCTAGTTGAGCCATGGTTTGAAGGTGTTTTTATCAAGGGTATTTTAGGGTTTTTCCCTTCATGGATGAGCTACCTTTAGTAGCTATCAACTAAGGAATTATGTGATTGGCTGGGAATTTCGCCAAAGGAAAGCCAAGCAGGTCTTGAGGGACGGTGGGAGAGATGCTTGTGTGTGTGTTTATGTATTTTTAATAATTTAAAGCCATGGACACTTGGATATATACTAGAATTGCAACTTTTTCTTTTTCTTAATATTAAAGTGTCATATACTTATCCAAAAGCCCCCAAACGAGCCATTTTCTCTCCATTATCTCTCTCCTTCTCCCAGCTTCGTACTCCCTCTGTTCAGCTGCGATTTTTTCTGCCCAAGGAAGAAGAAAGTGGGGATTCTCTTGGAAAAAAATTCTAGGGTTGAAATTGATTCTCTTTTTGGGTCTATAAAGCTTCCCCCTAGTGATATTGACCTAAAAGTGTAAGTTTTTCCTTATTTCCTCCATTTAATTCTTTTTTCCTCTTCCTCCTACATCTCTCCAGGTCGGAACCATGGTTTTCCATGGTGAAAGTTCCTCTAGAACTCAAAACTCCTTCCTTCTTGTTTCTTTTCTAGGGTTTTGCTTGTTTGTGGAGAGAATTGCATAGTTGGCCAAGTTTAGATCTGAATCCAAGGTTTCGTTGCCCTATTTGCTCGATATTTTTTCTGTTGGATATCTGACCTACTCTATAGAGGTGAGTTATATAACATTCTTCACTTATATTGCTTACTAGAAGCTTGTTGGTTCATGATTATGCTTGAATGTGATGATCTAAGCATAGAGAAATTATGCTTGTTTAGAACTACGAATTTTATTGTGTTCCCTGTTTTGTTCCAGTTCTATATGAACCTGTAAACATGTGTACAGCCTGTATAAGGTGTAACATGATCTGGTACAGGTTGATAGCAACAACCTATGGTGGTATGTACAAAACAAATGATGGTTCAAATTAGGGTTTTCAAGCTATTTCCTTCCCTATCACATAACTGATTGTCATACCATTCAACAACCAATAATGTTGCTATTTTGGCAACTGATGTTCGTGATCCAGGGTGTCCAATTTATGGTGACAACCTATGGTCACCACCTTAGGTCAGGTTTTGACTCAATTAGACATTTAATTATCATCCACTAAGTATTCTAATGATGTTATCAATCGATGATGATATTGGCTTATTATTTGATGATGTTAACTGAATGTATTATTGATCTAGAAACCAATGGTGACCTAATGATCACAATTAATGGTGGATCAGGTCATCACCATATATGATGAATTAGGAATGTAATTGTAGATTCGATTGATAACCTTGAACCAATGGTTCCTTGGTTCAATTGATCTAATGGTTAGACCTATACTTCAATTGATAACCTTGAACAATGAACCTGATCCAATGAATAATATTGGATGCTTTAACATCCAATGGATTAGAATAAATCACATGTTATTATATGTGGGTCATAGTGAAGATAATTCAATGGTTCAATACCATTAATTGGTAGTCTTACCTTTGCTATTATATAGTTATATTTGATAAATCAATGTAATGAGTGGATGTGTAACTCCCATGTGATCTAGACTATTATCCTAACCTTGATGTAATTATATGATGTTGATTGGTTATAATCAGACCTCTTGAAGGATTAATGTGATAATGAATTACACTCTTCTTATGTTGAAACCACAATGTAGTATTATTTGAATATCATAGTGCCTTGCCATGTTAAAATCTATGGACATACATGTGCTAATGATCTTTTGAGCCTTGTTTAAGGCGTGGAATGATGATAACCTTACTATGAATAATGTGATGGTCTTAACAACCTTTGGGCATGCTTGAAGCCATGATTGAGGTGAAATCCTCTTCATGTTCCAATAAGGGTTAAAACCTGAGAACTTGTGATAAGATATTGGTATCTTGTAAAAGTATGATGATAAGTGTGGTCTATTAATTTTCAATGGATGATAGCATGTGGTAATATGATTAAGATTTATATCTCAAATATTTTATATCTCTTGAAGTTGTTATACATATACTCTTGTTAGAAAAGAATTAGGGTTTGAATGTCCATTTGTATGATTTAGCTTTAATTTACTCAATTGGCATAACTAATCAAGTGGAACTCTAATTATGCAGTGCCCTGTGCCATAGATCCATCTGAGTGTCAGAACTTGCTAGATGGTGAAATGAGTATTCCTAAGGGAAACTCGGAGCGCATACTGATGAGTATGCGGGGTGCTTGTCATCCTGAATTCAAGTGTTTAGGGAGGATGACTGCGGTCATACCTAGCCCTCGGTTTGAGAACAATTGCGGTCGTGTCTCGGTGATTATATATGTGATGAGATTGGAGGACAACTATGGTTGTACCTCAGATGGTAGGGTATGCGTACCCACCTCCTTTCACTAGTGTCGTGACCTATACTAAGGATGAACTAGGCTGTTAGCAGCTTGACCTTATGTGTCATTGTGGCAGACCCGTACTGACCGGGGGCGGAGAAGATCTTAGGAGTCCGGCTCTTCCTAGATCTTGTATGGCACTGATTTCGACTTAGTAGTGGTCAATTGGAACTTGAGTGACATTTCTCAAATCCATCAGGGCAATGTAACAAAAGAAGTGATATAAGTCGTGTAGTATACTGACTAGGGTTAAATACGTTTCACATTGCTTGATTAATCTTTAACTAGTCCTTATACTATTCAGTGTTTACAAGATGATATCATATGAAATTTGAGTAATTATACTTCTTGTCGAGTTAATTTGTTTAATGGCTTAGTATGCTTAACCTATTCAATCTGCTTAAATTGCTTATTCATTTCTATATCTGCTCAGTTCATTTACTATCAATTAATATGTTATAATCAATATATGTTGGAGAGAGTTATATCTCTCGCTAGGACTGGGTCTCACCCGTGGTTCACCACAAATTTTTTTAGGTGGTCGCGGGCAATGAGGTCAAGGTCGTGATGTGGAAGAGAACCAACCTGGTGATCAATAGATTCAGAAGGTTGGTTAGTTATAGATGTTAGTCATAGATGTTAGTAATAGAGTCCTAGTGTCGTCCCTGTACTCTCAGGTCCTGGTATGGGATGTGTTTTCTAGATGATATATTTGTATCGACACGAGATTTTGGTATTATGCCAATGTTTGTAAATATATGGCACTGACATGTGAAATATCTTTTGTATGTAGGATGTGACTGAGGTCTTTGGACCCATATGCAAATGCTTGTTAAATTATATGAGAATAGAATGATGGACCTTTTATAAATGTTCTAGAGTTTATTTACATTGTTGGAATCAGTTTTAATTGTTTCACATTTTTGACTATGTGATTAATTAGTAGTTGATCGTGTTTTGTGTTTTGAGTAATCTCATTTAGCATGATGAGGTGTCACAATAATCCTCAACTAAGGCTCTATCAAGGCACCCTCCTCTTTCTCTCTCCTCTACATGATGTCAAGAAAGAGAGGGAACAATCTAGAGGTGGTAAATTGCACATCAACCCCCTATATTGGGTAAATAACAATTTGCACCAAAACTAGCACAAAAAGCACAAACATCATCTCAACAAGCTCAAACTTGAAACTTCAACCCTCCAGAAGCCCTAATCACATATAAAAAGATTAGAGAAAGTTTCTAAGCACAAGATTAAGCCAAAACAAGTAGGGTTACCCCAAAACCTTGGTTAGGGTCCTTACATAAGGAATGTGCACCCAACAACTATTAGCACTATGTTACACGGGCGCTGAGAACGTGAAATAATGGTCATGTGGCTCATGAAACATTATTGAAAATCTCCTTTGCATGTATGCAGCCGTTGCAATTAGCACCCTCTGTAATAAAGCAACTACAACCCAACTACTTGCAATTATTACTCTTCTTACAAACAAAATAATATATTTAAAAATCTATTTTTTTAACTTCCTACACCTTTTGGTAGGATATAATGCATGATCTAACTACTTACATATTTATACATATTTCATGGCTAAGTTTAGAATCAATGCTTGTATATGTTTAATGTAGTGCCAAAAAGTATTACAAATATACTAGACATAAACTAGCACATTATGTACAACCAGATGTTCATTTGACTAAAAAATAAAATATAAAGTTGGTTGTTTATTATGAATATGTAAGATTTTTATTCATTGTACATATGTGGAAATTGTTATATCATTTTATACAAGTACAAAAATTCACAAAACAACAAAAATATTACTTAATTATGTCCAAGACAATACTAAAATTCGTCAACAAACAGATTGGTGGACGACCTCCTAGTAAACCTTTCAACTTCTTTACCATATACTGCTTGGTGTATGACCCTAGGAGCTCAAGGAAGGAGAGGAAGGTCAAGCAACTTGTCCAAGTTAAAGCCATGGTTATCTCCTACCTTGGATGGACTATGCTTCTTGAACCATGATTTTTTCTTTCTTTCCTTCTTCACCAAGTTCCTTACTATGGTGTCTTTCTTTCAAATAGAGGTGTTATGATCAAGACTTGGACTCTTGATAAGTCATCTTCAACCTTGTAAACGTGGATCTTGGAAGCTTGAAGCTTTAGTGGTGACCTTGAGGTGGGTTATATAACTTGAACTCAATTTTATTATTATTCACCTAATATCATGCAATACTTGGTGATCCTTTTTCTATTTCAACTTTCCTTGATTAAATGATGGTTCTGTGAGTTCTATTAGATATATGAGACTGTTGCCCATGAACTAGAGTGGTAATGGATGAAAAGTTGGAGATTAAAGATGATGAAACTGATATGCATAAATCAATTTTTATTTGTGAAAAATCCTAACCCGATACAAGGTTAGAGATATGGAAATCGATACACATGAACTCCTATCCTTTTGGATTATAACATGAGTAGAACTACTATCCTCTTAGTTTTTTAACCTGTCATCTAAGATTGAGAATAAGGTAGGTCGATATCTAGACGGTATCCAAGCTGAAAAATACATACTTGCACCATAACATGGATGGCTGATAAGACTTGTGACGCTTTGAAGCAATATGATGTTGTAGGCTGATATATTAGATGCTCTAAAAGTGATATGCCTCAAAGGAAATAACTTGTCATAACCAAGAAGATGTCTAGTTAAGATGGGATATCAAAATATGATGTCTTAGTTGAGTGTGGAGGCTGACATGGCCAAGCCTAACTTCAATCTGATACACTCAAAATCTGGCACCCTCTAGCCTGATACATCATGTGAAGATGGGGGGGAAATATACTCTTTGAATCCTTGACCGATACACCTAGTAATGGTAAGGTAGTAGGTGAGAGAACTAAAGTATTGAACAAGGGTTCATATATTACAACTCAATCCCTAGAGGCCAATATCCCAAAATGTGTTTTGTTGCCGATACACTAGCTAATGGTGTAGCTGATATTTTAGTTGGTTGAGTGGTTGATACCCTAAGTAGATGGTGTGGCCGATATACATAATAGTTTGATATGGCCGATACATAATGAGATACGGTGGCCGATACCCTAAAGAATACTATATCTGATATACCTTCTCAAGCATCTCTAAATTGATACCAATTGAAATGATTTGGACAATACAAGTAATGGTACTTTGGCCGAGCACATGTGTCTAGGCCGACACAAGGTGTAACATATAGACCGATACACCTAGGCCGACACACCTTGATGAGTGTAGACCGATACACCTTGTATATAATAAATGGATACACTATAAAGTAATGAGATGGATATACTTTGAAAAGTTTAGTCTAGTATACCCTAAAGAGGGTCAAGTCAATACAACAAGTTAAAGCTAAATCAAATATCCAAGTTAGGATGGAAGAGAAACTTGTACTACTCATATGAGAAAGGTAATACCTTACGTTGATAATCAATTAATGATAATTGATGAGTATAATCAAGTATGATTGAATATTTATGGAAGTGAAATATTCTCCTAGATGTTAGGAGTTATGAATTAGGGATTCGATTATTGTGTAAAACCCTAAAGACCCTAATTAGTTACAGTAGAAGTCCTAACCCTAATTATGAAAGGGTTATAACTTGATTGATAGATTATTTGTGATATAATTGAATGTAAATATAATAATATAAGCTCCTAAGAATGAGGAGCTATGATATAGGGGTGATGATTGAATATAACTGAGGAAATTCTAATCAAGTTGAAAATAGAAACCCTATTCCTAATCACAAAAGGGAACATAACTTGAAATGGCATGATAATAATATTTAGTGGTTACCATGAATGCCTTATGAATATAGCCAAATGAGGGCTATAGTGGTTATAATCTATTATAGATTTAGTATGCCTGATGAAACCTATGGAATAATAGTTTCACAGAAAGAATGTATATAGGTCTGATGACCTAGCAAAAACATAAATTCCTAGAAGGTGATGTGGTATTCAATGGTGAGTTTAAGGGATTTATATCCCTTGATGAAAATGATAGGGTAACACAGAGGTGTTCTAACTGGTTAAATAATCTTAGAAAAATTGATGTACCTTCATTTTATTATATTGATAAATTGAGTAAGGGGATTATTCTATTACAACATGGTGCTGACATTTAAATTGACAACTCTATTATGATGGGACCCTAACCATGCATATATTTTGAGATAATAAACATAGACACCTATGGGCTATGATGATGTGACAATATATAGATTGAATGGGCCTTGTGAACCATATAAAATTCTTGAAAACATGTATGATGTTTATATGGGTATTATGATCTAGACTTGGTTGTTGCCTAATGAGAGGTGACATTGTTCAATAGTGAACTATGAAAATTAAACCTTGTAGTATGTGATAATCAAGTACATGGGTCTGATGACATAGAGATGATTGTTTCCTGGTAAGAGGTGACACTATCCAAAGATGAATTGAGGGTTTGATATGCAAAATGTGTGATCATGATGAAAATATTTAAGGGATGAGAATCCCAGTAATATGTTCAAGGGACTGAGATTTCAGGATAAATGTAACAATATATGTTCCAATTGATACAAGATTTCTTGAAAAGATATGTTACACCTTTGTATGTTGCCTTTATTTACAATTCATGCTTGTAACTTGATTGATGCTAAAAGATGTTGTAATGCACTTAATCTATCAAGTAAACTAAAAATGTAGTTGACCTAGCCATAGATCCATTTAGTGTCAAGATTTGTTGAATGTTGAGATTAGTTTAACTAAGAGCATATATTGTTGAATATGCGGGGTACAAATTGTATCCTGAATCCATAGGATTGGCTACGAGCCATTTCCTAAAAGAGTACGGTCGAGGTCGTATCTCCAATACAAGATAAGAGTATGGTTATGGCCATGACTTAGTATATATAAGCATGATTGACTGAAGGTCATACCCTGAATAGAGAACATTCTACATGTTGTATCTCTACTGTGAAGATCCTCTATATGTTAGACATGATAAAATATAGATTGACTCAAATGTCACTGCCACTCTCATACAGACTGGGGAAGATTAGGTCCCAGATTCTGGCTCTTCAATAGACCTATATGGCACTAATGCTAGCTTTGTAGTGGTCACTTGTAGATGAAAGGTATACTCCTATCTCCGTAGGGCATAAGATGGATTGTTAAAGATGAAATCAGCAATGTAGCATATTTGTTGAACGATTAAATACGGAAACATTGGTTGAAGCCTTGCTTTGTTTTTATTCTTTTTAGTTTGTAATAGTTATACATGTTCTTCATATTCCTTTTGAAAAGTGATTAAATGATCTATTGCTCAGTTAGAAATAAATGAACTAATGAGATGTTGAGATTGCTCTATCCTGTACATGATCAATAGTTAAACATGTTTAATTCAATAAATGTTTCTTCTGCTCTCTTTTATAAAAGGTTAACTTTGATAATAATAATGTTGGTGGAGAACTATATCTCTCGCTTGGACTTGTTGTCTCACCCCGTGAGTTCCACAACTTTTTAGGTGGACGTGCGCAAGAAGATAGTGATCATATAGCTGAGAGCGAGCAATAATAGTAGGAACATTAGTAACAACTCAGGTTGAGTGTGATGTTATGTGTCTAATAGAATAGAGTCCTATGTGTCATCCCTGTACTCTCAGGTCCATGGAAGATAGTTTTTCTTATCTAGTTTTATGATGGATCTGAGATTTTAGCTAGAAATGCCTTGATGTATGCGTTGCTTTTGTGTACATTTTTGGTAAAGCAATTGTTGTCTCGTATCCTTGCTATATGAAGGAATGATGTATGTATGAGCTGACAATGATGCATATGTAAATATGGCCTTGGGCCTTTTATGAAATGTTACTGGCAGTGAATCTTTGTGGGGAAAATGGTTTTAATTTTTAGTGATTTTTGGTAATTCATAGTTAATGGTTGTTTCTGCGAGGTTTCGTGGATGATTGTTATCATTGGATAGCAGATGTCACAAGTTTGGTATCAGAGCTATAGGTTCACAGAGTCTACATGGACATAGCATTAAGGTTGTTGAGTATGATCTAAGTGTCGTCCAGTATGTCTAATAGTGGCTTATGCTTATGCAGAAGAAAGTATAAAGCCTAAGGATGTCTGGAGAACATGAGGAACATGTTGTTGAAAGCGATACCATTGCACCAGGAGAAAGTGCAAGGGATTAGGCAAGAGGAGAATGAGTGCTTGAGAATCCCCAGTTGGATCAGTCTATGTTAGAAAATCCTACATTTCATGCTCTTATAGGGTAGGTTATGATGACAGTTTTGTATATAGTTGATAGGACACTAGCAATGCCACCTAGATCAGCCATCCCTAATATAGAATTTTTGAGTTTTGGTAAGCCCTATAAATAGCCATGTCATGTTAAAACAATGAAGAATGTGGGAAAAACTAAAGTAGGGTGAGAAAACACAACCTACTACCAGTGTAGATAGGTAGGACACCTGAGGAAGCAATGCACAAGAAGGGACAATGAACTGAGTATCAAGAAAAAGTCTGAACAATCTCAGGGACAATTGACTAGTAGCTCTAAAAAGCTCAAGTTTTCTGTGCCACCAATATGACAAACACCTAGTGCATCAGGGCAGTGGTCGTCAAGTAAGGGCAAATGTCCTAACTTTCCACCTGTAAATGCTTCTGACTTAGCCTCTACATCAATAACAAGACCATCTGGACAATGGTATGAGGACATGACATGTTTTAGATGTGGTCAGATTGGGCATACTAGACCCTTTTGTCCAAGGAGAAAGGTTGAGATGGCTCAACAGTCTAGGCCAACTCAGCATGACTTATAGAAGTTATAGTCCAATAGTGCCAAAAGGCAATGACAACAAAGGGAAATGATTAGACTTTGTGTTGTGAGTCAACCAGAGATGGTAGATGACCTACAAGGGGTAACAGGTCAGATAGAACTTATTCATTCTGAATTTTTTTCTCCTTACTTTACCTATTAATCATAAAAGGAATAGTTGTCTGAATTTCTTTTGGAGACATGAGAAAAGTTGAAGAGGTTTAGAATTTATATTCTATCTGGTATTCTCTAAATGGTTTGATAATTTCTTCTGGTCATATAAAGAGTAAGGGATATGAAAGAGATATCTGGAAAGAACCAGAGATAAGTTTTACAACTCAAAAGAGATGTTTAAGGTAAGAGATATGGTATAAAATGAAGTGTATGCTACCTAATCTTAGTATTTCATACCCTGTCCAGGTATTCGATTACTGAAGACAAGGTAAGTATGGAACTCTTAGATTACTAACTTTCTAACTAGTGTGATCAAGTAGTCATTTTGATGTTATCTAAATAGCAATATGAAATCAAAATTGTGGCATAGAGATTCTCCTCACATTCTAAAGTGGAACCTAAGTTAATCTCAGACCAACCTATGAATATAAGAAAATATAAAATGTATTCATCATGAGATATAAAAAGGAAACAAAGAAAATAATATCTGCTCGATAAAGAATATGAAGAGAATAACGAATCCTTATGGTAAGACAAGGAAGTGTTCAAGGGAGTAATGACATGTAATCATCCTTATAGTTCCTATGCCAATAGCAAGGAAACCAAGATGAAACCGAATTGATTAGCACATGAGTAGTAATAACTCATATAATAACCAAGGTAGATTGGTAATCTCCTTCTTCCTATTAAGAATTCTTGGATGATACTGTGGTAATAAGGAAAATCATGTTTCCTTTATACTTCTTTTCTAGGGATATAAGGTTTGAGTAAGTTTAATATCACTTGATACTTATGTTTTTGAAGTAACCCTGAGAGGGATACTTGAAAAGTATCATCTAGGACTTGGAATTTAGTTCCAAGATGATGATATCTGAGAATAGTGATGTTTTATGAACCATAAAAGATACTGGAAAAGTTCTTCTGATATGTTTGGGTCTGACAGTTACAGTAGAAGATGGATGAGATAAGATATGATGTATCCTTGGCATGTGTGACAGATACCAAGGTGAGGAATCCTAGTATCTAAGAAATGCCAGTAGTGTGTGAACCTGATAATATGTCTTTTGATAAGATGATTAAGTGTTTGACTACCTAAGAAGGATTGACTTTGAGATCAATCTGTCTATAGGTACTCTAAGGTTAACTATAGTATGAGTATCACTTGTTAGGGGTTTATGCACCGCATAAAATGACGATGGCAAGCTTGCATCAATTGAAGAAATAGTTGCAAGATCTACTGGTGTAAATTTCATTAGGTTGAGTGAAAACCCTTGGAGTACACCTATTAGGTTTGCAAGTAAGAAGGATTCCAAAGGAATGTACACTGATGAGTAGAATTTCTAATCTCTGTCTAGAATAACTAAAAAGAAAAGTACAACTAGTAATGTACATAATAGCAAGCTTGTTGGTATGAGTCATACCTATTCTTTGTGTTGAATCAGTAGATCAGAGTAGCACAACAGAATCTTTGTAGGTCTTGTAATCTCAAATAAGTAACATATACATCTCTAGTCTTTCTTTGGAAGAAAACATGATGAGGTTTGAAAGGGATATGGTAAACCTTCAAGTTTGAGAATCTTAACATATGATATGATAAGTTAACAAGGTGATACATAAGTAGGAGTTGACCCATGAGATAAATAAGGATAAGTATGAATAGTACTTTTATAGCTAAGAAAATATCACTTAGAATAGGGTTGATATTACAGCCAGTAATGGAGAAAATAAGTTGAGCTTGTGCTTGTACAACAAATAGTGTGTTGACCTTGAATGAAGAAACAAATATTCTAGTCAAGTCTTATGACTTTTTCCTGACCGCAAGGAACTTTGTGAAAGTTGAAGGTGCAATGTATAAGTAATATATATCTTCTTTCACCTAGGATTTCGTGGGCAAAATCCTTGTTAGGGGTTTATAACTTGTAATGACCTTGACCTGGGTTTTGGGATAAACCTGGATGTTTTGCCTAAGTAAGATGATAATATCCTTTTCTTAATCTTTTGAATAGTAATTAATACTAAAGGATAACTCAAGTTTCAAGTTTGGTCATGTTTGAATGTTGTTTGACCAATGTTTGCTTGTTTTGGACCAAAGTGCCATTTACCCAAGATAAGGGGTTATCTTACAATATGTCACATGATGGGTGTTCCCTTAGTACTTTAGCATCATAATAGAGAGAGTGCATGATGCGAAGGGGTGTCTTGTGGAAAGCCTAAATTCCAAGTTGAGTGTGTATGGTAGATGATTGTGCTCTATATGCTAGTTTTGGTGTAACTTGAAACTTACCCAATATATGGGGTTGATGTGAAATTTATCAGCTCTAGAGTGTTCCTACTCACTCTTAGTATCATATAGAGGAGAGAGATAGAAGGGGGCACATTGTTTGAGTCTTGGTTAATGATAACACTCTTGGTGATGTTAGAACCATAGAATGTTGAGTACCTTGAACCATAGACGAGGTTGTATCGAGTTGTGAAGGGCATATGGGGGTGCCTATTAGTTTATAAACCATAGAAGATGTCCCCTATAGGTTTGGAAACTTTTGTAAGAATTCATGATGAGCTAAGAACCTCAAATAGGTGAAGTCTATTGGTTTGAGACTTCCTTGCAAAAGTGGTATCGGTTTGTACACAAAGTGATGACAAGTTGTGATTTCTTGTCAAGGAAGCTACCCAATGGCCGATACCTTACCTTGGATTATTCACAAGAGTTTTTCATGTCAATATAAATGAGGTTTCATGGTATCGCCATGCATGTACATGTGTCACCCATGTACATATGGTGATGACACCTTGCATATACCCTCTTTCATGAGCCTCAACTATATATACCTCTCTTTTCACCTCCTAGTAAACCTTTTGACTCCATTACCATATCTTGCTTGGTGGACGACCCTAGAAGCTCAAGGAGGAAGAGGAAGGTTGAGAAACTTTCCCAAGTTAAAGCCATGGTTATCTCCTACCTTGGATGGGATATGCTTCTTGAATCATGATTCTTTCTTTCTTTCCTTCTTCACCAAGTTACTTACTATGGTGTCTTCCTTTTAAATAGAGGTGTTATGATCAAGACTTGGACTCTTGATAAGTCATCTTCAACCTTGGGAACGTGGATCTTGGAAGCTTGAAGCTTTAGTGGTGACATTGAGGTGGGTTATATAACTTGAACTCAATTTTATTATTATTCACCTCCTATCATGCAATACTTGGTGATTTTTTTTTCAATTTTGACTTTCCTTGATTAAATGATGGTTCTATAAGTTCTATTGGATATATGGGGATGTTGCCTATGAACTAGAGTGGTAATGGATGAAAATTTGGAGGTTGAAGATGATGAAACTGATATGCATAGATCGATTTTGATTTGTGAAAAACCCTAGCATGATACAAGGGTAGAGATATGGAAATCGATACACATGAACTCCTATCCTTTTGGATTATAACATGAGTAGAACTACTTTCCTCTTAGTTGTTTAACCTATCATCTAAGATTGAGAATAAGGTAGGATGATATCTAGAAGGTATCCAAGCCAACACTTACATACTTGGACCATAACATGAATGGTCGATATGACTTGTGATGCTTTGAAGCAATGTGATGTTGTAGGATGATATGTTAGAGGCTCTAAAAATGATATGTCTCAAAGGCACTAACTTTTCATAACCAAGGAGATGTCTAGTGAAGATGGGATATCAAAAATATGATGCCTTAGTTGAGTGTGGAGGCCGACATGGCCAAGCCTAAACCAAATCTGATACACTTACAATCTGACACCCTCTAGCCCAATAAATCATGTGAAGATGGGGGAAATGTACTTTTTGAAGCCTTGGCCAATACACCAAGTAATGGTGAGGTCAATAGGTGAGAGAACTAAAGTATTGAACAAGGGTTCATCCATTACATCTCAAACCTTAGAGGCTGATATCCCATAATGTGCTATGTGGCCAATACACTAGATAATGGTGTAGCCGATATCTTAGTTGGTTGAGTGGCTGATACCCTAAGTAGATGGTGTGGCTGATATACATAATATGTTTATATGGCTGATACATAATGAGATATGGTGGTTGATACCCTAAACCATACTATATCTGATATACCTTCTCAAGCATCTCTAAACTGATACCATTTGACATGCTTTGACCGATACAAGTAATGGTACTTTGGCCGACACAAACACGTGTCTAGGCCGACATAAGGTGTAACATATAGACTGATACACCTAGGCCAAAACACATTGATTAGCGTAGGCTGATACATCTTGTATTTGATCATTGGATACACTATAAAGTAATGAGATGGATATACTTTGAAAGGTGTAGGAAGTCAATAAAACAAGTTAAAGTTGAATCTAATATCCTAGTACGGATGAAAGAGAAACTTGTACTACTCATATGATAAAGGTAATACCTTACATTAATAATCAATTTATGATAATTTATGAGTATAATGAAGTATGATTGAATATTTATGGCAATTAAATAAGCTCCTAGATGTGAGGAGTTATGAATTAGGGATTCGATTGTTGTATAAAACCCTAAAGTCCCTAATCGGTTACAATTGAAGTCTAACCCTAATTATGAAAGGGTTGTACTTGATTGATAGATTATCCGTGATATAATTGAATGTAAAGATAATAATATAAGCTCCTAAGAATGAGGATCTATGATCTAGGGGTGATGATTGAATATAACCCTAGAAATTATAATCAAGTTGAAAAGAGAAACCCTAAGCCTAATCACAAAAAGGAATATAACTTGAAATGGCGTGATAATAATATTCATTGGTTACCATGAATGCATTATGAATATATCCAAATGAGGGCTATAGTAGTAATAATGTATTATAGCTTGATTATGCCTCATGAAACCTATGGAATAATAGTTTCATAGAAAGAATGTATATAGGTCTGGTGACCTGGAGAAAACATAATTGCCTAGAAGGTGATGTGGTATTCAATGGTCAGTTTAAGGGATTGATATCCCATGATGAAAATGATAGGGTAACATAGAGGTGTTCTAACTTATAAAGAATCTTAGACAAAATGATGTACCTTCATTTTATTATATTGATAAATTGATTAAGGGGATTATTCTGTTACAACATGGTGCTGACATTTCAATTGATAGCTCTTTTATCATGAGACGCAAACCATGAAAATGTTTTGAGATAATAAGCATAGACAACTATGGGATATGATTATGTGACAATATATATATTGAATGGGCCTTGTGAGCCATATAAAATACTTGAACAACATGTATGATGTTTATATGGGTCTTATGATCTAGAGTTGCTTGTTGCCTAATGAGATGTGGCATTGTTCAATAGTGAACTAAGAAAATTGAAACCCCACAATATGTGATAATGAAGTATATGTGTCTGATGACCTAGAGATGATTGTTGCCAATGTAAGATGTGACAGTATCCAATGATGAATTTTGGGTTTAGTACCCAAAATGTGTGCTCATGATGAAAATATTTAAGGGATGGCAATCCCAGTAATATGTTCAAGGGATTGAGATTTCAGGATAAGTGTAACAAGATATGTTCCAATTGATACAAGATTTCTTGAAGAGATATGTTACACCTTTATATGTATCCTTTATTTACAATTCATGCTTGTAACTTGATTGATTCTAAAAGATGTTGTAATGCAATTAATCTAACAACTAAACTAAAAATGTAGTTGCCCTGGCCATAGATCCATTCAGTGTCAGGATTTGCTGAATGGTGAAACAAGTTTAACTCAGAGCACATATTGTTGAATATGTGGGGTACAAATTTTATCCTGAATCCACAAGATTGGCTATGAGCCATTTCCTAAAAGAGTATGGTCGAGGTCATAGCTCCAATACAAGATAAGAGTACGGTTGCATCCATGACTCAATATATATAAGCAGGATTGACTGAAGGTCATTTCCTAAACAGAGTACATGCTATGCGTTGTATCTCTACACTGAAGAGCCTATATATGCCAGGCTAGCTAAAATGCAAATTGACTCAAATGTCACTGCCACTCTCATACTGACCGGGGAAGATGAGGTCGTTGATTCCAGCTCTTCCATAGACGTATATGGCACTGATGCTAGCTTCACAATGATCAGTTGGAGATGAAAGGTATATTCCCATCTCCGCAGGGCATAAGTTGGATTGTTAAAGATGTGATCAGCCATGTAGGATATTTATTGAAGGATCAAATATGGAAACATTGGTTGAAGCCTTGCTTTTTTTTATACTATTTAGTTTATAAAAGTTATACGTGTTCTTCATATTCCTTTTAAAAAGTGATTAAATGATCAATTGCTCAGTTAGAAATAAATGAATTAATGAGATGTTGAGACTGTTCTATCCTATATATGATCAATAGTTAAATATGTTTAATTCAATAAAGGTTTCTTCTGCTCTCTTTTATAAAAGTTTAAATGTGATAATAATAATGTTGGTGGAGAGTTATATCTCTCGTTGGGACTTATTGTCTCACCCCGTGAGTTCCACAACTTTTTAGGTGGACGTGCACAAGAAGATAGTGATCGTATTGTTGAGAGCGAGCAACAACAATAGGAATAGTAGTAACATTTTAGGTTGAGTGTGTTGTTATTTGCCTAATAGAATAGAGTCCTATGTGTCGTCCATGTACTCTCAGGTCCATGGAAGGTAGTTTTTCTTATCTGGTTTTATGATCAACCTAAGATTTTGGCTAGAAATGTCTTGATGTATGATGTTGCATTTGTGTACATTTTTGGTAAAGAAACTGTAGTCTCATATCCTTGCTATATGAAGGAATGATGTATGTATGAGCTGACAATGATGTATATGTAAATATGGCCTTGGGCCTTTTGTGAAAGGTTCCTAGTAGTGGATCTTTGTGGGAAAAAATGGTTTTAATTTTTAGTGATTTTTGGTAATTTATAGTTTATGGTTGTTTCTGTGAAGTTTCTCATGATGATTTCTATCATTGGATAGCGGTTGTCACAATATGCTTTTACACTGAAATGCCTTATGGTTCAATATTGTTCTATATTATGACTAAGTGACTAAACATGACATAAAATTTTACCTAATGTGTATGTTTCTAAATTGAGATCTAATCTTGTACAAAAGTCACCCTATTAGTCACCCATTCTATTTGATGTTTTCAAATCAGTAACTCGTTGATATTTATGGCACTAAAACTAGATTGATCTCTTTTATACTCTTATTTTGGATATCTTTCATGGAAATGAATCATTTTTACTTAACTAGATCTTAAGAAGATTAAGACATTAATCTTATTCATAAATTATGATTTCATAAGATATATGAAACCCTAATATTGGATCCCTAATATTTCTAGAATGTTTCATTCTAAGATAGGAATGAATATGATGTAATGAGTATCTTGATGATGAACTTGCATGTGTATTGGAGATATAAAACTAATCATTTACCCTAAGTTAGGAACAAATTTATGATGTAATTAGTAGCTTGGTGATGAACTTGCATGTATATTGAATATATCAAATCAATCATTGAGAAAAATGGAACTTATTTTTGGTGAAATGTCCATCCTTGATGAATATGTTTAAGATGATCTAAATATTTTTGATGTTAATCATATCACACTTGTTTGTAATTTCTAGAACACTTTAATGGACTCTTTTCAAAGATCTAATCATGTTATATTATTTAATTCTTAAATCAAGGTACACTTTCATCCTCCTATTTTCCAAACGTGTGGTATTGAAAGTTGCTTGTATTGATGTAATTTAAGATTCTTGTCCTTTTATACTTGTTTAAGATACATGTTCCTTGCGACTACTATGTTTGGTCTTGACTATTCTATGTCGATCAAACTTGAAAACATAATTGTAGATGCCAAACATACATATTTGTGCACCTAGTTATATTCTTTAGATAAGAACACATGGTAGGTGCCCTACTTGATTTATTAAGAAATAACAAACCATGTTGATAAAAGGGTTAGCTCTCGGTTATGGACTTGAGGTCCCTTAAAGATATGGTTGACTCTTGATGTTTAGCCTTACAACCCCTCATGTTGAAATAGGGTACATACTTAGCTTTGGTTTAAATGTCCCTCACAAACCCCTTCGTTTGAGAACATATTCAAATGCCTTATGATATTATTGGTATAATATAATTGAAATTAAAATATTCTTTCTTGTTAATAAGGTAATCATTAAATGTTATTACTTTTCTTTCTGTTCTTTGCATTATGTTTTTTCCACGAAATATATGTTCTCTTCAAACTTTTTTTTTATTTTTGCATAGCATGCACAACAATTGTGTTGATGTCTAACCATTTTATAATTTTAGCTAATAGGTCTAGCATGAAAACATTGCAACAATAATTCCTTTCTCTCTTGTATGATAATGTATTGCTCTTACTATGATAAAAATATGACAAACAAATACAATATCCATATGTTTTGAACCTAGAAGAGTTATGATCTTGATTTTAAGTACTAAGTTTGGTTTCTTTTACCCATATACCCTTGTTATTCATACCTTATGGTATATAATTTTTTTGTTCATATTTTATTCATGCACATGTTATCTGATTATGCTTCATTCTAGGGAAGGACACTTGGATCTTTTTGTCATTGGCTTTCTAGTAACTTGGAGTTTGGATTTTGATAATAAATTATCTGTGATAATAGCTTTTTAAACACATGAAATATAATATATGTTTTTTATTATGTGAAAGCACTAATTGTATTTGGTGCCATTGTGTTGATAAGTTATCATTCTTTTTGGTAAAATATTACATTGTACAATGATCAAACTCTTTGGTTGAACTCATAAGGCCTGGCATCCCTAGTTTTTGGTATCTGAGATGATGCATTATTCCCTCATGTGGCAAATGCATGGATGGCATAATTGAACGTGCACTTTATTTGTTGTTGTCTTTTGTTAATAAAGATGTGTTAATAAATACTTATGTTATTCATATTATTTCCAAATTATAGTTGTTAAGGAGGTATATGATTCCTTTAGCATACTCAACATGATTCTAATCAGTTGAAATCTACCACTAGAAATGTTTTCTTTATGTGATATAGATATATGATTTTGAATGGTTGATAGTTGGGATTTGTGTGGCAAGAAAATATACATGTGGACCTATTATGTAAAAGATCATGCTTAGGTTAGTATGTGCATATGTAAAAGTTTATGATTCAATATGTAATCTTAGACGTCATAATAATTAATATGTAAAATTGTATGTTGAATGATGACCTTGTGTGTATGGTTTTTTCTTGTTCTTCTAACTTCCTTATATCATCTTATTCTTGGTGTAGTTTGTGTAGTTTGAAATTGGGATTCGCATTTAGGTGAGAGATTCAATATGTATGTTACACATTTGGCTAAGGTGTAAAAATTTAGGGATATCACAAGTGGTATTAGAGAATGAAAAATAGAAAATGTCAGCATTTTCTTGTTATGAAACTCGAACTAAATCAAATCATGAACTTGAAACAATTAGAGTTACGTTTTCTCATCTTTTTGACTATATTTAACCTAGCCTTTAAGTTAGAGCCTAGATGTTGGATAACTAGGTTTAGATTAGTGTTTGCTATATATCAGGCCCTGAGGTGTCAATCATCCTCTATAATGTGGCGGCATGGGACCTTACATTATCAAGAAATTATGGGAATCACATAAGAGAAACCTTATACATATGTGCACATGTGTTTTGGATATCTACACTAGTATACACCTCTTTCTCACCCTTTTCACTAGGTGACATTGCACTAGACTCTACTATGGGTGGGACTCCCAGATTGCTAATTTTGATTTGTTTCACATTGGCTCGAGACTCAATAGTTTTATATGATGCCTACTATATTGGATGAAAACTATATAATATTTATTGTACGTGTATAAATACAAAATTTGTTCCAACACACAAGAGAGATGGAATTAGTCATGCAACCTAAGTGAAAGAGAGTGACATAAATCTAGAAAGAGAGTAGCCCTAGATTATATGTGTACATTCTTATAATAATATCTAAAGGATAGCATAGATGATATGATATCTATGTTTGAGATAATTACATGAACTAGATGATGATGTAAAAATTTGGATTTGAGGTCCTAAGTTTGTTTTAAGGATTTTAGGTTTTGATGATGCAAGTATGTAAGATTTTCCATGTTAAGATAAGTTGACTTAAGGCAAGGATGTGAATAAACAAGTACCTCATGCTCTTTCACAAAGGAGGAACTCTAGTATTAGGACTAGTTATAGGGTTAATTCCAGAGAGATAGACCCAAAGTAGAAGGCCAGAGCACCTAAAATATAAGATATGAGAAATAATTAGAAATATGTGATAGACCATTCCTAAGTGAATGCATTGAGTTCCTTCATGATTCCTATAGTTGTATTGAACTATATGTTGGTATGTATACCCAGAGAGCAAATCATATGATGATTGTAATGGCATAACATGTAAATTATTTGATTAATAATAAAGACAAGCTTCCAATTTATTTTGCATATTCATTTATGAGATAATGAATAATATTATAAATGTCAAGAGAATGATACTAGTCAATGACGTATGTCTTCAAGAACATGGTTCATAAGAAATGAGATCGTGCGGATTTTAAGAGTACATATATACATTCTCATTATGTCCCTGATTAGTGTTGTGAAAGGATGGTAGACATCAATAACACATAAGATCAGAGTGTTGGTTGGTTGATGACAGAAACTCATTAGTCATGTAATGGCAATATCAAACCACACACACACAAATACATTTTAGAAAATAGTGTATCCGACAGACCCACCATGATACTGACTCATGGAAGCCATCATCATAGAAGTCATAGTCAGCTCTCACAGTGATGGTGGTGGTTGTGGTTCTTAGACCTGAAATCAATGCACTCGTCACATGTCGTTGGGCACACTTTGACATCATCAAACACAATCCTACAATAGGGGTTGTTATAATAGTGATTATTGGGTGACTTTGACACATAGGGAATGACTATGAGTGATAGAGATGGGATTTGTCCCTCCTAAAGGAGTATGATATACAAGGCCTATCGATTAGAGAGACTAATAGAAGTATGGTCATACATATGTAAGACAATATATGATATTTAATGACAATTGGATTGATTACTAAAGCATTTATGTATTCGATTCACACAACTGATCCACAGATTGGCTGACTGCACTGCCAAATGCCCATCTGATTGGGTGAGATAGCTGTTTAGGTAGGCAGACGAGCATATCAAGTGTTGAGACACCCGTTTTGCTTGTCAGGCTAATCGGAAATCCAATTGGCTTAATTTTGCCTTATGAACTAGACGATTTAAGATGTTGAACTGATTGGCTGAACTCGACTCACTAGACGGGCATCTTGGTGAGTGAGATGGGTGTCTTTCATGGTGAAAGGGCTCATTTGGGTGGAACGAAGCTTCTGGATGTTTCCCAAACTTGTTCCGTTTCACATTACTTGTCGTGTATGGAATTAACATTGATATTAATTGGAATCCAATTGCCAAATTCATATGCAATTGGAAAACTACCAGACGATCATCTTGTAGTGCAAGATGACCATCTTGTGCACCAAACGACCATCTAGGTGTGCTAGATGAATGATTGGATTGTAGAAGGTTTTGAAATTTCCAAAATTATTGCAAAAATTTGAGATCTTCTGATCCCTTCCTCTCCCACACTGAATGGGAACCCTGACCCTGGCCTCTACTATAAATAGAGGGGTATTGGGGGCTTCCCAGAGCACAACATAGACAATTGAGAATTAGTTGATCTGACAATTTTTGTCCTCTCTGGTTGTGGTAATGAAGATAGTCCAAGCAAGTCCTACCCAACTAGGGAGGGTTAGCTATGAGAGAGAAAGAACTAAGGATCATTGTTGTGGGAGAGCAAGTCGGTGACTAATACACCAACATGAGGGACAACACCTTCATGTCTATTCTAGTAGGATAAATGGAGTTCTAGTTGGTCCGTGTAGACTACTCTAGAGGTAGGAGTCCTTTGGCTGCTGCTAGGAGAGAAACATCAACTCACATTCTGTAGTGAGATCTGAGGAGCCACTATAGCAGTTGTCCGAGTCTGTTGTCCATGGAGGAGAAGTCAAATGAGTCCCATTGTAATCGAGAGCTGCACAAACATCGTCCAAGATAGAGTGTGCATCTACATCAATGGGGATTGTTGTTGGACTTGCTCCATGACCAGGTATATCATTGTGAAACAATCCTTCCCATTGAATAGTTATTGACACGGTCTGCTTGTTAATGGGAAGTATGAAAGTAAAATTTTGTTTCCACTTCCTATCTGATGTCATGTTTCCTTACACTATACTTGCCCACTGAGGACCACACCCTAGAGATAGAGACTGGATTATCATGTATATGTGAATTTGAATATGAATACCTACATATATGTGAGTGATAAAGAGTCTCATGACCCTAGAGGAGGTAAATGGTGTTAGTTTCTATGAAGCATCATGCCCAGGTAGGTGGTTTCCTGTAGGTATGTTATGGTTGCATAGAGAGAGATCCTAGTAAGCATATTTCATTGTTATAACCTACGAAGAGAATGACATATCTTGTTTTAGTGTGGTTTGTGGTTTGTGCTTATGTGGCTAAAGCTTGTGAACTTTCTCGCCGATGACAGTAGGTAGAACTAATAACCCTATACCCTAGACCAAACATGGCAAATGAGTTCGTTCCTATTTGTTACTCAATATTTAAGAGTTCTCAGACACTCTAAGAATGGCACTACACTCATGATAAGGTTAGGATGATATCAATTGGGCTGGATAAAGTTTTGTTATCTGTTGATGAGCCACTTAATTATGTTTGTTTAATAACAACCATAATATATGTATTACTATATTATAAGCTTGAGTTGTGATGTGTAATATGATGAAACCTATTGATGCTTTAAATGAATGATGATGAAGTAATATAGTCAGTTTATTTTGTGATGAAATCAATAATGATGATTCCAGTCTAATATTAAACATGAAATGAGATCATGTTAATGATATATGTTAGATAAGATTGTAATATTAGTGATTAACAATGACTATGTTAAAAATGATAGAGATGGACAAAATGGTTTAATTGTGATTAACTATTTCCAAAAATGTTAAGATGATAATGGCACTCTAATGTTTGGGCATAATGAGGGTGCAATCCAAAAATATGTAAGATGTCATGACATAATGTGTTCTCTAAGACCTCCTAAGAGTGATCCAATAATAGTATATATCTCTAGTGGATATGTATCACCTACAGTGGTGGAAACACAAGGATGAAGACTTTTTTCATTTATCTTAGAAATAAAAGAATGACTCAACTTATAGGATGAAATTTCATTTAAGTGTGTAGGATGTGCTGCATTAGAGAATAGCTTAATTTCAATAAAGGAATTTCTTTTAAGGTGTGTAGCATGTGATGCATTGAACGTTCTAGGATATTTAGACACCTGATAAGATAGGTGATAAATTCATGTATTTGAAGAATTGGAATGGATTTTTGAATGTTTAAGTATTAATATGGTGAATTTGTCATGTTTCCCTATTACATGTGCTTATGAATCTAATTTAAAATAAGGTGATTTAATGAACAATAAAGGCCTATAATATTACCTAAGGTGTTTCAAGATCATACCAAGATATTACAAGTACGTTAATGAAGTTTGAAAATCATTTGATTAGGATATATTAGGTCTAATACCCCAAATATTGTACCTTATGTAACTAATGAGTTGGCTAAAACTATGGTATTTGGGAAATGAGTTTTGTACAATGTACCTTGAGTGATGTGGAAGTTATGACCTAAGTTTCATGACTAAATGAGACTCCTAGACAAAGTTAACTGAGTTTGAATATGGTTAATCAGTTTATATTATGGTAAGTAATGACAAGGTTATAAATTTATTAATTATATGAATGCCAAACAGTGAATAGAAACAATATAAGTGGTCAAGAGTGAGTGGGATGATCCTTCCATCCAACAAGATGATCTGACAATGATAATTTGTTCTCCCACCTAAAAACAAAGAGGAATAGTGGACTTGGGTAGACTCGTGACTTGTCGATGATCCCCATGTTGAGGAAGAATCTTCCAGGTGTGATTTTGAATCAACGGTTGCATTTGGGTTGTGTAAAAGAGCCCCCAAATTAGTTACATCTATTTGTTGTTGAGTGGGGAAGGAGAAAGAGATCATGTTATCTAGTGCTCCATCTCTACATTGTGGAGGTGGAGTCTAGAGGGTGAAGAAGAGATATGAGGGAGTTTAGACAAAAATAAAGAAGGTGAAATGAAGATCAATGATAGAGGACTTCAATCCTAGTTTCATCATTGACTATCATAGAGGGTTGGTGGTTGACATGTGGCTTTTGCTCGACGAAGAAGACAGAATACCAGTGTTACACAAAGTTTACTCCAAATCAAATGGTGGTCCTAGAATAGTTCATGATATCCTTTAGAGTCCTCAAAGTGTGTCAGTTTGGATCTACAATGAGTAGAGGTGTTTTGACCCTTTGCTCCACCATGATGAAGAATAATGGAAGCAAGCTTCAACTAAAAGATTGTTTGTGAGTAGAGAAGATGTGATCCCTTGCTTCTTCAAGCCTCACATATAAGGAAAATATGATCAAGACACTAATTGAATCAAAACATGAGAGGAGTGCCTCCTATTTCTTATTGGAGTTGGGATACACACTGGCGCTCCCCCAACATACATAATTGAGGAATATATAATGCACAAACATGTTAATATTTGAGGGCTCTGATCTCCAAACCACGATATAAACACGATTTAAACTTAGAGGAAGCGATTCGATTAGCAGCGGAATACCAAAAATCAGTGGAAATTAAAACTTTTTGAGATAAAGCATTGAAACCATAAAACTTCCTTCATAAAAGGAGATAAACTGTTTACATCTCAGATAATTACTTCTTGAGTAATTATATACAACATGATACAAAATCTCAAGAACTCATAACCAAAATCTCAGACCAAAAGACTCCAAGACCTGAGAGTACAGAGGACACATAGGACTGACTCTAACTACACCACATGGCAGGCTAAATCTCCACCTGAGATTTTACTGCTGCTCCTGGTGCTGTTGCTGCTGCTGGGACTGGTCACCTGTAGACATGTTCCTCTGTCCTCGACGTCCACCTAAAAAGTTGAAGTCTACGGGGTGAGACAATTTTACATAATTGTCCCAGTGAGAGTTATAACTCTCTGCCAGAAGCTTTATTATAGCACCTCAAAGAATAACTTAAGCAGTAAAAGCTTCAAAGTATTCAATATCAGATTTAATAGTAAGCATGAGTTCAACAGTTATGAAACATGAAGACATTTGCACTATACAGTGTAACATCAATCAATCAACTCGTAGTTATCTCTAACAGGTATACTATGCTGTGGATTATGTTTTTCAAACATTACTTTTATGCCCTATGGAGATGAGGTTTACCACTCATACTCCAACCAATCACTGCTAAGTGCCTCGGTATCATACTAGGTCATCGAAAGAGCCAGATTCTCATGACCTTCACCTTCCTCAGTCAGTAAGAGGATTACTTGTAGGACATCTCGTGTCTCTACTATAATAGCTTACCAGGGTAATCTGGTCCTTTGATATTTTAGAGTTACAGTGGCGTTCTGTACTCTCTTCGTCATCAGGAGATTTCATGTTTATCTTCCACTGATACGGATATTTGTGCTTTCTTCGTCATCAGGAGGTTTCATGTTTACCATCCATTGATACGGTATGGGATTGTAGTGAAGGATTGACAGATTACACATCTACATCAAACACCTACACTAGGATGTAAGGTTCTACACATCCATATACCCCACATACTCAAAAGTATGTGATCCAGGAGTTCCCTTAGGAAAACCTGTTTCACCATCATTTGATCTCTAACAATGATGGATCTATGATCAGGGCTCTACATTACACTTGATTAGTTAGGTACATTCAGTATTCTTTTAACATCATACATTGTTCTTCAAACAATAACATTAGCATAACAACTATGAAAGGAGAATACTAAATGTAACAAGCCTAACTCTCATCAATCATCATTTCTCAATACATTCATCACAAGTCATCTCTAAAGCATGAGCTTGATGGTATTTATGGCTCTCACAGCCCATTTAATTCATAGGTTGCCATTGACAAGGCATCAAGATATTTTACTATTCATAAAGCTAACAACATGCTTTCAATGAATATATCATCATCATCCATACCTGGATATGATCATCTTTATATCAGAACCTGCAAGGTTAATTCAACTGATAAAAGCAATTCAAATCAAGAATTATACTTTCCACTCTTGCCATAAGAGCTAAGTTCCCTGATTCTCATCAATTAGGGTTTACTATTCACATTACATGCCATCACCCTAGAATTAGGGTTTATTATTCACATTACATGCCATCACCCTAGAATTAGGGTTTATTATTCACATTATGGTAAAAATGAACTCATAACATCATCATGTATGAGGAACATCATCAATGATGCTCTCAGATTAGGTTAAGATTCATCATCTATCATAATTAGGGTTTTCATGATCTCACATAGGTGGATCATACCCTAATTATGCACATTCATGTGTATTGAAGGTACTTTACTTGAGTTTCCACCATAAAAGGATACTTTCTCTCTCTTATGATACTTTCTCTCTCCTCATACTGGTAGATGGTGATAACACCACTCTAGATCAGGTTGGGTTAAGTCCTTATTGATTAACACAAGTCAACACATCACTTTCATGTGATTAGGGTTTGATTAAAACAATGTTTCACTCAATTGAACCTTTCAAGGGTATTTTAGTAAATTACCCATTGATCATCATCATGGGTCAAACCATTAGTCACTTAGTCCTTTAATGACTTATGTTTCCATCATGGATTAGATTAGATCATCATTGAACCATTTGTGTTCTCAAGTAGTTAAGTATAAACATCTTTGAACATCTTCAACTAGGTTAGGGTTTAACCTTCAACCTTCAACACAAAAGATCCTTAAACGGGTGTGACTCGTTTGGCCTTAAATGAGTGTGGACTCGTTTGGACTCAAACGAGTGTGGACTCATTTGGACTCAAACAAGTGTGGACTCGTTTGGGTCTAAATGAGTGTGCACTCGTTTGGGCTCATGCGACCCTAAGGTCGTTTGGGTTCAAAAGCTCAAGACCGCATGGACCTCCAATGTGATTCAAAGGGTCAACTTGATTAGGGTTTCTTATGTTGAAACGTTCAATTGGCCCAAGCCATATTAACCACTTACAATTTGAGTCAAATAGGATGAGCCTCAATCAATTGGTCACCAATTTGATCTTCAATTGCAAGCCAATTAGGGTTAAATCTAATCCAATTAGGGTTTCCAATCGATCACTTATCAATTATCAACAATGTGACTCAAAACAAGGTTGAACCTATCCATTGAACTCCAATTGGGCCCAAACTTGGCCCAAACGGTCTTGAGATCATTTGGATGAACTCCAAACGGTCTTGAGACCGTTTGTCCAAAGTTTGACCAAAAACTAAGTTGATTTGATAAGGGTTGAACCCTAATTATATTACAAATCAGCACTTTTCATCAATTATCAATATCTTGTGATTGGGCCCTCAATTCATCAAATTCCTTTAACCTTAGACCTCCAAAATATCATGGTGTGTCACTAAACGAGTTTGGGATCGTTTGGGAGGACCCCCAAATGGTTTGGAACCCGTTTGGGTCCTTCAACCCAAAACTCGACACAATCTATTCTTTAAATCAGTAATTTTGACCCGATTAGGGTTAGGGTATTAAAGTACCTTCAACTCTTAATTGGTTAGGAATTAGATGATGATTCTTGGTATAAATGAAACTCAATACATTATGAACAGGAATCCCAAACGGTCAACGCTTGGTCAACGCCCTCAAACGGGTTGGGACCCGTTTGGGCAAAAGTTCAAGTTATTCAATTTGGTGAATCAGCACTTAATTCAAATCGATTGCTTAGTTGATTGGCCTTCAATTCATGAGTCGTTTGGAATTAATCCATAAAATTTGGTGAGTCATTAACCAATATCATTACGAACAGTAATCCCAAACGGTCAATGCTTGGTCAACTCCTTCAAATGGGTTGGAACCCGTTTGCCCAAAAAGGTCCAATTAAACAGGTTGAAAATCAGGACTTAATTCAATTAGATTTGCTAATTGGTTAGCCTATATTTCACGATTCCTTTGGAGTTAATCCCTCAAACTTGGTGGGTGATTAGCCTACATAATTATGAACAGGAACCCCAAACGGTCGTCGCTTGGTCAATGCCATAAAATGGGTTGGAACTCGTTTGGGCATACCGACCTTGGTGAACCCGTTTGGCCTCTAAACGAGTATGAACCCGTTTGGCCAAAGGTTCAAGGTCGTTTCATAAAGTAGAAATTCGTGGATAAGCATAGGAAATAACGCCCTCATCTTCTAGCTCGAGAACAGTAGTAGTTCCTCACGGATTTGCTTGCAAGGATGCAAGGGAAGATATGGAAGAAGAAGAACTAGCAACTAAATGCAAAGAGAGAGATGTATAATCAAAGCATAAGGTTTAGAGTTATAAAACCCTCCTAAAGATTGTTCCTTGAGCTCCAAACTTTCAAGCTCCAAGCCTTTAATGGAGTCTTTGAGCTCCACAGGTTGGCCAAGGTGTATTCTCCAAGGAAAGTTGAAAAGGAATGGCTAGAAAGATAAAGCTAGGTGAGCTAGCCATGAATTCAACCTTGAAAACGAGTTTCCTCCATGAATTCAAGCAAAAGGGATGATCCAAACTTACCTAGGACCCTTGGTCGTCCTTCTCTGCTCCATAGCTTAGCCTTAGTCGGTTTTGAGCAAGGGGAAAAAAATGAAAAGAAGAGGATCGTTCCCTTGCTAAGTGGGGAAGGTAGTATATATACTTAGGTGAAATTTCAACATAAGAACATATGCTTTCCTCATTTCTCATCTAAGTCCTTCCTTTCTTCTTTGAACGTCCCCACATCTTATTTCTAAGGACAAACTCCTTCTAAGGTCAAGAATTGAAGGCAAATAGGATCAACCCATCACTAAAGCATACACATAAAAGGGCTATTATACATACACCTTGATTATTCAATCACAAAGGTGTTCTTTATTATATGATTATTCAAATGAAGTGACCTTTTCATCATTTCTCTTCTAAATGATGCCAAGAGTCATAAAAGATATTTTAGATGATTTATTTTACAAGTTGTACCCCTCAAATTGGGTAAATTGCACTTTACACCAATTTAGGGTTTTCAAGTACAGGGGTTGCTTCCACAGCTGCACCTTGGTGCTCAAGCTTGGGAAATCCCTCAAACTTCATCATAAACATCCTCATGATGTCTCAACATAAGAGGAACATCTCAACATGTGCAATTTGCAAGTTAATCCCTTAATTGGGTAATTTGCACATAGGTCTCTGCATTACAAAACAATGCTACAACTTTATATATAAAGGAGCAAAATTGAAATATATGTTTCTGAGGAACTTAATTACATGCCCAAAGTTAATCACAAGGATTTAATTACATATTTAGGCAAAACACCTAGGGTTAGTTCATAACCCAGGTCAGGGATGTTATAAATTATCCACCCCTTACAAGGATTTCGTCCCCGAAATCGATAAAACATATTAAGAGAAAAGGGCAGGGTATTTCCTTCTCATCTCATCCTCTAGTTCCCAAGTGGCTTCTTCAACACCACAATGGTTCCAGAGGACTTTCACAAGGCTTATATCTTTCTTCTTTAACTTTTTAATTCTGTTATCAAGGATTGACACTGGTCCTTCCTCATAAGATATATCATCATTCAATTCTACCTCCATAGGTTGTAGAACTGACTCAGTGTCTGGGTGACATTTCTTTAGCATAGAAATGTGAAACACAGGATGTAACCTCTGTAACTCTGGTGGCAACTCTAGTTTATAGGCTACTTTTCCAATCCGTTCAATGATTGGATAAGGCCCCATAAATCTAGGAGCTAACTTCCCTTTCTTTCCAAAACGAAGGACTCCTTTCCAAGGCGAGACCTTGAGATACACTTTGTCTCCAACCTCGAACTCTAAGGGTCTACGATGCTTGTAAGCATAAGATTTCTGCCTATCTTGTGCAGTCTTAATCTGTTGTTGTATTACCTTAATCTTTTCTGTAGTTTGCTGCACAAGATCAGGTCCTAACAACTGATGCTCACCAGTCTCAAACCAACACAAGGGTGATCTACAATGTCTACCATATAAAGCTTCATAAGGTGGCATATTAATACTATGTTGATAGCTATTGTTGTAGGCAAACTCTATCAAGCTTAGGTGTAGATCCCAACTTCCGGTAAACTGAAGAACACATGCTCTCAACAGGTCTTCCAAGGTTTGTATGGTCCTTTCCGACTGTCCATCAGTCTGTGGATGAAAGGTCGTACTAAACCTTAGCTTGGTGCCTAAGGCTCTGTGTAACTGCTCCCAAAAGTGACTTGTAAACTGGGGACCTCTGTCAGAAACTATAGTGACAGGAACTCCGTGCAAACGCACTATCTCTTGAACATACAACTGTGATAACCTTTCAGCAGAATAGGTTGTTTTGACAGGTAAGAAATGTGCTGCCTTAGTCAAGCTATCTACAACTACCCAAATGGAATCATGTCCTTTGCTTATCCTGGGTAGGCCAACAACAAAGTCCATGGTCACATGGTCCCACTTCCACTGTGGTATGGGTAAAGGTTGCATTGTTCCTGCAGGCTTTTGGTGTTCAGCTTTAACTTGCTGACACATAGGACACCTCAGAACAAACTCTGCAACATCCTTCTTCATTCCAGGCCACCAATACAGTTCTTTCAAATTACGATAAATCTTGGTGCTCCCTGGATGCATAGCATACATTGAAGAATGAGCTTCTTCCAGGACTAATTTCCTCAAGTTATCCACATCCGGAACTATCATCCTCCCATGATAACATGCTACATTATCATCTGAATCGTGGAAACTATCTTGCTTCTCATTTCCATACTCTGATCTAATCTGCTGAACTACAGCATCAACATGTTGTGCCTCCTTAATCTGCTCTCTTAGGGTAGGTTTAATATGCATCTCAGCCATCAACCCGGCTAACAATGACACCTTCAACTGTACATTGTCTTGCCTTAAAGAGATAAGCATGTCTCTCTTAGAGCATACTAAAGAGTTTAGTTGTGCTCTATCCATGGTTGATGTTGCTGATTTCCTACTCAAGGCATCTGCAACAACATTGGCCTTCCATGGATGGTAATCAATTGTACAATCGTAGTCCTTGATTAACTCCATCCAGCGACGTTGCCTCATGTTAAGCTCATGCTGAGAGAAGATATACTTAAGGTTCTTGTGGTCTGTGAAAATCTGGAATGTCTCTCCGTAGAGATAATGCCTCCAGATTTTCAATGCATGAACCACGGCAGCTAACTCTAGATCGTGTGTTGGATGATTCTCCTCGTGCTTCTTAAGCTATCGGAAAGTAAAAGAAATCACTTGTTTATCCTGCATCAACACACATCCAAGTCCATTCTTGGAGGCATCACAGAAGACTACATATCCTTTTCCTTACTCAGGTAGCACAAGCACAGGTGCACTTGTCAACCTCTCCTTCAACAACTGAAAGGACTGTTGACACTTATCACTCCAAGAAAAAGGAGCATCTTTCCGGGTTAACTTGGTCAAAGGTAAGGCTATAGAGCTAAAGTTTTTAATAAACCTTCGATAGTAACCAGCTAACCCTAAGAAGCTTCGAATCTCTGTCGGTGTCTTCAGTTGTTCCCATTGTAGAACAGATTCTACCTTTGCAGGGTCAACACGAATTCCCGAGGCAGATATCACATGTCCAAGAAAAGATACCTCCGGCAGCCAGAACTCACACTTGCTAAACTTAGCATACAGCTTATGTTCTCTTAGCAAGGTCAAAGCTTGGCGAAGATGCTGCTCATGCTGCTGAGCATCCTTACTATAGATCAGAATGTCATCTATGAAGACGACAACACACTGATCAAGGAAGGGTCGAAAAACTCTATTCATGAGTTCCACAAATGCAGCTGGTGCATTGGTTAGTCCAAACGACATAACCGTGAACTCATAGTGACCATATCTTGTCCTAAAAGCAGACTTGGATATGTCACTATCCTTAATTCGGAGTTGATGATATCCAGACCTCAAGTCTATCTTTGAGAAGACTGTTGCACCACACAACTGGTCAAAGAGATCATCAATCCTCGGCAGAGGGTACTTATTCTTTATTGTTACTTTATTGAGTTGTCTGTAGTCAATGCACAACCGCATTGACCCATCTTTCTTTTTAACAAACAAGACCGGAGCACCCCAAGGTGAAGTGCTCGATCGGATAAAACCCTTCTCAAGTAACTCTTGAAGCTGTTTCTTGAGTTCTGCCATCTCGGCAGGCGCCATCCTATACGGTGTCTGGGCTATGGGTTTCGTATCTGGGACCAAATTAATCTCAAAATCAATCTCCCGAGGTGGTGATATACCAGGAAGTTCTTCAGGAAACACATCCTCAAATTCCCTGACTATGGGAACTTCAGCAGGATTGGAACTTTCCTTGGTAACATCTACCACATGGGCCAAGAATGCATAACATCCTTGCCTCAACAGCTTATCAGCAACCATAGCTGATACAAGATAGGTGGGCAGAATCGTTCTTTCACCTTGAAAGATCCATGTGTTGCCTTCATCAGCAAACACAGCCAACTTGGATTCACAATGCAAGACAACTCTATACCTTTCTAAGGTATCCATCCCAAGGATTATATCAAATCCTTGCATATCAAGTGGTATAAGGTCCACTTGAATGCGATGATCAGAAAAGAAGAGGATGCAAGGAGAACATACCTCCTGCAAAATAGCAGACCCACTCAATGGAGTCTCCAAAAACAAGCTATCTGCCCTATGACTAACCGTCATATTGCAGTTACGAATCACTCTCCAAGTGATAAAAGAGTGTGTAGCACCCGGGTCAATCAGAACAGATACAACACAGGATGTAGACATATCAGAATATAAAAGTTCCATCTGACCTGCCACTACTCGTGGATTGACCACTGCATCTGGTGGGTTCATCGCATAGAACCTCATTGTCGCCTGGTGTTGAGGTGGTGCTGATGATCCAGCTTGAGACGCTTGCCCGCGTCCTCGAGCTGCTCCTTGAGATTGTCTTCTCTGTGATCCTTGTTGACTCTGTCTCTGAGGTTGTGTCATACTGACAGGTTTAGATCGGCAGTCCTTCATCAAGTGTCCCACCTTACCACAGTTATAGCAGCTTCTCTCCAGTTGTTGTGGTCTTGGTGGTCCAGTAACTGACATCGATGTTGAACTACGAGTCTCTTGTTGAGGTAGGCTTCGTCCCCTGCCTCTACTTGGTGACCACTGAGTTTGGGAACTTGATCTGGGTGGTGGAGGGTTAGGTGCAGAGAATCTAGGTTTCTTGGAATCCCTAGATGAAGAACCCTGGAATTGTGGATATCTTTTCTGGGTTTGCCTCTTCTCAACCACAGATCTCTCTATTCTTCGGACTGACTCAACGAAGGTAGAGAATCTCTCTCAGTTTTCTAAGGCAGACATAGGGGTTGATATATCAGCATTCAAACCCTTCTCGAATCTCCTGATTCTTTCCTCTTCTGTGGCAGCCATGTGCGGACAGAACCGCAACAACTCCATGAACTTAGCTTCATACTTGCTAATGTTCATCATGCCCTGCCTCAATCTCTCAAACTGAGAGATCTTCTCATCTAGGAAGGTCTTTGGAAAATATCTATTGATAAATTCCCGACGAAACTCTTCCCACGAGAACTCTATCCCAGGTCTCTTCTGCTCTTCCATGTTCCACCAGTGATCAGCACTGCCTTTGAGAAGATAGACAGCATGTCTAACCTTCTCAGCTTTCGGGATATTAAGAATCCTGAAAGCCTTCTCCAACTCTGTTAACCACAGATCAGCATATGCGGGGTCGGCAGTCCCAAAGTACTCGGTAGCTCCGACACGACGAAGTCGCTCGAATGTCTTACCGATACCTTGTCCTTCAGGCTGGGCAGGTTCCCTAGGTGCAGGCATGGGCATCCTGTCGGTTATGTGTGTCATGGCAGTCATAAACTGCCCAAACATCGTCTAAACTGCTGGGTTACCCATATCAGCTGGGTCAAACTGGGGTGGTTCAGGTGCAGGCTGTTCTATTTCTGGAACCCTTGCACCGCCTCGAGGTGCACTAGCACTACTCTCTACCACGTACTCATCATGTGGCTCTGCCATCCTTATGTATCTTCTTCTCCTAAGGAGCGGAAGATTCTATTAGATAAGGAAGAGATACTAAGGATAGACTCGACATCCTAAGTCCTATGCCTCTGTAGACTCAGCGAACCTAGAGCTCTGATACCACTAATTGAGGGCTCTGATCTCCAAACCACGATATAAACACGATTTAAACTTAGCAGAAGCGATTTGATTAGCAGTGGAATACCAAAAATCAGCGGAAATTAAAACTTTTTGAGATAAAGCATTGAAACCATAAAACTTCCTTCATAAAAGGAGATAAACTTTTTACATCTCAGATAATTACTTTTTGAGTAATTATATACAACATGATACAAAATCTCAAGAACTCATAACCAAAATCTCAGACCAAAAGACTCCAAGACCTGAGAGTACAGAGGACACATAGGACTGACTCTAACTACACCACATGGCAGGCTAAATCTCCACCTGAGATTTTACTGCTGCTCCTGGTGCTGCTGCTGTTGGGACTGGTCACCTGTAGACCTGTTCCTCTGTCCTCGACGTCCACCTAAAAAGTTAAAGTCTACAGGGTGAGACAATTTTACATAATTGTCCCATCGAGAGTTATAACTCTCTGCCAGAAGCTTTATTATAGCACCTCAAAGAATAACTTAAGCAGTAAAAGCTTCAAAGTATTCAATATCAGATTTAATAGTAAGCATGAGTTCAACAGTTATGAAACATGAAGACATTTGCACTATACAGTGTAACATCAATCAATCAACTCGTAGTTATCTCTAACAGGTATACTACGTTGTGGATTATGTTTTTCAAACATTACTTTTATGCCCTTTGGAGATGAGGTTTACCACTCATACTCCAACCAATCACTGCTAAGTGCCTCAGTATCATACTAGGTCATCGAAAGATCCGAATTCTCATGACCTTCACCTTCCTCAGTCTGTAAGAGGATTACTTGTAGGACATCTCATGTCTCTACTATAATAGCTTACCAGGGTAATCTGGTCCTTCACTATTTTCGAGTTACAGTGGCGTTCTGTACTCTCTTTGTCATCAGGAGATTTCATGTTTATCTTCCACTGATACGGATATCTGTGCTTTCTTCGTCATCAGGAGGTTTCATGTTTACCATCCACTGATACGGTATGGGATTGTTGTGAAGGATTGACGGATTACACATCTACATCAAACACCTACACTAGGATGTAAGGTTCTACACATCCATATACCCCACATACTCAAAAGTATGTGATCCAAGAGTTCCCTTAGGAAAACCTGTTTCACCATCATTTGATCTCTGACAATGATGGATCTATGATCAGGGTTCTACATTACACTTGATTAGTTAGGTACATTCAGTATTCTTTTAACATCATACATTGTTCTTTAAACAATAACATTAGCATAACAACTATGAAAGGAGAATACTAAATGTAACAAGCCTAACTCTCATCAATCATCATTTCTCAATACATTCATCACAAGTCATCTCTAAAGCATGACCTTGATGGTATTTATGGCTCTCACAGCCCATTTAATTCATAGGTTGCCATTGACAAGGCATCAAGATATTTTACTATTCATAAAGCTAACAACATGCTTTCAATGAATATAGCATCATCATCCATACCTGGATATGATCATCTTTATATCAGAACCTGCAAGGTTAATTCAACTGATAAAAGCAATTCAAATCAAGAATTATATTTTCCACTCTTGCCATAAGAGCTAAGTTCCCTGATTCTCATCAATTAGGGTTTACTATTCACATTACATGCCATCACCCTAGAATTAGGGTTTATTATTCACATTACATGCCATCACCCTAGAATTAGGGTTTATTATTCACATTATGGTAAAAATGAACTCATAACATCATCATGTATGAGGAACATCATCAATGATGCTCTCAGATTAGGTTAAGATTCATCATCTATCATAATTAGGGTTTTCATGATCTCACATAGGTGGATCATACCCTAATTATGCACATTCATGTGTATTGAAGGTACTTTACTTGAGTTTCCACCATAAAAGGATACTTTCTCTCTCTTATGATACTTTCTCTCTCCTCATACTGGTCGATGGTGATAACACCGCTCTAGATCAGGTTGGGTTAAGTCCTTATTGATTAACACAAGTCAACACATCACTTTCATGTGATTAGGGTTTGATTAAAACAAGGTTTCACTCAATTGAACCTTTCAAGGGTATTTTAGTAAATTACCCATTGATCATCATCATGGGTCAAACCATTAGTCACTTAGTCCTTTAATGACTTATGTTTCCATCATGGATTAGATTAGATCATCATTTAACCATTTGTGTTCTCAAGTAGTTAAGTATAAACATCTTTGAACATCTTCAACTAGGTTAGGGTTTAACCTTCAACCTTCAACACAAAAGATACTTAAACGGGTGTGACTCGTTTGACCTTAAACGAGTGTGGAATCGTTTGGACTCAAATGAGTGTGAACTCGTTTGGGTCTAAATGAGTGTGCACTCATTTTGGCTCATGCGACCCTAAGGTCGTTTGGGTTCAAAAGCTCAAGACCGCATGGACCTCCAAGGTGATTCAAAGGGTCAACTTGATTAGGGTTTCTTATGTTGAAACGTTCAATTGGCCCAAGCCATATTAACCACTTACAATTTGAGTCAAATAGGATGAGCCTCAATCAATTGGTCACCAATTTGATCTTCAATTGCAAGCCAATTAGGGTTAAATCTAATCCAATTAGGGTTTCCAATCGATCACTTATCAATTATCAACAATGTGAATCAAAACAAGGTTGAACCTATCAATTGAACTCCAATTGGGCCCAAACTTGGCCCAAACGGTCTTGCGATCGTTTGGATGAACTCCAAACGGTCTTGAGACCGTTTGGCCAAAGTTTGACCAAAAACTAAGTTGATTTGATAAGGGTTGAACCCTAATTATATTACAAATCAGCACTTTTCATCAATTATCAATATCTTGTGATTGGGCCCTCAATTCATCAAATTCCTTTAACCTTAGACCTCCAAACGATCATGGAGTGTCACTAAACGAGTGTGGGATCTTTTGGGAGGACCCCCAAACGGTTTGGAACCCGTTTGGGTCCTTCAACCCAAAACTCAACACAATCTATTCTTTAAATCAGTAATTTTGACCCGATTAGGGTTAGGGTATTAAAGTACCTTCAACTCTTAATTGGTTAGGAATTAGATGATGATTCTTGGTAGAAATGAAATTCAATATATTATGAACAGGAATCCCAAACGGTCAACGCTTGGTCAACGCCCTCAAACGGGTTGGGACCCGTTTGGGAAAAAGTTCAAGTTATTCAATTTGGTGAATCAGCACTTAATTCAAATCGATTGCTTAGTTGATTGGCCTTCAACTCATGACTCGTTTGGAATTAATCCATAAAATTTGGTGAGTCATTAACCAATGTCATTAGGAACAGTAATCCCAAACGGTCAATGCTTGGTCAACTCCTTCAAACGGGTTGGAACCCGTTTGCCCAAAAAGGTCCAATTAAACAGGTTGAAAATCAGGACTTAATTCAATTAGATTTGCTAATTGGTTAGCCTATATTTCACGATTCCTTTGGAGTTAATCCCTCAAACTTGGTGGGTGATTATCCTACATAATTATGAACAGGAACCCCAAACGGTCGTCGCTTGGTCAATGCCCTCAAATGGGTTGGAACCCGTTTGGGCAAACCGACCTTGGTGAACCCGTTTGGCCTCTAAACGAGTATGAACCCGTTTGGCCAAAGGTTCAAGGTCGTTTCATAAAGTAGAAATTCGTGGATAAGCATAGGAAATAACGTCCTCATCTTCTAGCTCAATAACAGTAGTAGTTCCTCACATATTTGCTTACAAGGATGCAAGGGAAGATAGGGAAGAAGAAGAACTAGCAACTAAATGCAAAGAGAGAGATGTATAATCAAAGCATAAGGTTTAGAGTTATAAAACCCGCCTAAATATTGTTCCTTGAGCTCCAAACTTTCAAGATCCAAGCCTTTAATGGCGTCTTTGAGCTCCACAGGTCGGTCAAGGTGTATTCTCCAAGGAAAGTTGAAAAGGAATGGCTAGAAAGATAAAGCTAGGTGAGCTAGCCATGAATTCAACCTTGAAAACGAGTTTCCTCCATGAATTCAAGCAAAAGGGATGATCCAAACTTACCTAGGACCCTTGGTCGTCCTTCTCTGCTCCAGAGCTTAGCCTTAGTCGGTTTTGAGCAAGGGGAAAAAAATGAAAAGAAGAGGATCGTTCCCTTGCTAAGTGGGGAAGGTAGTATATATACTTAGGTGAAATTTCAACATAAGAACATATGCTTTCCTCATTTCTCATCTAAGTCCTTCCTTTCTTCTTTGAACGTCCCCACATCTTATTTCTAAGGACAAACTCCTTCTAATGTCAAGAATTGAAGGCAAAGAGGATCAACCCATCACTAAAGCATACACATAAAAGGGCTATTATACATACACCTTGATTATTCAATCACAAAGGTGCTCTTTATTATATGATTATTCAAATGAAGTGACCTTTTCATCATTTCTCTTCTAAATGATGCCAAGAGTCATAAAAGATATTTTAGATGATGTATTTTACAAGTTGCACCCCTCAAATTGGGTAAATTGCACTTTACACCAATTTAGGGTTTTCAAGTACAGGGGTTGCTTCCACAGCTGCACCTTGGTGCTCAAGCTTGGGAAATCCCTCAAACTTCATCATAAACATCCTCATGATGTCTCAACATCAGAGGAACATCTCAACATGTGCAATTTGCAAGTTAATCCCTTAACTGGGTAATTTTCACATAGGTCTCTGCATTACAAAACAATGCTACAACTTTATATATAAAGGAGCAAAATTGAAATATATGTTTCTGAGGAACTTAATTACATGCCCAAAGTTAATCACAAGGATTTAATTACATATTTAGGCAAAACACCTAGGGTTAGTTCATAACCCAGGTCATGGATGTTACAATATTGGGCCGATACATGAGAGACACGGGCCCCATTATGATCCAACTTGTGAACCACCAAAGAACCTACTAGATCTAGAAAAGAGCCACTCCTCGTAGTCGAAATGAGGTGCATCTTATTTCACAATGAGGTAATCATACTCAAAAACACATTAAATAGCTTGTAGCTTGCATAAATCACGATAATTACATCCTTGATCAGAAAAATACAAAAATATATCAAAGTCTTCATAAAAATGATTAGAAAATATTGAACCATAGAATAAATATTTTAGTTGTTAAATTTAACAGATAACATATAAAAATATAGAACCATAGAATAAATATTTTAGTGGTTAAATGTCATGGATAACATATAAGTTTAATTATATTCATGTATAATACTTTATAATTGATGATGGAAACTAATGGGAACATATAATCGACCCTGACATTATTTTTATAATCCATATGATATCAGATGTGTATATTCTTGAATATGAAATCATGTAAACACTTCATGTATCTAATCATGACTTAGTATTGATGTGGTGATTATTGCACTAACAAATTCACTAGAGATATAAATCCCTTGTTTTTAACAAAATAAACGTGCAATAATACCACCAACTAGAGGATGGATCTTATCACAATATAGTTGAGAATTGAATCCAAAGAACAACTCTTTTATGAACCTAGCTAGTTTGCATTCATTCAAACTAAGACTAATATTTAGAAACTAGTTTTGATTGGACTGAGTTAAACTAATTGCAAAAAAAGTAAAAGCTCAAATTAAAATTGGGTCTAGATTATTAATGGAAATCATTGGGGTAGGATCGGGTTTCACTACCACTACTAGAGCCTATGCATTCATTTTGATCCAAACCTGTATGAAGATATAATTTGATCTATGAAAGTTTCCCCTTTTTGTGTTAGAAACTTGCATGAGTAGATATCATTGTAGGCTTGTTGTCTCGATACTTATAGATCATATATATAATACTCCGAAGACTTCCCATCAGAATTTCTTATCAGAGTATCAACCAATACCAATTGATATTCAAATTTTAAATATTGAAATTCTTGCAGTCCAAGATTATAATAAATCAAGTAGAGTGGGTGATCAATCCACCAAACATGCATTGAACAAATGATAATGAATTAAATGAGTTCATACAAGAATTGGGATAATATTGGAATTGCAATAAATAGGTACTAGGGATAGTCCCTATATCCTAGTGAAAGGACTACTCGCTCCTCATAGTGAAACTTTTACAACTAGTAGTAGCAGTGGGGCAATCTCATATATCATTAAAGGAAGAAACCATCTAGTCTAGTTGATTGTAGGAGGTTGATTGACCTACCCGACTGGAATTCTATCATTTCTGGTCAACAAAGGTGTATGGGCAAAAACTCGGCCAAAAAGTTGATAGATAAGGAGGTCGATTGTCCTTGACCTGAGAAGGTTGTTAACCAGAGGTCGATTCATAGAGAGATTGATCACCTACAGGTTGTTGGTTGCAAAATTGCTGAAATGTTATCAGTCAATTTTTCCTTTGGTGGAAAGTGTGATTGCTCTTAAGAAACTAATATGTCGATCAAAAAAGAACCTCGAGACGTCGATAGCTCTACCTAGAGAAGTTGATCACACTTGTCACTAGTTGGTCAAAATGTGTCCTCTTGTGCAGAAACAAATATGTCTTTACTATAGAGGGGTCATAGAGACCTCCATTGGGGTTGTACTATGGGTATTAATAGGCCTTCACACCCAAGTTTCAGTAATTGGATTCATGCCACTTGAAATTGAGATCATTGCTTGGCAAAAAAGGAACTAGGGTGAGGTCAATAGATGGAAGGTCAATTGGTTGTCATTGGTGCTATTGGTTGAGAGGTACATGTCAATTAAATGGATGCCAAGCTTTGTCTACTGATCGGGAGACAAATAGATGGAAGGTCAATCACCATATCTTGATAATTGATGATATTTGAAGTTCAATAGATAGGTCAATCAAAAGGTTTATTATGGCTTTGAATACAAAATTACTTGATCGATATGCCTTGTAGAAGTGTGCAAAAACCATTTTGGGTCGGGACGCTACCCCGCACCTTGTGAGAGGTAACCTCCTCTTGACTCCCTCCTTGTTAAGAGAAGTAGAACCCCCTAGGCCTTCTCGCTATAGAGGGATAAGGTTCAAAACCTACAAGAGGGGTCAAGAAAAGTATTAAATGCCTACAAATTAGCATGAAAATATAAGTAGATTGAACCAAAGATATTTATTATGAAACCTAAGATATTTGAATGCTAAATTAGGCTAAAACTTTTCATTAAAACAAGGATGAATATGCATTCATCAATTATTCCCACAAAACATACTAAATGTAATAGTGTCATTAAATACTTGAATTTACAAAGTATCTTTATAATAGTATAGAAACCCTGCCTAGAACTTTGAGATCGAATTATAGACAAAATATTGATAGCATGTTGATGATACATATGGTGGTGACAAAACCTTGAATTTCAAAAGATAGTAATATTATGGTTAACGAAAATATAATTGGTTTGTAATTTCATGTTCAATGAGTCAATGTGATTCTAGAATATGACACTTCTAACACAATCTTGTGATAAAATATTAGTAATTATGGCAATACCTTAATATAGTAAGTTAAACCGTAATGATGTTAGCTAATATTAGTGGCGAGAATCCAATGTATGCCATGTGTGATCATATCTTAGTTATGGATTCTTTCTCTCTTACCTGTCATACTATATAGTATGGTTAAATTAAATGTATATGAAATACTTTGTGACAAAACTATTTAATATCCTAAATCTACACTCCTAATGGCTACCCAATCAAATGCGAGTGTACATAGGTGCCATCCCTAGAATGGATCCAATAGCATATGGATGAATAAAAACCACACACAAGAATGTAGCAAATTAAGATATGAAACAACATGGCTTAAAAGGAACTAAATTAGTATCTTCCAAGATCTTAGTCCCATATATCAACCCATATGAATTTCATTTGCATGCCATGAGTTATCATTAGAGTATGAGCAATATATTATTGTATAAGAGCATAAGCAATTGTCATAGTATGAGAGTCATATTGTACATGTTCCCTAAGACCATAAAATGGGTACTCATCAACACAATTATGTTGAGTACACTATAAAAGACATAAACTCACAGGTTTAATAGAACATATAAGCTTGGAAAAACTTATAGTAATATCAAGAAATATATAGATGACATTAAAGACTTTCTTATTAACAAGAAAGTGTCTTTTACATGCTTTTCCATTATATTAAACTATATTTTATGGTTGTTTGACCAGATTCACAAAGGAATGGTCAATGAGGGGCATTTGAGGCTCCAAGCCTAAATCTGACCCTATTTCTATGTGAGGTGCTGCAAGACCAAAGTCAATGTGATAAATGTATTTCAACATGTCTTGTGTCTTTAACCTGAGATTTTAGATAGTGCACAAGGTTTGTATAATGTAGAATTTCAATTTTGTTCAAAGATTGTTCAACATATTTAAAGAAAAATCAATGTACTAATTATAGGGAACAAGTATCTCAAACAAGTATACTAAGACAAGAATTTAAAGAGTACATATATAATAACAAGTTCATTACCAATAGTATGGCCAATAGGAGGATAAAGCATTCCTTGATTACCGGACAAGATTACCCAATGATATAGAAAACCATGTATGTCTAGCTTGGCTAGATCTTGGAAACTAGGTCATCATATATATCATGACATTATAAGTATGTACAATTGGATTAACATCAGCAAGATTTGGTGACACAAATCATGATCATGGTGGTTGGATGTGTCACAAGTCTGGGTATTCATTTCCTTCAATATTTTTTTTTTGTGAGAGAACCACCCCCGCACGAGCGCCACTTTTGTGACCCCCGCAGGCGGTGTAAACTCTCGAGGACCCTGCCGCCCATACCAGGTATCCCAATTCAGTCGCATCGTTGGCTGGCTGACGCGTGGGCTAATTCACTTCTGGGGCATAGCCAGGAGTCGAACCTGTGACCTCTCGCAGAGGCCTTGCGAGCCGCACCGCCTGAGCTACGCCCCACCGGCAATTATCTCAAACTAGGTCATGCATGTTCATCATACTATTACATCACACAACATGGGTTCATCTAGAACCTAGGGTGACACTTCACAAGTAAGATTAGGGATTTGTTAGTTATTTAATAAAGCAAACATAATATTGGAGTAAGGTAAACAACATAGCCATAAACATTGTGAAAAATAGTCATATAGGGTCATTTTCATGCAAGTTAGTCATGATTAGAGTATAAGTTAGATCAAGTAAGAGTGGCTTGGATTGGGCATTGTTAAAGTGGTCCAAAGGCTGATGTACTTTCCTTGATGCAAGGTAAAAACTACTCGATGGCAATTGAATATGAGTCCATCATTGACCACATGTTGATCCAAGGGTTGGGAGTGTGGATCTGTTACTTTCAAAATGGAGCCTCTCACTGGTTTAGAGGGAGTGACATGGGTTGATGAGTTGTTCTAGTCATTTCAAATTTCTGTTTCTTTGACAATCATATAAAAATAATGTCTCCCAAATTGTAACCCCCATTTGCATGAAATTTTCATCATTACTTCAAGAATTTCTTCTACTCATTATAACTAAATATTCTATCACGAATGGTTATGTTGAGGGAACTCAACTTCAGAAATTCATATTCAAAACTTTAATTATGCACTCAACTTTAGTAGATGAAGCACAATGTGACATTTATTTCATTTCATCATATTAATGGAGTATAATGTGACTCCGAGTTATGTATTTGATGTTGATAAAAATTTTATTAAGCATAATTGACCATCAATGAGTCAAGATGTACATTAGCTGAAAGATATAGAAAAAAATCTAGGTTATTGCACCCTCCTCACCTTAAGAGGAATTTTGTCCCCAAAATTTTATCAAATCATTAATCAAGATTGGGCATATTCCATGTCATAAATCATCACAGGATTCTAATATACTATCATCATCACTTTCAATATCAATCTCGTTCCAAAATCAAATATTTGAGCATCAAGATCATAGCATAGTCACATTGATTAATAAGTGGGAATGATCATAATTTGTGTCACAAAGTTGGAGGAGTTACCCTATAGTTCCCAAAATTGGAGGGATAACATTTTAAGTCAAACACATAAAGCTCTTGAAATCTAGAGTAAAGCATAAAATTTGTTCCCCGCATTAGGGAAGGGTTATACATCCATGATTGAGTTTTCATATTTCAACAATTAGAGATAAACATCATATTTCAATATCAGGATTTATTCTCAATATCAATGGAAGGTCCCACCCTAGTCCACAAGTGTTCTCATTCTAGGGTCATAAATTGAGTGAACCAACATAATCATCATTTCTAATTTTTAAATTTGGGAACATGAAAGTACTAAATCTAGACTACATGCTTCCTATATTTGAAGTAAATGATAATAATCTTGATATGATGAAATAAGGCGTATTCATACCTTATACCTCATTGTTAATGAGATCCCTATTTTATAAAGTCCATGCTTCCATATTATTGATTAAACCTCAAACATAATGAAGCAAATTTTTATCCTAATTGATGTGTATCATGATCATTCTTGGAAATGAAAATGCCTTTAAACTCTCAAAATCATGATGAAGATTTTAATACTAATCTATGTCTCTTAGTAATCTTGATTATGAATAATATGATGGACATGGATCTCAATCTTTCTCTATTTTACTAAAACTCTTGAGTTCCCAATTTGACTTCTCAATTTCCAAATTCCACCCTTACGTAGACATTGAAAGGAAGGAAATGCAATTATGACCTCGAACATGCAAAATTATGAAGTGTGGTTTCCCTATTATGATCTTAATCATTGATCTCATGACCTTATGAAGTACGAGTGAACAATTGATACTTTCCATATTTGGATACTCTTTATGGCTCATGGCTAATGTAGACTAATATTCCAAGGGTGGTAGATGACTTATGACACCCCTAACAGAGGTCACGTTCCTATTACCGCCTCTATAATTTTCATCTAGTTGATTATCTACTATTTGGAAAGGTAACCTTTTCTATAGGATACTGGTTGCTTGACCTAGATCCATAATAGGCCAAGTCTATGATGATATTGACACGCGAGCTTGAAAATTGATTTGATGATCTAGAAATTTGATGTTGACTATGTCTTGTGGTGGACCTCCTAGAAAGACTTAGGTCTAGATCATTAATCAACCTTTAGATGCCTTACAGATGAACTTTGTATTGATATCCCAAAATGTTACTTGTATATTGCTTGATTATTGCCTTATTGATGTAAATGGATGAATGATCTCCCCTAAGGTCTAAATATGAATCTAAACATTAGATTCTAAATATTTGGACCTATGGATTTGATGTCCAAACTTTGACTCTCGATATTGATATATGAAATCTTATCTCATATTTTTTATCTTGATATCGATTCTACTCCTACTCTCACCCTATTTGGATCTCAATATCACCCTTGACATATGACTGATAAAATTATCATGAGAGATAGCACATGAGGCGGTTAACAACTAACTAATCATCATCTAATGAGTATATTAGGACCTTAATGAAGAGATGATATCATACAAAACTCCATTGGATATTTGGAATTGGGTTATGATGAGTGCAAACTCATAATATTTAATTGCATATTTTAGATCTCGATTTAGAAGCATTTTGTCATTATTCGTTAGTTTTATAGAAAATTGTCTTAGTTTTGATTTTTTTCTAGCCAGTTGAATTTTTTACTTGATTTATTGTACGTTTTGCATGAAAAATAGAAATTTTATTTCATGGGCAAACATTCTCAAAATTACTCTTGGAAGATATTTGTACAATTTCTCACGTTGCCTGGAAAACATATATATTCCGCACTACAATTGTCATATATTTTGCTTGTGAACTACAAATTGGATGTGAAAATATACTTTGAATGTTGAAGATTGTCATCGGCGAGAAGGGAGTACTATAGAGGTTTATGTGTCTAGGGTTTCTATGGACTTTTGCAATGATTTCTAAATTTTAAAGGAAATTTAATCTCCTAAAAGAAAATAATATTTTATTATTTCTATTGAAACTTTTAAGGCGAGCGAAATTCACTCAATGTTTCTATTACAGAAATTTATAGAAAAGAGAGTTGAAGAAGTTAATGAGTAGTCAAAATAATTAAAGGAAGCGGAAGGTTGGCCAATTACATATGCTTTTTGATGGGGTTTCAAATGTCACACCAATAAAATCCCTAAAAGAATAATTTTTAGGTTTAACTAAAAGTAATGCACTAATTCCCCACTCCACAGGAGTGGAAGCCTTATTGCATTATACCTTTGGATTGAACCCAAAGGACAACCTTTTTAAGTAGTTATATGTGTATATAAGTATTAAGGGTAAATTTATCACTGAGAAGTTGATTCATTGATTTAACTAAATTGTTTCCATTGGCAAAAGAGATTAAAGAGGTAAATTAACCAGGGCATGGGGTTTCACTTACCAAAGCCTGTGTAATTGTCCTAGCAAGATCAACTCCTTAATAGCAGTTTACTAAATATAGGCTTAGCTACACCCTAATGGGATATAGATCTTTGATTGGATTAAACTCCTTTAGAACCTACCACACTCGGCACCCAAGTTCCTAGTTTATTCTGATTGGACTCCCTCACTACTATCGACCATTCTCGACAACTTAGTAGATCGTAACTCAATCACCTTGCTATCTCTTGTTGACACTTTAGGGGGATAATAAGATCATTTTGAAGTTCTAATCATGCTTAAAGAAACCTGCACAACCATGATTATAACAAACATGCAAAACAATTGGTCAATTTGCAAAGCAAGGAAGTAAGTAGAACGACACTTTATTTAGCAATAGTATTGTTGAGTTTAGACACAGGCTATAAAAATACAAGCTATTTTAGGTTAGTACCCATGCCCCAGAACAAACGTCTACTTGCTCATGGCGAGAGACAATAGTGGAAAGATAGAAAGAACAATGGAGGGGCCCATGATGTCTGGTGTAGGATGACCAATCTCTCCACTGTGGTTATCGAATCTTCTCTCTTTACTAAGGTTTACATTGCACAATGCAGCTTTTAATCACCAATCAGATACCCTTTTGAATGGACGATAAGGGTTCCCTTTTATAGATTCATTCCTTATTACTGAAACACTAGTGTTGAATATGTGTGGTAGAAGACAGCTAATTGCATGGCCCATACTCAGTCCAATAGGTGACTCATGTGGGTTACTCAATTTGGACCTCACATCCGGTTCTCTAGTGGACCAGTGTGGGTTGAACCAGAATAGGCTGAATGCTAGGATTGTGCATTAAAATTGAAGAATCTAGAAGAGTCTGGGTATAGAGTGGCTTGAGTTGGGTGATTGGCAAAGTTGATCGCTTAACTGGGTAGTTGGAAAATGGACAACAAAAAGCTTTGGGGACCTTCCTTCCCTTGAGGTGTGGAATCATGAGGGCTTGATCATCCATATGTTTATTAAAGCATATTCTTGGCTTGTTCTACATAAAAATATATAAAGTATATTAAAGTCCAGCAAAGAGAAGATAGTTGCATTTAAGTAAATCTAAAGCTAAAACTAGGAAATAAAAACACACCAACCCCTAAAAAGTGAATAAAATGGTATGTAAAGATGGGTATAAATATACTCAACAAATTACCCTGAACTTAAGCCTTTGTTCAGCCCGAGTACAAAAACATAAAAAGGAGGGAAAACAATTGATACTAGGATCCAGGATTTCATCTCCCAATTGAGCATACTATAGGGTCCCCTTCCACCAAACATGATCAAATAATCCTAGTCCTATGGGATCACATAGCCACACTTGGATATCCCCCAATTAGGGCCTATTACTACATTCACAAGACTCCAGAACCTACGAAGAATTGATTTCATATCAATAGTACTCTTGATCTATCTGTGCATATAGAAGGGAGCACAAGCCAGGGCTAATTGGCTATTTTGGGGAGAGATTTGATAAATCCCCTAGATATGAATATTTAGATGAAAGGGGGAGAAAGACATTGCACAAACATGTTTCCTTGGTCTCTCCTCTTTTTTACTTGAGACTTGATTTGGGATTCAATTATTTTATTTGTCTCTCCTCAATTCAACATGCGACTTTTATTTGGTTGTGGTTACATTGACCACACATTTTGTTTTTGGGCTTATTGGCCTCTTTTTATTCATGCCATGTCTATAGACAAAATTGAGAAGGATTATGGAGGGGATGCACCCCAAACTTAGGGTTTGGCATTTAGTGCTAAATATTTTTTTTCTTCTTTTTCTCTTTTTTATTCTTTTGTGTTTATTGAAGAGAAAAGAAATGATGGAAGAAAGGTCAAAATAAGAGGCTAACTTGTGCTTCTTCATTTTATTGCTACATCAGAATCAGATCATCATATTATATTAGTTAAATCCATTAATGTAGGGTAGAGCAGTGTTTACAAATTTTGTTGCAAGTCATATTGAGGGCATGTGCGACTTGACCTTTCTGACTCTTTCTGCTTATCATCATTTCTAAGGGGAAAGAATGCTCAATTGTTGTCATTGGGGCTCAGATCCTTTCAATATATCTTAGTTCCTTAACATTTCCTTTTGCATGCATTGCTCAAGAAAATGGGAATTCATTTATATAATTCCATCTTTTTCATACATCAAATTGGATGGCCAGGTAAAGGCTACAACTCACCCAAAATAGATTTTTTTTTAATGGATAACAAGATAGATGCAAATAAAAGATTTTTTTTAAAGAAGAAGAATGGGTGAATTTAAATCTTACCACCCACCCCATCTCGTAGATAAACCTTTGCTCATCCTCATTAAGGAAAAGTTAGGATGGAGGGGAAGAACACAATGGGTCAAAATAGGTAGGCATGGATTCACTATGACAAACATGCCATTGCTCCTGTGCTCGATGCATAAGTTGGATTTGATTCAGTGGATGAGCCTGTTTTTATAGTTCATTCTCAATACCGTATTGCAATGCGACCATTTTTGTGAGCATGAGTTGCAATCTATGATGATTATAGTTCACATTAGAGTCTTCTCATTTGTGCTTAGTGCTCTAGCGGTCAGAATCATGGTTCCTGGTATCAGAGTATGCAACATGAGCTTCAGGATTGGTGGTATATGGAAAAGGGGATATTGGTTTGGCACAGTAGAAACGCTTGATTTGGTCCGAGAGGTACTCAAGTTTGTAAGTTGTATTAGCCACAACAAACTCTATGTCAATAGGTATGATCGATTGAGTTGGAGAGTTGTATAAAGGGGCAACATAGGTGTCTAGTTGGGGTCCTAGTTGGACAACCTTCCCAGATATTAGATAAGAAATATCGATCAGGTTTTTATTCCCTTTTGGTTGAAGAGATTTGTTCCATATGTCTAGGAATCCTAGAGTAGGAGCAACTTCAGATACAAGACCACCTTGGTTGAATTCCCCGTTGATGGTAAGAGATATTTGCAGCCCAAGATGCTCAATTAATGCACTTCCCCAATTAGAGGGGTGATGTTGAAGAACACACCAAATAGTATAACGATTGATAGTGGTTATGATGCCCTGAGTGGACTCTCTACAAACAAATTATGCAGGAAAGTATCCTATGCAAGTATCAGATCACAGGACTATGTATCATAGATACTTTCATGTTTCTAGATTTAGACCGTCTTTACCAGTGACTTTGGTTCAGAATTCATTTGCCTTATAGTCGGGGTGAAGATGGTTATGTGTATTGCAACTTGACAACCATTCATCATCGATGCCTTGGCAGATCATAACTAGAAGATGGTAGGATTTGAGATTGTTGTTTTCACCTAATAACTAGAACACACAACCACATTTTTAGGCGACAGTACTTTGTTTTTGAAAAGAGGCTAGGAACTCTATCTTTACTACTAGAAAAACCAGATGGATGTGATACACAAAGGAGTGAATCTGGATATGGCAAAGGATTTTATCATAAATGTATTGAATTCCCAACTTTGATAAGGTATCACCGTAGGCCCACCGAGGAAGGGTTATCCCAACTTTGTGGATCATTTTATGGCATTGACGATGTTCGTTAGTCAAGAACTCATAATATGTACCAGGGAGATGGGCGACCCTATCATCGATTGTTAGTGTAGAAGGCATAGAGGATCATGGTTAAGCTCTAGGGATGAAGTGGCTTGTTTGGGCTGGCAGCAATATTTCATCGAGGATTTTGTCATGATTGTTCCAGGACTTAGGGTGGTGGCAATCTAGTATGGTCGGGGTTGCTTGGCGTGTCACAAATCTTAGGTCATTGTGTTGCAGCTGCTGGTGACATAGAAAGGTGAGATTTTTAATTTGGTGACCCAGTTTAAGTTGCTCTTCCATCGTGGTGACACCAATCTTATCTCTGGTCACACCCTACAGATGTCCTTAGCATGGTTGTCTTAGGGGGAGGCATTCTCGCAATCGCTAGGCAGCAACAACCCATTGCTACCCTCTACTGAATCGAATTTGTATTAGTGAGTTGGGTGATCCATCGAGCGAAGTAGCCATTTATATTGTGGCAGAGGAAACCCTCTTCCCCCTTTTCTCTCTCTATTTTTTTTGAAGTATTTTATGAAAAGAATGGATGAAAAACTTAAAAAGAAGAATAAAAATAAAAGAAACAGAAGAAATGAAAAGGTTGGGTTGCCTCCCAAAAAGCACCCTGGTTTAACGTTGTGGACCCGACCAAATGTCGTTGCTCCCTATGGAAATTATCTGAAAAGAAAATTAGAGGAAACTATAAAATGTTGAGGGGAGATGTCTTACCTATCCTCAGGGCGCAATCGTCTATGAATGGGTAAGGTATGAAGGGTTTGTGGTTGCTTATGTTGATTATGTATTGCATCCCCATTCTATTTGCCTTCTCAAGATGTGAATCCATCTATGGTGAGATAACGCTTAATCCTTTGGCCGTTCAATATAATGTCTCCTTTGATCTTATCCCATAAGACATATGCCCCAACAGGTTAGACATGATTTTCCATATACGACCCATACCATCTTGTTTTTAATTTTCCTGAAAATAGATGCAATCTTGAATTATAGACTAGGAGAAGGTCTCCCAATTTGATATCCTTTCTTCTTCTATGATGGTCATGCAAGATTTTGGTCCATTCTTTTGTGCATGCATGCACTTTCATAGGCTGACATTCTAAGTTTGTTGAGCTCATAGACTAGCAACAAGTGATTCTCTTTGGCAGCAAAAAGGTCAAAGTTGAGGACTTTTATGGCCCAACTGGCCTTGTGCTCCATTTCCACTGGGAGGTCACATGAGTTACCATAGACCAAATGGAAAGGGTTTGCTCCAAGTGGTGTTTTGAAGGCGCTCCAATAGCCCATAGAACATTGTTGAGCTGCAAAGCCCAATCTTTCCTTGTGTAGCTCACAGTTTTCTCCAATATGACTTTGATCGGTCGATTGGCGACTTTTACTTGGCCTCTTGTCTAAGGGTGATAGGAGGATGATGTCATGTGGTACACTCTATAATTCTATAGTAGAAACTCAAATTTCTTTTCAAAAAATAAAGAACCCCCGTCTGATATCACAACTTTAGGTACTCCAAATCAGGGAAATATGATGTCTTTGAACATTTTAATGATGAGCTTTGAGTCGTACTAGTCTGTGGGGATGGATTCAATCCATTTGGAGACATAATCCACTTCCACCAAGATGTACCAGAGTCTGCATGAGGGAGGGAATGGTCCCATGTCATCAATACCCCAGACATTAAAGATTTTCAATTATTTCCATGATGTAAGGGGAATATCGTCTCATCTAGATATGTTGCCTGATCGTTGACATTGGTCACATAGGAGGGTGTAGTCATAAGCATCTTTTAAAATGGTTGGCCAATAAAACCAACATTGTGAGACTTCAGAGGAGTTTTTGGGAAGACATATGCCCATGTATAGTTCCAGAGTGGCAGTTCTACAACATATCCTTTGATTCTTTGTGCATGACACATCGTCAGTAGAGACCATGTGCACATAGCCTCAAAAGAAATAGTTCATCCTAGTAGAATTTTTGGACATTATGTAAGAATTTCTTTTTGCTTTGTACTTTGAATTATTGGTAGATGATACCTGCAGACAAATAGTTAGCATAGTCAGCATACCCAGGCCAACTTACCTTGAGTTGCAACAGGTGGTCATTTGATAGGGATTCTTTGATGGATGTGGCAGTATTGTCTTTGTAGGTAAGTCTTCTCAAGTGATTAGCCACAACATTTTCACTTCCTCTTCTGTTCCTGATTTCAAGATCAAATTCCTATAGAAGCAAAATACATTGGATGAGTCTGGGTTTTACATCTTTCTTCATCATCAGATGTCTAATTGTTGCATGATTGGTGTAGACTATGACCTTGGACCCCACCAGATAAGATTGAAACTTGTCAAAGGCATAAAAAATTGCCAGAATCTCTCTCCTTTGTTGTGTAGTTCCATTGTGCCTCATCGAGGGTCTTCGATGCATAGTAAATCACCTAGTGTTTCTATCAATGCACTATCCCAAGATGGACCCAATCTCATAGTCACTTGCATCGCAAATGATATCAAAGGGTTGTGTCCAGTCAGGTGCACAAGTCACTGGGATAGTATTTAGGGCCTTCTTTAGTGTAGAGAGGTGCTTCATACACTTTTTATTAAAATTGAAATCAACTTCTTTTGATCATATGTCGGTAAGGGGTTTTTCTATCTTCACGAAATCACATATGGAATCTTCGATAGAAACTAGTGTGGCCCAAAAAAGTGTGAATATCCTTCACAATTGTAGGCGGTGGTAGTTTTTCTATCACTTCTACCTTGGCTGGATAGACTTCAATTCCCTTGCTGGAGATTTTATGACCCAGGACAATACCTTCACGTACCAAAATGTTGCATTTCTCCCAATTTAGGACAAGGTGTGCCTCTTCACATCTGGTTATAACAGTGCCCAAGTTGTTTAGGAATTTGTTGAAGGCGTCCCTGTAAATTAAAAAACCATCCATAAAGACCTCCATAATGGATTTCGTGAGCCCAAAAAAGATGGATGCCATGCGGTGCTGAAAGGTTGATGGGGTGTTGCAAGGAACAAATGGCATGAGTCTAAAGGCATACATCCCCAACAGGCAAGTGAAAGTAGTTTTTTCTTGGATGTCTGGGCGGATTGAAATTTGATAGAACCTGGAGTAGCCATCCAAATAATAGAAACATTGATGAAAAAGTATCTCCAAGATATGATCCAAGAATGGAAGTGAGCAATGGACTTTCCTGGTAGCCTTTTTCAACTTGCAATAGTTGATATACATTTTCCATCTTGTGACAATATGTGTGAGTATGAGTTTTCCTTAGTCATTCTGAATGATCAAGGTTCCACCTTTCTTGGGTACTACTTGAACATGGCTTACCCACTGAGAATCGGATATTTGGTATATGATTCCCTCACATAGAAGTTTGACCACTTCCTTTCACATGACTTCCTTCATATTTGTATTGAGCTTGCATTGTAGGTCCCGTGAGGGTTTATGGTCATGGGTATCTTGTACATATAGAGAGCAGCGCTAACTCTAGTGAGAGCACTCATGTTGTACTTCAAGTCTTTATTCCCCTTTCTCAATATTGTTATCACTTTGTTTTCTTCATATAGACTGATCATGGACCTGGCTATTACCGAGTATAGGTTTCCCTCATCAAGAAATAGTATTTAAGTCCCCCAGGCCATTTCAACTCAGGTATGTGCTTGTGCTGGCGTTTTGCTGGAGATTTCTTCTACCATCCTCAAGTCTTCAAATATTTTTGTGCTTTCCTCTTCTACTTATGTGATGTCTAGATCTATGACATACATGGAAATGTGAGAGTATTCCTCATCGTCTTCATCACCATTCAGTATTATTTGGAGGGAGTCTTCACAAGGCACTTGTCTCAGCTATTTTATTTCGTCAACATAGTTAGATAAAAAGACTTCTATGGAAAACTTAGGGTCCTTTAAGCCATTGAGAACTTGCTATTCAAGAGTCTCATGACCCAGCCATAAGAGTAGGGTTCCTACCTCAACATCAACTAAGGCTCTTGTTATGGCCAAAAAGTGCCTTCCAAAAATCAATAGATATCAATCGTCTTCTTTAATGTCCATGATTACAAAATGACATGGAATATATGTGTTTTCAGCTTGATGGGAACATATTCTATTATCCCCAAAGGCTTTGTTTTGAACACGTCGAACAAATGAAATGTCATGGTTGTGGGTAGGAGATCAGTGATTCCAAGGCATTAACATAGAGTATAAGACATAATAGATATGCTTACGCCTAAATCAGCAAGTCTTTTGCGGCAAGTGTCATCCCTTAAGAAATAGTCTATCCCAAATGAGCTTGGATATCTTTGCTTATGAGGCATATAATTTTGAACTATATCAGAGGCCATCTATGCTAGCTTCATGGTCTCTCATTCCTCACCATCATATATTTTCTGTATAGGAGAGTCTTGAGGTATTTGCATCAGGTTGTCATTTCAGCTAGTGCATCGAGGAACAAGATGTCAACATGGAGTTTCTTCATAGTGTCCTTGAACTTCATTAATATATCATCCAATTTGGTCTACTTCAGGCAACCCAGATAGGGTACATATCATTTGTGCACAGGTGATTTAAGGTTTGTCAATGGTGCAGAGTCGACTGTTGGTGCTAGAACAATTGGATTCTCACTGGCGCTTGGCTGGGTTGTTGTCAGAAGAGGATTTGATGTATGAAACTCTGCTAGGCAAATTGTCAAATGGTTATTTGAGCAACTTGGGCTAATTTCATATGGTCATTCAAGCAAATTGGCACTTTGATTGGAGTACCTTCATGTATTCTAGGAGGAATAGAGGTAGGAATGGAGTTTGAGGGTGTGGAATACACATTCCCTAACCTTGTCATTATGACATTTAGATGCTTTGGATGCTTGGGGTTGTTTTTTGGATAATATGCGATTGTGCCAATTAGGGGTTGTTGACTAGCCGTTCGATAGATGGTTTGTGATTCCAACCCCTTTTGGTTGGTTGTGGAATTGGCCAATTGAGTCTGATATGTTGTCATCATATTCGATAGTGTCTTCACTAGATTTTGTGCTAGCGTCGACTCTATCTACAATGGCGCAGGTTGATTCAAATTGTGATAATGTTGTCGTTGTTGGTAGTTCCTTCTTGGAAATTTGAATCTATAGTTTTCCTAGTTGCATGGGCTGATGTAGTTTGATGGCATTCTTCCTTGAGTGGATTGTGGCGGGGTATGTTGATTTGGATTCTCGACTGCAGTTGAGTTCCCATAATGGAAATTTGGTTGTTTATGGGCCTAATTCTGGTTATAGTATTCCTGCCATGGGATAGTATGAATTGAGTTCATGTCTTCAACTTGAGTAACTATGTACTATGGCCCCAACTCATGCTCATGGAATGCAATGTACAATTGTTGGCAGTGGATTGTGTTGTGGTCTACTACATGGAAACTTTTGCATGAGGGTGCAATGATTTTCACTTGAGGCATCTCACTCTTCCTCTCATACGGACATAAGGAATTTTCAAGGTTATCCTCCTTGAGAGAGAGGTTTTAGCATTTTGGAAATGGATTTGAGTTCCAAATGGTCCTCCACCATAGTTACTTTAAGAACACCTTTGCTCGAGGGTCTGGTCCAATGAGTCAGATTCTCAACCTCAAGCTTGACTATCTTTAATGTGTTGGCAAAGCTCTGCCACATGAAATTTCCATTAGAGGAATAGTGAAAGAACTATTGTATCTTGTCATCAACACCCTGATAGAAAAATTTTGTTGATTTAATTTTCGAGGATGCCATCATGTAGGCACTTGTGTAGGAGTTCATTGAATTGTTCTCATGCTTTATATAGAGATTCTTCGAGCACTTGATGGAATCTTGTGATCTGTCCTTTAATTGAGTATGTCATCAAGAGTGGGTAGAATTTCTCTAGAAACTTATTTTCTAGGGCCTCCCATGTTGTGATCGGGTCCCTTTGAAGGGCGTTGCACCATGCTCTATCTTTGTTAGGGAATATTTAAAGAGTTGTTGTCACATGGTGTCGACAGTGGCACTAGATGGCTTCATCATGTTGGCTAAATTGGACATTAATATACCCTTTGTTTTGATGATGGCAAACATTTCAAACTTGTGGATCTAACATGTTATTTGAGCATTTTAGGGTTCAAAGGAATAAGGAAATCCTACTAAGTGGGAAGATGAAGATCAATGCAAATTATAGATCAAATGCGCTTTATTGTATAAATGTTCATGATTGTACTCAAATGTAAACACTTGTACAAAAATATAATGTATAGGTACTTTGACATCTGTAAATCAAGATTTAGATCTTCCCTACCCACTTATAACCTTATATAGGTTTTCCCCAAAGTTAGAGTCACCAACACACATTGAAACGCACACTTAGTAGATGATTCAAAAGTCTAAAACAAGGTACCCTTAGTCGAAAAACTTGTCGACTGAGACACACTCGGTCAAAGTTTTTATTGACCAAAAACCACCTCGGCCGAAATTGTGAGCAATGTTCAACAACTTACACAAATGTGCTCTAAAATAGTCTTCGGTCAAAAATAATCTTGACCGAGTAAGCTTCGGTATAAAGCTTACGACTGTTAGACCAAGTCATTGGTAGTTGGGAGTTAAAAATAGACGTTTCAACACTTTTTCCTTAAACCCAAGCTCGGTTGAATAAAATCTCAACCAAGACATTGTTCGTCAACCAAATTGTCGACCAAGTAGGGTTCTAGATTGTTCTTTTCAAGCACAAACAAATTAGCAATTCCTAGCCAACTAATGTACACCTAACAGCTAGTTAAGCACTAAAAACACTCTAGACACTCCCTATAACATCCCTAGACACTTGCAAACCATTTCTATAAATAGGAGAGGCCTTGGGACACTTGAAGCATTTAAGCTACACTTGAGAAATCACTATAGAGAGCAACCAAGCTAAGATTCACTTGTTGTCTTCTTCCTTATTCTCTAGAGGTGTCCTATAGCTACAATCTCCTATCCATCACACATATCCATGTTCATCTTAAGTGGATAGGATATTTTAATGCTTGATATAGGATCAAAGCATTGTACTTCATTGTTATATTTCCTTCTTCCAGTCCCCCTTTACAGGTACAAGCTACTTTTGCTCCTTGGCTACTCTAAGATCGTGGAGGTTGCTTGAGGGAGCACATTTAAAGTACTTCTTTGTGGAGAAGGTTGTTTTAAGAGGATCTTGAGATTACTTCAAGGAAGGCTTGTTCAGAGTAGGTTGGAGCTACTTCTAAAGGAAGGCTATCTCAAGGTGGTGGAGCTACTTCTAGGAGGAGAAGGCTGCACCAAGGGCTTGAATTTACTTCAACGAAGGCTGCTTCAAGGAGGGTTGAGGATACTTCTAGGTGAAGGCTACTTCAAGGAAGGTTATTGTATTTTTTGTAACATCCTTGTGAGGTAATAAAATTAATCACCTTCAAAATATGAATTAGAGACAATTGGGTAGTGGACTGACAACCTTTGAATTCAAAGGTTGGAGCCACCCTAAACACAAGTGTCATCCTTGTTTCCTCCTCCTTCTTTGGTTGAGTGTTTTAATTATTTTTAAATTATACAAAAAGTTCTATTCACCCCCTCTAGATCTTTTAATTGAATTAATAAACTTGTCACTATATTCAACATTGTTGCTCAAAAACCTTCAAAAACTATTCCTATATACTTATTCTAAGTACAAAATGCTTTAATAAATGTCCATAACCAAAAGGACCATCACATGGGTACCAAAATCCATCTATTTTGTAGGACTAGGTGCTTGATAGTGGTTGTTCCAAACATATGACTAGAAACAAAGAAGCTTTTCAAATATTTGAAGAAAAGAAGAGTGGAACGGTCACATTTGGAGACAACACCAAATGTAAAATTATTAGAATAGGTAATATTGGTACAAATCTTCAAATTAAAAATGTTCTACTTGTTGATGGATTGCATCACAACTTGATTAGTGTTAGTCAATTATGTGATAATGTCTATGATGTTCTTTTTAACAAATCTTGTTGTAAGTTACTCATAGAGAATACTGATAATGTTGTTTATGAAGAAAAAAGAGTAGGAAATATGTATATAATTAGACCTAATTCCATGCAAGATATTATTGGAAAATGTCTTATTGCAAATAATGAATATTTACAATTATGTCCTAGAAAATTAGGTCACGTAAGTTCACACGTTATCAAAAAGTTGATGAAATATGATCTTATTCGTGGCTTACCTAAACTCTCTTTTGATAAACCTAAAAATTGTGAACTATGTACTTTAGGAAAGTAAAGTAAAACATCTTTTAAATCTAAAATTTTGCTTAGCACTACTAGATCATTAGAACTCATTCATATGAATTTATTTGGTCCTTTTGCAGACTCAATCTATTGGTGGAAAATGTTATTTCTTTTTTTATTGTGGATGACTATAGTAGATACACTTGGGTTCACTTCCTCTCAACTAAAGATGATACAATTAGAATACTCATTTTATTTTGTTCAAAAATTGAAAATCAACTACAAAACAAAATATGTACCATTTCGAGCGATCATGGTGGGGAATTTGAAAATCACATCTTTGAAGAATTTTGTACATCCCAAGGGTACACTCATAACTTTTCAGATCCATGCACCCCACAACAAAATGGGGTAGTAGACAGGAAAAATCCATCTTTACTAGAAATGGCTAGAACTATGTTACTTGAACACAATACACCTAAAACTTTTTGGGTAGAAGCAGTTAATATGGCATGTTATGTATTGAATCGTGTAAAAATTCACTCACATCTTAAGAAGACTCCTTATGAACTTATTTTCAACAAGAAACCAAGAGTAGATTATTGTCATACTTTTCGTACGCCCTATTACATCTTAAATACAAAGGATGATAAAGATAAATTTGACCCTAAATAACATAAAGGATTCTTCTTGGGATATTAAACTTCTAGCAAGGCATTTAGAATCTATAATACCATCTAAAAAGTTGAAGAATCAATCCATATCACATTTCATGAAATGACAACACAAAGTGCTGAAAATGAAATTGAAAACTTAAATGACGTCACTCATCAAATTGAGGACCTAACCATATCTACAAAATATGATCAAAATACTAAAAATGAACAAAAAAATAGACACAACAACCTATTCCAAGACTAATCAAGGGCCACCCTCAAGACTTTATCATAGGAAACCCTTTTGATAAAGTAAAAACCTGATCATCATTTACAGATGTTGGAAACATGGCATTTGTATCAATTGTTGAACCTAAAAAGGTAAATGAAGCTTTAAAGGATGAATATTGGATAATGTCTATGCAAGAAGAACTAAATCAATTTACAAAAAATAATGTATGGGACTTATTTCCTAAACCACAAGATAAAACCATTATTGTAACTAAGTGGGTTTTTCGTAATAAACTTAATGAAGTCGGGGAAGTAGTTAGAAACAAAGCTAGGTTGGTAGCTCAAGGATATAATCAACAAGAAGGAATAGATTTTGATGAAACCTATGCTCCTGTGGACTTGAAAATATTAGAATGTCATTATCTCTAGCAGCCCACAAAGACATCAAACTATTCCAAGTGGATGTAAAAAGTGCCTTTCTAAATGGAATTATAGAAGAGGAAGTATATGTTGCTCAACCACTTGGCTTTGAGATTCCTGACAAAATTGACCATGTATATAAACTTAAGAAAGCTCTTTATGGTATAAAACAAGCACCACACAATTGGTATGAAAGACTTAAAAATTACCTATTTGATTTATTTTTTAGCAATCTGAACATCTTCATTACTGAAAAGCCATACGACATCTACACATAGGAAAAGTGATTCTGGAAGTACATACAACCAAGATCAGGCCTATCTGATCTCCAAAACTCATATTGGAATGATAATAGAACGCTTCTGCATTGATCTCTTTTCCACTAGGCTGACATAAGCAGCTTTTGATAAGAGATTCCTTCAACCCGAGCATAGATCGGAGATGATAAACCTCCAAATGAAAAATATACTGACCAATGTTTTTCACCACATGCAGATCCATAGACCCAGTAGTGAATCCGAACAAAAGAAATCAAGGCCAGCAAGAGCAAAGACTCATAGCTCCCAAACAAAGAGAACAACAATGCCGACAAACAGCGACAACAACGCCGACGAGCGGCGAGAAACGGGAAGAAGAGCTTGCCACAAAGCAAAACAAGAAAAAACTAAAAGGAAGAAAACCTAGAAACTGTAAGGAAAGGAAGAGAGAATAAGAGAGCAACCCGATGTCATGGAGATCAAGAACGGAGGTTTCCACACTGTTGTCTGAAGGGCTCCGGAACCACATGATAGTGTTGGCACTAGCCCTACCCCTTCTTTGTGGTCACCACGCCAGTCCACCACCGAAAGCCCCAAGTCCCGACTCGAAATTTGGAAATGAGACCTTCAATGGAGAAGGGGTCGTAGAGAAAACAACGTTGAAACACCACTCCAGCGAGATCCCATTGGCACCTAGTGATTAAGAGCCCAGGGGGAGCGGGCTAGCGCACACCGGCGGGAAGCGCCCCTCCCCCGAGTTGTCGCTGTGCTCCCGAGCCCTAGTCGCCTATTGGAATCGCTGCGCTCCCCTCGGCTGGCTACTCCACTATCACTATCAATTACCTATTTTATAATGGCTTTTCAATTGGGAAATCAGATTCTACATTATTTTTCAAAACATAGGAATCAGATTTTCTTGTTGTTCAAATATATGTTGATGACATCATTTTTGGTGCTTCAAATGATTTTTAATGTAATCAATTTAGTGATATTATGCAAAAATAGTTTGAAATGAGTCTCATGGGAGAATTAACATTTTTCCTTGGTTTTCAAATAAAACAAACGCTCGTCGAAATTTTTCTAAGCTAAGAGAAATACACCAAAGAATTCTCAAAATGATTTGGCATGGAAAATTGCAAACATGCTACCACTCCCATGGCTACCTCTGCCAAAATTAACAAGGATGGAGATGGTGAACCCATTGATGATTCCTTATATAGGGCCATGATTGGTAGTTTGCTATACTTGACCGCTTCTAGACCAGATATCATGTTTTCCATTGGGCTTTATGCTAAATTTCAATCAAAACCAATGCACTCTAATTTCAAGCTATCAAAAGGATCTTAAGATATCTCACTAGTACTATCAACTATGGTTTGTGGTATCCTAAAGGACAATCACTAGACCTAAAATCTTACACCGATGTTGATTATGCTAGTTTTTGACTTGATCACAAGAGCACAAGTAGTGGTTGTTTCTTACTAGGAAGAGACTTAGTATCTTGGTTTAGTAAGAAACAAAATATAGTTTCTCTATCCACCACTAAAGCCGAGTATGCGGCTGCTGGTTCATGTAGTGCTCAAGTACTCGATATGCAACAAGTTTTGAATGACTATGGCTTTGCATTTTCTTCTATGCCAATTTTTTGCGATAATACTAGTGCTATAAACTTGGCCCATAATCATGTTTTGCATAGTCATGCCAAGCATATTGAAATCATACATCATTTCTTAGAGATCATATTTCCAAAAACAATATATCTCTCCATCATGTTGATATTGAAGAGCAATTAGCATATATCTTTACCAAACCTCTTCTTCTTGATCAATTTCAATATATTAGAAAGAGGTTACTTATTACTCCCCTAGAAGTGTATTCTTTGATATATGTGCTCAAAATTCTTAATATAATTACTTGAATTTCATGTTATTTTTATTGCAAAAAATTCTAGTAATATTTCTTTGATTAGTCACAATATTTTATTATCATGAACAAGCACATAAACAAGCTCAAATCTATTCACCAAAACTACTCACAACTTCCACCCCTGGTCGGATTAGGGAGGCAGGGAGATCTTCTTCTTCACTTTCCTCGTGACTCCAGGCATGAGAGGATCTAGGAATTGGCTTGTTGGCTTCAGGAGGTCCTCATAATCCCATCCATACTAGGTTTTGCTACATGCCATGGAGTAATTGGGATTTCCCTAATTTGAGGGATCATTGTCAACCCTGACCTATAAATAGAGGGTCGTACACCCCTTTGTAAAGAATCAGAGCATCTCAGTTTGTTTGCGCAGAGCCAACGAACTTGCAGGTGCATCCAATTACTTCAAAGATTGTGTTCATCACTCCATACAGAAGCTTCATCCCACCATAGTAGGGTGATTGTCCCGATGATCCAGAGTAGCCGTAGAGCAGTTGACGGGTGCTTCGAGTCTGGGAGGTTGAGACGAAGGCGGGGGTGATCTTGCCTTGCGTTCAGGTGGAATGAAGTGCGGAGTCAACACCTTGGTTGGTCATTGGCTCGCGTGAGAGGAAGAGCATGACGTTGAAGGTGATGTGTGGGGAAAAGACCTTGCTACCCTCAAGCGTGTGCCGAGAAGGTTAGGGCATTTTCATCCTTTCACATATTTTATGTTATCGCGCAGCGAGTTGCCACGTGGGCCCAGGTGCCGATTGGCTCAAGCCTGGCCCCATTGGCACGGCTCAAGTGGGTAGAGTATGCATACATGGCAATCTCTTATTGGCCACAAAAGTTGTTAAAATCATAACTAATTATGGATTTCGAATAATGACAAGTTATATATGATTTTTGATCAGAAAAAGACAACAAATCCATTAAAAATATATTTGAAGCCTAATTTTCCTTGCAATTCAAAAAGTGTACAAAGTTGTCATATTTAACGGTTTTATTAAGTAAAAATTGTAAGTTTTGATGATAATTAGATCTAATGATGTTCCCTAATTATTTTGAATTGAATATTAACATGCTGTTAATAAAAGGAAGAATTAGATCTAAAAAATGATCTTTGTACATAGTATGCTTGATTTAGGGTTCCATGTGTATGAAAATGCATTAATGGGCCTAGAAACCCTAATTTTGATAATTGTGAATTTTAAGTGTCTTTATGTATGAAAATACATAAATAGGACAGAGATATGATGTTTATAAGATAATTTAAGAATAAAGACCCTTAATGTGGATAATTTATGTAATTGGGGTTTCTATGAGTAGAAAAGATGTTTTAGGGTTTGTTGACCTAAAAAGGATAAAAGATGAGAAATAGATCTAAGAAACCCTAATGAATTCTAATAAGGCTTAGAAACCTTAGAAAGGAGTCCCAAGTCAATAAGGAGTTGTTTGGGATGTGATTGTGACGATTAGGAATTATGCATGCTTGTTAGGATCAAGATTTGCTTGATTTCTTGATGGACTTGCTTGATTAAACTTCTTGATTGGATTGGATATCTTGCATATATTTGAGAATTCAAATCAGGTATATGGCTATGCTTATGGGTAATCGCTCTAGTTTCACAGTGATTTTTGAGGTTTTATGTATTTCTTGAAATTAACTGCTTGGATGAAGTTTAATTCATGCAACTATAAAGTGACTATGGATATCACCACATATATATATATGGGTGTTCATTGAATACCCACATGGGTAGCTTGGATTTCGCTACCCGTCAGCCCCGAATGTAACCATATGGCAAACAAAGTAAGTGGAAGGACCAAAAAGTAACTATGTTGATAACAAAATAAGTATATGACTAAAAAGGTAAAACTGGGCAGAATACACATGATATATATATATATATATATATATATATATATATATATGTAATTGTATTTTGAAATCTACCATTGCAAATGGAACTATCTATGCATGAAAAGTAATAGTTTGCAAGGTAAAGTAACCCTGTACATGTTGAAAGTAAGAAACGTGAAAAAAAGTAACCAAAATAGGGGGCGGGTAGCTACCCGCATGAGTATTAAAGATGAGCCTATATATATATATATATATATATATATATATATATATATATATATATATATATATATATATATATATATATGTGTGTATGTATATATATATATATACATATATATACATACATATATATACACATATATATACATATATATACATATATATATATATGCATGACTAGCTCAGATCCTAGTCCTCCTCTATAGCTTTGAGTACATGTGAGAGATGGATGACCTAGATATTGGTCTACCCTTGGGGTAGGATAATCAGGTTATCATGAGTCGATGTTTGGTCTACCTTTGGGTAGGATCATACGACTACACAACTCTATGTCTTGGTCTACCTGTAGGGTAGGATCAAAAGGGGCTATTTAGGATCTACCATATGAGAAATTTAGTATCCATGTCCACTGTAGGGACATCACAGAGGCAAGGATATGTTAGGATTCAATATTTATGATTTCGACATTAAATTTGATCTGTTAAGCAATAATTTGGTTGCAAATATGTGGTTACAATATGTTCAAGCTTTTGGTTCCCCCACATACCAATAAAAAAATTTATACTGACTGACATTTTGTTTGTCGGCATTTCAGGGATACATGAAAGTGGATGAACATTTAAAGTCACATTTGAAGGATAAAGCTAAATAAAGATTGAAGGATTTAGTTAAATAGAACTCTACTTTAGGTAAAGTTCCAAACTCCTAATTTTGAAAGGTATGTGAAAAGAAAAATTTTATCCTACTTCAAGCTTAGTTGTGGTAGAAATTATTAATTATTTTTTATTATTTGCAAAACCAGTGGATCATATTTTGGGATAACAACACCGGCTTCTTAGCCTTCCTTAAATAGGGGTTGTTGAGGGGTGGGGTCATTACATTTGGCATCTGAGCCTTGTTTTCCATATAATATCTAATAATTATTAAATTTTACAAATTCTTTAGAGCCCAAGGGAGTTATTCGTGGATTTTCCAAAGATGGAGGTGTCTATAAAAGGATCATGATTCGGGGGCTGGCAAGATTTTCCACCACCCCGCTAGTCGATATACGAGGACTCCCAGAATCTGTGTGACTGCCTGGCCAAAATCTGAGAATTTGACTTGAAATAAGACACCTCTAGGTCTTTTCATCTATTTTCATCCCTTCTCTACCCTCTTCAAAGAGAAACTATAAGTTCTTAGGATTTTCTCTCTCTTCACCTCCTCTTGAGTTTGAGGGTTAAGATTACTAAGGATTAAGGAATCCTCCACCTAATAGTAAAAAGCATGTAAGAAAGATGTCATTGACATAAGTTTTTAATAATGAAATTTACATTGAGGTTAGTTACATGCTTAGGTGGCATGACCATGTTTTTGTGCCCTTTGATACCCTAGGGAGAACGTTGAGATTGTACCATCTCGTAGGAAGATAAGGAGAGGGCTATCCTTGGAGGAAGAAGCCTCTAGGAAGAGGAAGAGACTTGATGCATCCTTTGAGGACGATGCTCAACCCAAAACCTTAAGTGGTGGATAGAGAAAGAGAAGACATGATAAGTTGGATACCATAGTTGATCCATGCATGCATGTAAGCGGGTTAGACATACATGCTTTACATAGAGTCTTTGAGTACACACGAGAAACATAGACTATGTGTGGTTGCATGACCCCTAGTGCCTTTTGGTGATCTAACCTTGGGCAGGTTGTGCCTGTTAGGGATGAGGGATAGCACCCTCATTCAGAAGGTTAGTGGTGGCCGTATAGGAACCCTGACAGGCAGATATGATTAGGAAAATAGGCATGCACCTACATAGAAGTGAGTGATAGCAAGGCTGGTAGCAGGTTTTAGTCCTAAGCCAGAAGGGTTATGCCTGATAGTTTATGAGGTAGGCATGCAGAGCTTTGGATGATCTTGGCCAGAGATAAGTTTTTATAGTGTGTTTCATCTAGGTAGGGATGGATGTGCATCCTTAAAGAGATTGACACATCTTCTAAGAGAGAACCTCCAGTGGTATCCTTAAAGTTGAGGGGTTAACTTGCAAATTGCACATGATAAAATGTTCCTCTGATGTTGATACATCATAAGAATGAATATGATGTAATAGTATGGTTTTCATAAGCTTGGGTGCCAAGATTAAGCTTGTAAAGCAATCCTTGTGCATTAAAACCTAGTTTTGGTGTAATGTGCAATTTACCCAAAACCTAGGGTTCAACATGCAATTTACCACTTCAATAAGGTCCCTAATGTTTCTTGGCATATTTTAGAGCAAATAAAATGAGAGGGGCGCCTCATTTGAATTAATTTGGAGGAGAGAGAATCTTGATATTAAAATAATCAAGATTTAATCCTAAGTGAAACCCTAATTCAATTTAGGGCAAAAATGAATGTACTAATTAAAGGGCCTTCAACCAAAATTAAAATGGTTGGATTCAGATGTGTGTGGATGAGCTTAAAGCCTTGCAAAGGCACGAGCATATCCTAAGGAGGAGAAATCCCACTCACCATTATTATAAGAAAAAGAATTTCCACTCAAATATGGATATTCTTATTATAAGGGTTAAGGTGCTTAATTTCTTTTCCCTTAATTCATGGATAATGGAAGGGAGTTCGGTGGGGATAGAGATGCCCTTGCATGCAAGAAACCAAGGGGAAAGTTGTGGCAACAATTTTGTAATTCAAAGACTTTTATAAAAGATTTTCTCTCTCATCAATTTTCTTATAAAAGTACCCTTTCCAAGCCAAAACAAAGGCTTTTTCATATTCTTTTCTTTCCCCTTGCTTGGAAAACGACCAAGGAGCTGTGGAGGATCAGGAGGATGACCCCCAAACTTTTGGTAAGGTTCTTGACCTCCTTTCACCTTGAATCCATGGTGAAAATCGAAAATCAATGTATGAATTCTTCATATCTCGATCCCCTCTTCAATTCTAACCAATTCTTTTCACTCAAAGCTTGAGGACGACCCTTGGAATAGTGAAAGGAGTTTCATCCACCATTTTTTCCATGATCTTGGAGCTTTGGAGCTCAATTGGAGGCGGGTTTTATAACTTGAACCCTTAATTTTATTATTGCAATCAATTCCTTATCAATTGGTGATCAGTTCTACATTTCCAAAATTAAGTTTGGTTGATTGATGCAATCTCCATGGAAATCACAGTAGATTTCGTGAGTTTGGAGCTTGATGATGATGACATCATCATAAGCACACACCTCCCCAAATATCTAGGGCAAACGGTTTCAATGTTGGGACCAAACAATTTCACCAAACCGTTTTGTGGTTTGGGTCCCAAACCGTTTGGGATGGTTGACCATTTGAAGATATATGTTGTGGTACTTGGATCTTGATCCAATGGTTTCAATTGGCTGATCTTGAAGGTTTCAATTGAGTATGATTCCTTAATTGCAAACCCTAATCGGCTAAGTGCTAATTTTGAAATTGATTGAGATGATGTTTTGGGTTGATTGACCCAAACGGTTTCAAAACCATTTGGGGATCACCCAAACAGTCTCAAGACCGTTTGGGGGTCACCTAAGACCGTTTGTAGGTCTAGGGTTAAGTATGGCTAAGTGTTTGAAGGTCGAAAGGTACGAAATTGAATTGTAACTAAGTGATGATTTGATAATCAATCCAATGGTCCAAAACCCTAATTGAATGTCATGGATTTTGATGATGGAATGACCAAACGGTATCAAGACCGTTTGGAGATCAACCAAACGGTCTCAAGACCGTTTGGTGGTCATCCAAGACCATTTGAGGTCAGGTCATATCATGTGATGATGATAGTTCATTGATTTCAATTGAATTGATTCCACAATGTCAACCATTGATGGATCCTCATTTTCAAACCCTAAGTGATGGTTTCTTGATTATCAAACCTAGTTCAATTGGGTTCAAAACCCTGAATTGAAGGTCTAATTGAATGGTGATTCAGTGGTCCAATTGATAAATGCTTTAGTGATTCAATTTATAATTGGTTCATGGGTTGAAACATTGAGTCGATTGAATGTTGAAGTGCCTTTTTGGTCCATGCGGTTTTGAGAAGGTTTGGACCAAACGGTCTCAAGACCGTTTGGGACCAAATGATCTCAAACCATTTGGAGACCCAAAGTGCAAACGGTTTCAATACCAACCTTGTTCAATTGGTTTCAAGTATAACTTGTTCAAATGGTTTTCAACCAATTGATTTATGAGAACTAAGATCATTGATGGTCTAAGTAATTAATATTGTGAAGATCAACATGGTTAATCCATTTGAGTATCTCATGTAATTGAAGGTCCAATATGGTAAACCCATTTGGCTACTTAATGCAATTGAAGATTTCAATGGTTAACCCTTGCTTTGTGTACTCAAGTAAAGAGTTGACCTAGATTAATCTTGGAATAGTTAACATCCTAGGGAGGATGAGAGGGAGAGTAAATGGAAGAGATGATTGCTTACTTAATAAGCTCTAATTCTCTCATTGTGAATAAATGTGTAATCAGGGTTTGATTCTTAATATGAGATCAGGAACTCTTCATTGAAAAGATTGATGAACTTTGATCCTAAATTAGAGCAAGGTTATGTGAAACCTAAATTTAAGGGCAAAGCTCAGTGAAACCATAATCTAGGGTGATGATGTAACCCTAACTTAGTGTCATAATGCAAGAAACCTTAATTTAATGGGAATTGTATATCCTAACCCTAATTTGGGTATGAGGAAAGAGAAACCCCACTTGGATGTGAATGGTAAACCCTAATTCCCTAAAATGGGATAAAGGTATATGAAACCCTAATATAGGGTAGTGTCATTAATACTAATGTGACGCTTTAACACTGGGTGATGTGTTATGAAATCTTAATTTCACATAATACTAGGTGAAATCCTGATATAGAAGGATGTTATGTGAAACACTAATAAAGAGTGATCCTAGGTGAAATCTATATATGTTTGTGAGATTCTAAGTGAACCTCAATTATAATGATGGAAATCTTATTCCTATTAATGGAATAATGATTAATGAATTGACAAATGAAATACCTAGAGGGGTTGATTATGGATATCCTTACATTAATACTACCTGAGTCAAGGGTGAGTCCATATCTTAGACAATGGTTGTGTTTTCTAAAATAAATGAATCATGAACAATACATTGCATAATGAATGTGATGATCAAGTGCATAAGTATCAGGATGAGTGATACCCTAATACAAGCTAAGTGAATTACTCATGTAAGATGAGGGTGTTGAGGGAAGTGATACATCAAGGTATGATAGATATCACATCCAACACCCTAATTCTGATATACCATGATGTGCTCTAAGTTCATTATACTTGGAATAGATGATACATGAAATGTGTCATGTCAATTGTTACATTAAGATGTAATGCACCTTGATGGTTGTAGGTTAACATACCTTATGAAAAGGTTAATCCAAATTAATATACTATGATTCAATCATAGTCTGATAAAGATGAGAAAGAAACTCATACTTTGTGTTGATGATACATTCAATGATGAATGATGAGGATATATAAGTATGTTGAATACTTATGATATCTATTTTTGGTTTCTAGCTTTGAGAAGCAATGGAATAGGGCTGATCATTAATAATATGATCTTAAGAACCCAAGTGATTATTTATGGAACACCTTAATGAAGGGTGTTGATATAAAAGAGAAACCATGAACCCTAAAAAGGAATGATACTACTTAGTGTTGTATGATATTGATATAAAAGCATTATAATTGTTACCATGAACACTAATCATGCAGGGATGATGAGATGAGAAGCATAGCCAGGTATGGGCTATGATGCTTGTTTATTGAGAATGTTTTATAGACTTTATAAGCCTTCTTATGCTTTGTGTGTACTATGTAAAATACATTGTATAGCAAGAATTATGATGTCCTGGGTCAGATGACCTGAAGGTATGAAGTTACCTAATAATTGGTAACAAGTGTTTTATGATGAGATGAGGGTTCAAATACCCAGATTCTACAATCATGATGATGAACTTGTTAAGAAGTGGAAATGTACTTTATGAGTTGAGGGAGTCAGATCCCAATACTTTATGAAAAGAGTATGGCTATAGGCCATGACTCCACAATGACAATGCTAGGTATTAGATATATGATCTAAGCCTGAAGATAGTTAATGTTGTGGTAATGATGTTGTAGTGAATAAATGTTATACATGTTCTTCATATTCCTTAATGGATAAGTGACGTGTTGCTCTTTTAAGTTCTAGCTGCAATGTTTTAGATAAGAATAATATTCTAATATGTTAGACATTGAATTAGCTACTGTCAATCAAATAGGATTCCTCTGTGCATATTTATCTTCTTAAGATGCAATAATAATGTTACTGGCGGAGAGTTATATCTCTCGCTGGGGCAATTTACAATTGTCTCACCCTCGTGGGAACTACATTTTTAGGTGGACACGGATGAGGAGACAGGAATCCTTCAGTAGAAAAAGGACAACAGCAACAGCAGCAGGGACAATAGTGAAGTCTCAGGTGGAGACACTGGCTTTTATGCCATGTATAGATGTAGATAGAGTCCTATGTGTCGTATTTGTACTCTCAGGTCCTCGGAGTAGTAGTTAGTGATTTTGAGATTTTGGCTCAGTGCTTCGAGATTTTCATATTGCCTGTATTTAGTTTAATAGGACAGATGATGCTTGTAATTCACAGAAAGAGATGATACAAGTTATGTACTTTTGAAAAATAGAATGTAAATGTCTTACTTTTGTTCTATGTGAGAAAGCTTTTACTTGATGGACCTCTTGATAAAAAAAGGTTTTAATTTTTAGTGATTTTTGGTAATTTGTTGCTTAGTGAATGCTTCCGCATTAGTTAATCTTGTTTTTGCGAGACGGTCGTCACAATTAAGTGGTATCAGAGCTCTAGGTTTGTTGAGTCTACAGAGACATAGGACTAAGGTTGTAGAGTCTGTTCTAAGTGTCTTCCAGTTTATCTGATAGTATCTTCTTCTCACATAGGAGAATAAGAACTTGAAGATGTATGGACAACATGAAGAACATGTTGTGGAGGGCAGCACTGCTACACCAGGAGGAGGTGCAAGAGACCAGAATATGGAAGGGCTTGTACCTGAACAGCCCCAGATTGACCCAGCTGTGATAGAAAATCTAGCTCTCCATGCTCTATTTGAGAAATTCTTGACAGCCATGACACATATGGCAGACAGGATGCCACCACCTGCACCTAGGGTACCATCCCATCATGAGGGTTATGGAGCCGGCAAGAATTTCGAGAGACTTCGCCGGGTTGGAGCCATAGACTATGCTGGTACATCTGATCTAGCAGATGTTGATCTATGGCTGACAAAGCTGGAAAAGGCTTTCAGGATCCTTGATATTCCTGAAGCTGAGAAGGTAAGACATGTTGTATACCTCTTAAAAGGAAGTGTTGGTCATTGGTGGATGATAGAGGAAGATAAGAGACCATGTGAAGAAATTGGATGGGAGGTTTTCCGATGAGAATTCATTAGTAGATACTTCCCTAAGACTTATCTAGATGAGAAGATATCTCAATTTGAGAGAATCAAACAAGTACAGATGAACGTTAGCGAATATGAAGCTAAGTTCATGGAGTTGTTGCGGTTTTGTCTGCAAATGGCAGTTAGTGATGAGGAAAGAATTTGGCATTTTGAGAAGGGATTGAACGTTGAACTAACCACTCTTGTGTCTGCTTTAGAGAATAGGGAGAGGTTTTCCACCTTTGTGGAGTCGGTAAGGAGGATAGAGAGGTCTGAAATCGAGAAACGATAGACTAGTGGTAACAAGGTGTACACCCAGCCTCAAGAACAAAGGTCTGAAAGTTTTAAGAAACCGAGATTTTCTGCGTCGGCAGCATCATCAAGATTCCATACTCAGACACAATGGGTGTCAAGTAGGGATAGGGATCGTAGTAATGTTCCAAATAGAACCTCTAACATGGCATCAACATCGGTGACTGGATCTCGCAGACATTTTGCACCCAGGATCTATTACCAATGTAGACAATCGGGACATCTGGCAAAGGATTATCCAGGCGGGAATACGACGATGACTCAATCTCAGGGGCAGAGTCAGCAAGGCTCACAAAGGAGGCAATTTTCTAGTAATAATAGAGGACATGGACAGACGTCCCAGATAGGTCAGATGAAATAGTTTTGGTTTGATACTTCATATCATGATTCTATGTGTTAAAGATATGAAAGTAGTTGTTTTTTAATTCCTTTGACTAGTCCTATAAGGACACAAAGGAGATAAGAACTTATATCTTACTCAGTGTTCCTTAAAATGTTTTATAATCCCCCTTATCTGTGTGTTGAAAGATGAGATATAGAAGTAATGCCTGAAGAAAATTCAAGAATGGAAAATCATGTGCGTATAATGATATGAAAAGTGAGGAATATGATAGTAAATAAAGTGCATACTACCTAATCTCAATACTTGTATACCCTAGCCAGGTATATGATTATTGTAGATAAGGCAAGTATGAAACTCTTAGATTGTTATCTTTTTTATTACTCTGATCAAGTAGTCATTTTGAAACAATCTAGAGAGTATAATGAAATTAAATAAGAAGAGCTAAGTGAAATTTTCCAAAAAAACTACTTAGTGAACATACTTAGTGAACATACTCAGTGAACTTCCTCAGTGAATACTTTCAAACAACATACTTAGTGAACATACTCAGTGAACTTCCTCAGTGAATATTTTTAAAAACATACTTAGTGAACATACTCAGTGAACTTCCTCAATGAATACTTTCAAACAACATACTTAGTGAACATACTCAGTGAACTTCCTTAGTGAATACTTTCAAAAACATACTTAGTGAACATACTCAGTGAACTTCCTCAGTGAATATTTTCAAAAACATACTTAGTGAACATACTCAGTGAACTTCCTAAGTGAATACTTTCAAACAACATACTTAGTGAACATACTCAGTGAACTTCCTCAGTGAATACTTTCAAAAACATACTTAGTGAACATACTCAGTGAACTTCCTCAGTGAATACTTTCAAAACAACATACTTAGTGAACATACTCAGTGAACTTCCTCAGTGAATACTTTCAAAAAAATACTTAGTGAACATACTCAGTGAACTTCCTCAGTGAATACTTTCAAAACAACATACTTAGTGAACATACTTAGTGAACTTCCTCAGTGGATACTTTCAAAAAAACATACTTAGTGAACATACTCAGTGAACTTCCTCAGTGAATACTTTCAAACAACATACTTAGTGAACATACTCAGTGAACTTCCTTAGTGAATATTTTCAAAAACATACTTAGTGAACATACTCAGTGAACTTCCTCAGTGAATACTTTCAAACAACATACTTAGTGAACATACTCAGTGAACTTCCTCAGTGAATACTTTCAAAAACATACTTAGTGAACATACTCAGTGAACTTCCTCAGTGAATACTTACAAAACAACATACTTAGTGAACATACTCAGTGAACTTCCTCAGTGAATACTTTCAAAACAACATACTTAGTGAACATACTCAATGGACTTCCTCAGTGAATACTTTCAAAAACATACTTAGTGAACATACTCAGTGAACTTCCTCAGTGAATACTTTCAAAACAACATACTTAGTGAACATACTCAGTGAACTTCCTCAGTGAATACTTTCAAACAACATACTTAGTGAACATACTCAGTGAACTTCCTTAGTGAATACTTTCAAAACAATATACTTAGTGAATATACTCAGTGAACTGGCTCAATGAATATTTTTAAAACAACATTCTCAGTTAACATACTCAGTGAATTTGCTCAGTGAATATTTTCAAAACAATATTCTCAGTGAACCTACTCAGTGAACTTTCTTAGTGAATATTTTCCCAAACAAATAAAGGATTGCTGAGTGAATTATCTATGTTATATATGTATGTTTCTCTTTTGGTAAATATTCTTGGGTGATGATAGAAGTATGTTCTTTTATGCTTCTTCCTTTCAATAATATGGACATCATATGTTAGAGGTGTATGCTCTACATAAACATAAACAGTGATAAGGTGGAATTAATGAAAGGAACTTTGTGTGAATTATAGATCCATGGTATCTCCATAATATTAATATGATATGTGGAGACTTGAGGGCATGATTAATGAATAATTTGTCCCACCTTTTTCCTAGGATTTTGAGGACGAAATCCTTATAAGGGGTGGATAATTTGTAACATCCCTGACCTGGGTTATGAATTAACCCTAGATGTTTTGCCTAATAATGTTGAGTAGATGCTTAATATTATCTTGTGAAAAGTAATTATGGCTCATGATAAACTAATGTTTCAATTTTGGTCATGTTTGAACAATGTTGAAACAATGGTTGCTTATTTTGGACTAAAGTGCAAATTACCCAAGTTGAGGGGTTAACTTCCAAATTGCACATGATAAAATGTTCCTCTGATGTTGAGACATCATAAGAATGAATATGATGTAATAGTATGGTTTTCATAAGCTTGGGTGCCAAGATTAAGCTTGTAAAGCAATCCTTGTGCATTAAAACCTAGTTTTGGTGTAATGTGCAATTTACCCAAAACCTAGGGTTCAACATGCAATTTACCACTTCAATAAGGTCTCTAATGTTTCTTGGCATCTTTTATAGCAAATAAAATGAGAGGGTGCCTCATTTGAATTAATTTGGAGGAGAGAGAATCTTGATATTAAAATAATCAAGATTTAATCCTAAGTGAAACCCTAATTCAATTTAGGGAAAAAATGAATGTATTAATTAAAGGTCCTTCAACCAAAATTAAAATGGTTGGATTCATATGTGTGTGGATGATCTTAAAGCCTTGCAAAGGCACGAGCATATCCTAAGGCGGCGAAATCCCACTCACCATTATTATAAGAAAAAGAATTTCCACTCAAATATGGATATTCTTATTATAAGGGTTAAGGTGATTAATTTCTTTTCCCTTAATTCATGGATAATGGAAGGGAGTTCGGTGGGTATAGAGATGCCCTTGCATGCAAGAAACCAAGGGGGAAGTGGTGGCAACAATTTTGGAATTAAAAGACTTTTATAAAAGATTTTCTCTCTCATCAATTTTCTTATAAAAGTACCCTTTCCAAGCCAAAACAAAGGCTTTTTCAGATTCTTTTCTTTCCCCTTGCTTGGAAAACGACCAAGGAGCTGCGGAGGATCAGGAGGACGACCCCCAACCTGTTGGTAAGGTTCTTGACCTCCTTTCACCTTGAATCCTTGGTGAAAATTGAAAATCAATGTATGAATTCTTCATATCTTGATCCCCTCTTCAATTCTAACCAATTCTTTTCACTCAAATCTTGAGGACGACCCTTGGAATAGTGAAAGGAGTTGCATCCACCATTGTTTCCGTGAGATTTGATCTTTGGATCTCAATTGGAGGCAGGTTTTATAACTTGAACCCTTAATTTTATTATTGCAATCAATTCATTATCAATTGGTGATCATTTCTACATTTCCGAAATTAAGTTTGGTTGATTGATGCAATCTCCATGGAAATCACAGTATATTTCATGAGTTTGGAGCTTGATGATGATTACATCATCATAAGCACACACCTACCCAAATATCTAGGGCAAACAGTTTCAATGTTGGGACCAAACGGTTTCACCAAACCGTTTGGTGACCAAACGATTTGCAAACCGTTTGGTGATTTGGGTCCCAAACCATTTGGGATGGTTGACTGTTTGAAATGGTTGACCATTTGAAGATATATGTTGTGGTACTTGGATATTGATCCAATGGTTTCAATTGGCTAATCTTGAAGGTTTCAATTGTGTATGATTCCTTAATTGCAAACCCTAATCGGCTAAGTGTTGATTTTGAAATTGATTGAGATGATGTTTTGGGTTGATTGACCCAAATGGTTTCCAAACCATTTGGGGATCACCCAAATGGTCTCAAGACCGTTTGGGGGTCACCCAAGACCATTTGGAGGTCTAGGGTTAAGTATGGCTAAGTGTTTGAAGGTTCAAAGGTACCAAATTGAATTGTAACTAAGTGCTGATTTGATAATCAGTCCAATGGTCCAAAACCCTAATTGAATGTCATGGATTTTGATGATGGAATGACCAAATGGTCTCAAGACCGTTTGGAGATCAACCAAATGGTATCAAGACCATTTGGTGGTCATCCAAGACCGTTTATGGTCAGGTCATATCATGTGATGATGACAGTTCATTGATTTCAATTGAATTGATTCCACAATGTCAACCATTAATGGATCCTCGCTTTCAAACCCTAAGTGATGGTTTCTTGATTATCAAACCTAGTTCAATTGGGTTCAAAACCCTAAATTGAAGGTATAATTGAATGGTGATTCAGTGTTCCAATTGATAAATTCTTTAGTGATTCAATTTATAATTGGTTCATGGGTTGAAACATTGAGTCGATTGAGTGTTGAAGTGCCTTTTTGGTCCATGCGGTTTTGAGAAGATTTGGACCAAATGGTCTCAAGTCTGTTTGGGACCAAATGGTCTCAAGACCGTTTGTGACCAAACAATCTCAAACCGTTTGGAGACCCAAAGTGCAAACGGTTTCAATACCAACCTTGTTCAATTGGTTTCAAGTATAACTTGTTCAAATGGTTTTCAACCAATTGATTTATGAGAACTAAGATCATTGATGGTATAAGTAATTAATATTGTGAAGATCAACATGGTTAATCCATTTGGGTATCTCATGTAATTGAAGGTCCATTATGGTGAACCCATTTGGCTACTTAATGCAATTGAAGATTTCAATGGTTAACCTAGCTTTGTGTACTCAAGTAAAGAGTTGACCTAGATTAATCTTGGAATAGTTAACATCATAGTGAGGATGAGACGGAGAGTAAATGGGACATATGATTGCTTACTTAATAAGCTCTAATTCTCTCATTGTGAATAAATGTGTAATCAGGGTTTGATTTTTAATATGAGATCAGGAACTCTTCATTGAAAAGATTGATGAACCTTGATCCTAAATTAGAGCAAGGTTATGTGAAACCTTAATTTAAGGGCAAAGCTCAGTGAAACCATAATCTAGGGTGATTATGTAACCCTAACTTAGTGTCATAATGCAAGAAACCTTAATTTAATGGGAATCGTATATCCTAACCCTAATTTAGGTTTGAGGAAAGAGAAACCCCACTTGGATGGAATGGTAAACCCTAATTCCCTAAAATGGGATAAAGGTATATGAAACCCTAATATAGGGTAGTGCCATTAATACTAATGTGAAGCTTTAACACTGGGTGATGTGTTGTGAAATCTTAATTTAACATAATACAAGGTGAAACCCTGATATAGAAGGATGTTATGTGAAACACTAATAAAGAGTGATCCTAGGTGAAATCTATATATGTTTGTGAGATGCTAAGTGAACCTCAATTATAATGATGGAAATCTTATTCCTATTAATGGAATAATGATTAATGAATTGATAAATGAAATGCCTAGAGGGGTTGATTATGGATATCCTTACATTAATACTCCCTGACTCAAGGGTGAGTCTGTATCTTTGACGATGGTTGTGTTTTCTAAAATAAATGAATCATGACCAATACATTGCATAATGAATGTGATGATCTAGTACATAAGTATCAGGATGAGTGGTACCCTAATACAATCTAAGTGAATAACTCATGTAAGATGAGGGTGTTGAGGGAAGTGATACATCAAGGTATGATAGATATCACATCCAACACCCCAATTCTGATATACCATGATGTGCTCTAAGTTCATTATACTTGGAATAGATGATACATGAAATGCATCATGTCAATTGTTACATTAAGATGTAATGCACCTTGATGGTTCTAGGTTAACATACCTTATGAAAAGGTTAATCCAAATTAATATACTATGATTCAATCATAGTCTGATAAAGATGAGAAAGAAACTCATACTTTGTGTTGATGATACATTCAATGATGAATGATGAGGATATATAAGTATGTTGAATACTTATGATATCTATTTTTGGTTTCTATCTTTGAGAAGCAATGGAATAGGGTTGATCATTAATAATATGATCTTAAGAACCCAAATGATTATTTATGGAACACCTTAATGAAGGGTGCTGATATAAAAGAGAAACCATGAACCCTAAAAAGGGATGATACTACTTAGTGTTGTATGATATTGATATGAAAGCATTATAATTGTTACCATGAACACTAATCATGCAGGGATGATGAGATGAGAAGCATATCCAGGTATGGGCTATTATGCTTGTTTATTGAGAATGTTTTATAGACTTTATAAGCCTTCTTATGCTTTGTGTAGTAAGAATCAATGAGCTTTATGTACTATGTAAAATACATTGTATAGCAAGAATTATGATGTCCTGGGTCAGATGACCTGAAGGTGTGAAGTTACCTAATAAGTGGTAACAAGTGTTCTATGATGAGATGAGGGTTCAAATACCCAGATTCTACAATCATGATGATGAAATTGTTAAGAAGTGGAAATGTACTTTATGAGTTGAGGGAGTAAGATCCCAATACTTTGTGAAAAGAGTATGGCTATAGGCCATGACTCCACAATGACAATGCTAGGTATTAGATATATGATCTAAGCCTGAAGATAGTTAATTTTGTGGTAATGATGATGTAGTGAATAAATGTTATACATGTTCTTCATCAGAATGGTCTATGTATTGATAGACGGGTAATAAAAATGATGAGGGAGGTTCAGAGTGAACCACCCGTACAGGGACCCCAAGGTGAGAGAAGCACCGGGTCAAACAGGCTCAGGAGGAGCCACAGCTAAGAAACCCATGCTGACAGGACACGCCGCACACGCGATAAGCATGGTGTGGGGTGCGTCCCGCCCTCCCTGTGTAACTACAAAAAGGGATGTGTATATGGGGTAACTCTACAAAAACCCCGTCTATGCCCATGGGCTTTGTACAAGAAAGATAGCAAAAGCTAAGTAGTAACAGGGATCTCCCACATCCTGTTGATGTGGGCCGGGGTAGTGGAACTCCATCCTTGCACCTCCGCAAGCCGTCTAATGGCTTTGACCACCAGGTCCCGACACTCCGCAGAACTTAGGGGTTGCTGGTTGTGCCGCCTCTCGTTGCACTGCTTCCAGATGAAGTAAGCCGAGCATGTCCAGGATGCGATGGCCAGCCACCTCCATCCCTTCCAGCCCCTAGTTTTATCTTTTATAAGGTTGGCAGTTTCGGTGATGGTAGCATTCACTGAGACCCTCAGCCCACAAAGGTCCATGACATGCGAGAGGACATGTTTGGAGAATCGACAGTGGAAGAAGATGTGTTGAACGTCCTCCCTCTATCTACAAAAGGTACATCTATCACTGGCCTTGCTATTCCACTCATGGATTTTATCAGCAGTGGCAAGAGCCCCATGAAAGGATCTAAAAATTGTGAAGCTCCACCTATGGATGATAGTCCCCACCCAGATGGTTTTACCAACGACGCAAGGGGCTTGCTGCGGCTGGATGGCCTTCCACAAGTTGGTGTTTGGGTTCCTGAGCTTTATTAGGCCATTATTGGTTTGCTCGAAGATGTGTCTATGCTCCGCCCAGGCCCGGGCCATATTTTTCCATGAGTTTGATGCGCCATGCCGCAGCAGCATCAGGTCAGGGAGGGTGAACCCATAGCATCTGCACAGCCATAGGGTCCACGGTGATTGTTGGCAAGTATGGAACCGGACAAGTCTTCTAAGCGACGCCCACCGGTTGATGTCCCTGACCCCTTTGAGCCCCAAACCTCCCTCTTTAGCAGGCCTAGCCAAGCGCTCGTATCGCATGGGATGGTAGTTTGAACCCCACACAAAGTCTGCCATAAGCATCTCAAGGCGATCACGCGTACTGTCCGAGATGTGGCCTTGCAAGGCCCAATACGTAACCAAGCCCTGTAGGTTTGCTTTGGTCAGCAGACACCGGTCTGCCATGGTTATTTTGTCCGGGGGCCATTTGGATATCATCTTCTTCATTTGGTCAAGGAAAGGGTTAAAGAAAGCCACCTTGTGGTTCCTTGCAGCTAGCGGGAAACCCAGGTATCGTGTAGGGAGGGTATCCAACTGGCAGCCCAGGACCCCGCTCAGAAGGGTGGCATTGTTCGCAGCAGCTTTGGACAAGAACAACTTGGACTTAGTCGGGTTGACATGAACCCCCACTGTGGTGCTAAACTCATCCAAGATCTTCTTTATACCCCGAAGGCTCTTTCTAATGGCTTCCACGAAGATGAGCACGTCGTCCGCAAAAGTAATGTGGGACATGACGGTCGTGCGCTTGACTTTGTAGGTGTTGAAGCGCCCTTGATGCTCACCCTCGTTCATGAGCATGGTAAGGTACTCCATAACGATTGTGAAGAGGAGGGGTGACAAAGGGCACCCTTGTCTCAGCCCACGCGAGCTACTGAATAACCCCGCACGAAGCCCATTGATAAGGACTGAAAATGAACATGTGGTCACACACTGCCTGATCCATCCCGTCCAGGTGGGGGGGAAGCCCATTCTACCCATGATTGTCTATAGGGCTTCCCAGTTGACGTGGTCGTAAGCTTTTGAAAGATCTGTCTTTAAGCAGGCCTTTGGGCCTGAGCGCTTGATGTCGAAGCCATACAAAAACTCCGCTGCAAGGAGGGAGCAATCTGAGATGCTTCTGTTTGGAATGAATGCCCCTTGGTTGTGTGAAACCAACCCCCCTATGACCTCCTTTAACCTCTCTGCCAGCATTTTGGCAAAGATCTTGTAGAGCACGCTGTTGTAGGCAATGGGCCTGAAGTCGTAGAGATAAGTGGCGCCATCCTTCTTCGGGATCAGCGCCAAGAAAGAGTGGTTCACTTCCCGCACCATGTCCCCCCCCCCGCATGAGCCATAAGATGGCGTTTGTCACGTCCTCACCGATGACACTCCAACAACTTCTAAAGAAGTTGGCGTTAAACCCATCAGGGCCCGGAGCTTTGTCCGGCCCGATGGCCCACACCGCGTCCCTCACTTCCTCGCGCGTGCAAGGCCTGCAAAGATGTCGGACCTGGGTCGCCGTTAGCAAGTTAGTAGGTTGGAGTCGCATCTGTTGGGTGTGGTCGTCGCTAGAGTTGTAGAGGTTGTTGTAGAAGGCCACTGCCTCCCCCTCGATCTCCTCCTGGTTACTAACTTGTGCTCCATCTTCGTTGATGAGGTAGTGGATCGTGTCCCTCATCTCCTTCCTCTTCACTGTCGCCTGGTAGAATGCCATGTTGCGCTCACCATCCTGGATCCACCGGACACGGCTACATTGATAGAAGAATAACTCCTCCACAGCGTCGAGCTGATCCAGCCGCTCCCTGACCTCCTTCTCCCTCCGTACCAAGTCAGGGCAGCAAGGTGACTGCTGCAGATTGTCCTGGATGGCAGCATACTCCTTCTTCGCCGCCTTCCTCATCGTGCTGACGTCACCCCTCCTCGCCCCCCAAGTTTTAAGTCTACACTTGACAGCTCTGAGCTTCATGGTGGCGACGTAGAGGGGATTCTCATGCACAGAGAGACCCCAGGCACTCCTAACCTCCTCCAAGAAGTCGTCCCAGCTGGCCCAGGCATTGAGACTCCGGAAGGGCCTCACTCGACGCTTCTCCGGTGTGGTGAATGGGGAAGTGACCAAAACGCCGTGATCACTGAGGTGGGAAAAGGATAGACAGGCGTGGGCCGCGGGGAAGAGGCCCACCCACCTGTCGTTGACTAGCACCCGATCCAATCGGCAACACACTCGCTCACCCGCCACCCTTCTGTTCGACCAGGTGAGGATACCTCCATAAGTCTTCAACTCCACCAGGCATGTACTTTCCACCGCAAGGTTGAACTCCCTCATCGCCTTCCTGGACACCTCAACTCCTCCTGCCTTCTCATCATCACTGCAGATAGCGTTGAAATCCCCCGCCACAAGCCAGGGGACCAGCGTCGCGGGCTTGGTCACCTCCAACTCACCCCAAAGGGAGTGTCGATGCTGAGGCTGGTTGTGGGCATACACCGCCGAGACAAGGACCCGCAAACCTCCCCTGTTGGTGCACCAGGCTGTCACCATTTATGCAGACGAGGTGATGACCTGTACTACCCAAACCCGAGGATCCCATCCCCAACAGACCCTGGCTTTCCCTGTGGCGTCGATGTTGGACACACAGCTCCACCCACTCAGAAAGAGCTCCTTGACCACCATGTCTCCTCCCAAGTCCATCTTCAGTTTGGTCTCTACAAGCAGACCCATCGTCGCTCCTTGCTGTCGTATGAGGAGGGCCACTGCCTTCCTCTTTGCTGGCTCACAGGCGCTGCGCACGTTCCACGTTATTATTGACATAGAAACAGTTAATGGGGGCTACCTTTGACTCGCAAGCTTCCGCTTGGAGTCCACCTCGGCATCAGTGGGAGTAAGGGTCTCCTCCACCGCATCTGCCTCATACTCACCTACTTTGTCCTTCTCGCTTCCTTCATCTTCACCTTCCGGGGAGTCACCCAGTGCCGGCAGAGCAACCACCACCTTCTGCCTTCTCATCGTCGGGGGTAGTAACCTCCTGCTTATGGCACATCTCGAGATCCTGATGCTTGCTGCACTAGATCTGAGCATGGCATGCTTGCCTCTCCTAGTCGGCGCCTTGGTAGGAGACGCCTCATTTGTTGCAGGAACAGGTCCCACCTCAGGCTCTAGAACCCAGTCAAGATGTGTGGTGGATGTTCCTCCCCCTCCAGGAGGACTCGGCCCACCCACCACCTCCCTGGGTCCAAGATCGCAGGGGTTGGAAGCCTCCGGATCACCACCGTCGAGTCCACCAAGAGCGTCGTCGTCACCAGCCGACACTGCATGGTCAAGGGGGTTGGTCTCCGGGACCTGCATGATAGGGGTTGTTTCCATTTCTCCTTCAGTGCCCTGGTCGTCCGCCCCTAGCTCGGCACTCGCCCCGGTCACAGCAATGTCACCATCACTTGGCCCATTCTTTTGCATCTGCCTTCTTTTGGTTCTGCTTCTTCCGCGTGGCAGCTTCCTTAATGGATAAGTGACATGTTGCTCTTTTAAGTTATATCTGCAATGTTTTGGATAAGAATGATATTCTAATCTGTTAGACATTGAATTAGCTGTTGTCAATCAAATAGGATTCCTCTGTGCATATTTATCTTCTTAAGCTGCAATAATAATGTTACTGGCGGAGAGTTATATCTCTAGCTGGGGCAATTTACAATTGCCTCACCCCCATGGGAACTACATTTTTAGGTGGACACAAACGAGGAGACAGGAATCCTTCAGTAGAAGAAGGACAGCAGCAATAGCAGCAGGGACAGCAGTGAAGTCTCAGATGGAGACACTGGCTGTTATGCATGTATAGATGTAGATAGAGTCCTATGTGTCGTCTCTGTACTCTCAGGTCCTCGGAGTAGTAGTTAGTGCTTTCGAGATTGTCTCAGTGCCTCGAGATTTTCATACTGCCTGTATTTACTTTAACAGGACAGTTGATGCTTGTAATTCACAAAAAGAGATGATGCAAGTTATGTACTTTTGAAAAACAGAATGTAAATGTGTTACTTTTGTTCTAAGTGAGAAAGTTTTTACTTTATGGACCTCTTGATAAAAAAAGGTTTTAATTTTTAGTGATTTTTGGTAATCCGCTGCTTAGTGAACGCTTCCGCTTTAGTTAATCTTGTTTTCGCGAGACAGTCGTCACAATTCCTATGAAGGGATGTAAGGTTAACCATGAGTGCCCAGAGAGATGATGGAGATTCGAGTGAGGATTCAAGAATGAGATGTGATATGATAGAATCCTAAGTCAATACCAAGGTCAAGGAGGGATAATACCAATGGAAGTAGGAGTTGTCTGTTTCCTGGATGCACAAGACCATAGGGTTGGGAGGCAATAGCTACCTTTACCTGAGGACCATGGGTTAGGAGGTTGGCCACCTTCATGAGTTCATGAGGCCTAAGGAGTAAATGTCATAGGCACTCCCTAGATGCATAAGGGTAAGATCACCCCAAAAGTACCGGCACCCTAGAGACCTTGAGAAAATGACTAAGGATTGTACATAAGAGTGATGTTAAGACCCCAAAGGTGATGAGAAAAGTCTTCCCATGGGTGTAGACATAGAATTGAGATGTTCATGGTGTGGAGTCATGAGAAGTATGTTTCAACTTAGACTAGAAAGTGTAGTGGTGATGTATGATGCACAATCTCTACTCTTGGAACGAGATGAACTCTATATTTAGACTACAGCCAAATGCTTATTTCATCTTGTTATGGGTTTGAGAGATGGGACAAAATGCATGCAATATACTAAGAATAAAGGTGATATGAGTTGAAACCTTTCTATGATGATTGAGGATAGAGGGAGTACCACGCCCTTTTGGAAGCATATTAGATAGATGGTATGAAAGCATAGATGAAATAGGTAATCATCATATGAGGACATACTTGTCAAGAGCAGTTTGGATTTTATAAGTTAAAGATTGGGTTTGATAACTGATATGGTGTATGCAAGAGCTTGAAGTTTACCTGACTCAGACAGACCTAAACCTAATACAAGGACGACGATTGGGGTATATGGAAGAGTATGCCTTCACCATTATCTAGCACACAAGGAAGCTAATGTGGTAACATATGTTGTTAGCCAAAACACCGCTCAGGTATACAACTGTCTTGTTTAGTCAGTGGAGAGACTGGAAGAGGTTTCTAGATGGACCCTGTGATCTTTAGAGGACTAGACCTTTGTGGCTAACATCCATATATAATTAGACTTGATGGTCGAGTTAGTGGTTGCCCGGTTAGCCTAGAATTTGATGAGATAAAAGGTTTGTTAGAGGAACATCATTTACACCTCTCAGGAAAGGTAGGTGAATAAATCCATTACTAGAGTGTTTTAGGGCTTCTGAGGATTCTCCCTTGAAGAATCATGTCATGCAAGAAGCTCGTGATTCTAAGTACATTGTACACCCTAGTACTACTAAGATGGTTGAGGTTTGCAGTGGTACCTTGAAGGCCTAGAATGAAGAAGGATGTACAGGTGCATGTGGCCAGTTGCCATACATGCCAGAGGGTGAAGGTTGAACACTAGTAACCCAGTGGATGGCTATAGATGATGAGGAGTTCCCAAGAGGAAATGGAACCTGATCACCATGGACCTTGTGGTGGGTCTCCCCAAGACCAAGAGAGGTCATGATGCAATATAGGTAATGGTAGATCCCCTTACCAATTCAGCATGTTTCCTTGCCTTAGAGACCACTGCCAATGTGACATATCTAGTTGAACTATATACATGAGAGAGATAGTTCGAATACACGGTGATCTGAGTTCAAATATTCTTAAGCATGGACTTAATTTCACTTCCATGTTATGGAAGTAGGTGCATGAAGAACTCAATATTAGATTCAAACCGCATATCACCCCCTAACTTATGGACAATCAAGAAAGTATGATGTAGACTTTAGAAGGCCTGATGAGAGCATATGTGCTTGTGTGGGGTGGATCATGGGAGCAGTGTATGCCCCTCGCTGAGTTTGACAGCTACCAAAGACAATATCGGGATGTGTAAGTCATCGCTTTACTAGGGTGATGTCGATAAGAGGACCTTGTGAAGGTCAGAGAAACCATAGTTGTATATTGATAAAGTCACTTTGATCGAGCAATGGCTGAGGAAGCCTAGGATCGACAGGAGTCATGTACTGATGCGAAGCGGACCGATTTGCACTTCACTATGGTTGAACAGGTGTTTTGAAAATTCAACTGCTCTGAGTTATGGCTAAGAATAGAGGAAAGTTGAGTCCCTGATACATGGGCCCGTTTGAGTTTTCAAAACAGATTGGTGGAGATGCTTTTGTTTAGCCTTACCCCTCAGGATAATATGATGCATGATGTGTTCCATATGTCCAATATAGAGCACTATGTGAGGTACCCGAGCCATGTGTTGAGCATTGAACCTATTGAATACCATGGGAGGTTGACATACCCTGAGTCATCTGTGAGGGTACTAGATACCAAGGTGAAAGAGCTCAGGAATAAACAGATTCATATGGTCAAGGTTCTATGGAAGTTCCATGGAGAGGATGAAGCCACATGGGAGCTGAAGACGGACATGGAAAAATCTTACCCTGAATTGTTTGATTGATTGGATGAATTTTGGGGGCAAAATTCCTATAAGGAGGGGAGGATGCTACAACCTTGATTTTGCTTGTATGGTATTAAATGCAATTTTTCCAAAGAAATGTTCATATCTATAAATTATATAATTTATGATAAATATATGGGTTTCTTTTACAATATTTCCCTTGTCCATGTGATTTTGTGGATCCTAATGTATTAGTGAGTCCAATAAGATAAAAAGAGAAAGAAAGTTGAAAGAAATCAAATAATGCATAAATAAGAAAAGAAATTGAGATAATGATGGAAAATATGAGAAATATATAGAAAGATGTATGATTGATCATCATGTATGATATTTAGAATCCAAATGGTTTCTAATGGTAAAAGGAATCCAAATAAAGGAAAATAAGAGAGTAAGAAAGAGAAAATATGAATAAAATATGCCTTATTAAGTGATATCTTGCACGTGAATAAAGTCTCTTTTACTTTATAATTATGACTCCAAACTTGGCACACAAGTAGATTACGTCATTACTGGGTTTCCCTCAAAATTTGAGATTAAAAGGAGGCATGGTTTGAGACTTATGAATTTTTGAAGGTTTCCTAAAGTGAGAGGGATAACCAATGATGTCATGTTTATTTTCCCAATTAAATCGATACTAAATCTTGGATTTAAGTCAGGTGTACGACACGTCTGCCCTTGGATTGGGCGTCTGTGTCATCTTCTACTCTTAGTCAGATTGGGGAGATAGGGAGATCTTCTTCTCCACTTTCCTCATGACTCCATGCATGAGAGGATCTAGGAATAGGCTTGTTGGCTTTGGGAGGTCCTCAGAATCCCATCCATACTAGGTTTTGCTACCTGTCATGGAGTAATTGGGATTTCCCTAATTCGAGGGATCATCGTCGACCCTGTCCAATAAATAGAGGGTCATACACCCCTCTGCAAAGACTCAGAGCATCTCACTTTGTTCTAATTGAGCCAGCAAACTCGCGAGTGCATCCAATTGCTTCCAAGATCATGTTCATCACTCCGTCCAGAAGCTCCATCTCACCGGAGTTGGGTGACTTTGTCCCAACAATCCAGGGTAGTCATAGAGAAATTGACGGGTGCTTCGAATCTGGGAGGTCAAGACAAAGGTGAGGGTGATCTTGCCTTGCGCTCAGGTGGAACGAAGCACGAAGTCAACACCTTAGTTGACCATCGACTCGCGTGAGAGGAAGTACGTGACATTGAATACTACGCATGGGGGAAAGACCTTGATGCCCCCGAGCGTGCGCTGAGAAGGTAAGGGAAATTTTGTCCTTTTGCATCTTTTGTGTTATCGCATGGGTGAGTTTCCTCATGGGCCTGGGTGTTGATGTGGCATGAGCCTATTGGCTAAAGCATTGCCCCCCTGGCGTGGCTCAAGTGGGTTGAGTATGCATATGTGGCAATCTCTGATTGGCTAGAAAATGTTTTTATTGCTAAAATCATAACTAATTATGGGTTTATCTGATTATGACAAGTTATATATGATTTTTTATCAGAAAAATACAAGGAATCTAGTAAAAATACAATTGAAGACTGATTTCATTTTCAATTTGAAAAGTGTATAAAGTTGTCATCTTTAATGGTTTTATTAAAGTAAAAATCCTAAGTTTTGATGATAATTAGATCTAATGATGTTCCCTGAATATTTTGAGTTGAATATTAACCTATTTTTAAAAAAGGAATAATTAGATATAAAAGATGATCTTTGTACATAGTATGCTTGATTTAGGGTTTCATGTATATGAAAATGCATTAATGGGCCTAGCAACCCTAATTTTGGTAATTATGCCTTTTAAGTAGCTTTATGTATGAAACCCATAAATAGGATAGAGATATGATGTTCATAAGCTAATTTGAGAATAAACACCCTTAATGTGGATAATTTATGTAATTGGTTTTTTTATGAGTAGAAAAGATGCTTTAGGGTATGTTGACCTAAAAAGGATAAAAGATGAGAAATAGATCTAAGAAATCCTAATGATTCCTAACCTTAGAAAGGAGTCCCAAGTCAATAAGGAGTTATTTGGGATGTGATTGTGATGATTAGGCATTATACATGCTTTTAAGGATCAAGATTTGCTTGATTGGTTGCTTGACTTGCTTGATTGGAATTCTTGATTGGATTGGATAGTTGTCATATATTTGAGACTTCAAATCATGTATGTGGTTACGCTTATGGCTAATCGCTCTAGTTTCATGGTGAATTCTGAGGTTTTACTTGTTTTTTGAAATTAACTGCTAGGATGATCTTTAATTCATGCAACTATAAAGTGACTATGGCTATCACCATATATATATATATATATATATATATATATGCATGGATAGCTCAGATCTTAGTCCTCCTCTGTAGCTTTGAGTACATGTGAGAGATGGATGACATGGTTATTGGTCTACCCTTGGGGAAGGATCATCACGTTATCATGAGTCGATGTTTGGTGTGCCTTTCGGTAGGATCATACGACTACACAGCTCTATGTCTTAGTCTACATGTAGGGTAGGATCAAAAGGGGATATTTGGGATCTACCATATGAGAAAGGTAGTATCCATGTCCATTGTAGGGACAACATATAGGCAAGGATATGTTAGGATTGATTAGTTATGTTTAAGACATAAAGTTTGATAAGCAATAATTTGGTTACAAATATGTGGTTACAATATGTGCAAGCTTTTAGTTCCCCCACATACCAGTATAATCTGTTATACTGACCGATGTTTTGTTTGTCAGCATTTTAGGGATACATGAAAGTGGATGAACATTTAAAGTGACATTTGAAGGATAAAGATAAGTAAATATTGGAGGATTTAGTTAGATAGAACTCTACTTTGGGTAAAGTTCCAAACTCCTAATTTTGAAAGGTATGTGAAAAGAATTTTTTTATCCTACTTCAAGCTTAGTTGTGGTAGAATTTATTAATTCTTTTTTATTATTTGCAAAACGAGTTGATCATATTTTGGGATAACGGCACCAACTTCTTAGCCTTCCATAAATGGGGGACTATTGAGGGGTCAGGTCATTACATATAGGGTCACACAAATAGGACATGAACTAGAAGAGGAGTTTGATCTTGAATGATGATTGGATTGATTACTAAAGAGTTTAGGTATTCAATTCAAGTAACAAATCAACTGAATGGACTCCCAATGATTCACTCATGTGATGAAATGACCGGTTGGAGTGACAGGTTGATTAAATATTATAGTAACTGAGTTTTGCATGAAATGGGCACCATCTAGACGATTCACTGAGTGAACCAATTGGCTAGTGGTCGTGAGACGACCATCTCACTCTGTGAGACAAATGGTTTGAGATGTAATTTTATTATATCAACAATTATTTTCGACATTGTGTCGGGCATTAATTGGAATAGAATTGCCAAATACATATGTGATTAGGAAGCCTGCAAAATGACCAGTTTGCTAAGCGAACCGACTAGTTCAGTTGCCAACCGACCGGTTCGACGCTCACAAGTTGTGGAAATTTAGATCTTCTGGTCCCTTCCACTCCCGCGTAGAGTGGGAACCCTGACCCAAACCTCTACTATAAATAGAGGGGTATTGGGGGCTTCCCAAGACACACATGTGAGAATCAATTGCTCTGACAATTGTTGTCCTCTCTGGTTGTGGGAACCAAGAGAGACCAAGCAAGTCCTACCCGACTAGGGAGGGAGAGAACAATTCAGAATCATTTTTAGAGAGTAGGTTGGTGACTAGTACACCAATGGGAGGGACAAGTCCTTCCCGTTTGTTCTAGCAGGAAGACAAGAGTTCTAGGCAGTCTGTGTGGACTTATCTAGAGGCGAGGTGACCTTTTCCCATCACTAAGGAGGACAATGTCAGCCAACAGTCTGTGGCGAGTGGAGCTACTGCAAATGACAATGTTCGAGTCTACTGTATGTAGAGGAGATGTAGATGAGTCCTAATGGAACTAGAAGACAGTTGTACATCTACAATGATGAGGAGTGCGTCATAGGACTTTCTCCAGGACCAAGTATATCTTCAAAACCATCTTTTCCATTATATAGCTATTGATGTGATATGCTGGTTTATAGGGAATATGGGATTAAAATTTTGTTTTGGCTGCCTTTTTATTGCCCTATTTCCCTACATGTACACAATAACCTCAATCATGAACTGTGACAAAGAAATCACCTAAAATATGAAAAGGTAATTATAAATGAGAATGATATTTAATACCTAAACCTTTTTTATATTATTCCCTAATTAAATGATTATATACATCATACATGTGACCATGGATAAACATACATGCTAAATCGTTACCTGCCGTAGAATCTTAGCATTACTACCACCTGGATATTAGTAAGTATATACAAAATCATATATTCACTTAGTAAGACTAAAAACCCAAATATGAAATTAGGTGATTAGGAGGATGGGAACAATATGTATATATACACTGGAAATGTATACTCAAATTTGTTTTGGTTTGACTAATATCATAATGTGTTCCTAGGATTAATACTCAACTTTGGGTACCAAATATATTCATTGAATTGAACTTTAACTGTGAAGATCATGTATGTGCTTCTTCCCCTATTTTAATTGGGCATTAATGACAAATTGGTAGATTTTTAATATTGAGGAATATTTTGATCAACGCCACTCTCATTGAATATCTTGAAATCCTTTTTGTATATTAGCTTCCATCTTCTATGTTGATTTCTTATTTCTTTTTCCACTTCAGCATGAGTCATGTGACTCCAATTACTATGTGTGATGGTGTCATCCCTTTTTGTACTTGGATATCGATTCAACTTGTACGTGTACTCACCTATTTGATTATGCATGTCAGATTTTGACTTGTAATATATAATAGTATTTAAACCAAATTTTAGACACTAAGGATTTAGTCCTTCTGCCGCAACATGAGATTTTAATTCTTCTATCAGGCAATGGGCTTTTATCCCCCTTGCCACATGATATATATAGGCACTAAGATTTTAGTCTTCTTGCCATGCACTGGGGTTTTATTCCCCCTGCCATGTTTTATATATGGAAAGTGAGGTTTTAGTCTTCCTACCATGGTTGGTGGTTCGTGGTTCCAAGCCCTACTTTAGTTTATTCGAGTCTTGTTCTAGTTACATGCACTTCTATATGTTGTTATTTGTGACAAAGGTAAGGACTTTTTTGTTTCATGAGATTGTGTCTTTAAGTTGATAATGCCTCAATTTTATTGCTCATTTTCTATTTACTCATTCTCTTATTTATCCTTTCCTAAACTTACCTACTTGGAAATAGCCCCCTCTTGAATGGTTGATAAATGCATATTTATCTATTTTATTTACATTTTTCAATCATATGTTATAAGTATATTGTTAGTCATTCCCTAATTTAGTGTTTATTGTCTTAGTTTAGTTTTTATTTCTTTAATTGGAGTTTTTACTACATTTACTTGGACTTTGTAAGAAAATGACCCAATCACTCCAAAGATCAATATCTCCCAAAAATACTTTAAGAAGATATTTGCATAACTTCCCGCAAAGTCTGATATATATACCCTCACCAAAGAGGTCATATATTTTGCATCGCAATGCGGAATTTAATTATTAAATATGTGTTGTAAAAGGAATTTAATTTTCTATAGAAAAATATATATATTTGGGTATCTTGATTAGTTGATCGACTGGATTTCCAACCGGTCGAGTCACTTATAAATTTTCCCACAATGCTTGGTATATCTGACACCAAAATGACCATATTGTTTGCATAAAAAGTAGAATTTAACGTTCAAATATGATTTGGAAAGGGAATTAAATTTTCTATAGTAAAAATATATTCTCGGGTGATTTTCCCAGTTCATCAAATACTTTTCAACCGGTCGAATCACCTGTAGTGGAAATCTACAGCAGCGAGAGTCAAAGAAGTTGAATGGTCAAAATATTAAAGGAATGTAATTCAATAAATTTCTCAATTTATGTCGAGTAATTAATTTTGTCAAAAATACTTTGTTGACCAGGAAAGAAGGAAAGTTAAACAATGACCATGAGCTTTTGTATGGAGGAAGAATGTAATTAAAGTCTTTCCCTTTAACCAAGTAAAAAGCTTCCATGACAACAATTGGAAATCTACCAAAGTAAGTCATCATTTCCCTCCTATAAAAAGAGGGTGAGACAAAGCACAAAAGCATCTCATATCTTGTATTATAGTTTTGTTTCTTATATTCATTCATGTTATGTCTACATAGTTTTCTTACTGAGGCATGAGGAGTAGCCCCATAGCATGTTCTTTACTTGATTGTAATTGAATCCAATGCTTTAGTGAATGAATGTTTTCCAACTATTTTTGCATTCAATCTTGGGTTAATTAGATTATGTTCTTGTGGGGTGATAAGACCTCAAATCCCAACAAAAATGTACCCATTATTTTCTGACAAGACCTATGATCGAAATTATGATCATGTTACCCATTTGATCATGTTACTCATGTTATCTTGTTTGTCATAGTTTATGGTGATGTGACCATCTAATCCATAAGTTCGAACATTGGATTGGAAATCACATGCTCCTTGATGAGACATCATATGGAAACTTATTAGAAAGTTGGATGAGGATCCTCAAAATGTCAAAACCTAGGGTTTGAGAGAAGTCTAGCTCTTGCGAGATTTGTGTTCTAAAAGGACACAAATCCATATGGTTTTATTTTAATCATTAAAACTTAGGAGTTGAAAACATGGTATATGGTGGTGATCCTCCAGAACCTCAATATCTTTTATCATTTGATTAAAAAAATATTTTTTCACTTTTGATTTTAGCACTAGTTTTAATCAAACCACTCTCAAATTGGATATGAAATAGTGTTCATTACAACCTATTTAGATTTAACACGGAAAAAATTGTTCTTTAGGATTGATATCTTTCTATACTCATATCAACTCACTTGTGGGTTTTTAGCCATAAAAGGGTTAAACTTTATAAGAAATTTCCCTAGTGGATTTGTTGTGTTTACGATGACACATCTAATATGGGCGTCATTGCAGGGGACGACAATGGAGTTATTTTTGAAGCCAATTGCTTTGAATGATTAGGACTTCTAGTTTATTTTTTGTACTTTTAGTTGGTTTTGTAATTCTTACTTTGTTTTATGATATCTTAGTTTATTTTTATAATTCTTATTTTTGTTTCATTATATTTTTTTCAAAAAAAAAATTCCTTCTTAGCTTTTGCTAATCTTTGTTCCTTTTTTAGAAAAAATGGAGTTTTGGCACCATAGAATGTGGTACGAGAGATGTGGCTCCTCCTATAGTGACATAGTGGAGTGCCCAAATATGTCTACACACAAAGTAAACATGTGAATCTTCTACCTTACACATAGTATTAGACCCCCATCCAAAGAGAAATATGAGGCATCACACCATGTACATGAGGAAAAAGAAAATTTTCAAATAGAATAGGTCCTTACCAATCATAGAGAGGCCATGAGGGACAAGGAAAGAGCAACTGAGGTTGTTGTATAAGAAGAAGAGATACAATGCAGGATGGATCAGGTTGTTAGAGTAGAGAAGACAAAATTTCCTATAGTCCTAGGCTGCATGGAAGGAAGATTTTGAGGTTGCCTGGGTAGCAGCCCAAGAAACAACCACATGGGGCCTTGATAAACAATGTAAGATTGAGAATGAGTGGATAGTTGCCTATGGGGAGAAATTTACAGGACAAGAAATCTAAGGAAAGAAGTTGCCACTTGGCTCGCTCAAAGAATATCTCAACAGCCTCAAGCTCCACCACCCTTCCCTATTTCAAGCCCATAAATAGATGTCACAATGATAAATCAACTTTGGTTGATCCTCTCCTAGATAATTTACCATTACCCCCTCCCCCGTGATGAATTGTTGGACTCTCTTGAAGAAAGGCTTCCTCATCAAGAGTCCTACATTCCACCTCAACCACCCCTTGTCCCACATCTGGTTGAACAAGATGAGGTGATTCCACCTCCACAAGAAGTTAACATTCCTTTGTTAGATTGTGAGGTGATCCCTTCTGAGCCCATTGAGTTAGGCACATGTTCCACAAAGGAATTAGATATATATTTCGCATAGTAAAGGACTCTGATAACTCCATCTACCTTAATGATTATGGAATGATAGTTAAATAGGACACATAGCCACATACAAAGCTACACCAAGCTAATAAGACAGTTCTTCCATGTCGGGACCTTGTCTACTACATGTAGATCCTAGTGGCAAGGAGAAACCTGAGTTTGATCCTCCACCTCATCCACCAACACTGACAATACACAGAGTCGATTCATCTTATACTGCATTCTCCTTTGAAAAAGGTGATCCACCATGGGTCTTTGGGGAAGAGTTGACCCCAAAGATACCCAACAAATACTATCATCTCCCCAATTCACACACATCAACAATAGTTTCCCCATTGATGAAGGAAGATCTATGGATTCTAACGGAGGGATTGTAGGGTGAAAAGCAACATTTTCATACTTTTCTGGTAGATGCAGAAACCATTATGTGAATTGTCTTATGTTACTACCTTTCAAGACGTTCACAAAATCCTTCACAATGTTTTGGTGGCAGGTACTAGTCCATTAAAACCTTATAGAGCCATCATACTCTAGACAAAATAGGCCATTACTCAACCAAAAATCCCCTTTGAGCTTCCATGACCAACCAATTATTAGGTGTACCATGAAACTCCTCTGTTCAAGGCTTTAGTCCCCATCAACATCCCCTTCAACTGAACCTTTTTTTTAGTTACCAAATTATCCTGGTGATCTCAACAAAATCCTTCTCTTCATTCTGAATTTAAGTTTTACCTAGGATGAGAATTTTTTTAATTTTGGGTGTAGGTGGGTGGTATGTACTCATTCCACCCACTCTTTTTTTTTCTAAAAAATTGCATTATGTTATGTAGTTTTTTTAATTCCCCTTTATTACTTTAGTTTCAACCCTTATCTAGTCAACCATTTATGCATTTAAATTGAGAAAAGAAATGCAATAAATGTAATTGCAACAAAGATATAAAGAGATCTCAAGTCGAAATGAGGAGAGACCACCTCCTTCCATACCTCCCTTCACTTTGCTTTTCTACCCATGCAATTCTACATAACCTCAAACCATATAATCAATGAACTTTGTTCTTGTGCATAACTTATGAGAATTTGTGGGAGTACTAAAGATGGAAAGGATAGAAAATTTGTTTTCTTATGGGTCTTGAAATGAAAACAAGTTGTAATAAATTTCAAGTAGGGGAATAGAAAATTGTGTTCCGTGATTCTAGGATATTAAGATCGCTTGGCCATGCAATTTGGTGAGGATTCAAGTAGTGCTAGGCAAGAGAGGAAGACTATATCAAAGTATTATTTGGCTCTATTTATGATTTAATATTGCTTGAGGAAGAGCAATGTCCAAGTTTGGGATATTTGATAAATGCATATTTATCCATTTTATTTACATATTTTAGATCATTTCTTAAAGTGTTTTGTTAATTATTCCATAATTTAGAGTTAATTGTCTTAATTTTGTTTTTCTTTCGTTAATTGGAGTTTTTACTAGATGTACTTGGATTTTGTAGGAAAATGACTCAATCACTCTGTAAGACCCCTGACCTAGCTTAGTGCTTTATCTTTCTTGCTTTTGCTTAACAATATTCTTAAACCTTAGTCTAATCTCTTGAGATGATTTAATAACATGTGGAATGGTTAATTTCTTAGTTTTGGTCATGTTTGGATGATGTTTGGGTTAGTTTCTTTACATATATGCTTGTTTTGGACCAAGTTGCAATTTACCCATGTTGAGGGGTTACATTGTAATGTGTCACATGTTGTATGTTCCTCATATGTTCTAGCATCATGATAGAGAGAGGATGGTGCTTTAGGGTGCCTTTATATGCCTTGGTTTGATGAGGAGAGAATTTGTGCCATGTTGAATGTTGTTTCTAGGGTTTGCTTGGTGCCCTAGTTTAAGTGTTTGATTTTGTGTTGACCGTTTGAGTTCTTGGTCTTTCAGAGACCATCCTTGCATCTTATTGATGTTTTACCTATGGTCGTAGAGGTTTTTAAGTGTGTGATGGAGTCTCATAGGTCACAAAGACTCTCATCCCCTCTTTTTGTCACTAACCTAGGGTTTCATGTGGTCACTGGTTTTCCCTTAACCATGAGCCTTTGTAGCCATCATTCCCTTTAACTAATGGTCCTCTAGGATTAAGTGAGGTCGTTGGTTTTCTTTGGTTTTCATGACCTATCTTGCATGCATGTTTTACTAGATGCATGGGTGATCTTTTGATGGGAAAATGTCATGAGAAGCCTTGATATCTTGACACCTAATCCCTTTCCACCTCTCTCCTACTGTAGGGTCATGACAACTCAGATGGAGTTATTTCATTCTAATTTGTCTCCTTCCTGTTTATATCTATTTTGGTTGACCCGGGTGAAATACACTCTTTTATCACTAAAGAATTGATTGTTAGTTGATCTTTTCCTATTAATCATAGATGTGATAGCCTTTGCTTAGAACCCCCTTTGGTTGGTTCCGTCGAGTTACAGGAGGTGTGTCCTTGTGTTCTTTCTTTCTCAGGACGCAACATTCAAGTGGATCTTATACTATTTGATATGCATGGATTCGATGTGATCCTTGGAATGGATACTTTGGTGAAGTATCGAGTGGTCTTGGACTGTAGTGCCAAGGTGGTGATGTTTCATAATGGTGATGTTTTATAGATCTTCAAAGGGGATAGGAGGATTCTTCTGACGTATTTTGGTGTCTGCGATGACAGTAGAGAGGCTGATGAGACAAGGTTGTGAAGCTTTTTTGGCGCATCTGGTGGATACTAAGGTGATGAGTCCTAGTATTTAGGAAGTTTTGATTGTTTGTGAGTTTGAGGATTTGTTACTCGATGAGTTCCCAGGTGTTACCCCTCCCAGAGAGATCGATTTCAAGACAAATCTAGTATCTGGTACACAGCCGATAGAACAAACATCATACAGGATGGCACCAGCTGAGATGTAGGAGTTGAAGAAGTTGTCGTAGGAATTGCTTGAGAAAGGCTTTATCAGACCAAGCACGTCCCCTTGGGGTGCTCCAGTGTTGTTTGTCAAGAAGAAGGATGGATCCATGAGGTTATGTATTGATTACCGACAGTTGAACAAGGTGATGATCAAGAACAAGTATCCTTTAACGCAGATAGATGACATGTTTGATCAATTTAGGGGTGTTGCAGTGTTCTCAAAGATCTATTTGATATCAGGATATCATCAGTTTTGAATCAAGGTGGATTACATGCCCAAGTCATTCTTCAGGACTCAGTATGGTCACTATGAGTTTGTGGTTATTCCATTTGGGCTAACCAATGCATCAGAAGCTTTCATGGACCTGATGAATAGGGTGTTTAAGCCTTACCTTGATCAATTCATGGTTGTGTTCATTGATGATATCATGATATACTCCCATGACAACCAGCAACATAAGTAACATCTATGGCAGGCGTTGACCCTATTGAGACAGCACAAGCTATATGCTAAGTTCAGCAATTGTAAGTTTTGGCTAAAGGAGGTGTCTTTTCTAGGACATGTGATATTTGTTGAGGGTGTGTATGTGAATCCCAAGAAGGTTGGGTATGTTTTAGAATGGGAGGAACCAAATATACCAACAAAAGGTTGCAATTTCCTTGGTTTGGCAGAATATTATAGGAGGTTTATCTAGAATTTCATATCAGTGCCATTACCCCTAAAGAATCTGACAAGGAAGGGTGTGTCATTTTGTCTGGGATGACAAGTGTCAGCATTCTTTCTATCTTTTAAAGGAGAAATGACCAATGCACCAGTGTTAGTGTTTCCAGATCAAGGGAAAGGTTACATAGTCTCATGTGATGCGTCAAAGAATGGTTTGGGTTGCATATTGATGCAAGATAGGAGCTTGATTTCTTTTACTTTGCGACGGCTTAAGAAGCACCAGGAGAGTTAGTCGACGCATGATTTGGAGCTCATAGCAGTGGTCCATTCCTTGAAGATATGGAGACACTACCTTTATGGCGAGAAGTGTCAGATCTTCACCAACCACCAAAACCTTAAGTACATCTTTTTGCGGCAAGATGAAACATGTGGTAGAGACATTGGATGGAGTTTATTAAAGACTATGATTGCACCATAGTCTACCATCCTCAGAAGGCAAACATGGTAGCAGATGCCTTGAGTAGGAAGTCTGCTTCATCATCATCTGTGGATAAGGCGTAGTTCTATTTTTTGGTGTGCAATAAGAGAGGCATGTTAGTCTCCTTGCATCAGATGAATGTAAAGTTGGAGGTGTCCTTATTAGTAGGATTGTTTACACAGTTATAGGTAAATTTTACTCTAAGACAACACATCAAAAATGCATAACATAATGATAGTGTGATACAGTAGATATGAGTAGAGTTTGGCAGTGAGAAGCATGGTGACTTCCATGTATTAGAGGATGGGATAGTATGTTACCACAGTAGGATAGTGGTTCCTGATGTTGATGATCTAAGGAAGTTGGTTTTGGAAGAGGCTCACTCTTCAATGTATGCTATGCACCCAGGTAGCACCAAGATGTACCACAACCAAAAAGACATGTATTGGTGGCCCAGTTTGAAGCATGACATAGCTGAGTTTGTGGCATAGTGCGCAGTGTGTCAGCAAGTTAAAGTAGAAGATCAAAAACATATAAGGACTTTGCAATCATTTCCTATACTGCAGTGGAAATGGGATCACATCACGATGTACTTTGTGTTTGGACTTCTGAATACATCCAAAGGTTATGATTCCATTTGGGTGATTGTTGATAGGTTGACCAAGTCAATGCACTTCCATCTTGTGAACTCAACATATACAGTCGAGAATCTTGCACATGTTTATGTGGATGAGATAGTTCATTTGCATGTTGTTCTAGCTACCATTGTATCAGATAGAGGTCCTTATTTTACCAGTCACTTTTGGGAGCGTCTGCATATAGTCATGGGTACATAGTTGAGGTTTAGCACAGCGCTACACCCATAGATAGATGGACAGTTTGAAAGAACCATACAGACCTTGGAGGATCTATTGAGAGCTTATGTTTTGTAGTTTTTGGGTAGTTGGGATGTACATATCAGTTTGATAGAGTTTTCCTACAACAAAAACTATCACAGGAGCATCGATAAGGCACCTTACGAGGCTTTACATTGGAGACGTTGTAGATATTTGTTGTGTTGGTATGGTACTGGAGAGTATCAGCTTTTAGGTCCTGAACTTATATAACATACCACAGAGAAGATAAAGACGATCAACAATAGTTGAAGGAAGCACAGGATAGCCAGAGGTCTTATGTTGATAAGCGTCATAGGTTGTTGGAGTTTGAAGTGGGAGATAAGGTGTATCTCAAATTCTCTCCTTGGAAAGGTGTGTTGAGGTTTGGGAAGAATGGTGCCCCATGTATATGGGACCTTACCCTATGGTGTCAAGTGTTGGGAAGGTGGCTTAAAGACTGGAGTTGCCACTAGATTTGCACAAGTTGTATCTAGTGTTCTGTGTTTTGATGCTAAGTAAGTGTCTCCCTAACACTGAGTTAGTTTTGCAGCCAGTAGAGGTTGAGCTAGATGAGGATGTGTCATATGTGGAGGGTCACGTGTTGATCCTGGATAGGAGGATAAAGAAGTAAAAATAAAAGGGATAACATTTTGGTTCAGGTTTTATGGCATCACTATGGTATTGAGGAAGCCACATGGGATCTTAAGGAATAGATGCATAGGAAGTACTCGTCTCTTTCACGTAGGATTTTGGGGGTGAAATCCTTGTAAGGGGTTTATGGTTGTAAGACCTCTGACCTAGCTTAGTGATTTATCTTTTTTTACTTTTTCTTAGCAAGATGCTTAAACATTACTCTAATCTCTTGAGATGCTTTAATAACATGTGACATGGTTAAGTTTTCAATTTGGGTTAGTTTTGTTACATATATGCTTGTTTTGGACCAAGTTGCAATTTACCCATGTTGAGGGTTACTTTGCAATGTGTCACATGTTGGATGTGCCTCACATGTTCTAGCATCATGAGAGAGAGAGATTATGGTGCTTTGGAGCACCTTGATATGCCTTGGTTTGATGAGGAGAGAAGTGATGTCATGTTGATTGTTATTTCTAAGGTTTGCTAGATGCCCTAGTTTAAGTGTTTGACTTTGTCTTGACTGTTTGAGTTCTTGGTCTTTCAATGACGATCCTTGGATATTCTTGATGTTTTCCCTACATTATTAGAGGTTTTTGAGTGTGTGATGGAGTCTCATTAATCGCAGGGACTCTCATCCCCTCTTTTGGTCACTGACCTAGGGTTTCATATGCTTGCTGGTTTTCTCTTCGACTATGAGCCTTTATGGCCATGATTTCCTTCGACTGATGATCCTCTAGGACCAAGTGAGGTCACTGGTTTGCTTTGGTTTTCACGACCTATCTTGCATGCATGGTTTTAGTGGATGCATGGGTGATCTATTGATGGACAAATGTCATGAGAGGCCTTGATATCTTGACACCTAACCCCTTTCCACCTCTCTCCTACCCTTGAGTATATAACATCTCTCTTTCACATGCATGTTTTGCTTTTATCTCTTCTCTTTCTCCTTTCCACCTTGAGTTCGGCCCTGTGTGCTTGGTGGTGTGAAGCAGCTCATCCTTGGTGCAAGGTGGCCGAGACCCTTTGCATGTAGTGATCCAAGCTTGGAGCTACTCTTTCTTGGTGATCTTTGGTGATTCCTTAATCCTTGGTAAGCGATCTACTCTCTTGATTTTGTTTCTTTGTAGAACCCTACCTTTTTCTTTTATCTTGTATGAATCCATGGAGTTTCCATGGTGATGCTTGTGTTGAGATGGAGGAACTCCTCTCTCTTGAACTGAACCCTTGGTTTTCTAAGGTAGTGTTCAAGTTGAGTGAAAGGACTCTTCTCTATTTCTCATCTTTCTTCTATATTTATTGTCCTTGGATTTTGATTCTCCTTCTTGACCTTTAACCTAGGGTTCTCTTCTCTTTTTAGGTGGTGACTATATTGGTCATGGAATATATCACAGCTAGGTTTCTCTCTTGCTTTTGGAGCTTCTTGCTTGAAGGTGGTTGCACCATCATCTAAGGCGGGTTATATAACTCTCTTCCCTACTATTATTACACTTTATTCCTACATGTTATTGATGATGATATCTGATTTAGGGTTGTGTTCTTATAATGATCTTGCATGTACTTGCTCCTTTACCTGAACCCTAACTCATGCCAAAAATTTAGGTGATGGAGATGTTGATGGTCTTACATTCAACTCGGCCTTAGTTTTGTTATTTTGGGTTTGGTTTAGTTCTCTCATATGAGATGAAGTTTTGAACCTATTTTCATGATATTCATCTTGGGTTTTTCATTTATCATATCATGGTTTCCATGTTTACTTCATGGAACGTCGATAAGGGTTTTGATGGCTATTGTTTCCATGATGTTTCTCTTTAGTGACGTTTGAACTTTTTTATGGTATGTGGCTATTTTGATGGATGTGTTCCCTTGGTATTAACCCCCTATTTGATCATGTCTTGCTAAGTGTTTATGGTATTCCTTGAGTGATCGTTGAAGGTTGTGCTCCTCTGACCTTGATTGTTTACTTGGGTCGCTGACCTAATTTGTTTCTCCTTGGTCATTGAAGATGCCTTCGACCTAGGTCTTCGGTCATTGGTTGGTGGTCTTCGACCATGGTGCTTTGTGCTCTCTTCAACCACTAAATTTGTGTGATCCTTAGGTCACTAATTTGGGTGTTTTGTCTCTTCAATCAATGGAATGGTGATAACATTTTCGGTCGTTGGTGTTGGTCATGGTCTTTGACCATGATGGTGTATGTTCTTTGACCGCATAACCTTGTATTCTTTTACTCCCTTCAATCGATGGTATTTCCTGGTCACATGTTTTGACTTGTGTGGTTGACTATGGTAATGATGGTTGACCTACATGTTCTAAAAATGTGGGAAGATAATGCACCTAGGGTTTGACGTTGATTTTATGATGGAAACCCTAAAACAACTATACATGAAACCCTAATCCTAATTCAAGTATATACTATACTTGTTGAGCTTGCTTGAATGGCTAGCATGTAATGATGATTCCTCTCTTCTGTTCATGTAACCCTAACCATGCAGGTTGAATGAGTGGCATAGATAGTGGTTATTATGCTAAAGTTTATATGATACTTGGTGATGGTTATGAGCCTGTGTGAGGTATGTGGTGATACAATGAGATGTAGGAACATGTGTTTGGGTCTTATGACCTGGTAAAGATGTTGTGCCTAGTTTGATGTGATATCCTCTAGTGATGAGATTATGGCTTTTTATCCCATAATACATGAGATTGTTGATGCCTGTGAATGGCAGTGATATCAAGTGATGGTGTGACAAGTTTATACCTCTTTTTTATCTTATGGAGTTGTATCATACCCTTATCTTTGTACAATATATTTAGGGTTTGTACGTTGTAACTTGATTAATGTTAAAAGACACCCAATTGTCTTAACTAATCAAGTGAAACCCTAATCATGTAGTTGCCCTGTGTCATAGATCCATTACAATTTCAGAACTTACTGGGTGGTGAAATGAGTAACTCCTACGGGAAACTCAGAGTGCATATTGTTGAATATGTAAGGGTGCAAGTAGATGATATATCCTTGCGTCCACAATTATAGGTGTTTTGAGAACGGTTGCAATTGTATCTTGGTGATTATTTTATGTGATGTGATTTTGATGGACAATAATAGTTGTTCCTTAGCGGTAGAGTATCATTCCCTAGTATCTAGCATAGTGACCTATACCAAGGTGGGCTGGGTGTTTTCAATGTGACTATATATCACTGGTGGTAGTTGACTAATATTTCTCTGCGGTGTCTCTTGTACTAACTGAGAGGTGGTGGTGAGGTCATGGATTCCATCTCGTCCATAGACCTTGTAGGGAAATTATTTTAACTTAGTAGTGGCTAGTTGGACTTGGGTGGGATGACTCAAATCCTCAGGGCAAATAAAATATGTAATACAGTAATGTAGCATAATTGCTTAGGGTTAAACACGACTCACATTGGTTGACCCTTTGCCTTATCATTTGTACTGATTTCTTGAATTATGATGTGGTAAGAGAAATCAACTATTATACATGTTCTTCATATTCCTTATAAAAGCATAAGATGTTCTACTGCTCAGTTAGAGATGCCTAAATTGCTTAATCTATGATAGCTGCCTTGCTTATATCATTTAGTTGAATATGCTTAGCTTAATTATCTCCCTACTTAGCTTATCTGATCTTATAATAGTTGTTGGAGGAGAGTTATATCTCTAGAGGGGACATTGTTCTCACACTGTGGGTTTCCACATCTTTTAGGTGGTTGTGCACGATGAGGTAGAGATCGTGTAGTTGAGACTAAGTAGCAAAAGGAGAAGTAGTTGTTAGCCTTGAAATTTTAGGTACTACCCACCTTAGGGTTTTACTAGTTATTGTGTTGGTCATACCCAACCATCAAAAAGAATAATTATGCACTAAACTATGCATGGCACAAAATACTTCCATCTAATTAATAATACTAGGGTTAGGTCATACCTTCCAGTATCTGGCCCTCATTTACCTCTGTTACATCCATGGCAAAGACTCTTTTCTAGCGCTTCTTTCTTTGATTGTTCTGGTCTTGCTTCTACTTCTTTGGACGTTGAACATAAAGTGTCATTCCTCACCACATATGTAGTGTACTAGTTGTTCAAACTTAAATTTCCCACCATGGGACGCCTAACACTTAAGTCTATTCTAGGGTTCTAGTATGTATGCAATTAGTTTTAGGTGACTATATGCCTCAAACTTTTCATGTGACTTCTTATTTTATTTGTCGCCTTTGAATACATGTCAGCCAGTCATATATTTAAAGGTGACATATATTATCACACTTATCTTAGCACCTCCCTCGTGTACATGTTGAAAGATCTAGAGGGGGTGAATAGATTTTTTGATAATTTTAAAATTAATTTAAAACTTAAATTGTAAGAGAGAGATGAACACAAGGAGGAGAATTGCAATTTAGAGTGGTTCTACCCTTTGAATCAAAGGATTTCAGTCCACTACCCAATTGTCTCCAATGGGGGTTTGCAAGTGATCAATTTTATTACCTCTCAAGGAATTACAATAAAATACAATCACTTCACCTAGACCTCTTCTTTATTGGGACGCCTAAGAGAACCCAAGGGGAGGATGAAGATCCACGTGCACCACCTTGATGCAACCTTCACCTCCCTAAAGTAGCGTCAATCACCTTTAAGCAACCTTCACACCTTGAATTAGCTCCAAGCAAGCTCCTTCAGATAGTCTACCACACTTGGAGTAGTCAGGGAGCACAATTACATAAACTTCCAACCACTTTGTATGGACGTTTCTAGGTGGTGTCTAGGAGCTTGTAGCCATGCAACATGGACTTAGAGCTCAAGGAAGAATATGGTAAGTATAATATAGTTGTTTTGCTCTTTAGAAGGATTGCTCAAGTGTAGCTTGGGTGTATTTGGTTTGCTAAGGTCACTTATATTTGTAGGAATGGATAGCAAGTGACTAGGATACCTTATGGAAGTGTCTAGAGGGTTCTTGGATGAGAGATAGACATTATAGTTGGGTCAAGCTAGGTGCAACGGTTTATTTAGTCATTTTTAGAAATTTCAATCCAGAACCTAATTCGGTCGATAATATTCTTGACCAGTCATGTCTCAGTTGAAAATTTCTTCAACCGAGTGTGGTTCGAGTGTACAAGTTATCACTATCTACTAGTTGTAATTCAAGCTTCTTTAGTCAACTGGGTTAACAGTCAATGATCTGTCCATAGATTTTTCGACCAAAAATGTCTAAGTCGACAATGTTTTGGACCGAAGAAGATTCAGAGCGCAAGTTTATAAAATTTCTTCTAGTGCTCTAAATCCTCAACCTAAGTGGTTCTCGATCGATAATGTCTTTGACTGAGATTGACTCAGTTGACTAGTTTCTCGACTGAATGACTTACTGTAAATAGGTGTGCAAATTTTTGGAAAACCTATCAAAAGATTTTTCTAATAAAAGATAATGACTCTATAACATAGGGGGATCCTAACTAAGGGTTTTCTGTGGATAGAAAAGATCTAACACTTGATTTTACATGTTTTCTAGTTATTGTACATTATACACTTATACAAGTCATTACAAGTTGTATGAACATGAAAATACAAGCATTTGAAAATTTTAACTTCGTCTATCCATCGAGTGCCTTCCGAAAATATGATTTTTTTATTTATAATAAAGTGATAATTACATGGGGAGGGCATTTTACCTTGCCCCTTTTATATTAAATAACACAAATGATATAGTTTCATACAATATTTTTCTATTCTATACAATAACTTCTACGTCATGGGATCCGTCTCTTCCTTGATATGACTATCTACTTTTCAGCATGCCGACTTCAGAGCTCCTTCAGGAAATAGCTTTACATTCTGGTGGAATCCCTGAACCACTTCCCAGAATCATTGGATAACATGTGATGCAGTGTTGTAGTCAAAGTATCTGTATTGTCCTCAAATCTTCCACTACAATAACCCATAAGACAAATAAGAAATTAATATAACCACACAACTAAATACTTTGTATCAAACATTTTAATATATCCAATACGAAATACTTTGTCCCTACCTTTCTTCCTACAAAATCTATAAAAGCATCTATACTGGTGAATTGGTATATTCTGGTTGTTTCTTGCAGTTCAAAATCTGTGGCATTTGACTAGTCTAACCTGAAATGAGAGATGCAAAAGAATCTTGTAGTCAATAGCTTGTATAATTATAGCTTACAGACAAATAAGATTTCATTTCTGATTAGTTGAGATGACAAGATGAAAATGGTCAAAGCATGTACATACCTAGTAGGCAAGCACATAATGTATTACGCTCAGCATCATAACACAAAAGATTGTTGTCAATTTCTTCATTAGAAGCTCCATGTTAATCAAGGACTGTAGAATGGCGAGATCAAGCCAACCCTCACTAGTTTCCATTGAGGTCAGCAACTGCAATGACCCCTTTATAGAAAATTATAATATAATCAAAAGTAACTTGCTAGATTTTAGACATAAATGAATCTCACAAGTTCTAGCCTATTTATTCTGGTTGTTTCCATATTTCTGATGAGGTATATCATGAAAGAGTTCCCCAGGCTACTCGCAGTACTTGGTCACCATGAGGAAAGCTTCCATAAATGTTGGATCATTTGTGTGATGTGATACACTTTAATGCTCAATTTTGGTACTATATTTTGCAAAGCATTAAGACTGGATGATATTTGGTAATGTGCAATCAATTAAGATTATGTCAGGTGCCATAAGGTGGTCAGCTTTCTCGCATAACAACATACACCATTCAAACATGTTGCACTCAATTCACTAATTTCCTAACTACAACTAGACCTGCATCTAAAGATTTCCTTTGAGTACAAGGTTTAGAGGTATTAATAGTTATTCAGGCTGCAGCTATGACACTGGTAGATTTCATTGTAGAACTAAAAATTGAATCATCTATCTGACATAGACCTATCCCTCACCCAACTAGTTGATTTCATTATTTCAACTAACTTCTATGGTACTGCTTCCAAATATATGAAAATTTTAGTTATTCCTGAAGTTAAAGACATAAGGTATCTCTTTTAAATAATCCATTCTGAGTCACTATCATTCTTCCCACCACCATCAACATCGAAGAATATGTGGGTGTGATTCCATCTGCTAAGCCTGAAATTATGAGCATATGGATGGAATTAAAAGGACAACATATGGAAACAAAACAACAAGTTTCTCACACATAAGATAAGAAGCATGTACACCATCTTTAAAAATCTTTTTACAAGGTATAATGAAAATATACCAGCCAAAATAAGGGTGTTGAATATATATACAGTGTGATAATTATACTTAATGGACAAGTGAATGTGATGGCAATTATTAGACAAATTTCTAAAATTATTATACTTTGTTAAGAATTTACTAGTGTGCGGACAATTCAGTGATTCAGGTATGTGTTTCGCAATAATATGGTCATAATTCACAAAAGTTTTTTGCACATCAAAGAAAATTTGACATAATTGGAAAAATAGGAGGGTGGGGAATGGAGAGGATCTGCAAGTGACAATGATGAGAAATCTTCTCTTCCAAATCCTATAAGACAGATAACAGCTCATTCCAAATTATCTTAAAACATGAAATTGACATATATTAGTTACCTTGAAGCATTTGTTTTTGAAAGATGAGATTTCCCAAACGTGCTGCAAGATTTTGCATATACTGAAATAAGAAATAATCCATCTTCAGGTTTTAGAAGCATTTGCTATTAATAATTGAAAGTAGAGAAAGTGACACAAATAGTGATTTTGGAAAACATATATTGGGAGAGAGAAAAGTAAACATATACACCTTGAAGAGAACATAGAACTTTTCTCTGATCTATCTTTGCATTCGTTTCTCTCTGTAGTCTGTAGATTTACCTTGGTCAATACAATAAGCACTTAAAAAAGAATTCAGACAAGAAGACCAACCTTTCTGATATTAGTGAGCAGCTTCATGCATTTGTCAGGCATAACTATTTTCACAGCATCATGACCACATTTCTTAATCAGCATTTCAAGAAGCAATTTTACCTGAAACATTACTGTAGAACTTCTTCAACATGAAATATAAGAAACTAATAACAAATGATATCATTCAACTAGAATTTAGACCATTTGAGTGTCACTAGGATGGGAGTTAAAGACTGTAGATAGACAGTCATACTAAAAAGTCAACACTATCACAGTGACAAGGCAACTACAAAATACAACACAAACTAGCTTACATCTATCTCAATACTGATCCCACTAAAGAGCTAAAATGAGATCAATGTAGATTGTATGTGAATAACATTATTTATCCTGATGAAAATGGAGTTCCATTTTGGATCGCATTTGGGAAGCTTCACAGTTAGATCTAAATTGAAATTCTAGTCTAGATTCTAATACTCTACAGCTAAGTAAGATCTTCTTTGATGAATGGTTGAACACCTTTAGTAGCTAGAGAATACCCAAAGCTTTATCTCCAAGGTACAATCATGACATCACAACATGTAAAGCTTCTCAATTAAAGTGAGGATTGAAGGGTTGGTCAAAGAGTGGATTTGAAGAGCATGTGAAGGTGCTCTTAGAAGCCTACTGCTGCACAAAGGGAGTAGTGTTGGGGTCTTCTACTGCAGCACCCAGCTCTAGGGAGGGAGTAGGAGGACAGAGAGACTATAATATCATACTAAGACTGTGATATGAAACTTTAGGGAGTCTATAAAAGATATATAAACTGAGATAAATATTAAGCAATTAACCAATTCTAGCTTCAAACTAACCTGCATACATCAGGTAGTCGAGTTGGACTAAGAAGATCAGGATCAATTGTTTGAACAACCTGCAACAGAAATCAAGCAAGGCCTCAGTAGAATTGTTTGAACGTGTTCACAGACTTAAATACAATTAAAGTCACCCAATGGAATCTATCAACCATCAACTTGAAGAACAATTCATCAATGTAATTCATAAATTAACTATGACTGCATCAGAGTTCCGACAATAAATGGCTGAGACATAGAAGGAGAAATCATTGATGTTCACTTTAGCATGAATAACTTTATCCTCATAAATTTTTAAAATATTGCGAACATTATCTTTCCAAAGAATAATGACTCCCCCCAGAACATGAGAGGCATGTGTCAATTGTGTGAGAATTGTGTTCATCGCTAACAAGACTAACAATATCAAAATTTATATTTAGATTGGATAGGAACTTGAATGCGAGTGAACTCCAGTCTAGGATAGAGTCAAGTTGGTTGATCAAAACATGTTGAGTTACCCATAAAGGATCATATCATTTCAAGCATGGTTGTATTCCATAGATCTCAAGGAAGATGATATAACCAAGCCCATATTATAACATCTATGACACTATGATTGACATCATTATCCCCTGGTTTCCACCTAGATAAGAACATTGGACTATTCTTAACTCACCAAGATCCATCCAAGATCATCTTCAGATCCTTGATAGACAAGTAGAAGAGGTCATGGATGCTAACACATGCATAAGTTGATATGAGTAGGCAGTAACAAAAGCAACCAAGACAAACATACAATTTTAGTTATAGATTAACCATAATGTAAGATTACTCACCCTCACACATATGAAAGTAGAGCCTAAAAGGTCATCCATTTGGTGAAATATATATTATTTTCTTAAGAATATGAAGATCCTTCACTTGAGAATCTAAAGAGGCCAATATAGGTTTGAATGTCTTAACACCTGCAAACAATGAAGACTGCTTACAAAACTCGACAACACCTAATAAAATAAGGTATAACTTCATTGATTATCAAACTTCATAATCAAAATGTGTGGAGTCTGAGAATTCCAGTTCAAATTCCACAATGTAATACACCTAAAACAAAATGATATCAACATAGATTGTATGTGAATAACAATACTTATCCCGATGAAATGGAGTTCCATTTTGGATCGCATTTGGGAAGCTTCACAGTTAGATCTAAATTGAAATGCTAGTCTAGATTCTAATACTCTACAGCTGAGTAAGATCTGCTTTGACGAATGGTTGAACACTTTTAGTAGCTAGAGAATACCCAAAGCTTTATCTCCAAGGTATGATCATGACATCACAACATGTAAAGCTTCTCAATTAAAGTGAGGATTGAAGGGTTGGTCGAAGAGTGGATTGAAAGAGCATGTGAAGGTGCTCTTGCAAGCCTACTACTGCACAAAGGGAGCAGTGTTGGGGTCTGCTACTACAACACCCAACTATGGGGAGGGAGTAGGAGGACAGAGAGACAGTAATGTCATACTAAGAATATGATATGCAACTTTAGGGGGTCTACAAAAGATCTATAAACTGAGATAAATCTTAAGCAATTAACCAATTGTAGCTTCAAACTAACCTGCATACATCAGGTAGTCGAGTTGGACCAAGAAGATCAGGAGCAATTGTTTGAACAACCTATAACAAAATTCAAGCAAGGCCTCAACAGAATTGTTTGAATAACCTACAACAGAAATCAATAACCTAGACACCACACTACCTAACAGTCTAAACAAAACCCGACACCACTACCTAATTGACTGAACAAAACCCACTAAAAAGAACTAACAACCAAAAAACTCACTCAGACACAAGAACAAACAGGTAGGGAGCACCCAAAGAGACGGACAGAAAGGAGGCAAACCACCTCAAATAGAGCAACAGCAAAGGAGAGAGGACCTAGGCTTGTGAGCCGGTGGGGGGTAGGGAAGGCAGGGAACCCCACCACCACTCCACACCATGTCGGCACACCCCTCCACCACAAGCAATAGCTTGAGGTGAACGAAGATGGCCTGGGGAAGGAGCACCCACCAAAGGTTGAACCCCTGCTTGACTCCTCCCTGCAAGTCTGACGAGGACGCCGACGTCAGCCGCCGACCAAAAGGGTGCAAACAGAACACCCGACTACCCAGAAACCAAAAGGAAAAAAGGAAGGGGGAAAGAGGGAAAGTGTGCCCCTCCTCCAGGGGCAGACAACCATCACCAAGGCCTCCCATGCTTCGCCTACCATCAGCACCGCATGAAAACGATGAGGCACCAACCGCAGAAGAGGCGAGGAAGAAAGCACCACCCAAAAATGGCACCCACCCACAGAAGGCCCGGAACCATAATGACACATGCGCAGAGGAGAGGCCCAAGGGGAGAAAGGTAATGCCAGTCAGCCACCCCCTCCCCCAGGTGGGAAGAAGCTCGCTGAGGGGCTCAGAAAATTGCCAAAGCGGACACCCTAGGGCCGACTTTGTGAGAATCTATAGAAATGGCTAATTATTTGCAATTAGTTATTGATCCACTTTTAATTTGGCAATTTCAGATTGCCACTAATTAGATCTATAAATGCCTATATTATTTAGCCCTTTTCAGAAACTCTGTAATAGGTGGTTTAGAGGCATTTTATTTAAAAATGCCTGTAAATTGGATAGATAGTGGCCTTTTCTTTAAAAAGTCGCTAGAATAATTGCCACCAATGGACATTTTTGTTGTAGTGCACACAATCGAAGGGTTGGAAAAGCTTTACCTAAAATATCCACACTCGGACACAAGAGCACCTCAAGAAGAAGAAGACACCAATCTCAAATCTAAAACCCAAGGAAAGAAGTAAAGAAGTTCTTGGCCGAACCAAAAGAGAAAGGGGAAAAGAGAGGAGGAATCCTCTTCACACTTGGTCTATGACCCTAGGGATGAGGGGTTTCTCTCCCACATTTTTCATCATGGAAGAACCGTGGTCTAAGGCTGAGAAAAGAGTGGAAGATGAAGGTAGGAGATCAAAGAAAAATCAATTTAGAAGACACACTTACCAAGGATGGAAGATGAGCTCGGATCACTACTAGCACCACATGCAAGAGAAGACTGATCGCTAAAGCTTCGAAGGACGAACCTCCTTGCTCCACCAAGAACCAAGAATAAGCAAGGAAGTAAGCAGAAGATAGAGGGCCAAAAGGGTTGCAAATAAGGAGAGATAAGGGGTTTTATAGATGACGGATGAGAGAGAAAGCAAAGGGGTGAGGTGTTAAGATGCTAAGGACCCCAAGGGACACTTGTCCTAAAAAAACACCAACATGCAACCACATGAAACCAATTAAGCATGACATGCAAGACATGGCAATACACTCTAGGTCATGACTCGACCATCATAAATATACCCATGGTCACAGTCGCGGCCATCCTAGGATGCACCATCATTGGTCTCGACGCCATCAACTGACATCACTATTAGGTCGAGACACGACACCTCGGCAAACTCTAGGTCATCCATCTCGACCCAAGACTACCCAAGACCTCCCAGGTCACGGCCCAAACACATGGAGGAAGTGTCTCAACTGTGACACCCTCCAAAACCAGCCTTGGTCGCACCCAAGGTCGAGACAACACAACCAACTCACACATGGTCAAGGTACTCAACACTCACATCAACCCTAATCACCATCTAGGGTGATGTTCCTCAACCAAGGCACAATCAAGGCACCCTCCTCTTTCTCTCTTCTCTAGATGATGTCAAGAAAGAGACAGAACACTCTAGAGGTGGCAAATTGCACATCAGCCCCTTATATTGGGTAAATTGCAATTTGCACCAAAACTAGCAAAGAAAGCACAAACATCATCCAAACAAGCTCAAACTTGAAACTTAAACCCTCCACAAGCCCTAATCACATATCATAATATTAGAGAAATGTTCTAAGCACAAGATTAAGCCAATGAAAATAGGGTTACCCTAAAACTTGGGTCAGGGTCCTTACAAGCCATAAACCCCTAACAAGGTTTTCGCCCCTGAAATCCAAAGCAAAAAGAGAGGGGTCCTTCCTCCTCATATCTTCCTCAAGTCCAAACTAAGGTCGACCCAAAATAGATATAGATGGAGACCAATCAGAATGAAAGAACTTCATCGAACCTGTCTCAATTCGAGGGTTGACCTCTCCTCCTGGCTGACTCAAAGCGTAAAGTCGAGTCACCGCCTATTGTTGTCCTCATCCTCCACTGGCCTGTCTGGAGGAACCAACTTGTGATGCATGTCCATGTCCTCATCCACCACCACTGCTAAATTTTTGTCTCTACAAGCTGTACTAGCTCTTCCTTAACTGCTAGGTCACCTCATCATCTTTCACAAGGCAAAATGATCTAGTATGCCCAACTTGTCCGCACTTATAGCACATCTTGTTCTCATACCAAGGCCTAGTTGGCCCTATCACAGACACTAAGGTAGCACTTTGGGCTCCTGTAGGTGGAAAACTATGACCCTTACTTTTATTGGGCAACATCTACGTCAATACACTAGACCTCTACTATGCTAGTGGTGCTGACAACCTATGCTCCTTAAAGCCACCCGACGAATGTCCCTAGTACTCAGCAGACCTTTTCTTGTCACCCTTCTCTTTTTTCTCAACCACAGACCTCTCTATCCTTTGAACAAACTCCAAAAATGTAGCAAAAGACTCTTTGCTCTCTAGGGCTGATGTCAGCATCGTCAACTCCGTACTCAACCATTTCTCAAAGCGTTTAATCCTCTCCTACTCTGTCGCGGCCACGTGAGGATAAAACCTCCCAACAACTCCATAAACCTTTCTTCATACTCATTGATCGTCATGGATCCCTGTCAGATCCTCTCAAACTAGTTGATATTCTCATCAAGGTACATATGAGGAAAGTATTGACTAACAAACTCACATTGGAATTCCTCCCAACAAATCACAATGCCTAGCCTCTTCTCCTCCTCTATGACCCACCAATGGTCAACACACCCCTTCAAAAGGTATATTGTGTGCTTCACCTTATCATACTCTGGAATACTAAGGATTTTGAAGGCTTTCTCTAGCTCTATCAACCAAAGTTCTGCATCCACTGGATCCATCGTACTAACATATTCCACTGCTCCAACTCAACCAACTGCTCAAACATCTTTCCCGAGACTGAAGATTCCACATTGGGGACTGCTGCTCTTGTTTGAGGAGCGGGCATCATGTCCGCCATATGTGTATATGTGGCCAAAACCTATCCAAACATGGACCGAAAAGCAGGGTTGGCCACCATTGTAGGGTCTATCTGGGGCATCTCAGGCGCTCTCTCCTCATCAACCTGCCTCCTTGCACCCCGACCTGGTGCAACAATACCACTGTTAGCAACATGTTCTTCATGTTCTCCAAACATATTTAGGCTCTTTTGCTTCTTCTGCATAAGCATAAATTACTATAAGATAGACTGGAGGATACAAGAACAGACACAAACCCTAGTCCTAGGTCCATGTAGGCTCAGTGAACTTAAAGCTGTAATATCAACCAATGTGACACCCCTTAACACATAAAGTAAGATTACTCAAAATAAAACAACAAAACTAACACTAAACAAGCGGATTACCAGAAAACATAGGAAATTAAAATCGATTATGATAAGGAACAACATCAGAAAACTCATCAAGAGGACATCCCATGACACTTGTCATCTGCATTATATAACCTGAAACAACGTTATGTACAACATGATTCTTGGAAGCACTACTTGTCATATGTGATACTTGTTCCACTTACATATACATGTACATCAACTAACTATTACAACAAGGGAACATAAACCAAAAACTCATCTCGATAGTACAACCACAAAACAAATTGAACTCTCCCCAAGACTCAAGTGTACAAGCATGACTCTAGGACTCTAACACTAAAAGACCAACAATAGAACACTCAACCTTATCAGTTACTGATCTTGCTGCTCCTCCTCAGCTGCACGACTACCACCATGTCGTGCGTGGCCACCTAAAAGATATGGAAACCCATGGGATGAGATCCTAAATTTTAGCGAGAGATATAACTCTCCACCAACACTATTATTAGCATAGGTAATGTGATTAAGGAACAATAGTAAAGCTACAACCATGATAAATAGGTAATCATCACTAACAAAATAAGAAATTGCAATTAGATTATGAAACATCTTATCATCATAAAAGGAATATGAAGAACATGTATATTCTCTACCAACTAGCATCTACAAAAGCAAAGAAAGGCTACAACCAATGTTCTCATATTTTATCCTAAGAAAATACACCACACGGCTAGTTACATATTAAATTATACTCTGAGGATTTCATTCGTACCACCCAAATCCATCTGACCACTACTAAGTCAAAATTGATGCCATACAAGGTCTATGGAAGAGCCAGAATCCATCACCTCACCAAACCTCATTGTCACTACATGAGTTCGCAGCAGAGACATAACATTCAACTACAACCTATGACATATAGTTAATAGAAGGATCGGCTCACGCATGACCGTCGACATATACCAACACCAAGCCCACCTTGGTATAGGTAACGACGTTAGAAGAACATGCTCACACGTGGCCGTTCTAACTAGAAGGAGTGGCTCACGCATGGCCATCCATATCACAATGAGATTGGCTCACGTATGGCCGTCTCACACAACCTAAAATTAAGGATGCATGGGAATACACGACTTGTGCCCCGCATTTTCAAAAATATGCGCTCTGAGTAAAACTCATTTCACCATTCAATAGGTGCTGACACTGAATAGACCTATGGCACATGGTAAGACTACATGATTAAGTTCCACTTGATTAGTTAAGTCAATTAAGTGTCTTTGAGAATCAATCAAGTTACAACTTATAAAATCATAACAAACTATACAAAGATAAGGGCATAACACCCTTTCAGCAGATATAAACATATAAGATGTGAGCTTGTTACTCTATCACCACATAATGCATGTATTATTTCCATTCACGTCATCATTATCAAGTCACATGCCATGGGATTCCAATCCCTCATTCTATCATGGGAAACATTATCTCATAATAGGCAACCACCACTGTTAGGTCATAGGATGCAATTGCCACATTCTATATCACATGTATAATCAACATGCTTCACAAGGGAATATTCAACCTGTCTCACATCATAGCCATCATAGCAAACACTAGTTATGGTCATCAAATTCATAACACCTGCATGGTTAGAAGATCATAAGCAAGAGAAATAATCACATTACATGATAATCGTCCATGATAAGGAAATAAGAAAAACTTGTTCACTATTAGGGTTTAGGGTTCCTTCTTTAGCTTATTAAGGTTTACAAGGTTAAGGTCAACCAACCATCTTAGGACCACCACCCTCCATCATCTAGGAGTGTATTAGCATTAGGTGATATCATTAGAACATATTAGATAACATACTAAACAATATTATACAAGTACATACATGATTAACATTAGGTGTTCATAAGTGCTTCATAACCACCTATCATCACCACATGTAACCATATAGACACATGGATCACGGCCACCTTCTATGGTATGTCATGATCGTGGCATCCACCATGGATGTCTTGAACCTCAACAACATCACCATGTCATGACCGATCTCCTTCATGTTGTGCCTGCAACATTAGGGTTAGGGTTAGGTCTTCATCTCGACCACAAACTATGTGTTGGGACTACATCACATCAGCCACCACCATGTCACGACTACAACACCTCTTGGATCATGACTCAATGCACCAAGGCTACACATCTTGGTCATTGAAAGGAACTAAGGGTTACTAGGCTTCTGAGAATTAAGGGTTCTAACCCATCATCACTCAACTTCACTACAAGGAAGAGATCACTTGACCCCTAATCCAACTTGCTTGTGGCCAATCACCATGGGCCATGTTGCAACCGTGACGGCCATGTGTGTGTGTTGACCGCCAAGCCACCAAGGTCATCTCAAGGTCATCGCAAAACCATGCATATAAAGTGATATGAGACTCATTTGAACATCACATCCTTAGAAAGAAAGTACATAAAGGAAGCATACTTTCCCTTATCACCACAACACCATCCAGGGATTGCTAATAGGGAGAAGGAGATTACCAACTTTCTTATACTCATAGGTTGGTCTGAGATTAACTTAAGTTCCACTTTATTACATCTAGGATGCGGTAGGAATATCTATGCCACATCTCCCATTTCATTATTCTCATTATATTGTCTCAAAATACTACTTGATCGTAGTAATCATAAAGATAGCAATTTAAGAGTTCCATACTTCCCTTTTTCTATAGTAATTGAATACCTGGTCAGGGTATTCAAGCACAGAGATTAGGTAGTATGCACTTTGTTTTATATCATGTTTCTACTTAAACATCTCTTTTAAGTTCTAAGACTTAGTATCTCTAGTTCTCTCCATGTGTCTCTTTTACACATCTTCCTCTTTTACATGAACAGAAGAAATCACAAAACATTTTATAGAATACTGGATAGAATATTAATTTTAAGCCTCTTCATCTCTTCCTCATGTCCCTAAAGGACTAACCAAAGGAAACTTAAAAACAACTATCCTTCTTAAGATTAACATGTATAATAAAGAGAGATTAGTCATTATGGAAAAGTTCTATCTGACATGTTACCTATTACATGTTTTCTAGTGTCTCAGGTTGACTCAATGCATAGAGTCTAATAATCGCCTATTGTTGTCATCATCCTCTACTCCCTAAAGTAGATGAACCAACTTGCAAATCTTGTCCTCATCCTTGTCCTTCTATTCCACTAAACTGTGGTCCTTGTGAATCCTACAGATTCTGCCTTGACTGTTGGGTTACTTTATTTTATTTTTCTTGGATACTGCCACCTCAAATGTCCTATATGACCACACTTGTAGCAAGCTCGGGCCCCATGTTGTGACCTAGGAAAGATCCTCATTGATACTAAAGGTAAACCTAGAACTCCTGGTGGAGGTGAACTCCGACCTCTACCCCTACTTGGTGACCACGACATCTGTGTACTAAATGCTTGTTGTTCTAGTGGCATTGAAAACTTTAGTTGTTTAGAACCACCAAACAATTGTTCCTATGACTTTGTAGACCTATTTGCCTCATGTTTCTCTATCACAAACCTTTCTATCCTCCGTACAGATTCTATAAATGTGGCAAATCTCTCTCTATTTTCCAAAGCAGATGCTGAGGTAGACATCTCAGCATTCAATCCTTTCTCAAAATGTTGAATCGTCTCCTATTCAGTAGTAGTCATTTGAGGATAAAATCACAAAATTTCCATAAACCTAGCCTCATACTCATTAATTGTTAGGGTTCCTTGTTGAATCCCCTCAAACTGTGAGATCGTTTTGTCTAAGTATGTTTGTGGAAAGTACTTATTGATGAATTCTCGATGAAATTCCTCCCAATCAACCTCTTCATCATTCCTTTTTACCTCTTCTATGGCCCACCAGTGGCCAGCACTACCTTGACTTTGTCAGCATCTGGGATACTAAGGATCTTGAAAGTCTTTTCTAACTCAGTGAGCCACAAATTAGCATCTGTTGGATCAGTTGTTCCAGCATATTCTATAGCTCCTACATGGCATAGCCGTTTAAAGGTCTTACCAGAACCAAAAATTCTGCATTGGGGATTGGTGCCCTAGGTTGTATTGCTAGTGTTTGGTCCACTATATGCATCACTGTTGTCATAACCTTCCCAACGAGAGCATGAAAAGTAGGGTTCTCTATCATGACTAGATCAGGTTGGGGATTCTAAGGCACTCATTCTTCTCTTTCCTGATCCCTTGTACCTTCTCCTAGTTTAGCAACATTGCTTCTCAGCAACATGTTCCTTGTGTTCTCTAGACATCTTTATGTCTTATCCTTTCTTTTGAATGAGTAGAAGTCACTATTAGACATACTAGAGGACACTAGAATAGACTCAACAACCTTAGTCCTATGTCCCTGTAGACTCAGTGAACTGATAGCTCTGATACCAAAATTGCGATGACTTCTATCAAAATAATAATGACATCACACAGAACCACGCGGAAACAACCATTAACATTGGATTACCAAAAATCACTAAAAATTAAAACCATTTTTCATAAAGATCCATTGCCAAGAAATTTATTGTAGAAAGGCCCAAAGCATGTCATATACAAAAGGATACATCACACATGTGCTATCTTAGTAGCATCCCTATTTCAACTGATATTAGTTTGGTTTTACCAGAAAAATGTACATGATCAAACTATTAGCAATAACAACCTTTTACCCAAAAATTCAAATCCATTGTAGAATTGGATATGAAACCATCCCCAAAGGACTTGAGTGTATAGGTATGACACATAGGACTTCTATCTATAACAAGACACATATGACAACACACCACCTCAAAATTATAGGCCTTCTTCCTATTGTTGTCCTATCTCAACTACACAATCTCTACTACCTCGTGCACATCCACCTAAAAAGTTGTGGAACCCACGGGGTGAGACAAAGGTCCCAGTAGAAGATACAACTCCCCAACAACACTATTACTATCAAAGATACAATTGTTTATTCAAAGATAATGATAAAGTAGCAACTATGCTAAGCAGTTTCAATTATAATATGACCATTAGCAAGGTATCCCTATAAATGAGCATATCAAATACCTATGACTGACCAATAGGTTATTCAAACTTTTTAAAAGGAATATGAAGAACATGTATATAATTCATCAATCATGTTGTACCAGCATCTTAAGCTTATCATGTGATCATATTACCATGGTATGATATCAGTGAATCATATGATTATACTGCTAGGTATTGACCTTTATCAATCTTGTGAATATACTACTAGGTATTGATCTCTATCAATCATGTCATTACACTGTCAGGTATTGACCTTTGTCAATCATGTTATTATACTACCAGGTATTGACCTTCATCAATCATGTTATTATACTACCAAGTATTGATCTTCATCAATCTTGTGATTATACTGCTAGGTATTGATCTTCATCAATCCTATGATTGTACTACCACATATTGATCTTCATCAATCATGTGATTATACTACCAGGTATTGATCTTCATCAATCCTATGATTATACTACCAGGTATTGATCTTCATCAATCCTGTTAATATACTTCTAGGTATTGGTCTTCATCAATCCTGTGATTATACTGCCAAGTGTTGATCTTCATCAATCCTGTGATTATACTATTATGTATTGATCCTCATCAATCCTGTGATTATACTGTCGGGTATTGATCTTCATCAATCAAGTTATTATACTTCCAGGTATTGATCTTCATCAATCATGTGATTATACTACTAGGTATTGATCTTCATCAATTATGTGATTATATTGCCATGTATTGATCTTCAACAATCAGGTGATTATATTGCCAGGTATTGATCTTCATCAATCAGGTGATTATAATGCCATGTGATGAGTTCAATGCATTACAACATCTTATAGTCTCAATCAAGTTACAAGTATGAAAGGTATATTATATTGCCAAGGATTCTTTAACAGTTGGGACACCTTTGTATTACTTTCATCATGGGATATCAATCCCTTAACTCATCAATGAGTTCCACATCACCTTACTAGACAATATGCCTCTTATAGGTCATCAGACCTATTCACATCCCTCTTGTAATACAATTATTCTATAGGCCTCATAGGGCATAATCACTATAGCCCTCATTTTTATATATCCATAATTCAGTCATAGTTAAGATTTCATTATTGTAACCATTGATTATTATCATTATGCCATTTCAAGTTACACTCTCTCTTGTGATTAGGGTTAAGGTTTCTCTTTTCAACCGATTAGGGTTTCCAGGGTTATATTCAATAACCAACCCTAAACCATAAATCCTCTCTAGAAGGTTATATTATTATCTTTACATTCAATTGTATCATAGATAATCACTCAATCAAGTTAAAACCCTTTCATGATTAGGGGTAGGGTTTCTCTTGTAGCCGATTAGGGTTTTTAGGGTTATATTCAACCACCAAACCCTAATTTGTAACTCCTCTCATCTAGGAGCTTATTTCCTTGCCTGAAGTATTCAATCATACTTTATTACTCTCATCAATTATCATTAATTGATTATTAACATGAGTGATATAAGTTTCTCTCTCATCCTCATTAGGATACTAGATTCAACTTTAACTTGATGTATTGATTTGACCCTCTTTAGGGTATACTAGCCTACACTTATCAAAGTGTATCCATATCATTACATCATAGTGTATCAACTTGATTATACTCCTCATGTGTCATCCTACACTCATCTAGGTGTATCAGCCTACACACTAACCCTTGTGTCAGCCTAGACACATTCACTTGTGTCGGCCTAGACACTATCACTTGTGTCGGCCTAGACACTCTTACTTGTGTCAGCCTAGACACATTCACTTGTGTCATCCATGACACTTGTGTCATCCTAAGGCATATCACTTATATCACCCTATGTATATACACTTGTGTCACCTTATGCATACCAACTTGTATCACCCTATGCATATCAACATGTATGTGTCGGACATAGCTCATTCTAGTGTATTAGCCACACTATCATCTTGGGTATGTGTCGGCCAAGGCATCAAAGGATGTGTCACCCTAGAAACCATTAATTGATATCAAGTTGGGGTGTGTATCGAGTTCTAGGGTTAGGGTTAGATGATATTGGGTTAGGCATCATCATCTCCCTCACACCCTCACTCATCAAGGTACCGACCTCACTTATATTTTGGTGTATCACCTTCACCATATCTTGGTGGATAACCTTCATCATACTTTAGTGTAACATCTTTACCTCACTTTATTATAGCATCTTTACCTCACTTGGGTGTTGTAACGCCGTCTTTTAACCTATTTTGAAGATGGAATTTCATAGTTTAGGGTTTTAAACCTAATATGATGGTTAATATGCTTAGAAACCCTAAGTAAGAGGAAAGTAAAGAGAAGTACTTATAATCTGAAATTATGGTTTCATATTGCTAAAAGACGATCTTAGGATCTTAATGGAAAATAAAAAGAGATAATTAGGGTTTGATGGATATTTTGATAAAAGTAAAGTAAAAGTGGTAAAAAGGAAGTGAAACCCTAATTATGGTCGAAACCCTAAAAAGGGCTAGTAACCCTAGGGCACGATTAGGTCTTTTAGACTTCAATACCATGATCGATGATAGAGAATATTGGATGAAAATTTTAGGATTGAATTGTGCTTGCTTGATTTACTTTGGAATACTTTATTGCTTGGAGTTGTTGATTCTGAAAATCAGGTATGTGGTTAATTATGAATAACCGCCTTAGTTTCCCGAGGATTTTCTGGATGGTTAACCGCATTGAATGCAAATTATCAGTTTGGATGTTCATACTTGCAAACTATAAAGTCACTATGATTATCACATAAATAATAGAAGTATGTATTCCCGCACCTACATGCCACCCTGATGGATGATGCCAAAGGTCAGGCCCAGATGGGTAGACCAATGGACACCTTGAGTGGTGAACCCAGGCACCAAGCTTGGGAATGAGAAGGTGGCCTATGGTATTGCATGACTAATGGGCACTATGAAGGGTGACCCCAGGCACCAATCTCAAGATTGAGAAGGTGGCCTTAAGTCATTGGCAAAGGGAACCCTAAGGTGGGTATGCCAGGGTTAGGGCAAAAGCGGTGGTGAATGTCATACTGAAAAGTGTAAATTGGCATGTTAATTAACTTGATTGTGATAATTAGATTGTTATCCTTATGTGCAAACTTTTTGGTTGTTCCCACATACCAGTATATTTCGATATACTGACCGACGTATTGTTTGTCGGCGTTTTAGGTACAAATGAAAAGAACAAATAGTAAAGTGGCATATGTGGAATTAAATGAGAAATAATGTGCACAGAAGGATTAGTTAGATTAGCATCTTCATGGATAGAAGTTTAGAAATTCCAGTTTTTCCAAGGTAAGAAAAGTTTTTTTTATACCATTTTCAGTTTAGTTGGTAAAGTTTATTAATTATTATTGATTATTTGTCGAACCTTTGATCCTGTTAATTGAATAACGACTCTGACCTTCAAGTCTCCCTTAATTGGGGGTTACCGGGAGAGGGGGTCGTTACAGGTGTAACATCTTTACCTCTCTTGGGTGTAACATCTTCACCCCACTTGTGTGTATCAGCTACACCATGCTCTAGGGTTTTGGTCTCACTATCATCTTGTGTGCCGATCACGACACTATCACTTGTTTTTCCCATGGAACATCAAAGTGATATCGGTTTAGAGGTGCTTCAAAGTGATATCAATTTAGAGGTGCTTCAAAGTGATATCGGTTTAGAGGTGCTTCAAAGTGATATTGGTTTAGAGGTGCTTGAAAGTGATATCAATTTAGAGGTGCTTAGTGTGATATCGATTTCTATCATCTTCAAGCTCCAAACCTTCATCCATTAACACTCTAGTTCATGTAAAACAGCCCCATATATCCATTAGATATCATAGATTCATCATTTAATAAAGGGAAATCGAAATTGAGAAGGAATCACAAAGTGTTGTACAATTGAAAGTGAATAACAATAGAATTGAAGTAGAGTTATATAACCTTCCTCAAGATCACCATTAGAGATTCAAGCTTCAAATCTCCACATTCCCAAGGTTGAAGATGACCCATTCAAAGGTCTAAGATTCGGCTATAGCTTCACCTCCATCAAGAAGAAGGCATCATAGTTAGAAACTTGGTGAAGAAGAAAAGTAGGAAAAAATTATGATCTGAGATACATAATTCTCCAAGGTTGAAGATGGTCATGGCGTCACCTTAGACAAGATTCTCGACCTTCCTCTTACTCCTTGATCTCCTAGGTCCGTCCACCAAGAAGGAGGTGGTAAAAGTGTCTAAGGGTTTACTTGTTTGTTAAAAGAGGGGCTTATATAGTTGATTTCCAAGAGAGAGAATATATGTGAGGTGTCATCACCATATGTAACTAGGTGACATGTGTCCATGAATGGTGGCACCATGCAACCATAATTATCTCATCATGAAAAAATCTTATGGATAATTCAAGGATGAGATATCAGCCATTAGGTAGCTTGCTCGGAAAGATATCACAACTCAACATCACTTTATATGCAAACTGATACAAGTTTTCCAAGGATGTCCTAAATCGATATTCTTCACCTAATTGAGGTTATTATCCCGATATGAATACTTCCAAAAGTTTCTAAACCGGTATGGGGCCTCCTCTATGGTTTCTAAACCAATTGGCACTCCCATATATACTTCATAACTCGACACAACCTTATTTAGGGTTCAAGATACCCAACATTCTTTGGTTCTTTCATCACCAAGAGTGTTATCACTCAAACAAGACTTGAACAAGACATACCCTCCTCTTTCTCTCCTCTATATGATTCTAAGATATAGAAGGGACACTCTAGATATGGTAAAATGCACATCAACCCCATATTTTGGGTAAATTTCAATTTGCACCAAAACTATCATATATAGCACAAACGGCCTTCAAATAGGCGCAAACTTGAAAATTGAGCTCTTCTTAAATCTTAATTACTTTTTAAAAGATTAATACAAGGTTATAATCATCTTACTTAGGCAAAACATCCAAGGTTACCTCATAACCCAAGTCAGGGGTGTTACAGGCAGAGCAATGAGCATCATGTGGTGATTGTGTGACAATTCATACCTTGTACGTTTTATATCTTCTGAAGTTACATCACATCCTTATTCTTATATAGTTTGTTTTAGTTTTATATGTTATAACTTTATTGATGATAAAAATTCACCCAATTATCTATCTAATCAAGTGAAACCTAATCATGTAGTCTTCCATGTGCCATAGATCCACTCTAGTGTCAGCTTTATTTGTTGGATTGGTGAAATGAGTTTAACTCGGAGTGCATATTTTTTAATATGTGGGGTGCAAATTGAGTATCTCCTTGCATCCTTAACTACAGGATGTGTGAGATGGCCATGCATGATATGAACTCCTTATGATGTGGGTGGCCATGTGTGAGCCAATCCTTCTTTTAAGAATGGCCATATGTGAGCCTATTCTTTTAGCATCGTTACATGTACCAAGGTGGGATAAGTGTTTATATATGGACTGCCATGCATGAGTTGATCCTTGTGTTGACTATATGTCACTCTTTTTCAGTTGACTGGTATGTCTTTGCGGTGTTCTATTATGCTAACTAAGAGGTGTTGGAGAGGTCGTGGATTCTGGCTCTTCCATGGACCTTATATGGCACTGATTTTGACTTAGAAGTGGTCAGTTGGATTTGGGTGGTACAACTCAAATCCTCAAGAATAAAAAAGATGTAATAAATTCGTGCAGTATATATGCTTAGGGTGACATACGTCTCACATTGGTTGAGCCTTGCCTAATCTTTTTACTTATTTCTTGAATTATAAGATGGTAAGATAAGTCAACTGTTATATATGTTTTTCATATTTCTTTTTAGAATATAACTTGATCTACTATTCAGTGGTAGATGTCTAGTCTTGTTTAATCTACTTAATCTATTAAGTACATATCATTTAGTTGAATCTTCTCAACTTGCTAATATGTTGTTTTACCTGCTTAGCTAACCTATGCTTGAATAGTGTTGGCGGAGAGTTATATCTCTCGTTGGGATGTTTGGTCTCACCTTGTGGGTTTCCACATCTTTTAGGTGATCATGCATGAAGAGGTAGAGGTCGTGTAGCTGAGGAATAGTAGCAGCTGATAAGGCTGGATGTGCTGCTAGTCTTTTGGTGTTAGAGTCCTAGAGTCTCCCCTGTACACTCAGGTCCTTGGGGTGTTTTTATTTTGAGGTGCTTTGTGGTTATGTGACCGATACAAGATTTTAGCATGTGTGCCATGGTTGTATAGTTATGATAGTTTTACTTGTATATGTGGAACCAATATCTTATATAGTAGGTTGATGACTGAAGGATGATCTACAATGATGTAAGCACCATGTGACATGATATGTGTTGCATTTGGTAGCCTTTGTGGACTCATATGTAATAAGTTTTTATCTTATGTTTCTTTAACAAATCAGTTCTAATTTCCTATGTTTTAGGGTGATCTGTTTGCTTTAAGTGTTGCTTCTGCTTTTGGTTTTTAGTAATCTCATTTGTGGTGTGTTGGGGTGTCACACTTTTGATATCACCTGTGCCATCCAGTTGTTCAACTCTTAGGTTTGTTACGTGCAGTGAGGGCACTACAAATTTCAAGCTTAGGGGGGAGGGGGACAACCGGTCAGTAGTTTTAGTTTTACTTTTCATGTCATTTAGTTGTTGTTTGCATGGTTTGTATATCTTTTCACGTTCTTGCATGATGACGATTGGAAAATTATGTTGTGATCAGCATCATCCCTTTTGCTTGAACCATCTCCTTATACTAAGATAATAGTTATATGATGATAGTTGAACATGAATCACCCTAATTGAATTTTGAAATCATGGCTATTCATCTTAATAGTTAGGTATTTGGATAAACATAAATTGTAATTTCCTCACCCTTGCTCTTAAATTGCTTAATAATCCAAATGCCATGAATTTCTCAACTTTATAGCTTTCATTAGTAGTAAGATGACATTTCTAACTTTATAATGCATTTTTCACATCTCTATTTGAGACTTTTACAAATTTATATCCATCTACATGACTTGAAATAATGGGAGGGTGAATTAGCACAAGATCAGGTGTTTTTAAAGAGGAGCCCAAATTGCATAAAAAGGGGAGAAATTATGATCTTTAGTTGAAAATTTAAACCCCACAAAAGATGGCTAAGTCGCCCACATTTTCTACCAACTCAATGATGGTTGGAGATTATGTCTAAAAGAGGGAAATAAACCCTCAAATGGTATTCCACATGCATGTAAGCCTATATTAGCATCTGAGTACCGCACATTGAAATCAAATTGAAAATATTTCTGAAATAACAATGTCATTGCAGGAGGATGGAAAATTCTTCATTTCCATTCATTTAGAAGTTAATTGAGCTTTTTGGCAAATCATTATATCTTTGGGTTTGTTATCTTATTGCTACCAATTTCTCTCTACTTGATTCATACAAAGTAATTTGAATGTCTATTTTAACTTAAATTCTATCATGGGAGTTGGAATTGATTTCATGTTTAATTGCATATCTAAATAATGAAAATTGCCATTATGGAATCTACTAATCCATATTCATATGGATCTGATTTGTGCATGTATGTCTATCTCTATCCATATATATGATTCTTTTTTCTTGAGGACATTAATGGTTCAAGCTTAGCGGGATTTGATGTGAACAAATCACATCATATTTTAAACCACTTTTGCGTGTACATTTCACTCATTTTAACCATTATTCTACTCTCATTCACGATAGAATGTATGATTTTTATCATTCTTACTCATGGGATGGTTTGAACTGCAATCACCCCTTTCTTTATTGTGCTTATTTTGAAGGGAAAATGCCCATAACTTGATCTATTTGGAATTCCAAAGTTCTTCCCAATTGTGGAGTCTATTATTCAACAAACAACACAAAACACAACGTGTGGACCACTCCACACGGTGTGTGTGTCTCTAAAACAACAACTTCACCAATCAAGAAAATTTAAGGCATGTAACCCAGTCACACGGTGTGGATCAAGGAAATTAGAAAGTCACTAGGGAGTCATCCTTACACCATGTGGTCCCTTCACATGGTGTTCACTTGCGATCGTGGCCCGATTAAAGTGGAAATCACATCTCACGCATCGTGTGAACTTATGCACACGTTGTATGAGGTGTATTTCCTATGTAGAAATTGGAAACGAGTGCTCCATCATTTTTATAACTAAACCCACTCTTTAGGAAGTGGGTCATGGATCATTTGGAGAGTTTTGAGACCATAGACAAGGGCAAAGTGAATGGAGGCAATTTTTGGAGGAAAGCTAGGGTTACATAGGAGAGAGCCTCTTCCCAACTCCATTCATATTCACCAAATCCAGGAGAAGCTCCTCCATTCCATTCCAACGCTCAGGAGAGAAAATCACTAGAGTAGGAGGTTGTGTGTGTTTTATATCAACTTTTTACACTTCTTCACACACAGTTTCATCTCATTCTATCCCAATTTAGCCTCTATTTATATTCATTTTGCCACACCTTTTAGTTTCTTTGCTTATCACATTATGTTGATTGCAGATATGTATTAAAAAGGTCAAATTAGAGATAACCTAACTTAGATCCAATCTCAATGGGACTTCTCCAAGTTTTGTAGCTGACCCAAAGCAAATTCCTGAAGAAACGGTAGAAGACATGACGTGTTCTATTAAGAACACAGTGTGTTCACTTACAGGCAGTCTCATAGGACAAAGAACACACCGTGTGTTATTAAAAATATGGCGTGTGATTCTCCAATAGCATCTAGTCTAGATCATAGAAAGAGGTGGCATGACATGTCCTTCATCAGACACGGTGTGTTCCTGGTACATGAAGATCGTCTTCGCCTTTCTGCCAAAGCACACAGGGTGTGTTTATTCAAACATGTTGTGTGCCCTTCATTTGATTCACTCCCTGAAGGAAGAAACATGGTGTGTCTAATTCCAACACGATGTGTACCTCAATGTAGTGACAACACTGAGCAAGCACAAATGACATGACACGGCGTGTTCAGCAAAAGACATGTCGTGTCGTTGTTAGTTTCTACAAAAATGAAAATGATTGCCTTTGGTTTTAAAAGCAAATGGGAGCCCATGATGCAGTTATGCTCGGTCATTTTGAAGTGTTTTACTCCCAAGAGAAGTTCTAGAGTAGAGGAAGGCGGTTTTTGGGTAGAAGAAGGTGGTTTCTTGGAAGAGAACCCCCATTTTACTTCATTTATTCTCCATTTTCTTCTCTAGAGGTGCAGTAGAGTTACTCTCTTCATTTTAGCTTTCTGGGAGGGAAGTTGGTCTGAGTTGGAGCTTTCTAAGGGGTGGAACTTTGTCCTCCAGCATGAGTTATCTCCTCTTAGCCTACATTTGTGGTTCCTCTAGCTTTTTCCTTCTCTTAAGCAAGCAAAACTCTGAAATTATTGTCATGTATCATTGTATCTTCACTATGGATGAGTAGAGCTCTTTTCTTGAGCATGGGAGAGTAGCTCCCATGACATTGATCATGTAAACTCAAATTTTATGCTTATTGTTGTTTAATTTGCTTTCTTCCATGGATGCCTATGGTGTTTTCTTGCTTTTATGCCAGGATGGCCACCTTTTATACATGTTTTATGCTTGCCTTGTGCTTTGAGAGAATGCATTAGGAAGTATGGAGTAGGATCTATGGCAATATTCTCTTGACCATGAGAGTGGATAGGGATTATTGAGGGTTTCAGTTGTGTTTGATGCTAAACATAGATGCGGGAGCGTTATGTGAAGTTGAGAACCATCTCATGTCATTGGGAAATGCATGATGATGACAACCTCCTTGCTTATTAAACAACGATCTTGTTTCTTACATTCATGTGATATAATGGTAATGGTAGTGAAATCTTATGCTCAAGTTCCTAATCATTTAATCAATTCTGTTGTTTAAAACATTTTCCTTGTTTTCCTTTTCTTAGGTCTAAAACAATCAAACTTTTTCAATCCAATTTAGATTAGTGAAAGTTAACATGTTTGCGCCTAACTAGCCTATCTCCTCGAGTTTGACACTCAACTACATTGACTTCCATATACTTGCGGGTAATTAATGAGTTGAAATCTTTTTTTTTTAACTCTCAACAAGTTTTTGGTACCATTTCCGGGGAGCTGTGGTAGTTTTTAGTTAGAGTAAAAGTGTTAACTAGTAATTGAGACTAAATCACCATTATCACATTTTACCTTGTGATATCTCTTAGTCTTGTGAATCTCACTCAAATCCTAATTTTTAGGTTGCATGTGTCATTCTAAGAGAGGTCTACAAACCTCTATCTTCTTAGATCTGAGATAGAACACACTTTTAGTAGTTGTAGATGAGCAAGGATGAGTGAGAACTCTTCAAACTTGGAGGGATCACAACCATCATCATCACATCCATCTTCTTCATCCTTTAAAGAACTCATACAAGAAGAACCAACCATAGAGGACAACCATCCTTTGAAAGACTTTGCTATGTCGTCTACCACAAACATTTGTGGAGCCATTGATCTACCTATGATAGAAGCAAACAACTTCTCCATTAGCTCTTCTATGATGCAGATGATCCAGCAAACTCATTTTACGGGTACCGCCACCAAAGACCCAAACCTTCATGTAGATGAATTCCTAGAGTACATGAACACCTTTAAAATCACTGGTGTATCCACTGATGAAATAGGGCTTCTACTGTTTCCCTTCACCTTGAGAGATAGAGCCAAGGTGTGGCTTTTTATCTCTTCCTAAGAAGTCCATCAAGAGTTGCGATCAACTATTAAATGCTTTCCTTGCAAAGTATTTTCCACCAAGCAAAATAGTTCAACTGAGAAACTAGCTCACAAACTTTTCTCAATTAGATGGAGAGACTTTGTATGACACATGGGAGTGGTTCAAGGACCTACAATGCCTTTTCCCTCACCATGGATTGACTCATTGGTTGCTACTTCAAACATTTTACAATGGACTGTTCTATAACACTCGCATGACATTGGATGCCGCAGCTAATGGAGCTTTAATGAATAAGTCTTAGGGAGTCTTATGATATCATTGAAGATATAGCACTCAATCACTACCAATGGGGGTTGGATAGAAAAGCACAATCATCTTCTACATAGAGTTCTTCAATCGGAAAGCAAGGAGGAAAGCATAGTGTTGATGTAGTTGATCTAATTGCAACTAAGCTCGATGTCCTCACACAAAAGTTTGAGAAGATGAGTACAATGTAGATCCAAGCAGCTGAGGTAACTTTTGAAGCTTGTGGATTTGCCGGACATACTTCTTCTACTTGTTTTGCTCCTAATATGAATCAAGAGAACCAAGAGAAGTGAATGCCATTGGGATGCATGGAAACAAGCAATACAATCTATATTCCAACACATACAATCTAGGATGGAGAGATCATCCTAATTTCTCTTACTAGAACACTAGCAATGCACAAAACTATCAACAAGGACAACAACAACTCTTCAACTGAAAATCAAATGGAAATCCATCGAGTTTCAATAACAATAGGGGTTACCAACAGCAGCAACAACCCCAGAAATCTTCTTTAGAGACTATGATGGAGTAATTTATCTCTACTCAAGCATAGCAAAATGAAGAGTTCTGGAGCAATGACAAACTGCTAAAAGATGCAATTGCTCAACTCTCTGCTAAAGTGGATGGCATTTCCACCTATACAAGGATGTTGGAAAACCAAATCACCCAGCAAGCTTTAGTGTAGCAAAAGAACACATCGTTCGGTTCCCTTCCTAGCCAACCAGAGGTGAATCTAAGAGGGAAAGTAAATGATATCACCTTAAGGAGTGAAGCTAAAATCCAAAGACCTTCTCTACCCAAGGAGAAGAGCGTTGAGGTTGTTGATGAAGAAAAGATGGACACTCTCATTGATGACAAACTAAAAGGTTCAATTGAAGTACCATCTTCTTATAAAGCAAGTGCACCATTTCCACAAAGACTTGCAAATAAGGAGGATTCAAAGTTTAGAAATTTATGGAGATTCTAAACAAACTTCATATCAATCTTTCGTTGGATGAGGTAGTTGAGATGTCGTCATATGCCAAATTTCTAAAAGACATCCTCATCAAGAAGAGGAGGATAGACCAAATTAAAACATCATGCTTTCTGAGAGAATGAGTTCAATCATTCAAAGTAGACTTGCCATGAAGCTAGATGATTTGGGAGCATTCACTCTATCTTGCAAGATTAGCAACACCACATTTGACAAAGGTCTTGTTGACCTTGGAGCTAGCATTAGCCTCATTCTGTCTACCTTATGGTAGGAGCTGGACCTTGGAGATTTGAAACCTATGAAGATGGATATTCAGTTAGCCGATCACTCAATCAAATATCCCAAAGGTATTTTGGAGGATGTACCAGTGCAAATTGGTAAATTCTACATTCCTTGTGATTTTGTTGTGTTAGACATGCTTGAAATCCCTTCCAATCCCATTCTCTTTAGGAGACCTTTTTTGAGGACTTTCAGATGCCTTGTTGATGTCCGGGAAGGAAAGCTTACACTCTGGGTCGGTGAAGAAGCTATAGAGTTTTCAGTGTTTAATGCCATGAAGACACCTTCACAAGTGGAAGAACTCTGTATTATCGACTCTATTGACTCTAGGAGGAAGATCATAATGATGCTAAATTGATATTTAACTATTGTGATGATGATGAAGCTACAAATGATAACTCTAAAAATTATGGAGTATTTTCTATTGCTCAACCAAATGCTATTAATGAAGACACTTCATTTCTTGATGATAAATCAGAAGAAAACGTAGCTGGGAGAAAGGTAGAACTCAAAGCCCTTCCACCCAGGCTGAGGTATGCATTTCTTGACCCTGATTCCACTTCTCCAGTCATAATCAATGATGAGTTAACTAATGAATAAGAAAATTAATTGCTTGCTGAATTATGTTTATATAAAGATGCCATTGGTTACTCTATTGATGATTTAAAAGGCATCCACACTTCCATTTGCATGCATAGAATAAACATAGAAGATTATGCTAAACCAACTATTGAACCACCTAGATGTTTAAATCAAAACATGTTGGAAGTGGTTAAAAAGGAAATGTTTAAGTTGAAAGATGTTGGCATCATTTATCCTATAAGTGACAGCTCTTGGGTTAGTGCCATTCATGTGGTACCTAAAAAGAGGGGTGCAACTGTCATTAAGGGAGATAATGATGAGTTAATACAAATATGTATAGTCACTGGTTGGCGTATTTGAATTTATTACCGGTGTTTGAATAAAGCAACTCACAAAGATCATTTTCCCTTGCCTTTTATCGATTTGGTGTTTGAGCGACTTGCAAACCATTCTTACTTTTGCTATTTGGATGGGTATTCCAGATTTTTCCAAATTCCAATCTACCCTCCCGATCAAGAGAAAACCACATTTACATGCACCTATGGGACCTATGCTTACCGTCGCATGCCCTTCGGTCTTTGTAATGCACCAGCCACATTTCAATGTTGCATGATGGCTATTTTCTCCGATTTCATTGAAAATATAATAGAAATATTCATGGATGATTTTAGCATTTATGGATAATCCTTTGATCATTGCTTGTGCAATTTATCTAAAGTCTTAGCCCGTTGCAAAAAGGTTGACCTAGTACTAAATTGGGAAAAGTGCCATTTCATGGTACAATCTGGTGTAGTACTAGGCCATATTGTTTCTAATAAGGGTATTGAAGTTGATAGGGCTAAAGTGGAAGCTATAGAGAAGATGTCTACTCCTTCTTCAGTTAAATACATCCATAGTTTCCTTGGACATGCAGGGTTCTATAGGAGATTCATCAAATATTTCTCCAAGATTACAAAACCATTATGTTCCTTGCTTGCAAAAGATGTCAAGCTCGTATTTGGTGATGCCTACCATGTAGCCTTCAACAAGCTCAAAGAAGCTCTTGTCTCAGCCCCAATCATACAACCACCGGACTGGAGTGCTCCTTTTGAATTAATGTGTGATGCGAGTGACTACGTGGTAGGAGCAGTTCTTGGACAGTGGAAAGATAAAAAAGCTTCATGATGTACACTATGCAAGAAAAACCTTAGATGAGGCACAAATTAACTATACAAACACTGAGAAGGAGATGCTTGCCATAGTATATGCTTTTGACAAGTTTAGATAGTATTGTTAAGATCTAAAGTCATTGTGCATATAGATCATGCTGCAACTAAGTAATTGCTTAACAAGAAAGATGTTAAACCCCATCTCATCTGCTAGATATTACTCCTTCAAGAATTTGATCTTGAAATTAGGGATAGAAAAGGGACAGAGAACAATGTTGCAGATCGCCTATCTAGGTTGACTGCAAGTGTTGAAAGTTCATTACCTATTGAGGATCGATTGCCAATTGAGAAACTCTATGCCTTATCTTCCACACAAGCACCATGGCTCGCAGATTTTGCAATTTTTCTTGCTATAGGACAACTACCTCCAAACTTGGCATACCAATAGAAAAAGAAGTTTCTTCATGATGTAAAATTCTACTACTGGGATGATCTATTATTGTTTAAGCAATGCGTTGATGGACTCATAAGGAGGTGTATCCCAAATGAGGACGTTGGTAATGTGATTTTAGATTGTCATTATTCTCCCTACAGAGGACACTTTGGAGCCCACAAAATAGCAACAAAGATCCTACAATCCAGCCTTTATTGGCCAAGTCTATTCTGTGATGTGCACACATTTGTCAATGCTTGTGACAACTGCCAAAGAGGTGGGGGAATTTCAAGGAGAGATGAAATGCCATTAAACTCAATTTTAGATATAGAAGTTTTTGATGTGTGGGGTATATACTATATGGGCCCCTTTCCATCTTCATGCAGCTACAAGTTCATATTGGTGGCCTGTGATTATGTGTCCAAATGGGTGGAAGCAATTCCCACTCAAGCTCCAGATACAAAGTCAATCGTCAAACTTTTTCAAAAGATCATCTTCCCAATATTTGGAGTTCCAAGGCAATCATTTCAGATGGTGGCAGCCATTTTAAGAAGAGATACTTCAACAACTTGCTTAGCAAATATGGGGTAAAGCATAAGATCTCCACATATGATCACCCTCAAACATCAGTCCAAGTGGAGATCTCCAATAGACAACTAAAGGCTATTCTAGAAAAGATTATCTCCAGATCAAGAAAGGATTAGGCACTTAAGTTGGAAGATGCATTATGGGCATACAGGACAGCTTTCAAAACACCCATTAGAACAACACCTTTCAAGCTAGTCTACAAAAAATCATGCCATTTACCCTTAGAATTGGAGCACAAAGCATTATGGGCAGTCAAGTTGCTAAATTATGATCTTAAGAAAGCAAGAAAGAAGAGGCCACTACAACTGCAGGAGCTAGAGGAGTTGTGAATGGACGCTTATGAGAATGCCAAAATCTACAAAAACAAAGAGATGGCATGATAAGAGAATCAAAATCAAAGACTTCAAGGAAGGAGACCAAGTTTTGCTTTTCAATTCTAAACTCAAGTTGTTTCCAGGAAAGTTGAGATCTAAGTGGTTTGGACCATTCTTGGTCCTACGCGTCTTTCCGTATGGAACCGTGGAGCTATAAGGGAAACAATCCTCCTTCAAGGTCAATGGACAATGATGCAATCTTTACATCACAAGAGATGAAGTTGACAAGGGAGCCACTTGCTCCCTCTAAGATGCTTGATCAAAAGACTAAAGAGTCCTACTCCAAACTTTAAATGGAGAAACTTGTAGGAGTTAACCCCACATTAGATTAGAATTTATTTTAGTAGTTTGAGTCAAGAACAATCTTTAAATTTCCAAAAAATAAGCTTGTCATGTGTGTATGTAATAATTTAAACACTTATACTTGCATCACAATACTTCTACAGATGCTAGCAAGAAACTAAATTCTATAGAAACTCAAAGAGACATGATGTGTCTTTATTTGACATGGCATGTCACCTCTTACAGTAGGCAAAAAGTGAGCATAAACTCAAAAACACACGACGTGTCAGAAACAGACACGCTGTGACACTGTCCAGCAGACCAAAGTAATACTCCATCTGGAAAAGAACACGACGTGTCTTCATTCAAACACGGCATGTACTTCAGCAGCAACAGGGAGATAAGTTATCTGGAAAATAACATGATGTGTCTTTATTTGAACATGGCGTGTCGTTATCAGTGAAAAAGACACAATTCAAATTTCTCAATTCGAACACGACATGTGCGTAATAGCACACGACGTGCCTCGTAACACATAAAGGAAGTTCTGTCAAGAAACATGTTGTGTCTTTTGAAAGACACACCGTGTCTTTTGATGATAATAGGGGTTTTTAACCCTAATTGATTGCCATCTTCCTCACTTCATTTCAGACATTTTGCCAACCGTGTCCGAGCCTCCTCCGCCGACGACCATCCGTGTGTGATTCGGAGCAAGAAGCCACATCTCCAAGCCACCATCGACAGCACCAAGGCCGTGAAGCTTCCTCTTCTCTGCCGATCTTCTTCTCTGGTGCCGTTAAGACTGTTTCTTCTTTTCTCAAGCTCCAAGAAGAAAAAGTTTCACTTCCGACGCTGTTTGGCCCTTTAGGGTGTGCTATTTGCAGCCCGTCCCATCTCCTCCGTTTCTTTCTTTTCCCACACTAGAGACACGCCGTGAAAGATGCAAATCAGATGTGTTCTTCATGTTCGAGCCACTGCAGTCACCCAGGTACATGATGTGTCTTTCGATAGACATGTCGTGTCTTTCTTCTAGTCAGTGAGTTTTGCAACAATAAGCCACACCATGTTCACAAAAAGACACGCAGTGTCTTTTGACGTTTCAGCAATAGCACCTGTCAAGCAGACATCCAACCATAAACATGGTGCTAGCTCCTCCTCTGCACCAGCATACATCTCCATGACCCAGTTTTGGGTCACTCCTGAGGAAGACCCGACATACTAGTTCCTCATGGCAAGGAGGGTGCTTCCTTTGTGATTTCTTGTGAGCAGACTCTCACCACTCTCAGCTTCAAGGATGAGGTCTTCATGCACCTGGAGGATTTGGAGCTAAGCTACGTATGTCGCACGATATCAAACACTTACCCCTATTTAATTCATAAGTTTTTGACGACGCATACTACAGAGCAAGACCCACAGAAGAAGATTGAACCTTATGGTATCATCTATTTTCGCCTTTTGGGTCATAGTTTTAAGCTTACCATCGGGCATTTCTGTGAGGTTTTGGATTGCCACTACGAGGGGGGAATTAGTTATCCACCAGCTTTTGACAGTAATGAATTCTGGTTTGAGATATTAGATGAGGAACACCATGAAGCCAAGCAAGCTAGGGCATCCTCTATTCACAACCCCATTTTCTGATACATGCACCGCCTTCTTAGTATAGGAGTCTTTGCTAAGAAAGAAACTCAAGGGGTCGTCGAAAAATAAGATCTTTTCTTTTTATGGGGAATGATGTATGACTATCAGATCAATGCAGCTTATTATATCCTAACATGTTTCCTAGACATTAAGAGAATGAAGAAGAGGGAATCTAGAGACATAATGTGTGGAGGCTTGATCACTTTGATAGCACAAAAGTTAGATGTTGATCTAACAAGTCTTGAGGCTGCACCAGGTAAAAACCTGGTAGACATTTAGTATCTACTTTCTACAAGATTGATCTCAAGGTTTGCCAATAGTGATACCAAATTTCAGCAATTCTTTGACAAAGATCAGCACATTGACATTCCAGATCTTGAGCATATCACATTTGTGAACAAAGATAACTGGAAAGTCATTCTGAACACTGAAGAAGAAGTTGATGTAGCTAGAGATACTAATGATATTGAGGCATCCCCTATTACTCCACCACCTCCCTCCACAAGTACACAGACAGAGTACTCATGGGCCATGCCTGATGTCAGGCATCTATATGGCTATGTGTAGTAGCAGTTTGACCACATAGACAACCGCATGGACCTGATGGGTCAACAATATTCTACTATGAATGATATGGTTCATCGCATGGATAGTTAGCACCTTTCTCAAGGCCACTACTTCATGCCACAGTAGCACTGGCCTACTCCTCCGCAGTAGCCTGAGTTTGTTCCACAGCCCATGTGGGTTGATATTCCAGATGATGATGATCTCATCATCCAGTTCTTCCCCTCCAGTCACATGGGCCCTAGCCCATCCCATTGATGGCCCACCCCATGACAGGTACCCAGTTGTTTCCTTCATAGGTTTGATTGATGTAGTGAGAAGACTGCAAATTTCAAGCTTAGGGGGGTGCAACCGGTCGATAATGTAGTTTACTTTTATTGTTTTTCATGTTTTTCATGTTTTCATGTCTTTTCTACTTTCATGTTGTTCTTTGTTTTTCTTTCCTTTTGTGGCAAGATCATGTATGATGTGAGGCTATCTTGATGTATTGAACTGATTTTTCTGCCAAGTTTGAACCATCTTGTCCTTTTGTACCTTAATATGTCATTGAAAGAATTCTAAATATCATGCATAGATTAGTTGAAATCCTTTGGCCTTCAACACACATTTATTTCTGGTTTATACTTGTAGCTTGAACACTCAGATTTTTCATCATTGATTGTCTAAAACATGTAATAGTTTCATTTTTGTGAGTAAATTAACATCACAACGTCATTTGAAATATAGGATACCCTTGCCAAGCTCTTAATGCATTTTTCAACCTTTCTTTTAGTGAAAAAAATTCAAAACAAATGGATGAAATCTAGCTAAAGTTGCTATTTCGTTGACTCTCCCATGTTGTGGAAAATACTTAAAATATCTTTTATCTCATTTCACCTTCTTACCCCATAAAAGACAGCTTATTCACCCACATATCATGCTAGCCTAGTGTAAGTCTGATCTGGCCACGATGGTTAGGTGGTATGTCTTAAAAAAGGGTAAAATACCCCAAATGACACTCCATGTGAGCATAAATCTACATTAGAAGCCGAGTGCTGGAACCCATAATTCATTGCCATATCATTTTTAGGAAAAGAGGAGAGTGCAACTAATTATGTTAATGTTAGCTAAGACTTCATCATTTGCATCCTTAATAGATGAGAAATAGTGTTGTGCATCCACTAGTTGTTTGGCTTGGTTATCCAAATTCTATATAATGTTGTTGAGTTGATTGATTCATTAAATTGAAACCGCCCTTACTGAACTTAAGAATCTTTTTCATTGATGTTTAAGTTCAGTTGATGGCCATCAGTATAAATCATTGATCATTGTTGGCTGAACATTGCATATCTTTCTTTCAATTAATCTATACATGAGCTTGAAAATTCTTTCATGTGTGTTTCTATGTTCTTTTTGCTTGAGGACAAGCAACGATTCAAGCATTGGGGGATTTGTTGTGTTTCTTTTATATCAACTTTTTACACTTCTTCACACATAGTTTCAGCTCATTCTGTCCCAATTTAGCCTCTATTTATATTCATTTTGCCACACCTTTTAGTTTCTTTTCTTATCACATGATGTTGATTGTAGATATGTATTAAAAAGGTCAAATTGGAGATAACCTAACTCAAATTCAACCTCAATGGGACTTCTCCAAGTTTTGCAGCTGACCTAAAGAAATTTCCTGAAGAAATGACATAAGACACGACATTTTCTATTAAGAACACAGCATGTTCACTTACAAGCAGTCTCACAGGACAAAGAACACGTCATGTGTTATTAAACACATGGTGTGTGATTCTTGAGCAGCATCTAGTCCAGATCAGAGAAAGAGGTGACACTACGTGCCCTTCATCAGACACAACGTGTTCCTGATACATGAAGATCATATGCACCTTTCTACCAAAGCACGCGGCATGTGTTTATTCAAACATGTCGTGTGCCCTTCATTTGATTCACTCCCTAAAGGCAGAAACACGGCGTGTCTAATTCCAACACATTGTGTACCTCAATGCAGCGACAACACTGAGCAAGAACAAACGACATAACACGGCGTGTTCAACAAAAGACATGTCGTGTCGTTGTCAGTTTCTACAAAAATGAAAATGACTGCCTTTCATTTTAAAAGCAAATGGGAGCCCATGAGGCAGTTTTGCTCGGTCATTTTGAATTGTTTTATTCCCAAGAGAAGTTTCAGAGCAAAGGAAGGCAATTTTGGGGTAGAAGAAGGTGGTTTCTTGGAAGAGAACCCCCATTTTACTTCATTTCTTTTCTGTTTTCTTCTCCAGAGGTGCAGCAGAGTTACTCTCTTCATTTTAGCTTTTTGGGAGGGAAGTTGGTCTGAGTTGGAGCTTTCTAAGGGGCAGAACTTCATCCTCCAGCTGGAGTTCTCTCCTCTTAGCCTGTATCTATGGTTCCTCTAGCTTTTTCCTTCTCTTAAGCATGCAAAACTCTGAAATTGTTGTCATGTATCAGAATATCTTCACTATGGACGAGTAGAGCTCTTTTCTTGAGCATGGGAGAGTATCTCCCATGCCATTGATCACGTGAACTCGAATTTTATGCTTATTGCTATTTAATTTTCCTTCTTCCATGGATGCCTATGGTGTTTTCTTGCCTGTATGTCAGTCTGGCCACCTTTTATACATGTTTTATGCTTGCCTTGTGCTTCGGGAGAATGCATTAGGAAGTATGGAGTACGGTCTATGGAAATATTCTCTTGACTATGAGAGTGACTAGGGATTATTGAGGGTTTTGGTTGTGTTTGATGCTAAACATAGATGTGGGAGTGTTATGTGAAGTTGGGAACCATCTCATGGCAATGGGAAATGCATGATGATGACAACCTCCTTGCTTATTAAACAGTGATCTTGTTTCTTATGTTCATGTGATATAATGGTAATGGTAGTGAAATCGTATGCTCAAGTTCCTATCATTTAATCAATTTTGTTGTTTAAAACCTTTTCCTTGCTTTCCTTTTCTTAGGTCTATAAACAATCAAACTTTTGCAATCCAATTTAGATTAGTGAAAGTTAGCATGCTCCTAACTAGCCTAGCTCCTCGTGTTCAACACTCGACTACATTGACTTCCGTATACTTGCGGGTAATTAATGAGTTGAAATCTTTTTTAAACTCTCAACATTGGAGCGGGTGCAAGGATGAATCGCCATCTATCGACTAGAGATTTCTATTTTTTCCTCTCTCTAACAAATTTCTTTATTATTCCTCTCTCTCTCTACTCATGTCTTATTCCATGAACTATTGTTCATGCATGTATTTTCTCACCATGACTTAGTAGAACTTCATTTCTTAGGCATGGGAGAGTAGGTCTCATGTCATTACTCATTCAAACCCGAATTTTACATTTTATACTGTTAATTTAGTGTTCCAAGACAAGCTTGAAAGACTCTAGAGGGGGTGAATAGATTTTTATAATAATTTAACCAAATCTTAAAATTACTTTGCTTAAAGCGCACTACAAATATAAAGCAAGTTAGTGGACAAAAGAGGCCACCACAAGAACACACAGATTTAGAGTGGTTTCGTCAAATGACTTAGACCACTACCTAGTTGTTTTCAAATAGGATTTGTAAACCATGTATTTTATTCCTTTTATATACCGATACACAATACATAAAATTTATCGGTGTCTTTTCTAAGTCAGAACAAACCCTCCTTTTAATCTCAAGGAGAACTACCACCTTCTTTAACAGGTTGGTGGAAGGTCACCCTTTTCTCCTCTCTTCAACAGACGTGTAAAAACACCAAACCACACCTCTTCTTTGACGGATGAGGACCTCACTAAACTACCTCTTCTTTAATGGCCACTGGAAGAGAACCAAGTTGAGAGGACTCCTTCTCGTAGGTTCTTGGATAGCCTTCATTCCAAAAAGTAGTCCAAGAGCAATACATCAGTGTAAAAAATAGATTGGAGAAAAGAAGAAACAATTTCGCTAAAAAAAATTAAATTGAGTACTAATGGATAGGGGATGATGACCCACTCCATAAAAGATTTAGGAAAGGTTATATTTGGTGAAGAGGATACCAGAATTTTAGCTGAGTCTTAGTCTATAAATTTAACAACTTGAAGTGTAGTATCTAAGCATTATTAGTAGATTGCAAGTAGTAGTAAGCTCAAGCGTATGTAAACTATTATTCCAAAGTAATATGCAAAGTTGATATCTAAGTATCCTAAGACCACTCCTATTTATAGAAATGTTTACAAGTGGTTAGGTTACATGTGGGGAGTTTCTAGAGTGTTCTTAGTGGTCAAGCAGCTATTACGAAGAAATTAGTTCGGTTGCAACGGCTAATTTGATCATTATTTTTTTTGTTCGAGAACATTTTTAGTTGATAACTTTGACTTGGAACTGTCTTGCTTGAGAAGTTTTTCAAATGAGAGTGTTCTGAGTGCAAAAATTCTTCTAACGGCTATATGTCGATCTATCTTCTTGGTCCCACTAGTTTAACGGCTATTTTTTTGTCAAACTTTTCTTCAACTGACATTCTCAGTCAAGATTTTCTTCAATCGAGAATGATCTAAGGCTCAAATGTAAGCAATGGCTAATTCCTGGTGCACATGATCTTCGACCGATTGGATTTTGGTCAACAAAGATTTTGAGTGAGATAGACTTTGTGAAAGAATATGCAAATGTGGGAAAAACTTATCTAATGATTTTTCTATAAAACTTATCAACCCTAATGGTTTCATATGAGTGTGAGTTAGGGTGTTGGGTAGGTTTTTAAATATCATCACTTGTCCTTGAATCATATCTATCAAATTGTATGAAAACACACATTTATAATATTATTCATGGTACAACTAGGTCAACAAGCATCAAAACATATACAAAATTACATTGTCTTTGTAGTTGTATCTTGACTTAGTTCCTTGATCACCCAAAACACTTAATGCACGTGACATAATTTGTGAAATATTTGCATCATCAAAATATGAGTGTGGAATATCAAAAAAGCCAAAAATATCCTCATTTTTTATGATGACAAATATTTCCATAAGATAAATTGAAAGAAGCCAATTTCGAACTTCATACCTTTTAATTTGTTTCGTAAATTTTCTCACCTTTTAAATTGCTTTGATGATATCCAATTTATCTCATGGATTTCTCCCTTTTGTCATCTCAAAAAGATAGAAAGTTATGAAAATAACTCTCCCTTAGTGGGATACTCCCCCTTAGTGAGAGTTGATACTTTCCCTAAATATGATGCTCAATTCGAAGAGGGAAAAACTTATACCCATAGACAATTGAAAAAGAATACCAATTTATGGGGAGACAAAAGCAAGGATAGGCATTAATCATGTTAAGGTATAGAAAAAAAATCTATATATGATCAAGGAACGATATTAAAATATTGTCTAATTACCGACGAGAGGAATGTTAAGTCCTTCATGATAAGAAGACCCAATTTGTTACAACCTCAATTTGACATATGTTTTCTTAATTGAATTGTAAAGATTTTGTGAATATGGACTTAATTGAAAAGGTTGTATGCTTTGCTTCAAAAGATGGATTTCTTTGCAAATCTCCCTTTTGATAGGAATTTCGTAATTTCTATTATTAGATTAATCCAAGAATGGATATAAAAGAGAAGAAAAGAAGAAAAGTCTGAATAAAAGGAAAAGATACAAGATAATGGATATTAAGCAAAGTAATTATGAGAAATTCATATAAATCTCTAGAAAGTGGAATTAATGGCCACAATTAGATAAATTTCATTTCTATGTGATTTCTAATAAAAGAAATATGAAAAGAGGAAAAAGGAAATGAAAGATAAAGAGACATCCTTGAAAAAAAAATATCTTAATAAAGAAATAAGTAAGATAATGAAAAATGAAGAATGTAGCTGCATCTAGAAGGATGATAAGTATCCTTAAAAAGGAATTTCTAAATCTTAGGATTTCTTGGGATCCAAGGAGTCCCAATGAATAAGAAGAAAGAGAAAATGCAAAATAATACTAAATAAGAGGATAATGTGATACATAATTAATAGATTTGTGGTATTATTAAAAAGAGGTGTTTTATTCTATGAGGAAGTATAATTTTGTGGCCACTGGATTAAAAGCCAAGTACAAAGAGAATAAAAGAGGTAATTTTCGAATTCCTAATATCTAAAGAGTAAAGAATATCAAAGAGATATTTAAGAGAGAGAAGATTGCTTCTTAATGAAGGAATATGGTTTCCTATTGGGAAAGGGTCTTGGATCTCGTGGATGGGAATCCTAGGGCTTTCCTACCCTCCCCTATATAAGGGGTAGAACCCTTGGCTGAATCTAAGAGGATTCCATACATCCTTCTCTCTTTTCCTTCTTCTTTTTTGTTTAAACCCTAGACAAGAAGGTATTGTGCTATCTCGAGGGCACCAAGGACCTGTGATGGGGTGTAACGGAGGCATGAGGTTTCCCCAATGACCTGGGGGGCTTGGCCGTCATCCCCTTCTTCTTCCTTCGCTCCAGCCACCTGCAGCGTGACAGCAAGGTCAGCTGCCACAGAAGAGCCTCCATCTCAACCCCAGCCACCTCGGCCGTAGCTTGGGCCCCCTGCAGGTGCGGCGGAAGGGAAGGAACCATCGTCGGTTCCTTTCGGGTCCAGGGAAGGGGAGGAGGAGACCCCACGAGCTGCTACAGTCGGCGGCAGCTAGGGCTCGCGAGGAGGAAGACGACCGGGCAAGTTTTTGAAGGATTTGCCCCTCTGGGGTATGAAGATTCGACGACTTAAGAGAGGGAAAAATGTCAATTGATTATGTTTTCAATCGACCAATGTACGTTGCATGGGTTTGGTGATGTGGCAGCCTGCCATTGGTCCAAGTAAGTATTTCTTACAAAAATCATATCTAAATATTGGTAGATTGGAAGGGTACATATAATATATATATTTTGCTCAGAAAAATGTGAGGAATCTAATAAAAATATATTTAGAAGCTAATTCCTCTTGCAATTCGAAAAGTAGTGGAAGTTATCAACTTTAATGCATTAATGACTAAGAAACCCTAATTTAAGATGATTAATGTATCGAGAAGGGTTATATGGATGATTAAAGTTGATATTAACTTGTTATTTATAAAAGATGCATTAGATCTAAAAGGATGAACTTTATACATAATTTGATTAATTTAGGGTACCATGTACATAAACAAGCTTTAATGGGCCTTGAAACCCTAATGTTAGTAATTATGTTTCTTAATGGCTTCAATTGGTCAAATTCATGTATAAAGCTAAGATTTGATGGTTTTAAGCTATTTTGAGTATAAAAGTTCCTAATTGTGGATAAATACCCTTAATTTGGTAATTAGGGTTTCCTAGTGGATTAATGTGATATTAGGGATAAATAGAGTTCATATGTGAATTGAACTATAATGAAATATGAGTTGTCAATTCGAAAGAAACTAAAGGTGATAATTGAGTCTAATGATATAGAAATAACTTAAAAGGATAAAGATGGTAATTTTAGTGTAAAAGGGGAATAATAGACTTAATTGACTTTTAAGTAGGCTTATGATGTTGAAGTTAGGGTTTGAGAACTAAGAGAGCATTAAATGTGATAAAAGTATTATGGAGGCTAAAACCTTAATAAATCCCTAAAGTGGGCCTAGAAATCTGAGGGTGGAATGCAAGTCTGTCTTGATAATGTTTTGGATAAACTATAACACTTGGATGTTACACATTAATTTTAGGATATTGTTGGTTTCTTGTTTGATTGTTCTTTATCATTATTGCTTGGACATCAAGTTGCTCTGGATCCGGTATGTGGTTAATTATGGTTAATCGCATTAGTTTCCCAAAGGTTTTCCAGATGATTAATCACATTGAATGCAACCTCTCAGTTTGGATGTTCATACTTGCAAATCATAAAGTCACTATGATTATCATAATTATTATATAAGTGTGTATTCTCTCACCTACATGCCACCCTAATGGATGATGCAAAAAGGTCAAGCCCAAGAGGGAAGACCCATGGGCACCATGAGTGGTGGCCCCAGACACCAAGCTCGGGATAGAGAAGGTGGTCTTTATTGCATGACTAATGGGCACCATGAGAGGTGACCCCAGGCACCAAGCTCAGGATGGAGAAGGTGGCCTTAAGTCAATGGAAAAATAGAAACCCTAAGGAGGGTATTCTAGGGTTAGGGCAAAAGTGATGGAGAATGTCACATTGAAAGTGTAAATTGGCTTGTTAATTAACTTGATTGTGATATTTAGATTGTTAGCCATATTTGTGAAATTTTGGTTGTCCCCGCATACCGGCATATTCATTTATGCTGACCGACATTTTGTTTGTCGGTGTTTTAGGTACAAGTTTGAAAAGGACAAATAGTAAAGTGGCATATTATGAAACTAAGAAATAAAGTGCAAGGAGGATTAGTTAGAATAGAGTCCAGATGTGGATAGAAGTTAGAAATCCAAGTTTTTGAAAAAGGTATGCAAAGTTTTATTTTATTCCAGCTTTCAGTATAATGTTGATAGAATTTAATAATTATTATTGATTATTTGTCGAACCTTTGATCTGGGAAATCGGGATAACGGCTCTGACCTCTTTGTGGCGACATCGTTCGAACAAAACATCATTCACTAGGCAGAAGCGATCATTAGCAGCGGATTAATGAAAATTACTAAAAATTAAAACCATTTACAAAGAGATCCATACACTAGAAAACTCTTTCAGAAGACCCAAAGTAATTCAATTACATTCTGGTTCACAAGTACATATCTTATACCATTCCTTCTCGAGGATTACAAGCATCAACTGCCATGTTTAAAACTATACACAGGAAGTATTAAAACATTGAGGCATCAAGCCAAAATCTCAGATTGATTCATTAAACTAACTACTAACTCCAAGGACCTGAGAGTACAGAGACGACACATAGGACTCTATATATAAGACATGACAGCCAGTGTCTCCACCTGAGAATTCACTATTGTCCTTGTTGCTGTTGCTCTTCCCCTGTTGTAGGGTTTCTGCCTCTTCCTTCGCGTCTACCTAAAAAGTTGAATCCCACAGGGGTGAGACAATTGAAATTGTCCCAGCGAGAGATATAACCTTCCGCCAGAAACATTATTATTGCAGTTTAATAGTATAAAGTTGAGCAGAGGAATCATGTATTTTCAACAGCAGATAAATCAATGTCTAAATAGATTAGAGCAATATTCTTATTCAAAGCATTTCAACTGTAACTTAATAAAGCAGCATATCACTTATCCATTAAGGAATAAGAACATGTATAACATTTATCCATCTAGGATAGGCTAAGCAAAGTAACATCAACCAATGATTCTCGTATTTCAACCTTAAGCAAATACACTACACGGATGATTACATTTTACAATCATACTTAAGCCCTGAGAAGATGAGGTATACCGCTCATACTCCAACCGACCACGATTACAGAAAGCATCGGTACCACACAAGGTCAATCGAAGAGTCAGACTCCAAGACCTCATCCTTCTCAGTCAGTACGAGATTATTCAGCAGAGACATCATGTGTCAAATTGCAATTAGCTTGCCATGGTATATTGGCATCTTCGCTATATAGTTATAGCCCCCAGCATATACTCTCTTCAGAGTTATGGCCCGTAGCCAATGTCTGGTACCATATCATGGAGTCATGGCCCATAGCCATACTCATACTGGGGTATGGTCTGTAACCAATCCCATACATAGGATATAGCCCGTAGCCATTCCTATGGGGCATGAGGATATAATTGCCCAATTACCCCCACATATTCAAAAATATGCGCTCCGAGTTTAACTCGTTTCACCATTCAGCAAATTCTGACGTTGATGGATCTGTGGTCAGGGCAACTACATTATATGATATCACTTGATTAATTAAGTGTATTACCATATTCTTTTAGCATCAACAAGTTTCCAAATATCAGTTATTGTATTAGTTGCTAGAAAGAATGTGTAATACTTCCAATAAGTACTGTTCAAAACTTTAATAAAGCATTGGGATCTCAATCCCTCATCCCATCAGGGGTATTCTCATCCTTTAATAAACTCATCATTATGATCATAGAAAATGGGTATTCAAACCCTCAGTTCAACATAGATCAATTGTTACCATTTATCAGGTAACTAATACCTTCAGGTCGTCTGACCAAGGTAAACATGATACCTTCTACACAAGCATCTCACATGGCTCACAAAGCCCATTTCATCTCTTGTTACCTCTCACTAGGCAACAAAGCATGTTATGGCTCACAAGGCCCATTAACAATAATAAATGAAACATCATAGCTCATACCTGGCTATGCTCATCATCTCATGATACCTCCATGGTTAGTACACTTGATAACAGTTATATCAATTACATTTTAGCACCATGCTATACAAAGTAACACCACTTATACCCTTATTAGGGTTAGGGATTCCCAATTCATATTAATCACCCTAGATTAGGGTTTCATAATACATAGCATCACCCTGGATTAGAGTTTCATATCACATTACCCTGTATCAGGGTTTCACATTACATCATTACCTTGAATTAAGGTTTCTTATAACATTTCCCCTAAAATTAGGGTTTCATGTAGCTTTACCCAAAATTAGGGTTTCCATGAAGCATTCCCTTAAATTAGGGTTTTTCATTAAAATACCCTGAATTAGGGTTTCTCATATCATTACCCTAAATTAGGGTTACACCATTACCCTGGATTAGGGTTATACCTAGCATTGTCCTAAATTAGAGTTATGGCTCATCAACCGTCTCAATTAGGGTTTCATGATCTCTTTATCAAGGATCATACCCTAACTACATATTTTACTCATGTTGAAAGTGTTGAGGCTTAACCACCACATGATTATCATACATGTATGGATTTGTCTCTCTCTCATCCTCTCTAGGATGCTAATTACTTCAAACTCGATTAGATTAGGTCAACTTGAATGAAGAGTTGACATAGTGTATTAAGTCATTGCTTCCATAAGCATCAAAGGTTAACCACTCTAAAGGTACTAATCACCTAAGTACTTTAGAGGTACAACCACTAGATTTAACTTTGATATATACCATTAACAATCAAGGGGTTAAATAGTACTTACAGGGTTTAAGTCAATTAGACCTTCAAATGATCTTGAGGTACTAGACCTTCAAACGGTCTTGAGGTACTAGACCTTCAAATGGTCTTGATCTATACCTTCAATTGGTCTTGATCTCAAAAGCTCTAAATGGTTTGAAACTGTTTGAATAAAATATAATTATCTCCAAACGGTTTGAAACTGTATGAGCAACTCATTATTGAAACCAATTGAACTTTAAATGGTTTGAGACCGTTTGCTCTCTAAATGGTCTGAAGACCGTTTGATCCCAAATGGTCTCAAGATCGTTTGGACTCAAACGGTCTCAAGACCGTTTGGTCCAAACCATCTTGAAACCGAATGGACCAATTAAGGTTTCCAACATCAAATCGATTTAGGATTTGTACTCATTGAACCATCCATCAATTGAACTATTGAAAGTACATCAGATTGTAGCCCTTGGATCTCCAACCATCCATCACAATCAACCATTGACCTCCAAACGGTCTTGAGACTGTTTGGGTCAATCAACCTTGAAATCGATTCCCTCAACTAGGGTTTCAATCAATTCAATCGATTAGGGCTTGCAATTGGTGGATCATACATCATGGAACCTTTTAACATTCAATTAATTGGAACCATTGGATTATCATCCAACCACATCAGCATTTGATCTTCAAACGGTTTGAGTCCTCTTGACCTCAAATGGTCTTGAGACTGTTTGCCCTCAAACAGTCTTGAGACCGTTTGGTGTCAAACGGTCTTGAGACCGTTTGATCACCAAAAAGCAAAATCGTTTGCACATGTTCTATGTTGAGGTGTGTGCTTAAGATGACATCACCATCTTCAAGCTTGAAACCTTTGAAATCCATTGTGATTCTTGTGGTGAATTCAACAACCAATCAAAAGGAAATCTGAAAGTAAAGGAGGAATCAACATATGATAAAGGAATGAAATTAATAACAATGTTTAAGGGTTCAAATTATATAACCCGCCTTCAAAATTGAATCCAAGCTTCAAGCTTCACGTTCTCAATTGTGAATGAAGCTCCCTCAACTTCCAAAGGCTCATCCTCAAGTCTTTGAGTGAAATGAATGGCTAAGGTTGAAGATTGAATGAAGAAAAGAAGAAATTAAGCATTGAATTTCGATTTCCACCATGAAATCAAGGTTGAAGATGACTATGGAGCTTACCTACAGGTTGGGGCACGTCCTCCTATTGCTCCTAAGCTCCTTTGTGCATGGCCAAATCAAGGAAATAAAAAGGGATCGAAAAAAAGCCTTTCATGTGTGTTGAAAATGGGATGTATATAAGGGAATTTCAATGAGAGAGAAAGTGATAAATAATTCCTTCAACTCCCAAAATTGGTGCCACATACTCCCCTCAATCCCTTTCATACGAAGCCATCTCCCCCACCTTGTAATTCCTCTTCATTATCCATGAATTAAAAGAAAACAAATTAAGCACCTTAACCATTATAATAATAATATCCAATATTAGTGGATATTACTTTTTCTTTAACTAATGTGAGTGGGCTCTCCACTCACTTTAGATATTTTAGTGCCATTTCAAGGCACAAGAACTTACATACTTATACAAATTCAACCATCTCATTTTTGGTTGAAGGGCACTTCCATTAATATATTTATTTTTGCATTAAATTGAATTAGGGTTTCAATTATGCTTAAATCTTGATTATTTTAATATCAAGATTCTCTCTCCTCCAAAGAGATTCAAATGAGACGCCCCTCTGATTTTGTTGTCTCTAATTGATACCAAGAAACATGAGGGACTCTCTAGAGGTGGTATTTTGCATATTTAACCCTAGGTTTTGGGTAATTTGTACATTACACCAAAACTAGGTTTTAATGCACAACATTGCTCAACAAGCTCTTTCTTGGTGCTCAGGCTATGACAAGCCATACCTCTGCATCATTTTCATTCTTATGATGCTTCAACACTTGAGGAACATTTTACCATGTAACATTTGCAAGTTAACCCCTCAACTTGGGTAATTTGCACTTTAGTCCAAAACAAGCAAAATAGTGTTTCAACATTATTCAAAAAGGACTAAAATTGAAACATAAGTTCCTTTTGGGCCTTAATTACTTTTCAAGAAATAAGAGCAAGCATACAATTAACTTTATTAAGAAAAACATCTAGGGTTAAAGCATAACCCAGGTCAGGGATGTTACAAATTATCCACCCCTAACAGAGATTTTGTCCCTAAAATCATCAAGAGAAAAGAGAAGGGTACTTCCTCCTCATCTCCTCCTCTAGCTCCCACATAGCTTCTTCAATGCCACGGTGATGCCAGAGAACTTTCACAAGACATATGTCTTTCTTTTTTAGCTTTTTAATTCTTTTATCAAGGATCATCACATGTCCTTCAACACATGATATATCATCATTTAATTCTACCTCCATAGGTTGCAGAGCTAACTCTGTGTCAGGATGACACTTTCTCAACATGGAGACATGGAACACTGGATACAACTTATGCAACTCAGGTGGCAACTCTATCTTATAGGCTATCTTTCCAATTCGTTCAATGATTGGATAAGGCCCCATAAATCTAGGAGCTAACTTTCCTTTCTTTCCAAATCTAAGGACACCTTTCCAAGGTGAGACCTTGAGATATACTCTGTCTCCAACTTGGAATTCTAAAGGTCTTCATCGTTTGTCGGCGTATGACTTATGTCTATCCTGTACAGACTTTAACTGTTGTTGTATTATTTTAATCTTCTCAGATGTCTGCTACACTAGCTCGGGACCTAAAAGTTGATATTCTCCAGTTTCATACCAACATAAAGGAGATCTATAACATCTACCATATAATGCTTCATATGATGCCATATCAATACTGTGTTGATAGCTATTATTATAAGAAAATTCTATTAATCTTAGGTGTAGATCCCAATTTCCTACAAATTGAAGGACACATGCCCTAAGCAAGTCCTCTAAGGTTTGTATGGTCCTCTCAGATTGTCCATCTGTCTGTGGGTGAAAGGCAGTACTAAACCTTAACTGCGTACCCAAAGCTTTATGTAGTCGTTCCCAAAAATGACTCATGAACTAGGGACCTCTATCAGAAACAATTGTAACTGGTACCCCGTGTAAATGCACTATCTCATCTGTATATATATGTGTAAGATTCACAGCAGTATAGGTTGTTTTGACATGAAGGAAATGTGTTGCCTTAGTCAACCTATCAACTATCACCCAAATGGAATCATGACTTTTGGCTGTTCTGGGCAAACCAACCACAAAGTTCATGGTCACATGATCCCATTTCCACTGCGGTATAGGCAAAGGTTGCATTGTTCCTACAGGTTTTTGATGTTCAGCTTTAACCTGCTGACACACCGGACACTGCATAACGAACTCAGCAACATCTTTTTTCAATCCAGGCCACCAATACATATCTTTCAAGTTATGATACATTTTGGTGCTCCCTGGATGCATTGCATACATCGAAGAATGAGCTTCCTCCAAAACTAACTTCCTTAAGTCATTGGCATCAGGTACTACCATCCTACCATGGTAATAGACTACCTGATCCTCTGACTCATGAAAACCATCCCATTTCTCACTACCATACTCTGACCTAATATGTTGAACCACATCATTAGCTTGTTGTGCTTCTTTGATTTGTTGTCTCAGAGTAGGTTTTATGTGCATCTCAACCAACAATCCAGCTAGCAAGGATACCTTAAACTGTATATTGTCTTGCCTCAAGGAGATAAGCATATCTCTTTTAAAGCACACTAAGGAGTTCAACTGTGCTTTATCTAAGGTTGGTGATGATGATTTCCTACTTAGTGCATCAGTCATTACATTAGCCTTCCCTGGATGATAATAAATTGAACAATCATAGTCCTTGATTAACTCCATCCAGCGGCATTGTCTCGTGTTCAACTCATGTTGTGAAAAGATATATTTTAGATTCTTATGGTCTGTGAAAATCTGGGATGTTTATCCATAGAGATAATGTCTCCAGATCTTCAAAGCATGGACCAAAGCAGCTAGCTCTAGATCATGTGTCAGATAATTCTCCTCGTGTTTCTTAAGCTGTCGAGAGGCAAAAGAAATCACTTGATTATCCTGCATCAACACACATACTAGACCATTCTTAGATGCATCACAGAAAACTATGTACCCCTTCCCTTGCTTGGGTAATACCAGCACAGGTGCACTTGTTAACCTTTCTTTCAACAGCTGGAAAGAATGTTGACACTTGTCATTCCAAACAAAAGGAACCTCCTTCCTGGTCAACTTGGTTAGGGGTAAAGCTATAGAACTGAAGTTCTTAATGAACCTCCTGTAATAACCTACCAGTCCTAGGAAATGGCGTATCTCCATCGGTGTCTTTGGTTGTTCCCATTTTAGGACAGATTCCACCTTCTTAGGATCAACATGGATACCTGAGGTAGAAATTACATGTCCTAGAAAAGAAACTTCTGGTAACCAGAACTCACACTTGCTAAACTTAGCATATAGCTTATGTTCTCTTAGCAAAGTTAAAGCCTGATGGAGGTGTTGCTCATGCTGTTGAGCATCTCTACTGTATATCAAGATGTCATCTATGAAGACTACTATGAATTGATCAAGAAAAGGCTAGAAGATTCTATTCATGAGTTCCATGAATACAGCTGGTGCATTAGTCAGTCCAAACGACATAACTATGAACTCATAGTGACCATACCTTGTACTGAAGGCAGAATTAGGTATGCCACTCTCCTTGATACACAACTAATGGTGTCCTGACCTCAGATCTATCTTAGAAAAGATAGTTGCACCACACAATTGATCAAACAAGTCATCTATCCTTGGCAGAGGATACTTATTCTTTATAGTTACCTTATTTAACTGCCTATAGTCGATGAATAATTGCATAGACCCATCCTTCTTCTTAACAAAGAGAACTGGAGCACCCCATGGTGAAGTACTCGGTCAGATAAAACCTTTCTTAAGCAACTCCTGTAGCTGTTTCTTGAGCTCTTCCATCTCAACAGGTGCCATTCTATACAGTGTTTGTGCTATTGGTTGTGTGCTCGGGATTAGATTAATCTCAAAATCAATCTCTCAGGGCGGAGGAACACCTGAAAGTTCCTCAAGAAACACATCTTCGAACTCCCTAACTATCAAAACTTCAGAAAGATTAAGGCTCCCCACTGTGGTGTCTACCACATGTGCCAAGAATGCAAAGCATCCTTGTCTCATCAGCCTCTCAGCTACCATAGCTGACACAAGACAGGTTGGAAGAATCTTTCTATCTCCCTGAAAGATCCATGTGTCACTATCATCTGTGAACACAGCCTGCTTGGAATCACAATCCAAGACAACCTTATACTTTTCTAAGGCATCCATCCCAAGAATTATATCAAACTCGTGCATCTCAAGTGGGATAAGATCCACCTGAATGCGATGTTCAGAAAGAGTGCAGGGAGAACACACCTCCCACAGCACTGCAGATCCAAGCAATGGGGTTTCTAATAACAAACTCTCTGCCCTATGACCAGCTGTCATATTGCAGTTAAGAATCACTTCTCTAGTGATGAAGGAATGTGTAGCACCAGGATCAATTAAAATAGATATGAAGCAGGATGAAGACATATCAGAATAAAATAGTTCCATATGACCTATCACAACCCATGGGTTAACTACTGCTTCAGGTTGATTCATCGCATAGAATCTAGTCATTGCTTGTTGTTGACCCGGTGCTCAGTTGTTGGGTGTTGATGAACTAGCTTGGGATGCTTGCCCACGTCCTCTAGTGCCACTCGAAAACTTCCTCCTCTGAGAGCCTTGCTGACTCTGCCTCTGGGGTTGAGTCACCATTGTGTTCCCGACTGGACAATCCCTTGCCAGATGTCCCACTTGTCTGCATTGATGACAGATCCTGGTCTCAGGATAGGGTCTATGAGGTCCAGTCACCGATGTTGATGTTGTGTTGGGGGCTCTATTTGAAACAAAACTACGGCCCCTACCCCTACTTGACGTCCATTGCGTCTGGGTATTGAATCTTGATGGTGTTGTCGGTGCAGAAAACCTTAGCTTCTTAAAGCCCTCAGACCTTTGTACTTGAAACTGAGTGTACACCTTCTTACCACTGGTATATCACTTCTCGATCACAGACCTCTCTATCCATATGACGGACTCCAAAAACATGGAAAACCTCTCCCTGTTCTCCAAAGTAGACACATGAGTGGTCAATTCAGCGTTCAACCCCTTCTCAAAATGTCAAATTCTTTCCTCATCAGTAGCTGCCATATGTGGACAGAACCGTAAAAGCTCCATGAACTTAGCCTCATACATGCTAATGTTCATCGGTCCTTGTCTTATCTTCTCAAACTAAGATATCTTTTCATCTAGGTAAGTCATGGGGAAGTATCTAGTGACAAATTCTCATCGGAATTCTTCCCATCCGACCTTGACACCTGGCCTCTTGCCCTCTTCTATTGTCCACCAATGGCCAACACTCCCTTTTAAAAGATACACTACATGTTTGACCTTCTCAACTTCAGGGATATTGAGGATTCTGAAAGCCTTCTCCAGCTCAGTCAACCATAAGTCAGCATCTCCTGGGTCAGTTGTACCACCATACTTTGTGGCTCCTACCCAGTGAAACCTCTCAAAAGTCTTGCCAGCTCCATGTCCCTCATTATGGGTTGGTGCCCTAGGTGCAGGTGGTGGCATCCTATCCGCCATATGCATCATGGTTGCCATGAACTTCCCAAACTGAGCATGGAAAGTTGGGTTCTCTATCATGGATGGGTCAAACTAGGGATTTTAGGTGCCAATTCCTCCCTAGCTTGGTCCCTTGCACCTCCTCCTGGTGCAGCAATGCTACTCTCAGCAACATGTTCTTCATGTGATCCAGACATCTTCAAGTTCTTCTTCTCCTCCTATATGAGCAGAAGTCACTATCATATGAACTAGAAGACACTAGAACAGACTCAACAACCTTAATCCTATGTCTCTGTAGACTCAGAGAACCTAGAGCTTTGATACCAACTAATTGTGGCGAAAGCGTTTGAACAAAACATCATTCACTAGGCGGAAGCGATCATTAGGAGCGGATTACTAAAAATCACTAAAAATTAAAACCATTTACAAAGAGATCCATACACTGGAAAACTATTTCAAAAGACCCAAAGTAATTCAATTACATTCTGGTTTACAAGTACATATCTTGTACCATTCCTTCTCGAGGATTACAAGCATCAACTGCCCTGTTTAAAACTATACACAAGAAGCATTAAAACATTGAGGCATCAAGCCAAAATCTCAGATCGATTCATTAAACTAAATACTGACTCCGAGGACCTGAGAGTACAGAGACGACACATAGGACTCTATATATAAGACATGACAGCCAGTGTCTCCACCTGAGAATTCACTACTGTCCTTGTTGCTACTGCTCTTCCCCTGCTATAGGGTTTCTGCCTCTTCCTCCGCGTCTACCTAAAAAGTTGGATCCCACGGGGGTGAGACAATTGAAAGTGTCCCAGCGAGAGATATAACTTTCCGCCAGAAACATTATTATTGCAGTTTAATAGTATAAAGCTGAGAAGAAGAATCACGTATTTTCAATAGCAGATAAATCAATGTCTAAATAGATTAGAGCAATATTCTTATTCAAAGCATTTCAGCTGTAACTTGATAAAGCAGCATATCACTTATCCATTAAGGAATAAGAAGAACATGCATAACATTTATCCATCTAGGATAGGCTAAGCAAAGTAACATCAACCAATGATTCTCGTATTTCAACCTTAAGCAAATACACTACACGGCTGATTACATTTTACAATCATACTTCAGCCCTGAGAAGATGAGGTATACCGCTCATACTCCAACTGACCACGATTACAGAAAGCATCGGTACCACACAAGGTCAATGGAAGAGTCAGACTCCAAGACCTCATCACATCGCCCATACACCTTCAATTCTAAGTTGAAACGTGCAACTTATGTCTCTACATCACAAACATCTCGATATCAAAGTTACTTCCATGGAAAACTGGTCTCGAACCTACTTGGGTCACCACACAACCCTTGGTCATCTCCTCCAGGTCTATAGGGAGGCGACACTTTTGGGGTCATCCCTCTTCCCTCATGCATCAGAGAGTGCCCTACTCATCTGCCCTTTGGGTCCCATGAGTTCATGAAGGTGATCAATCTCCTAACCCACGACCCTCAGACAATGATAGTTGTTACCTCCCGACCCTATGGTCATGTGCAACTAGGGAAATAGGCAACTCCTTCTTCCATCGGTCTTATCCCTACCTGACCCTAGGACAAACTTGGGATTCTATTATAGTACATGTACAACTTAGAACCTTACCCAAGCCTTCATCATCTCTCTATGCATTCTCGACTGACTTTCATCCCTTCATAGGGGTCATGGCAACCTGCCTACCTTGGTCAGGCCCCATATCAGTTACCTCCATGGTAACACATCCACATGCACTTAGAGATGGTTATCTATGGGTCTACAGGCTCATTCTCATTCCATGTACTTTTCACTTAGCTTCTCAAGATCCTATGAAACTTCTTTAGGTTACCTCAAAACCAGCAAGACTGGTATACACCCTACCAAAGGGTCCCTCTCCCAGGATGGGAGGAAACTACAACTCTTGACAACAAGGTCACAACTATCCTTAGGGTTTACATTCACATGAACATGCCTAACCCAGCAACTACTAAGGCACAAGCAAATCACCTATTAAACCATGCTAGGTCATACTTGTTCTCTTTCCTCAATATTAGGTCAACTTAGTTGTGAGGGGTTCATCAAACCTACCTTTAACTTAAGGGGTTTCCTTTTCCTCTATACATGAGGAGTACCATGCTCGAAACTATAGAGATTCAAATCTCATCATGAGCATCGGATACACTGCTTCCCCTCTTAGGCCTAGGAACCCTAGGTTCACCTTTGGGTGTTCGACTGCATGCTCAATCTCTTAACCACGAATCAAGCATGTCCAAGGTATGTCATGTACTTCCATGATCCTTCTACTCGAGCAACACTTCGGAGTTGAGTCCTCTTCCAGGACAACCAACTAGGTATAAAGCCTCACAACTGGTTACTTAAACCTCCTCAGGGTCTAAAGCACTCTTTATCTCATCCAACAGGTAATCACTTATACCATAGGTAATAGGAGCATCATCCTCTCTCTAGGGTTTGGTTCCTCTAAATGCAACCAATATATCATTAGCCTCCAGGGATCAAGCATACGGCAACCACTATCATCTACTTAGGCCGCATCATCCTCAACTCCCATTGTTCCTCAAGTTTCGGGGTTTTAGGCTTCCAACCTTCTTGCCCAAGGTCCGCTCTCTCTCTAGAGCTAATCCTACAACCAACCTCTCTATATGAGGTCCTTTCTTCATGAAGGATCATGTGGAGACACATCCCGCTATCACACAGACAATGAGGTGTCACGCGAAAATGTGCGGAAAACACCATAAACCACTAGTTACCAAAACACGAGTTAATTAAAACCGATTTCAGAAAGTAGGTAAACCAAGAGACTATTACATTCAGATACTTACCCTGCAAGAAAACATGTTATATGAACATGTACAAGGCTAGATACGTGTCCTAAGCTTAGCAGATCAGCTGTCTTGTCATCACATGAGTTCATCACCTGTTTATATATACATAACGGCCCACATCCGGCCAGCAGTAGGATATACAAGCATCAACAACTATACATCATGAAACAACGACAAAACGCCTCCAAGGAACTGAGAGTACAGGGATAACTCTAAGACTCTACTACCAAACAACCAAAACAACAACATATCCATCTCTTGCCTTCTACTACTCGTCTTGCTGCTCGGCCACAACTCTGCGACCACCACCACGTCTAGCTCGAACACCTAAAAAGGGTGTAAACCAGCGGGGTGAGACACACAGTCCCAGCGAGAAACATAACTCCCTGCCGAAACCATAAAACCATAGAAGGATGAAAGCAAAAGTAGCAGATAAGTGATAGCATGTATAACAAGAGTAGTTTATAAAGTAAAGTTATTCATACCATCAAGCTTACCAAGATATATGTAAGGCATGTACCCAAGTATTTCATTATGGAACATGATTGACAAGATAAGATTTATAAGATCTTACCACATAACATAAGGAACGTATAATTAACTGCAAGTGTAACAAGATCAACTACACAAGAAAGGCCTCAACCAATGTTCTGTGTTTTGCCTTAAGTAGTAAATACTATTCGGCTGGATTATGTACTATTATTCCCTGAGGAAGTGAGTCGTACCGCTCAAATCCAACCGACGGCTGCGAAACCCGGAGCCGGTGCCATACAAGGTCAATGGAAGAGCCAGACTCCATGACCTCCCACCTCGTGGTCAGTGCACAAGAACCAAAGCAGGACCGCAGTCTCGTGCTTAAGTGGCCTCAGCCACAGGGTCAGCTCCATAGGCTACCCATCCTCTAGCCCGCCTCGGTACAGGTCTCGGTGCTATTATATCTGAGCCACAGGCCAGTTCACCGTGCTCCCTGAGCCATGAACACATTCATGCCCTATCACACTGAGCCATGGGCCTGTTCACTATGCTCTACCTATATCCCGAGTCTGCAACCGCGGCTGCACTCGAATCCTCTCTATTTTAGGCTAGGAGAAACCTTGCATATTCAACAATATGCGCTCCGGGTTAACCCGCAGGAGAACCCGTTTCACCATCACCAGCTCCTGACGATGATGGATCTATGGCCAGGGCAAACTACATGATATTTTCCACTGTGATTAGTTAATATATTTTAGGTGGATTATTGAGGCAACCAAGTTGTAACACATGCAAAACATAAAGTTACATTATTGTTACCACCATCATGCTATTCCGGGATCTCAATCTCTCACCACAAGAAACCACTGCCTCATAAGGCATTCTCATCACTTGGGATAGCAATCCCAAATCATCATTAGAGGATAACACCTCAACTTAGGCACTTTAGCCAAACTCGGGTCCTCAGACCAAAGCACATCATGCATGTTATCTCATCATCAAGAGTAATCATCAAAGCAGTGTTACTCAAACATATATACCTCATAGCCCTCTACCTGGCTATGCATCTGTAGGAAACACATGCATGGTTAGTATACACAATCATCATGGATTAACATAAAGATCATATTATCAAGCATAGGGCAATATTAATGATCATATGCTTTATCATTCATGCCTCAACTTGTGACCATAGACATAGGTCATATCATCAAGCAAAGCATCTTATATGCTTACCATTTACACAGCATTATTCATATAATCAAGATGATCATAAACACATGTAATATCATGTCATTAGAGTGTCAGATATGTCATGCTTACATATGTGCGTTCTACTATATCAACCATCTTACCATTACCAAACGTGCCAAGGGTTTACAACCCATAAACCAAAACTTCTTAAACGACAAAGAGGTGATCGCATGATAAAGAACTATTGTATAGGTTTTCCAGAAGGAACAAGACCCTCTCTAAAAGTGCCCACTACCCTCACAAGAAGTGTGACAGGTAGGGTACCCTCACTAAAGGTAGTATCAGGCAAGGTACTCTCCCATATCGCCCAATACTCTAGCCTCATAACAGCCAAGCACCAGCAAGGATAACAGGCTACCACCTCAGGATGTATCGTGCAACCAACTGCTATCGGACAACCAAGGTATCACGGCCACCAGCATAACGTGCAGCTCAGACAAAGAGACATATCGTGCAACGGTGCATTGTGCACTAGGTGTGTATCGTGCACCGGATGCTAGGAGTTGCAACTGGCGACAACCACTCTGGCGGCTAAAGCCATGGCGCCTGGGCAACCCTACATTGTCCAACGCAACACAGGTGTCGTGCAACGTCCAAGGCAGCTCCTAGGTGTATCGAGCACCAAGCTAACCCTATATGGATGTATCAAGCAGGGCACTCCACATAACCTGACGCCCGACACACGAGGGTAACGACCAACATACCACTCATCTAGGCACAACGTCCAAGGGTACAACTTCAAACGTCAGCAAAGAAAGCATATCGTCCAACTGGTTTCATGCTATTGGCCAACACACAAGGCTAGGGCCAAGGGGTGATGCCTACCACAGAACTAGCTAACAAAGCTTCCATAACATCAAGGTATAACGACACCAAGCCACCTCCTAGGTTAAGTGTATCGGGCAGGGCACTCAACATAGTGTGACGCCCGACACACAAAGGTCAAGAACTAGGGATGTGACACCCGTCACAACCACAACATGTCAACCAAGGCTCTAGGCCAAAGATGGATGTCGGGCAGCACCAACCCCAAGACCATATCGGGCAAGATGCAACCCAACAAGGTCATCACCAACCTCACAAGGGCACCAAAACCCTAATGGATCAAGAAGATGGCTCACCTCTCCACAACCAAGAGAGAGGGGTCTTGCACAACTTCTTATCACCAATCGGGCAACACAAGGGTCAACCCTAACAAAGGTCTACATCCACCACAAAGCTCACCTCTCGAATCCATGGTGAGAGAAGGGTGTTGCTCAAGCAACTAGAACACAAGCTCACCTCTCAACTTAAACGAGAGAGGAGTATTGCCCATGTCACTAGAGTTCAAGCTCACTTCTCTAGACCAAGGAGGGAGAGGGGTGTTGCTCAACAAGGAAACCCTAGAAACATGGTTTGGCCAACAAGGTGCAACTAAGCAAGAACTAGCAACAAACATAGCCGATTATGATATAAGAAACATGCAAGAACATAAAAGGTAGTATAGTTAGGATTAGGAGTTATGTAACCCGCCTTAAGCAAGCTCCAAGCTCCTAGCACCAAGCTTCCAAGCTCCACCACAAGAAGAAGAGCAAGTCACTCTAGGGTTCGACCACCACTAGAGGAAGAAGGAGACTCCAAGATAAGGATCGGCCACCAATCTTGCAAAAGAAGAGGTGTCATACACCAAGGGGGAGGGAAACTAAGGAACTAAAGGGATCCTTAGCAAGAGAAAGGGAACACATATATAGGAGAGGATGGAGGAGAAACCAATGTAAGACAAGGCAAGGTGTCGCCTACCTAGGGACACTTGTCCATGAGCAAAGCCACCACTCTAACATGCCCTAAACACATGTCCAAGGCCATTGCCACATGCAAGCATCAAGCGCCAAGTGTCCACTAGTGGTGACACAAACGAGGTCAAAGGGGTCCATGGGCGACACACCTCCACACCATGCCTGACACACACCCTGGGCGACACACCTAGGCTGACACAACCATGGCCGACACACCTAGGCCGACACAAGGCACTCTGCCCGACACAGGGTCCAAAAAGGCAAAGGCAAGGCACAACAAGGCTCAACCAAGCCTAAGGCAACACAAGCAACGAGCCCAACCTTTCCTCTCAACACCAGAGGAAGCAAGGAGAGGGAGGAACACCTCGCAAGATGACAAACTTGCCCACAAACCCTAGACTTGGGTTAATTGCAAGTGGCACCTCCAGCTCTCAACAAAGCACCAACAACCCTAATCACCATTAAAGGTGATTAGCAAACAACTAAGCATCAGGGTTAAGAAAAGCAAATAGGATAAGCCCTAAATGGAGGTCAGGGTCCTTACAAGCTATAACCCCCTACAAAGGGATTTCGTCCTCGAAATTCGAAGAGAAAAGTGAGGAATACTTCCTCCTCATCTCTCCCTCAAGCTCCCACGTGGATTCCTTAATGCCACGATGATGCCAAAGAACCTTCACAAGAACTAGGTCCTTCCTCTTCAGCTTCTTAACTCTTCTGTCAAGGATCATCACATGAACTTCCTCACAGGTCACATCTTTATCAAGCTCAACTTTGACTGGCTGTATCACTGTTCCTGTATCTGGATGACTTTTCTTTAGCATACTGACATGGAATACTGGATGTAACCTGTGCAACTCTGGCGGCAGCTCTAACTTGTAAGCTACCTTGCCCATACGTGCTATGACTGGGTATGGCCCCATATATTTGGGTGCTAGCTTACCCTTCTGGCCAAACCTTAGCACACCTTTCCATGGCGAGACTTTAAGATACACTTTGTCTCCTACCTGGAACTCCAAAGGTAGTCGGCGATTGTCTGCGTAAGACTTCTGTTTGTCCTGTGCCGCTTTCAACTGTTGCCGTATCACTTTGATCTTTTCTGTTGTCTGTTGTACTAACTCAGGACCATACCAACATAGGGGAGATCTGCACTTTCTTCCATATAAGGCCTCATAAGGAGCCATGTCAATGCTTCGCTGATAACTATTGTTGTAGGCAAACTCTATCAAACTGAGGTGTATATCCCAACTGCCTAGGAACTACAAAACACAAGCCCGAAGAAGATCCTCCAAAGTCTGAATAGTCCTTTCAGACTGTCCATCTGTCTGTGGGTGGAAAGCGGTGTTGAACCTTAGTTGTGTTCCCAACGCTTTGTGCAACTATTTCCAGAAATGACTTGTGAACTGAGGACCTCTGTCAGAAACTATCATCGCTGGCACACCGTGCAAACGTACTACCTCATCTACATATACCCGAGCGAGCTTCTCGGCTGTATATGTTGTCTTTACAGGTATAAAATGGGCAGACTTCGTCAATCTGTCCACTATTACCCAAATGGAATCATAATTCTTAGTTGTCCTGGGCAGACCAACTATGAAATCCATGGTTATATGATCCCATTTCCACTGCGGTATTGGCAGGGGTTGTAACGTACCTGCCGGATTCTGATGCTCTGCCTTGACTTGTTGGAATACCGCACACCTAGCCACAAACTCAGCTACATCTTTCTTCAAGCCGGGCCACCAATACAAGTCCTTTAGATTATGATACATCTTGGTGACTCCTGGATGCATAGCATACATCGATGTGTGTGCTTCCTCGAGCACTAGCTTCCTCAGATCATCAGTATCGGGGACCACCATCCTATCTTGATAGCAAACTAGTCCATCCTCAGACTCATGGAACCCATCACGCCTTTCGTTGTCAAACTCTGATCTGATCAACTGCACTGCATCATCTTTTTGTTGTGCATCTTTGATCTATTGTCTCATCATAGGCTTGACTTGCATATGTGCTAAAAGTCCTACTAACAAGGAAACTTCCATCTGCACATTCATCTGCCGCAAGGAAACAAGCATATCCCATCTACGGCATACCAAGGAACTCAACTGTGCCTTCTTTGTAAAAGAAGAAGAAGACTTTCAGCTAAGCGCATCAGCTACCACATTTGCTTTACCAGGGTGATACTCGATGGTGCAGTCGTAATCATTGATTAGCTCCATCCAACGACGCTGTCGCATGTTTAGCTCATTTTGCGAAAAGATGTACTTCAGATTCTTATGATATGTAAAGATCTGACACACTTCCTCGTAAAGATAGTGTCTCCAAATATTTAACGCATGAACCACTGCTGCCAACTCTAAGTCATGAGTTGGATAGTTCTCCTCATGTTTCTTAAGTTGTCGCGAAGCAAAAGAAACCACATGATCTTCCTACATCAGTACACAACCTAAACCTTTCTTGGAAGCATCACAGAAAACAACATAGCCCTTCCCAGGCTCTGGCAGCACTAGCACTGGAGCACTAGTCAGCTTTTCCTTCAAACTTTGGAAAGCTTGCTGACAACGGTCATTCCAGACAAAAGGTACATCCCTTCTAGTCAACTTTGTCATTGGAAACACAATCGCACTGAAGTTCTTGATAAACCTCCGGTAGTATCCTGCCAAACCCAGGAAACTACGAACTTCTGTCGCCGTCTTCGACTGTTCCCATTCTGCAACAGACTCCACCTTCCTCGGGTCCACTTTGACTCCTTCTGCAGATATCACATGACCCAAGAAAGTTACTTCTTCCAACCAGAACTCACACTTACTGAACTTGGCATACAGCTGATGTTGGCGAAGAAGAGTCAACGCTAGTCGAAGATGTCGCTCATGCTATTGCCTGTCCCGACTATAAATCAAGATGTCATCTATAAAGACTACAACAAACTGATCTAGGAATGGATGGAACACTCGATTCATCAAATCCATGAAAGCAACAGGCGCATTGGTTAGCCCAAACGGCATAACCACAAACTCGAAGTGACCATACCTCATCCTAAAATCTGACTTTGGTATGTCATCCACCTTAATCCTCATGATGATATCCGGACCGTAGGTCGATCTTTGAGAACATTGTAGCACCACACAACTGATCGAACAGATCATCTATCCTTTGCAAGGGTACTTGTTCTTAATCGTGACCTTGTTCAACTGCCGATAGTCTATACACAACCGCATCGACCCATCCTTCTTCTTAACGAACAACACTGGAGCACCCCAAGGTGACGTACTTGGTCGGATGAAACCTTTCTCCAACAACTCTTGTAACTGCTTCTTAAGCTCTGCCATCTCTACTGGAGCCATCCTATACGATGTCTGTGCAACTGGTTGCGTTCTTAGAACCAGATTGATCTTGAAATCAATCTCTCGGGGTGGAGGAACACCGGGGAACTCATCAAGAAACACATCTGCAAACTCTCAGACAACCGACACCTCCTCAAGGCTATGACCTTTCGCCTTGGTATCCACAACGTGAGCTAAGAACGCCTTACATCCTTGTCGTAACAACTTTTCTACCACCATAGCTGATACTAGACATGTCAGAAGAATCTTCCTATCTCCTTAGAAGACCCACTTCTTACCACCATCATCAAACACAACCTGCTTGGAACCATAGTTCAAAACAACCTTATACTTCTCTAAGGTATCCATCCCAAGGATCACATCGAAACCATGCATATCAAGTGGTATAAGATCCACTTGTATACTATGTCCCAAAAAAGATAAGACACAAGATGGACACACTTCTCGAAGCATTGAGGAACCGTCAAGAGGGGTTTCTAACAACAAGCTATTTTTCTTACAACTAACAGGTAAATGACAGTTTTCAAGCATACTATAGGTGATAAAAGAGTGTGTAGCACCCGGGTCAACCAGAACAGATATAAAGCAAGAAGAAGGCATATCAGAATGAAATAACTCCATCTGACCTACCACCACTCGCGGGTTGACTATCGCCTTCGGCTGACTCATAGCATAGAATCGAGTCGTTGCTTGTTGTCCACATCCTCTGCTTCCTTGAGAAGATGATCCCACTTGTGACGCTTGACTGTGCCCTTACCCTCTGCTACTACTGGGCTGTTGTCTATCTGACCCTTGTTGATTCTTCCTTAGCTACTGCATCACTTCAACATCTCTACTTGGGCAATTTAACTTGAAATGCCATGACTGACCGTAGATATAGCATGCCCTATCTTCAAACAGTGGTCTAGATGGCCCTGTCACTGCCACTGAAGCTGTACTATGTGCCTTTGACAGTGAAGAAACATAACCTCTTCCCTTACTCAGAGACCATTGTGACGGTGCACTGGAACCTTTCATCACAGAAGGTGCTGAAAACCTTGGCTTCCTGAAGCCACCAAACCCCTGTCCCTGGAACTGAGCAGGCCTCTTCTTAGACATGGATTCCCTTTTCTCCCTAACTGACTGTTCGATCCTCCGGACAGATTCCACAAATGTAGCAAACCGCTCTCGGTTTTCTAATGCAGAAGCAGGTGTTGTCAACTCAGCACTCAAGCCTTTCTCAAAATGTCTGATCCGTTCGTCATCTGTCATTGCCATGTAAGGACAAAACATCAACAGGTCCATGAACTTAGCTTCGTACTCGGTGATGTTCATCGTTCCTTGGTGCAAGTGCTCAAACTGACTTATCTTCTCATCCAGATATGTCTTTCGAAAGTATCTATTGACAAACTCGCACCGAAAAACCTCCCAACCGATCACCTCACCAGGTCACTTCTCCTCCTCGATGGTCCACCAGTGACCAGCACTACCCTTCAGAAGGTAGACAACGTGCTTTACTTTGTCCGCTTCGGGGATGTCGAGGATCCAGAAGGCCTTCTCAAGACCTGTCAGCCACAGATCTGCATCTGCTGGATCAGCCGTTCCAGCATAGTCCGATGCTCCGACTCGATGAAGCCGCTCATAGGTTTTCCCAATACCCGATGTTTCACCATGGGGAGCCTGTGCTCTCGGCGGAGGCACTGACAATCTTTCTACCATGAGATTCATCGTAGCCATCATCTGCCCCATAAGTTGTTGATAGGCAGGGTTTTCAAAAATGGCTGGGTCAGGTTGGGGGACCTCAGGCACCCGATCTCCATGTGCCTGCCCTATAGCTCCATCAACTGATGCAACATCGTTGTTCTCAGCAGCATGTTCTTCATGGTTTCCAGACATCTTGGCTTTTTCTTCCGCTGAGGGTAGAAGATGATTGTAAGAAAATATGGGAAACTCACAAGAATAGACACAACCTAGTCCTAAATCCCTGTAGACTCAGCGAACCTAGGGCTCTGATACCAAACTTGTGACGACACATCCCTCTATCACACAGACAACGAGGTGTCACGCGAAAACATGTGGAAAACACCATAAACCACTAGTTACCAAAACACAGGTTAATTAAAACTGATTTCGGAAAGCAGGTAAACCAAGAGACTATTACATTCAGATCCTTACCCTACAAGAAAACAAGTTATATGAACATGTACAAGGCTAGATATGTGTCCTCAGCTTAGCAGATCAGCTGTCTTGTCATCACATGAGTTCATCACCTGTTTATATATACATAACGGCCCACATCCAGCCAGCAGCAGGATATACAAGCATCAACAACTATACATCGTGAAACAATGACAAAAAGCCTCCAAGGACCTGAGAGTACAGGGATGACTCTAAGACTCTACTACCAAACAACCAAAACAACAACATATCCATCTCTTGCCTTCTACTGCTCGTCTTGCTGCTTGGCCACAACTCCGCGACCACTACCACATCTAGCTCGAACACCTAAAAAGGGTGTAAACCAGCGGGGTGAGACATACAGTCCCAGTGAGAAACATAACTCCCCGCCAAAACCATAAAACCATAGAAGGATGAAAGCAAAAGCAGCAGATAACTAATAGCAGGTATAACAAGAGCAGTTTATAAAGTAAAGCTACTCATACCATCAAGCTTACCAAGATATACGTAAGGCATGTACCCAAGTATTTCATTATGGAACATGATTGACAAGATAAGATTTATAAGATCTTACCACATAACATAAGGAACGTATAAGTAACTGCAAGTGTAACAAGATCAACTACACAAGTAAGGCCTCAACCAATGTTCCGTGTTTTTCCTTAAGCAGTAAATACTATTCGGCTAGATTACATATTATTATGCCTTAAGGAAGTGAGCCGTACCGCTCAAATCCAACCGACGGCTGCGAAACCCGGAGCCGGTGCCATACAAGGTCAATGGAAGAGCCAGACTCCACGACCTCCCACCTCGTGGTCAGTGCACGAGAACTAAAGCAGGACCGCAGTCTCGTGCTTAAGTGGCCTCATCCATAGGGTCAGATCCATAGGCTATCCATCCTCTAGCCCGCCTCGGTACAGGTCTCGGCGCTAGTATATCTGAGCCGCAGGCCTATTCACCGTGCTCCCTGAGCCATGAATGCATTCATGCCCTATCACACTGAGCCATGGGCCTGTTCACCATGCTCTACCTATATCCCGAGTCTGCAACCGCAGCTGCACTCGAATCCTCTCTATTTTAGGCTAGGAGAAACCTCACATATTCAACAATATGCACTCCGGGTTAACCCGCAGGAGAACCCGTTTCACCATCACCAACTCCTGAGATGGATCTATGGCCATGGCAAACTACATGATATTTTCCACTGTGATTAGTTAATATATTTAAGGTGGATTATTGAGGTAACCAAGTTGTAACACATGCAAAACATAAAGTTACATTATTGTTACCACCATCATGCAATTTCGGGATCTCAATCCCTCACCACAAGTAATCACTACCTCATAAGGCATTCTCATCACTTGGGATAGCAATCCCAGATCATCATTAGAGGATAACACCTCAACTTAGGCACTTTAGCCAAACTCGGGTCCTTAGACCAAAGCACATCATGCATGTTATCTCATCATTAAGAGTAATCATTGAAGCAGTGTTACTCAAACATATATACCTCATAGCCCTCTACCTGGCTGTGCATCTGTAGGAAACACCTGCATGGTTAGTATACATAATCGTCATGGATTAACAGAAAGATCATATTATCAAGCATAGGGCAATATTGATGATCATATGCTTTATCATTCATGCCTCAACTTGTGACCATAGACATAGGTCATATCATCAAGCAAAGCATCTTATATGCTTACCATTTACTCAACATTATTCATATAATCAAGATGATCATAAACACATGTAATATCATGTCATTAGAGTGTCAGATATGTCATGCTTACATATGTGCCTTCTACTATATCAACCATCTTACCATTACCAAACGTGCTAAGGGTTTACAACCCATAAACCAAAACTTCTTAAACGACAAAGAGGTGATCACTTGATAAATAACTATTGTATAGGTTTTCTAGAAGGAACAAGACCCTCTCTAAAAGCGCCCACTACCCTCACAAGAAGTGTGACAGGTAGGGTACCCTCACTAAAGGTAGTATCGAGCAGGGTACTCTCCCATATCGCCCAATACTCTAGCCTCATAACAGCCAAGCACCAGCAAGGATAACGGGCTACCACCTCAGGATGTATCGTGCAACCAACTGCTATCGAGCAACCAAGGCATCACGACCACCAACATAATGTGCAGCTCAGACAAAGAGACATATCGTGCAACAGTGCGTTGTGCACTGGGTGTGTATCGTGCACCGGATGCTAGGAGTTGCAACGGGCGACAACCACTCTGGCGGCTAAAGCCATGGCGCCCGGGCAACCCTGCATCGCCCAACGCAACACAGGTGTCGTGCAACGTCCAAGGCAGCTCCTAGGTGTATTGGGCACCAAGCTAACCCTATATGGATGTATCAAGAAGGGCACTCCACATAACCTGACGCCCGACACACAAGGGTAACGACCAACATACCACTCATCTAGGCGCAACGACCAAGGGTACAACTTCAAACATCAGCAAAGAAAGCATATCGTCCAACTGGTCTCATGCTATCTCCCAACACACAAGGCTAGGGCCAAGGGGTGACGCCTACCACGGAACTAGCTAACAAAGCTTCCATAACATCAAGGTATAACGACACCAAGCCACCTCCTAGGTTAAGTGTATCGGGCAGGGCACTCAACATAGTGTGACACCCGACACACAAAGGTCAAGAACCAGGGATGTGACGCCCGTCACAACCACAAAAATTCAACCAAGGCTCTAGGCCAAAGAGGGATGTCGGGCAGCACCAACCCCAAGACCATATCGGGCAAGATGCAACCCAACAAGGTCGTCACCAACCTCAAGCACAAGGGCACCAAAACCCTAATGGATCAAGAAGATGGCTCACCTCTCGACAACCAAGAGAGAGGGGTCTTGTACAACTTCTTATCACCAATCGGGCAACACAAGGGTCAACCTTAACAAAGGTCTACATCCGCCACAAAGGTCACCTCTCGAATCCATGGTGAGAGAAGGGTGTTGCTCAAGCAACTAGAACACAAGCTCACCTCTCAACTTAAACGGGAGAGGAGTATTTCCCATGTCACTAGAGTTCAAGCTCACTTCTCTAGACCAAGGAGGGAGAGGGATGTTGCTCAATAAGGAAACCCTAGAAACATGGTTCGGCCAACAAGGTGCAACTAAGCAAGAACTAGTAACAAACATAGTTGATTATGAGCATAAGAAACATGTAAGAACATAAAAGGTAGTATGGTTAGGGTTAGGAGTTATGTAACCCGCCTTAAGCAAGCTCCAAGCTCCTAGCACCAAGCTTCCAAGCTCCACCACAAGAAGAAGAGCAAGGCACTCTAGGGTTCGGCCACCACTAGAGGAAGAAGGAGACTCTAAGATAAGGATCGGCCACCAAGCTTGCAAAAGAAGAGGTGTCGTGCACCAAGGGGGATGGAAACTAAGGAACTAAAGGGATCCTTAGCAAGAGAAAGGGAACACATATATAGGAGAGGATGGAGGAGAAACCAAGGTAAGACAAGGCAAGGTGTCGCCTACCTAGGGACACTTGTCCATGAGCAAAGCCACCACTCTAACATGCCCTAAACACATGTCCAAGGCCATTGCCACATGCAAGCATCAAGCGCCAAGTGTCCACTAGTGGTGACACAAACGAGGTCAAAGGGGTCCATGGATGACACATCTCCACACCATGCCCGAGACACACCCTGGGCAACACACCTAGGCCGACACAAGGCACTCTGCCCGACACAAGGTCCAAAAAGGAAAAGGCAAGGCACAACGAGGCCCAACAAGGCTCAACCAAGCCTAAGGCAACACAAGCAATGAGCCCAACCTTTCCTCTCAACACCAGAGGAAGCAAGGAGAGGGAGGAACACCTCACAAGATGACAAACTTGCCCACAAACCCTAGACTTGGGTTAATTGCAAGTGGCACCTCCAGCTCTCAACAAAGCACCAACAACCCTAATCACCACTAAAGGTGATTAGAAAACAACTAAGCATCAGGGTTAAGCAAAGCAAATAGGATAAGCCCTAAACAGAAGTCAGGGTCCTTACAGATCAGGCTCATACACATGCCCCTACTTGAGTGAAGCCTATGCTCGAACTTATGTTTACTCGAGATTATCCATAACCCCCTTATGCTTATCTCCTAAGCCATCCATTATGATTCCTTATCTAGGGTTTCATTTAACTGTCAACACTACTAATGCACTCTATGTGCAGGCTATATCCTACTTGCAACAGCCGAAAAGGTTTCTATAGGTTCTTCTCTAACCTCATCCATGAAGGAGCTATCCTTCGCTCAAACATGCACGACCCTTCCCAGGGTTGGGTTGCCTAAGGTACTCGGTCATCTAACCTCTTATGGCATCCCAAAGGCATGTCCAACCAAACACTCAGTCAACATCTAACTCATCATGTCATCTCCCATTCTAACCTTCACTTAGGGTTAGGGTTAACCTCATCCTCAGAGGATGTGCTAGGTCTCTACTTTTAATGGAGGTCTCTACCTCCAAGACTAACTCTCTCTACTCATCCTCCAGCCAAGGAGGTCTCTCCTGAGAGCAATGACAACTCGTGTCATACGACCTAAGCATGTATCTATTCTTTAGTTTGTGCTTAATCTATTAAGATTATGTCCATGACATCTTATTTACATGCTTTTCATTAATTCGGTGGAGGATTCTCTAGACCTTATTAACCTTACCCATACCTCAAGAGGGTGAGGAGAAGAGAGGAAACCCTAATCCTTAAGGTCCTTAATAGAATTTGAGTTGAGAAGGGACGAACAAGATGAGAGAGTCCTAAAGGTATCTTATTTCAAGTCATATCCTAAGACATCGGCCAGGCAGTCTCACAATCCAGGAGTCCTCATATTCTGACTAGCAGTGCGGAGGAAAACATTGCCAGCCTCCGGACGTGATCCTTTTCTAGACACCTCAATCTTTTGGACAATCCTCTAATAACCCCCTCAGGTTCTACAAGATTTGTAAAATTTAATAATTATTAATGATTAGATGAGGAACCTATGCTATGATACCAATTGTAACGACCCCGTCTCCCGGTAACTCCCACTTAAGGGAGACCAAGAGATCATAGCCGTTATCTAATAACCCAGATCAAAGGCTCGACAAATAATCAATAATAATTATGAAATTCTACTACTAAACTAAAAACTGGTATAAAATAAAAACTTTACTTACCTTTTAAAAGCTGGGATTTCTAAGCTTCTATCCATGAAGATACTAATCTAACTAATCCTCCTGTGTACGCTATTTCTCATTTAGTTCCACATATGCCACTTTGTTGTTTGTTCTTTTCATTTGTACCTAAAACGCCGACAAATAAAACGTCGGTCAGCAAGAAGTTGGTATGTGGGGGAAACAATAATTGTGCAACTATGTTAACAGTGTAATCAACCAAATATCATTTAACATCCAAGATTACATTTTAAGCAATACTACTCAATCCTTGCCTATCCCCTATCTCTGTACCATCCCTGCAGTGGACATGGATACTACCTCTATCATATGGTAGATCCTTACCCCCATGGTCCTACCACACAGGTAGCCAATTCCTAGGGTTATGGAGTCACATGGCCCTACCCAAAGGTAGCCCAATCCCTGACTCATGATGACTTGATGGTCCTACCCCATTGGTAGCCATTTACTAAGTCATTTAATGACCTGATGGACCTACCCCATTGGTAGCCATTTACTAGGTCAATCTATAAAGCTACAGAGGGGACTAGGATCTGAGCTAGTAGGCACATATCTTAGGTGATAGTCATATTCACATTATAAATTGCAAGAATTAAATGCATCCAACAGTTTAATTCAAGTCATCGATAAAACCTCGAAAATCCACGGGAATCTAATTTGGGGTATTCATAGGCATAACCACATACCTGTCAAGTTGATATGAGACAGAAATAATCCAATCAACCAATAGGCAAGCAAGCATTCAATAAGATCCTGAAACAATTATACAATTTCCTTTTATTACTCATGTCATTAAGATCTATTAAATCTAGCTCACTTCCTAGGGTTTCTAGTCCACTTTTAGGGTTTCTTTTGCAATTAGGGTTTCCCTTCATCTTTTACTATTTTAAACCCTAATTTAATGCAATTGATCACAAATCCTAATTATTTCCACATCTAATCCTCAATTTTGGATTAAAGGCATAATTAACCATTAATTAAGTTCATTAAGCCTCTTTTACATTAAAGCTACTATTTTTATCCCTTTAATCCATGACAAGATCATTATACACATTTATCATCAATTCATAGTTCATTATGGTCCAATTCACATATGAACTCGATTTTCCATTAATTCCACCTTTTATTCATGAAAAAACCCTAATTACTACATTTAGGGTATTTATCCACAAATTAAGAACTTTACTGCTCGAAATAGCTTATAACCATGAAAACTCAATTTGATACATGAAATCAAATAATTAAAGCCATTAATAGTCCTAATTACCAACATTAGGGTTTCAAGGCCCATTAAAGCCTATTTATGCACATAAACTCTAAATTAAGAGAATTACATGCAAAGTTCATCCTTTTTATTCCTAATGTCCCTTTTTATCATTAACAAGTTAATATCAACTTTAACCATCAATTAAACCCTACTAATCACATTAATCATATCCAAATAGGGTTTCTTAATCACTATTACACTAAAGTTAATAACTTCCATTACTTTTCGAATTGCAAGCAGATTCAGGCTCCAATTATATTTTTAATGGATTCCCCTCGTTCTCCTGATCAAAATACATATATTGTTTGTCCTAATCGGAGTTACCAATCATTAGATATGATTTTTGCAAAATAAAAATACCTTTGGCCAATCGGAGAGCGCCACGTCGCTCGGCTCCATGCAACGTTGCTCAGCCTCTTTTGGAAAAATGATGAATTTATCGCGCTACCCTTATTAAGTCAGCCCGCGCTTCATCCCACTGAGGGGCATAACCGTCCAATGGGCCCTCCTTCTTCTTCTTCCTCGCGCAGCTCCACTGCGTTGCCCTAGCCACGGGTTGTGTGGCTTCTTCTCCATCATCTGGACCCCGACGACCACCAATATCAGTTCCTATAGGTCCGACGGCCTCCATAGCATCTTTAGGGCCTTTAAGCCGCAGCCGAGGTGGCGAGGTTGGGAGTGGGTCAGGCCCGCAAGTCTGCCGCCCCATGCAGCTGTGCTGGTGCTACCCCGCCCTGCCAAGGTGAGGGGATGCTCACCCAAGTTCTTCAGGAGGTCATGGAACCGACATGCCTTCCTCGCAGACTCTCCCCAGCCCCCCGTTTGATCCATAGTTGTTTTACCTTCACGTTTAGGGTTTTGGACAAAAAAGGAAGAAGGAGGAGAGGGAAGGGTTCAGGGGATCGTCCTGGATTCGACTCTGGGCTCTACCCCTTTATATAGGGGTGGTAAACGAAGTCCCAAAGTGTGCAATCTATGAGGACTCAAGTCCTTCCCCAAAAGGAAACTTAATTTCCTTAGATAAAAGCAATATTCTCTCTCTTCACCATCTCCTTGTTATTCATTTTCCTTTAAATTCTAGGATTTTGAAAATCCTTTTTCTTAGTCTCTCTTATGCTTGACATTTACTCCATAAGCACAAAATTATAGTTTCCTTTAGTAGAAAATATCACCCTTTTAATAATACCATGAAATTCATTCATTCATTAAACATGAAATTCATTCATTAAACATCACATTATCCTCTTATTTGACTTTATTGGTATTTTCTTTGTCCTCTTTCTTCATTGGGACTCCTTGGATCCCAAGGCACTCTATTATTTCGAAATCCTTTTTATTGGACACTCATTATCCTTGTAGATGCATCTAAATGCATTATTCTTCATTATTTCCCATTATCTTGTTTATTTCTTATTAAAATATCTCTTTTTGAGGATTTCTCTTTATTTCTCTTTTATTTTCCTCATTGGTATTCCTTTTAACATTAGGAATCCTTGGGATACGAAATTCCACTAAGGATAACTCAATTGTACCTCTTTTTACTTGTTTTCCACATTTTACCATTATTTTCAATTTCTTTCTTAATAAAGAAATACTTAATTAATCTTTTCTTTTCTTATTGCTTTTCTTTGCAACTTTGGACTCCTTGGAACCCAAGGAACCCATGTGGCATGAAATCCACCTTTGGATTAAGTTCTTTACCTTCTAGAGGTTTCCACATTAATTGAATTTCCTTATTATTGGGCCCAATAGCCAATACAACCCACAATACAATCATAAAGGCTATTGTAAACGAAATTACATCATTATTTGTACCATATGAGAGTTTACATTTCTCACCAGATGAACCCAAAATTGGGGTTGTAACAACAATACTATGTGACAAATATCCAAATGTTATGATTGGATGATGAACCATTACTAGAATATGTTTAGTATCAATTATGTACATTTAATGGCTTGCAATTGATCCCCCACTTGGAGTACTTTCCATTTATGGCCACTAAGGGCTAGGCTTATCTTCATGATTCCATTGGACAAAACCATCCCAATTAGGGCTCATACTCTAATTAACGATAATGATGTTACATAGAGGGAGAAAGTGCATTATACTTTAATGTTTTAGGTTATTACATTTACCGTCATCATAAAAGAGTAAACTTTATTTAATTTATTGAACTTTGCTTTAAACATTATATTCAGGTATAAATGTCACATTAAGTTCTAATTGAGGCACTAAATTGCCAAATTTGAAAAATATGGTTTCCAATTAGAGATTCATTCATAAGTTTAAATTATGAGGATACACAATCTATCTACATGTCGATCAAGTTTGGCTGACTTAGATAAACACTAATATTTCTCTACATAGATCAAATCAAATTTTAAATAAATTTTTTTTCTAGTAATAATATAGAAGAATTATAAATAAAATACAAATAAATCAAATCACATGGTTTAGAGAAGATAACTTTTTCCATATTCCATATTTTTATGGGCATATTCTCTTCTTCATTTTTTTAATCTCTTTCAATATCATAAAATCTAAATTTACGGAAATACCTTGACGCAAAAAGGAAAATAAAAAAACAACAAGCTATCAAACTTGACGTGCAGGGTGATTGTGGCTACATATTGATGGGTTATTTATAATTTCTGAGAAATGAGGGAATTTTCCAATTTTCTTTAAGATTAAGGCTTTTTGGGAAAAGAATTATAGTTTGCTTAGGTCGATTTACTCCCCAATTGGTGCCCGCTATAAAACTTTACATACTTCCGTTTAGAAGCTAAATGATCAACTAATCTTTTTGATACTTTTTCAATCGTAAAATGACAAATAATTAATGCTTCCGTTTAAACACTAATATTTCTCTACATAGATCAAATCAAATTTTAAATAAATTTTTTTCTAGTAATAATATAGGAGAATTATAAATAAAATACAAATAAATCAAATCGCATGGTTTAGAGAAGATAACTTTTTCCATATTCCATATTTTTATGGGCATATTCTCTTCTTCATTTTTTTAATCTCTTTCAATATCATAAAATCTAAATTTACGGAAATACCTTGATGCAAAAAGGAAAATAAAAAAACATGTCAAACTTGATGTGTGGGGTGATTGTGGCTACATATTGATGGGTTATTTATAATTTCTGAGAAATGAGGGAATTTCCAATTTTCTTTAAGATTAAGGGTTTTTGGGAAAAGAATTATAGTTTACTTAGGTCGATTTACTCCCAATTGGTGCCCGCTATAAAACTTTACATACTTCCGTTTAGAAGCTAAATGACCAACTAATCTTTTTGATACTTTTTCAATCGCAAAATGACAAATAATTAATGCGTTTGCCGGGAGTCGAACCCGGGTCTATTGCTTGGAAGGCAATTATCCTAACCGTTGGACTACAAACGCTATTGCTGACAACAGGCAAATATATAAGATACATGTACGCAATAACGAAATACACAACAATGTCCGGCCGAAAACACCCCGCAACCCTAAAAACCGCCTCTCCCTCATTATCATTCTTCCCAAATCGTCGTCCTTCACCCCCGAAAGCGGGAGCGCTTCCGGTCGTGTTGGGTCATCGGTCGATCTTTACGCCCGGTAGCCGTACCTTGGAGCCTGTACCGTGGTAGCTGCCCGCCGTAATAGCCAACCAGCCGCGTTTGGCGCGTTGTAGCCGCCATGTCGACGGAGCGAAGGAGGAAGGTGAGTCTATTCGACGTGGTGGACGAGTCCGCCGTCCCCGCTGCGAAGCTTGGAAAGACATCCGCTAATGGGGGTATCTACAAAGTACCAGCCGGGACAAACCGCTGGAGCGGCCGCCCCTACTCGCAGAGGTATTTCGACCTCCTGGAGAAGCGTAGGACGCTTCCCGTCTGGCAGCAGAAGGAGGAGTTTTTGCAGACCCTCAAGACCAACCAAACCTTGATCCTTGTTGGGGAGACTGGTAGTGGCAAGACCACCCAGGTGATTCCTCTCGTTCCCTTAAATTAATCGATAAAACGTTACGGGTAATCTCTTCTTTGCGTTTTCTTGATTTTTTTTTGTATATATCCACTTCGGCGGCATGCTAGAATATCAGTATAGGGCGATTCGCTATCGACATCCTCCTAAACTAATGATTAGGGTTAGTTATTGGCCACAATATAATTGAAAAGCTATCACTATTAATTCGAGAACTGTTTTAATTGGCAAAGAGCAGATTCCTCAATTTGTCCTAGAGGCAGATGAATTTGGCAAGCGTCCCGCTGTTGCATGCACTCAACCCAGAAGGGTTGCCGCAATGTCTGTTTCTCGCAGGGTTGCTGAAGAAATGGACGTGACGATAGGAGAAGAAGTGGGGTATAGTATACGTTTTGAGGATTGCAGCAGCAGCAAGACAATTTTGAAGTAAGTTTTTCATCTGATTTCTAGCGCTTTGAATTATACAATTTTGTCACGCATCCAATGCCACTAAAGAAAAAAAGACAACTGATGGTTTATCTTGACATCTGGTTGAAATTTGATCGCAGGTATCTGACTGATGGTATGCTTCTAAGAGAAGCAATGGCTGATCCTCTTCTGGAGCGATACAAGGTGATAATTCTTGATGAGGCTCACGAACGGACATTGGCTACAGATGTCTTGTTTGGGCTTCTCAAAGAGGTTTTGAGGAACAGACCAGACTTGAAGTTAGTTGTCATGAGTGCTACTCTAGAAGCTGAGAAGTTTCAGGCTTATTTCAACGAGGCGCCCCTGATGAAGGTACCTGGGAGGCTACATCCTGTGGAGATATTCTACACTCAGGAACCAGAGAGGGATTATCTAGAAGCTGCTATCCGCACAGTTATACAAATTCACATGTGTGAACCTGCTGGTGATATACTCGTGTTCCTTACCGGGGAAGAGGAGATCGAGGATGCTTGTAGGAAAATCAACAAGGAAGTTAATAACTTGGGTGATCAAGTTGGTGCTGTTAAAGTTGTGCCCCTGTATTCTACACTGCCCCCAGCAATGCAGCAGAGGATATTTGAGTCAGCACCACCAGCAGTGAAGGAGGGTGGTCCTCCAGGAAGGAAAATTGTTGTATCTACAAATATTGCTGAAACATCACTGACAATTGATGGCATTGTTTATGTGATTGACCCTGGTTTTTCTAAGCAGAAGGTCTACAATCCTCGAATACGTGTGGAATCTTTGCTAGTGTCTCCAATATCTCAAGCAAGCGCTCATCAGAGAGCAGGTCGTGCTGGTAGGACCCAACCTGGAAAATGCTTTAGACTTTACACAGAGAGGAGTTTCAGTAACGATCTCCAGGCTCAGACATATCCTGAAATTCTTCGTTCCAACTTGGCAAACACTGTACTTACTCTAAAGAAGCTTGGAATTGATGATTTGGTTCATTTTGACTTTATGGACCCACCGGCCCCTGAAACTCTAATGAGAGCGTTGGAGGTTTTGAACTATTTGGGTGCACTAGATGATGAAGGAAATTTGACGAAGTTGGGTGAAATCATGAGCGAATTTCCACTGGATCCTCAAATGGCGAAGATGCTTGTCGTGAGCCCGCAATTCAACTGCTCCAATGAGATTCTCTCTATTTCGGCTATGCTTTCTGGTATGCACACATTTCGTTTCACTCATTTTCCATTGTATGTGTAAATAGAATTTAGGCTAATGTGCATACATTTCCCTTGGTCTAAACATCTTGTTAATCAATATGTTTTAGGACAATTTGTGCATATCATGTCACGGTGATGTTGGAATATCCAACACCTTCCTAAAATCAGGGACATTCATGTCTCTATCCAAGTGTAGGGCAACCTTTAAGTTGACCAATCGGTCAGCTTTTTTAGCAGTCATATGCTGCTTGTCGTTATATTGCATAAATACTTTAGGGTGTCATCAGCAACTTTAACTGGGCTCAAAGCCATTGGTCAATATGACCATAGCTTTCCGAGTGCTGATGCAGATAGTTGCAGTTTTCAGTTATTCTCTCATGAAGAAAATGGTGTTGTATCGCCTATATGCGTTTGCTGACCTACCGTGGGCCTCGTCTGTGATAACAATACCTTTCTTTAGTACCCAATTGCTTTCTCCGGCCTAGGGAGGCTCAGAAAGCCGCAGATGAAGCAAAGGCTCGATTTGGTCACATTGATGGAGATCATCTGACGTTGTTGAACGTATATCACGCCTACAAGCAAAATAGTATGTGTTTGGTTTCCTCTCTAATCTCAAACTATCGGAGTCTCTGCTTATTTTATGCTGAATCCTTTCAATGCATAATACAATAAAACAGCGGAAGACCCGGACTGGTGCTTTAATAATTTCGTCAACCAGAGGGCATTAAAATCTGCTGACAATGTAAGGCAACAACTGGTGCGCATCATGACACGGTTCAACTTGAAGATGTGCAGCACCGACTTTAACAGTCGGGATTACTACATCAACATCAGGAAGGCCATGCTTTCCGGGTATTTTATGCAGGTAGCTCATCTGGAACGCACTGGTCACTACCTCACTGTAAAAGATAACCAGGTATATATGCTGATTTTATGCTTTGGCTCTCTCTGTATCTGACTGACTGCTAATGAGGATTGGATCTTGTTTGGTTTTGACTTTCAGGTAGTTCATCTACATCCATCCACATGCCTCGACCATAAACCGGAATGGGTGATCTACAATGAGTATGTCTTGACTTCTAGGAATTTCATCAGGACAGTTACTGATGTTCGTGGAGAGTGGTAAGTAATATCAATCTTGTCCATGAATTTCTTATATATGTGTCATTAAATATATACCGTCTTTGATGTTCTGCAAAAAGTTTCAAAACAATCATGGGCTGTTTTATATGGCAGCTGTTGCTTTTTGATAAGCTAGTAGTTGTGAATTATAAAAACCCTCCTCTCGAAGGATAATGCTCCTCTGAATTCCCTTATGTTAAGGACTGAAGGGACATCTGATGGCTATTTTGTTATTCTATTGCCAGTCTGTAGAAGTTGTTATCAGGTTGTTGATGATCTCATTTTAATACTATGCAGGCTAGTCGACATAGCTCCACATTATTACGATCTAAGCAATTTCCCTCCTTGTGAAGCAAAACGGGTTCTTGAGAGGCTGTACCAAAAACGTGAGAAAGATAAAGCGGAGAGCAAGAGAAACAAGGCGTAATGTTATGAATTGCGTGGGCAGTCTCATTTCCTCACTACTGAAAAAGTAGTTTTGGACCTGATTGTTTTTGAAAATCACACTGGATACAACAGCCAAAGAGCTCAGTGACGTGCACCTGTCGGGCTTTTTATGCATTGCGACCGTCTCAAGATAGTACCCTCAACGCCATGGGCTGTCGTAGCTTAGATTATTTTAAGTCTAATTTATTCTTGTGTATCAAGATCCGCATATATATATGACTATTCCTACGGCATCTGTGGGTTCGAATTTCAGATAACTTTGTTAATCCGTATTCGGCAATGTTTACTCGAGTAGGTGGTTGTATTTATGTCTGAACGTATTCCTTGTATTCAAATGGGTTCAAAGAAACATGTTGACATATTTCGTGTAACAGTTTTCTGAGATGACAAAAGCATTTCAAAGTCTCTCTCTCTCTCTCTCTCTTTCCAGGTTGGTTATATTATTCCTGGAACATCTATTGTATAGCTATTGGCAAAGGTGCTCTGCATATCTTGTATTTCCGGTTCTCATATCTAACTTATTGTCTCAGATTTTTTCCCGTCTAAACTTAAAGTTTTTGGGCGGTGAAGTAGGATTTTTGAAGACCAGACAAACAAATCATGCCAATACTCGAGGGGGTTTGTTTTGTATGACTTGCACAAACTGCAGTTAGGTCCTGTTGGTTGGGAATAGTTGGATGTCAAACCGTAAAATTTGCAGTATACTTTTATACATCGAAGTCTGTTCGTAGTCGGACTACATACTAAGCCAAGGGGCACACTTGACGTGTACTGTTTTTACTTTTGATATGTTGCTCCCCAGTGTTTGTTGCTAGTTGTACAGGAGTATGGGAGGTATGAAGAGAAGTGACATCTTGCGGGCAAAAAGGTTTTTTGTTTGTCAAGGAATGGATCAGATAGGAGACCTATCTATGTAATAGTTTTTGTAACTAGCTGCGAAGTTAGAAGGAATATGACTTCTACACAATACATTAAGGGCCTTTGGAGCTGTTTGTTAGACACTAGAAAGTAATTAACTGGGCCTTTGGAGCTGTTTGTTAGACACTAGAAAGTAATTAACTGGGATATATATATAGTCTCATTATGCATGATGCAGTCAGGCTAAGTTGGCCAATTTTTCGGCAGGAACCCTAAAAAATGTCCCCTGCCCTATCTTAGCCACGATTTCAAACTCTCATCATGATATAGTAATGTTTGAAAGGCAAATTCTGACAATATAAGACGCCTGCGTTATTGGTGACCAGCCAAAGGCAATGGGGTTTTAAACTATTAAAGGTCTCAACTTGTCATTTACCCGCAAGTATACATCATCATACATCATCAATTATAGTCAAAGGTCGAACTATAAAGAGTTAGGCTAGTTATGCGCAAAAAATGTTAACTTTCAACAATGTAAGTCGGTTGCAAATGAATGATTGGTTTTAGATCAAACTAATTTTCAACTCAAAGAAAAGAAAATATAAATACTAATCACTTGCAGGTTGATTAAGATCAGATCAGGCGAATATTAGATATAGAATTTCACTCTCACATCACGACTTACATACAACAACAATTTCAATCATACTGGTCAATTTACAAAGGTAGGTTGTCGTCGTTATATATCTCCTGATGATATAAGACAATTCTAACTCCATATATAGCACTCTTGTGTCCATACTTAGTCGTGAACTACAACCCAAGATCCTCAACGTGAACCCAGCCACTCCTGCGGTCAAGCATACATTGCCAACACATCTAATCCTTACTTCTCAATAATTTTTCCCAGAACGTAAAAAGAAGCATAAAACATAGAAACATGATCACAACCATGCACACAAGAAAATAAATACCATAGTTTTGTTGGCTTTTTGAATATGTCACACTCATATTTCAATGATGTAAATATTTTCCAAATTATATCACTAATATGTGTATTAGATGTATCAGGTGATCAAGGAACTAATTCAAGATCCAGTTACAAAGACCATGCAATTTTGCATATGTTTGGATGCTTGATGACCTAGTTGTACCATGAATTATTATTGTACATGTGTGTTTTCATACAACTTCATAGATATGGTGTAAGGACAAATGATGATCTTCTGAAACCTACCCAAAATGGTAACTCTCATTCATATGAAGCCATTAGGGTTGATAGGTTTTACAGAATAATGATTAGATAAGCTTTTCCCACATTTGCAGATTCTTTCACAGAGTCTATCTTGGTCTAAATCATTGTCGACCAAAATCCAGTGTGTCGAAGACCATGTGTACTGGGAATTAGCAGTTGCTTAATTTGAGCCCTGGGTCATTCTCGGTCAAAGAAAATCTCGACCGAGAATGTCGGTCGAAGAAAAGTTTGACCGAAAAAGAGTCATTAAACCACTTGGACCAAGAAGATATACTGACATATAACCGTTAGAAGCATTTGCACACTCAGAAGACTCTCGGTCAAAAAACTTCTCGACCAAGATAGTTCCCGTTCAAAGTCTTTCTCGATGGAAAATGTTTTAGAACAAGAAAATAGCAATGATCAAATAAGTCATTGCAACCCAACTAATTTCATCCTAACGACTAGTTGACCACTAAGAACACTCTAGAAATTCCCTATATGTATCCTACTCACTTGTAAATATTTTCTATAAATAGGATTGGTCTTAGGACACCTAGATATCATCTTTGCACATTATATTACAATAAAAATTTACATACATTTGAGCTTACTACTACTTGCAATCTACTCGTAGTGCTTAGATACTACACGTCAAGTTGCCATCTTTCTAGCATAAGCCTTAGCTCAATTCTAGTATCCTCTCCATCAAATATAACCTTGTCTAAACCTGTTGTGGAGTGGATCATCATCACTTGTCTATTAGTACTCAATTGTAAATCTTGTGAGCTAAATTGTTTCATCCTTTCTCCAATCTATTTTCTACATCAGTGTGTTTCTCTTGGACTACTTCTTAGAGTGAATGATGTCCAGGAACCTACGAGAAGAAGGAGCCTTCTCAATTTGGTGCCCATCCTCTGACCGTTAAAGAAGAGGTAGTTTGGTGCACTTTCTCGTCTGTAAAAGAAGAGGTGTGGTTCAGAGCTCTTACACATCACTTGAAGAAGAGGAGAAAAGGGTGACCTTCCAGTGTCCCATCAAAGAAGGTGGTAGTTATCTTTGAGTTGAAAAGGAGGTCTGTTTTGTCCTATAAAAGACCCCCTAAATTTTATGTGTTATTTATTGGTATATAAAAGGAATAAAACCTATGATTTAGGAATCGTAGTTGGAAATGACTAGGTAGTGAACTGATGCATTTGAGGGAACCAATCTAAATCTCTGTGTTCTTGCAGTTTCCTCTTTTGTCCACTAACTTGCTTTATATTTTCACTGCACTTTAAGAAAAATAATCTTAATATTTAGTTAAATCATTATAAAACTCTATTCACCCCCTCTAAAGTCTTTCAATTGGTATTAGAGCAAGGCTTCAAGGAGCCTTAATCGATATTGAAGATGGGGGAAGATCGATTGGGACAACTCAACATGGAAGGATCCTATATGAGCTGACCACTAGTGTTTGGTGGATCCAACTACAATCATTGGAAGCGGGATATGCAATCATACATTCAAGGTAGTGATCTTAATCTTTGGAATATGATCATCCAATAATATGTGCCTCCAACAATAGATATTGAAGAGTGGGATCCAAACATGGTAAGAAATTCTACTCTTAATGCTAGAGCCATAAACTTGATTATTTGTTTCTTTCTCTTGATGAATTTAAGTACACTTCCACATGTGAAACTGCTTATGACATTGGTTGGAAATCATCTGTTATATATAATGAAACCAAGCTAGTAAATGATACTAATATAGAAGTATTTCACATGGAAGAATATGAATTTATTTCTAAAATGAATTCTGGAGTTTTTTGCAATATAGATATTATAACATCTTTGGATAGGAATATTAAAGAATGTGAGATAGAAGAAAATTGTAATCATGTAGTTGAATTTCTAGTTGCCAAAAATAATGAACAAAAAGAAGGAAGTACACCAAGTGACGATAATGATGTAATTTTTTCAACTTTCTCTAAAAGTGAACTTATTTAAACTATGCTAAGAAAACTTGAAAGATATAAGAAAACGAAAGTGGCTACTATTATTAATTGCTTTAATATAGAAGTAAATGAAATAAATAATGATTATCTTATTCTATTTTTTTAGTTTAAATTGGTTGACAATGGATAATCTTTTGTGGCAGACAAAATCTCGGTCAAGGTAACAGTTCGACCGAGGGGTAACTTCGTCGAAATACATTTTGACCGAATCACTAACTGCAGACTTTTAATCTAATTATATTTCTATTAATAGTTAGATTCAGTTTGCTACATGTTTATTTGGATAAAAAAGACAGACTAGAACTATATATGTACCTAAATAAAATTGTAAATTCAAAGTGTTGAAAAGAGAAATGTAATATCTTGGACATTATTCTTTTTCATGTGACGTAGTTCGGGCTCCAACTTAGAACCATTGACATGTTAAGATTTGACCTATTTCAAATTTGATAAATATATTTGTGTCTTATCTCAACCTTAATTATGAGGTTAATTTGCATATCTTTTACTTATAAAAACTCATTTGCATAACTTTTATTTCTAAAAGTTCTTTTGCATATCTTATTAAATAGATATTCTAGATTGTCTAGAATATCCTCTCGGTCGAAAATATCTTCAACCGGCCCCATGGTCGAAAAATAGTTAAAATAGGACTGTTCGAAATTTGAAAATTCAAAATCACTGTAAGAAAATGTAAGGACCCTGACCTCCATTTAGGGCTTATCCTGTTTGCTTTGCTTAACCCTAAAGCTTTGTTACTTGCTAATCACCTTTGGTGGTGATTAGGGTTTGTTGGTGCTTTGTTGAGAGATGGAGGTGCTACTTGCAATTAACCCAAGTCTAGGGTTTGTGGGCAAGCTTGTCACCTTGTGAGGCGTTCCTCCCTCTCTTTTCTTCCTCTAATTTTGAGAGGAAGGTTTAGGCTCGTTGCTTGAGTTCCTTTGGGCTTGGTTGGGATTGTTGGGCCTTGTGGTGTGTTGCCTTTGCCTTGTTGGACCCTTGTGTCGGGCAAGAGTGCCCTGTGTCGGCCTAGGTGTGTCGGCCTGTGCTTGTGTCAGCCAGTTGTGTGTCGCCCAGGGTGTGTGTCGGCCATGTTGTGGAGGTGTGTCGCCCATGGACCCTTTGACCTTCTTTGACCTCGTTTGTGTCACCACTAGTGGACACTTGGTGCTTGATGCTTGCATGTGGCTATGGCCTTGGACATGTGTTTAAAGGCATGTTAGAGAAGTGGCAATGCTCACGGACAAGTGTCCCTAGGTGGGCAACACCTTGCTTTGTTCTACCTTGGTTTCTTCTCCATCCCCTTCTATATATGTGTTTCCTTTCCCTTGCTAAGGATCCCTTTAGTTCCTTAGTCTCCTTCTCCTTGGTGCACGACACCCTCTTCCTTTGCAAGCTTGGTGGCCGATCCTCCTTGGAGTCTCCTTCTTCCTCTAGTGGTGGCCGAACCCTAGAGTGCCTTGCTCTTCTTCCTTGGTGGAACTTGGAGCTAGGAGCTTGGAGCTTGCTTAAGGCGGGTTACATAACTCCTAACCCTAACTATACTACCTATCCTATGTTCTTGTATGTTTCTTGTGATCATATAGGCTATGCATGTTGCTAGTTTAGTTTCTTGCTTAGTTGTTTCTGGTTGGCCGAACCATGTTCTAGGGTATCTTGGTGAGCAACACCCCTTTCTCTCCTAGGTCTTGAGGAGTGAGCTTGAGTTCTAGTAATATGGGAAATACTCCTCCCTCATTTAAGTTGAGAGGTGAGCTTGTGTTCTAGTGGCTTGAGCAACACCCTCCTCTCACTATGGACTTGAAAGGTGAGCTATGTGGTGGTTGTGGACCTCGGTTGGGGTTGGTCCTTGTGTTGCCCGATTGGTATTAAGAAGCTTGGCAAGACCCCTCTCTCTTGATAGTTGAGAGGTGAGTCATCTTCTTGAACCATTAGGGTTTTGGTGCCCTTGTGCTTGAGGTTGGTGGTGACCATGTCGGGTTGCATCTTGGACGATATGCCTTGGGGTTGGTGTTGCCTGATACCCCTCTTGACCTAGAACTTTGGACGTTATGTTGTGGTGTTGTGTCGGGCATCACACACCTGGTTCCTGCCTTGTTGTGTCGGGCATCACACCATGATAAGTACCCTGCCCGACACCCTTCACCTTATTATACCCTCGTGTTGTGGAAGCTTGTTAGCTGGTTCTGTGGTGGGCGTCATCCCTTGACCCTATCCTTGTGTGTCGGCCGATTGATGTGGCTAGCTTTGTGCTGGGCGTTATGTTTTCTTGCTGCACACGTTGCACCTTTGGGTGTTATGCCTTGCTGTGTGGTGCTGCCCACTACACCTTGTGCGCGACATGTCGTTGCACGATATACCCCTTTGGCTGAGCTGCACGCCCTGGTTGCCCGTTAGCTGTTAGTAGCCTGGCTCAAGTGCCAGTTACCCCCTTTGGACGATATGGTGCTCAGTGGTTAGCTGTGTGCTGGGCGTCATTGTATCATGATGGGCGTTGCACGATACCACAATGCATGATACAGCGTTGCACGACACCTGTGGTGCGCGGCACCGTGTTGCCCGATACATCCTGAGATGGTAGCCCGATACCCTTGCTGTATGCTTGGCCGATATGTGCTGGTCTGGTTGATCATTATGTGTTTGTAGTGTTGGGCGATAGGGGAGAGTACCCTGCCCGATACTACCTTTGGTGAGGGATGTGGGTGCTTCTAGTGAGGGTGCCCTACCCGACACACCTTGGTGAGGGTAGTGGCTACTTTTAGTGAGGGTTATGTTTCTTCTATACGCTGGATCTTGTTATTATAACCATGTTTTGTTATGGTAGTGATCCTTGAGATGCTTGATGGTAATTGCCATAGTAAGTTCACATCTATGTATCACACCTTGATAGTACCCGTGTTTCTGATCATCTTGAACCATCTGCATAATGCTAAAGAAATGATAAGCATGTAAGAAGCATTGCATGATGATATGACCCATGTCAATGGTCACAGGTTGAGGCATGAATGATAACATATATAATCATCAATGTTGCCCTATGTTGATAATATGAATCTTCTGTTAATTCATGATGAGCGTGTATACTAACCATGCAGGTGACTCATATAGTTGCATAGCTAGGAATAAGGGCTGTGAGGTATATATATACATGTTTGAGTAACACTGCTTTGATGGATACTCTTGATGATGAGATAATATGCTTGATGTGTTTTGGTCTGAGGACCTGGGTTGGCTAAAGTGCCTAGATGAGGTGTCATCCTTTGATGATGACCTGGGATTGCTATCCCATGGTGATGATGTAAGCCTTGAGAGGAAGTGGCACTAGGTGATGAGGAATTGAGATCCGATGGCAATGTGATGATCCTTGTGAGGGATCTAGATGATTGGCAAGAGGCCAAGTGGTAACATGTAATGTTGGATCCTTGTGATGGATCAAGATGGCGTTGATGACAGTAAAAGCATGATATTGAGTTTCTTCTTGTTCTAGTTGCATGTTATACAACTTGGCTGAATCTTGCAATCCACATAAAAGATACTAATTAATCACAGTGGAATTTATCATGTAGTTGCCTTGGCCATAGATCCATCATCATCAGGAGCTGGTGATGGTGAAACGGGTTCTCCTGCGGGTTAACCCAGAGTGCATATTGTTGAATATGTGAGGTTTCTCCTAGCCTAAAATAGTGAGGATTTGAGTGAAGCTATGATTGTAGACTCGGGATATGTATAGAGCATGGTGAACAGGCCCATGGCTCAGGATATGTGATATAAGACTATGAATGCGTTCATGGCTCATAGCATGGTGAACATGCCCATGGCTCAGTTCCACTAGCGCCAATACCTGTACCGAGGCGGGCTAGGCAGAGGGTAGCCTGACCCTGTGGCTGAGGCCACTTAAGCATGAGACTGCGGTCCTGCTTTGGTTCTCGTGCACTGACCACAAGGTGGGAGGTCATGGAGTCCGGCTCTCCCATTGACCTTGTATGGCACCAACTTTGGGTTTCACAACCGAAGGTTGGATTTGAGCGGTATGGCTCACTTCCTCATGGCATAATAATATGTAATTCAACCATATAGTATTTATTGCTTAAAGCAAAACATGGAACATTAGTTGAGGCCTTGCTTCCGTAGTTAATATTGTTATACTTGCAATTACTTATACGTCCTTATGATCTTATCTTGTTAATCATGTTCCATAAAGAAATACTTGGTTATCTGCCTTTTGTACATCCTGGTAAGCTTAATGATATAGTCTTGCTATATAGACTGCTCTTGTTATACCTCTCCTCAGTTATCTGCTGTTGTTGCTTTATCTTTCTGAGGTTTTGTGGTTTCGGCGGGGAGTTATGTTTCTCGCTGTGATTGTGTGTCTCACCCCCTAGTTTATAACCTTTTTAGGTGTTCGAGCTAGATGTGGTGGTGGTCACAGAGTTGCGGCCGAGTAGCAAGACGAGCAGTAGAAGGAAAGAGATGAACATGCTGCTGTTTGGGTTGTTTTGCAGTAGAGTCTAGAGTCATCCCTGTACTCTCAGATCCTTGGAGGCATTTTGACGTTGTTTTACGATGTATAGCTGATGATGCTTTGTATATCCTGCTGCTGGCCGGATGTGGGCCGTTATGTATATATATTAGGTGATGAACTCATGTGAGGGCTAGAAAGCTGATCCCCTAAGCTGTGGACACGTGTCAAGATCTTGTACATGTTTATATAACCTGTTTCCTTGCAGGATGAGGACCTAAATGTAATAGTTTCTCAGTTATTCCACTTTCTGCAATCGGTTTTAATTAACCCGTATTTTCGGTAATTTGTGGTTTATGGTGTTTTCCACACGTTTTCGCGTAACACCTCGCTGTCTATGTGATATGTGGATGTGTTGCCACAAGTTTTGGTATCAGAGCTCTAGATTCGTTGAGTCTATGGGGATTTAGGACTAGGTTGTGTCTGTTCTTGTGAGTTTTCCAGATTTTCTTACAATCATCTTCTGCCCTCAGCAGAAGAAGAGCCAAGATGTATGGAAACCATGAAGAACATGCTACTGAGAACAGTGATGCTGCATCCGTTGATGGAGCTATAGGGTAGGCACATGAAGATCGGGTGCCTGAGGTCCCCCAACCTAACCCAGTCATTCTTGAACACCCTGCCTATCAATAGCTTATGGGGAAGATGATGGCTATGATGAATCTCATGGTAGAAAGACTGCCAGTGCCCCCTACGAGAGCACAGGCTCCCCATGGTGAAACATCGGGTATTGGGAAGACCTTTGAGCGGCTTCACTGAGTCAGAGCTTCGGATTATGCTGGGACGACTGATCCAACAGATGCAGATCTATGGATGACAAGTCTTGAGAAGGATTTCCGGATCCTCGACATCCCCGAAGTAGACAAATTAAAGCACGCTGTCTACCTTCTGAAGGGTAGTGTTGGTCACTGGTGGACCATCGAGGAGGAGAAGCGACCTGGTGAGGTGATCGGTTGGGAGGTTTTCCGGCGCGAGTTCATCAGCAGATACTTTCCGAAGACGCATCTGGATGAGAAGATCAGTCAGTTCGAGCGTCTATGCCAAGGAACGACGAACGTCACTGAGTATGAAGCCAAGTTCATGGATCTGTTGAGGTTTTGTCCTCACATGGCAGCAACAGATGATGAACAAATCAGACATTTTGAGAAAGGTCTGAGTGCTAAGCTGACAACACCTGCTTCTGTGTTGGAGAACCGAGAGCGGTTTGCTACGTTTGTGGAATCTGTCCGGAGGATCGAACGGTCAGTTAGGGAGAAAAGAGAATCCATGTCTAATAAGAGGCCTGCTCAGTTCCAGGGACAGAGGTTTGGCGGCTTCAAGAAGCCAAGGTTTTCAGCACCTTCAGTGATGAGAGGTTCCAGTGTACCATCCCAGTGGTCCCCGAGTAAGGGAAGAGGATATGTTTCTTCACCGTCAAAGGCACATAGTACAACTTCAGTGGCAGTGATAGGGCCACCTAGACCACGATTTGAAGATAGGGCATGCTATCGTTGTGGTCAGATCGGGCATCAGAGGTCAAATTGCCCGAGTAGAGATGTTGAAGTGACACAGCAGCTGAGGCAGAACCAACAAGGGTCAGATAGACAGCAGCCCAGTAGTAGCAGAGGGCGAGGACACGGTCAAGCGTCACAAGCAGGATCGTCTGCTCAAGGAAGCAGAAGATGTGGACAACAAGCAACGGCTCAATTCTATGCAATGAGTCAGCCGGAGGCGATAGTCAACCGGTGAGTGGTGACAGGTCAGATGGAGTTATTTCATTCTGATATGTCTTCTTCTTGCTTTATATCTGTGCTGGTTGACCCGGGTGCTACACACTCTTTTATCGTCTATACTATGCTTGAGAACTGTCATTTACCTGTTAGTTGTAAGAAAGATAGCTTGTTGTTAGAAACCCCTCTTGATGGTTCCTCGATGCTTCGAGAGGAATGTCCATCTTGTGTCTTATCTTTTTCGGGACACTGTATACAAGTGGATCTTATACCACTTGATATGCATGGGTTTGATGTTATCTTTGGGATGGATACCTTAGAGAAGTATAAGGTTGTTTTGGACTATGGTTCCAAGCAAGCTGTGTTTGTTGATGGCGGTAGGAAGTGGGTCTTCCAAGGAGATAGGAAGATTCTTCTGACGTGTTTGGTATCAGCTACGGTGGTAGAGAAGTTGCTATGGCAAGGATGTGAGGCGTTCTTAGCTCACATTATGGATACTGTTGTAGACACCAAGGTGAATGGTCCTAGCCTTGAGGAGGTGTTGGTTGTCCGAGAGTTTGCCGATGTGTTTCCTGATGAGTTCCCTGGTGTTCCTCCACCCCGAGAGATTGATTTTAAGATCAATTTGGTTCCAGGAACGTAGCCAGTTGCACAGACACCATATAGGATGGCTCCAGTAGAGATGGCAGAGCTTAAGAAGCAGTTGCAAGAGTTGTTGGAAAAAGGTTTCATCTGACCAAGTACGTCGCCTTGGGGTGCTCCAGTGTTGTTCGTTAAAAAGAAGGACGGATCGGTGCGGTTGTGTATAGATTACCGGCAGTTGAACAAGGTCACGATCAAGAACAAGTACCCGTTACTGAGGATAGATGATCTGTTCGATCAGTTGCGTGGTGCTACCGTGTTTTCAAAGATCGATCTATGGTCCGGATATCATCAGTTGAGGATTAAGGTGGGTGACATACCAAAGTCAACTTTTAGGATGAGGTATGGTCACTTCGAGTTTGTGGTTATGCCGTTTGGGCTAACCAATGCACCTGCTGCTTTCATGGATCTGATGAACCGAGGTTCCGTGTTTTCCTAGATCAGTTTGTTGTAGTCTTTATAGATGACATCTTGATCTATAGTCGGGACCGGCAAGAGCATGAGTGACATCTTCGATAAGTGTTGACTCTTCTTCACCAACATCAGTTGTATGCCAAGTTCAGTAAGTGTGAGTTTTGGTTGGAAGAAGTGACTTTCTTGGGTCATGTGATATCTGCAAAAGGAGTTAAAGTGGACCCGAAGAAGGTGGAGTCCGTTGTAGAGTGGGAACAGACGAAGACGACGACAGAAGTTCGTAGTTTCCTGGGTTTGGTAGGATACTACCGGACTTTTATCAAGGACTTCAGTACGATTGCGTTGCCGATGATAAAGTTGACCAGAAAGGATGTACCTTTTGTCTGGAACGATCATTGTCAGCAAGCTTTCCAAAGTTTGAAGGAAAAGCTGACTAGTGCCCCAGTGCTAGTGCTGCCAGAGCATGGAAAGGGCTATGTTGTTTTTTGTGATGCTTCCAAGAAAGGTTTAGGTTGTGTGCTGATGTAGGAAGATCATGTGGTTTCTTTTGCTTCGCGAAAACTTAAGAAACATGAGGAGAACTATCCGACTTATGACTTGGAGCTAGCAGTGGTGGTTCATGCGTTAAAGATTTTGAGACATTATCTTTATGGGGAAGTGTGTCAGATCTTTACAGATCATAAGAATCTAAAGTACATCTTTTTGCAGAATGAGCTAAACATGCGACAACGCCGATGGATGGAGTTAATCAATGATTATGACTGCACCATCGAGTATCATCCTGGTAAGGCGAACGTGGTGGCTGATGCGCTTAGCCGAAAGTCTTCTTCTTCTTTTTCTTCAAAGAAGGCACAGTTGAGTTCCCTGGTATGCCATAGACGGGATATGCTTGTTTCCTTACGGCAGATGAATGTGCAGATGGAAGTTTCCTTGTTAGCTGGACTTTTAGCACAGATGCAAGTCAAGCCTACGCTGAGACAACAGATCAAAGATGCACAACAAACAGATGATACAGTACAGTTGATCAGATCAGAGTTCGGCAGCAAAAAGCGTGATGGGTTTCGTGAGTCCGAGGATGGACTAGTTTGCTATCGTGATAGGATGGTGGTCCCTGATGGTGATGATCTGAGGAAGTTAGTGCTCGAGGAAGAACACACGTCGATGTATGCTATGCATCCAAGAGTCACCAAGATGTATCATAGTCTGAAGGACTTGTATTGGTGGCCCAGATTGAAGAAAGATGTAGCTGAGTATGTGACTAGGTGTGCGGTGTGTCAGCAAGTTAAGGCTGAGCATCAAAAGCCAGAAGGTACGTTACAACCCCTGCCGATACCGCAGTGGAAATGGGATCATATAACCATGGATTTCGTAGTTGGTCTACCCATGACAACTAGGAATCATGATTCCATTTGGGTAATAGTGGACAGATTGACGAAGTCTGCCCATTTCATACCTGTAAAGACAACGTATACCGCCGAGAAGCTCGCTCGGGTATATGTGGATGAGATAATACGTTTACACGGTGTGCCAGCGACGATAGTCTCTGACAGAGGTCCTCAGTTCATGAGTCGTTTCTGGAAACAGTTGCACTAGGCATTGGGAATGCAGTTGAGGTTCAGTACCGCCTTCCACCCACAGACAGATGGACAGTCTGAGAGGACTATTCAGACTTTGGAGGATCTCCTTCGAGATTGTGTTTTGTAGTTCTTAGGCTGTTGGGACATGCATCTCAGTTTAATAGAGTTTGCCTACAACAACAGTTATCAACAGAGCATTGACATGGCTCCTTATGAGGCCTTATATGGCAGGAAGTGTAGATCTCTGTTGTGTTGGTATGAGTCTGGTGAATATCAGCTTTTGGGTCCTGAATTAGTACAGCAGACAACAGAGAAGATCAAGGTGATACAACAACAGTTGAAAGCGGCACAGGACATGCAGAAGTCTTATGCAGACAATCGCCGACGACCTTTGGAGTTCCAGGCAGGAGACAAAGTGTATCTTAAAGTCTTGCCGTGGAAAGGTGTGCTAAGGTTTGGCCAGAAGGGTAAGCTAGCACCCAGGTATATGGGGCCATACCCGGTCATAGCACGTTTTGGCAAGGTAGCTTATGAGTTAGAGCTGCCACCAGAATTGCACAGGTTACATCCAGTGTTCCATGTCAGTATGCTGAAGAAAAGTCATCCAGATTCAGGAACAGTGATACAGCCAGTCGAGGTTGAGCTTGATAAAGATGTGACCTACGAGGAAGGTCCTGTGATGATCCTTGATAGAAGAGTTAGGAAGTTCAAGAGTAAGGACCTAGTTCTTGTAAAGGTTGTTTAGCATCATCGTGGCGTTGAGGAAGCCACGTGGGAGCTTGAGGAAGAGATGAGGAGGAAGTATCCCTCGCTTTTCTATTCGGATTTTGGGGATGAAATCCCTTTGTAAGGGGTTAGCTTGTAAGGACCCTGACCTCCGTTTAGGGCTTATCCTATTTTCTTTGCTTAACCCTGATGCTTTGTTGCTTGCTAATCACCTTCGGTGGTGATTAGAGTTTGTTGGTGCTTTGTTGAGAGCTGGAGGTGCTACTTGCAATTAACCTAAGTCTAGGGTTTGTGGGCAAGCTTGTCACCTTGTGAGGTGTTCCTCCCTCTCTTTTCTTCCTCTAATGTTGAGAGGAAGGTTTGGGATCGTTGCTTGAGTTCCTTTGGGCTTGGTTGGGCTTGTTGGGCCTTGTGGTGTGTTGCCTTTGCCTTGTTGGACCCTTGTGTCAGGCAAGAGTGCCCTGTATCGGCCTAGGTGTGTCGGCCTATGCTTGTGTCATCCAGTTGTGTGTCGCCCGGGGTGTGTGTCAGCCATGATGATGGGTGTGTCGCCCATGGACCCTTTGACCTTCTTTGACCTCGTTTGTGTCACCACTAGTGGACACTTGGTACTTGATGCTTGCATGTGGCTATGGCCTTGGACATGTGTTTAAAGGCATGTTAGAGTAGTGGCAATGCTCACAGACAAGTGTCCCTAGGTGGGCGACACCTTGCTTTGTTCTACCTTGGTTTCTTCTCCATCCCCTTCTATATATGTGTTTCCTTTCCCTTTCTAAGGATCCCTTTAGTTCCTTAGTCTCCTTCTCCTTGGTGCACGACACCCTCTTCCTTTGCAAGCTTGGTGGCCGATCCTTCTTGGAGTCTCCTTCTTCCTCTAGTGGTGGCTGAACCCTAGAGTGCCTTGCTCTTCTTCCTTGGTGGAGCTTGGAGCTTGCATTAGGTGAGTTACATAACTCCTAACCCTAACTATACTACCTCTCCTATATTCTTGTATGTTTCTTGTGATCATATAGGCTATGCATGTTGCTAGTTTAGTTTCTTGCTTAGTTGTTTCTGGTTGGCCGAACCATGTTCTAGGGTTTCTTAGTGAGCAACACCCCTTTCTCTCCTAGGTCTTGAGGAGTGAGCTTGAGTTCTAGTAATATGGGCAATACTCCTCTCTCGTTTAAGTTGAGAGGTGAGCTTGTGTTCTAGTGGCTTGAGCAACACCCTCCTCTCACCGTGGACTTGAAAGGTGAGCTATGTGGTGGTTGTGGACCTCGGTTGGGGTTGGTCCTTGTGTTGCCCGATTGGTGTTAAGAAGCTTGGCAAGACCCCTCTCTCTTGATAGTTGAGAGGTGAGTCATGTTCTTGAACCATTAGGGTTTTGGTGCCCTTGTGCTTGAGGTTGGTGGTGACCCTGTCGGGTTGCATCTTGGCCGATATGCCTTGGGGTTGGTGTTGCCCGATACCCCTCTTGACCTAGAACTTTGGACGTTATGTTGTGGTGTTGTGTCGGGCGTCACACACCTGGTTCCTGCCTTGTTGTGTCGGGTGTCACACCATGATAAGTACGCTGCCCGACACCCTTCACCTCATTATACCCTGGTGTTGTGGAAGCTTGTTAGCTGGTTCTGTGGTGGGCGTCATCCCTTGACCCTGTCCTTGTGTGTCGGTCGATAGATGTGGCTAGCTTTGTGCTCGGCGTTATGTTTTCTTGCTGCACGCGTTGCACCTTTGGGCGTTATGCCTTGCTGTGTGGTGCTGCCCGCTACACCTTGTGCGCGACGTGCCATTGCACGATATACCCCTTTGGCTGAGCTGCACGCCCTGGTTGCCCGTTAACTGTTAGTAGCCTAGCTCAAGTGCCTGTTACCCCCTTTGGACGATATGGTGCTCAGTGGTTAGCTGCGTGCTGGGCGTCATTGTATCATGATGGGCGTTGCATGATACCACAGTGCACGATACAACGTTGCACAACACCTATGGTGTGCGCCACCGTGTTGCCCGATACATCCTGAGATGGTAGCCCGATACCCTTGATGTATGCTTGGCTGATATGTGCTGGTCTGGTTGATCATTATGTGTTTGTAGTGTTGGGCGATAGGGGAGAGTACCCTGCCTGATACTACCTTTGGTGAGGGATGTGGGTGCTTCTAGTGAGGGTGCCCTACCCGACACACCTTGGTGAGGGTAGTGGGTACTTTTAGTGAGGGTTATGTTCCTTCTATACACTGGATCTTGTTCTTATAACCATGTTTTGTTATGGTAGTGATCCTTGAGATGCTTGATGGTAATTTCCATAGTAAGTTCACATCTATGTATCACACCTTGATAGTACCCGTGTTTCTGATCATCTTGAATCATCTACATAATGCTAAAGAAATGATAAGCATGTAAGAAGCCTTGCATGATGATATGACCCATGTCAATGGTCACAGGTTGAGGCATGAATGATTACATATATAATCATCAATGTTGCCCTATGTTGATAATATGAATCTTCTGTTAATTCATGATGAGCGTGTATACTAACCATGCAGGTGACTCATACAATTGCATAGCCAGGAATAAGGGATGTGAGGTATATATATACATGTTTGAGTAACACTGCTTTGATGGATACTCTTTATGATGAGATAATATGCTTGATGTGTTTTGGTCTGAGGACCTGGGTTGGCTAAAGTGCCTAGATGAGGTGTTATCCTTTGATGATGACCTGGGATTGCTATCCCATGGTGATGATGTAAGCCTTGAGAGGAAGTGGCACTAGGTGATGAGGAATTGAGATCCGATGGCAATGTGATGATCCTTGTGAGGGATCTAGATGATTGGCAAGAGGCCAAGTGGTAACATGTAATGTTGGATCCTTGTGATGGATCAGGATGGCATTGATGACAGTAAAATCATGATATTGAGTTTCTTCTTATTCTAGTTGCATGTTATACAACTTGGCTGAATCTTGCAATCCACATAAAAGATACTAATTAATCACAGTGGAATATATCATGTAGTTGCCCTGGCCATAGATCCATCATCGTCAGGAGCTGGTGATGGTGAAACGGGTTCTCCTACGGATTAACACGGAGCGCATATTATTGAATATGCGAGGTTTCTCCTAGCCTAAAATAGTGAGGATTCGAGTGCAGCTACGGTTGCAGACTCGGGATATGTATAGAGCATGGTGAATAGGCCCATGGCTCAGGATATGTGATATAAGAGCATGAATGCGTTCATGGCTCAGAGCACAGTGAACAGGCCCGTGGCTCAGTTCCACTAGCGCCGATACCTGTACCGAGGCGGGCTAGGAAGAGGGTAGCCTGACCCTGTGGCTGAGGCCACTTAAGCATGAGACTACAGTCCTGCTTTGGTTCTCGTGCACTGACCACGAGGTGGGAGGTTGTGGAGTCCGGCTCTCCCATTGACCTTGTATGGCACCGGCTTTGGGTTTCGCAACCGAAGGTTGGATTTGAGCGGTACGGCTCACTTCCTCAGGGCATAATAATATGTAATTCAGTCGTATAGTATTTATTACTTAAAGCAAAACACAGAACATTGGTTGAGGCCTTGCTTGCATAGTTAATCTTGTTATACTTGCAATTACTTATACGTCCTTATGATCTTATCTTGTTAATCATGTTCCATAAAGAAATACTTGGTTATCTACCTTTCGTACATCCTTGTAAGCTTAATGATATAGTCTTGCTATATAGACTGCTCTTGTTATACCTCTCCTCAATTATCTGCTGTTGTTGCTTTATCTTTCTGAGGTTTTGTGGTTTCGGCGGGGAGTTATGTTTCTCACTGGGACTGTGTGTCTCACCCCGCTGGTTTATAACCTTTTTAGGTGTTCGAGCTAGACGTGGTGGTGGTCGTAGAGTTGCGGCTGAGCAGCAAGACGAGCAGTAGAAGGCAAGAGATGAACATGCTACTATTTGGGTTGTTTTGTAGTAGAGTCTAGAGTCATCCCTGTACTCTCAGGTCCTTGGAGGCATTTTGACATTGTTTTACAATGTATAGCTGATGATGCTTTGTATATCCTGCTGCTGTCCAGATGTGGTCCGTTATGTATATATAGCAGGTGATGAACTCATGTGAGGGCTATACAGCTGATCCCGTAAGCTGTGGACACGTGTCAAGATCTTGTACATGTTTATATAACCTATTTCCTTGCAGGATGAGGACATAAATGTAATAGTTTCTCAGTTATTCCGCTTTCTGCAATCGGTTTTAATTAACCCGTGTTTTCGGTAATTTGTGGTTTATGGTATTTTCCACACGTTTTTGCGTAACACCTCGCTGTCTATGTGATAGTGGGATATGTTGCCACAGAAAATGTCTTAATTTCATATTTGTAAAAATTTTCTTGTCTTGAATAATAGAAGTTCCATTCATGATATCTATTCTAACCATCATGGACTCTACTTGAGTACCAAAATCCTCTCAACTTTGTACAATTGAGCGGTTGATAGTGGATGTTCAAATCAAATGACTAGAGATAAAAATGTTGTCAATACACTCAAAAAGAGAAATGGAGGATTAGTCATATTGGAAACAATGGCAAAGGTACCATCATGGGAGTAGGTGATAATGAAGAAAAAGGAGTACATGTAAGTGCACATGATAAAGATTAAGTTCAAGGTAATTATAATGATGAAGTATCTCTTTCGACTCTATAAAAATGATCATATATAACTTGATGCAATTACCTTGGATAAAGTTGAGAAATAAGAAGAAATTATCTAGTATGCTTAACTTCTTGACCTTAGAGAACAAAATGCTATTGACTAAGAGATTGGATGATTTTATTTCTATAAATGCTTCTTTTCGAACTCAAGTCCTTGCAATAAAAGACTAGACGCCTTATATGAATCATGTTCCTCTTTTTGTGCTCACGTAAATCATAACATTATTTTTTAAGAAAAATTTGATGATAACATTTCTCTGCATGAAGAAGATCTTGCTAGACAATGCTTGATTCTTACTACTAAAAACAATCTTTTGCTAAGAAAGTACAAAGTTCAACTTATCTTTGGATAAATTTTCTAATAGTGTGCTACATTCTCATGATGGTACTCATGAACTTGTTCCTAAACATGATACAAGATAGAAAAAGAAATATCCTATATTTGATAAGTTATATGAAATTTCTTAGAGAGGAAACATGACATGCTTATGGAAAATTCAAACATTATGTATTTTCATGGCTTGGGTGCTCAAAACCTCTCTCTAGATAAGAAGTAAAAGATCACAAGCCTAATTTGCAAGATCCTTTTGATATTAATAAGGAAATAAATAATATGTGCTATTAGATTCATGCTTATTATACTTAAATTAGCCATCTACAATCAATATGTGGGCATCTCGGTCAAAAAACACTTGGACCAAGAAAGAATTTGGTCGACAACATTCTTGATGAGATCTTATCAGTGATTGAATTTATTTAGATATCTTTAAACTTGATTTACAAATTCAAACTTTTATTATATTTCTTGGTTTCTCCATATGATATGAATGCTTTTTCATGGAATTTGGGTTCTTAAATGGCATCCTTTTTTGAGCTCATTTCACTTGGTATGAGATTATAGGGGAGCTCTAAATCTTTTAAAATATAACTTGGATATCTTTTCTACTCATAATTGATTCTCTAAATCAATAAAGGCTTAACATCCTTTGACATTTGGTTTAGAAATTCTTTTAGAGATGCTATTATGATGCATAATGCCTTCTCTATACCAATGTGGGCTTAACATCCCTTATATATGGTCTAGAAACTCTTTTGTTGATCTCTTTTTGTGCTTAAAGGATTCTTTAATCATTTCTAGGCTTAACATCTTTTGATATGATTAAGAAATAAAATTATATTTATCTCTCGATTTTTATGACAAATCTCTATACATGGAGGAATTAACATTCCTTACATTGATATTGAGATATTCTTTAGAAAATAGTGTTTTTCTTGACATCTCTATACCATGGTGGACTTAACATTCCTTACCACTGGTTTAGACCATCCTAATAATTTGTACTAATTGTGTAACGACCCTGCCTCCCGGTAACCCCCAAATAAGGGAGACCAAGAGGTCAGAGACATTATCCCAATTTCCCAGATCAAAGGTTCAACAAATAATCAATAATAATTATTAAATTCTACCAACACTATACCGAAAGCTGGAATAAAATAAAACTTTGCATACTTTTTTCAGAAACTTGGATTTCTAACTTCTATCCACATCTGGACTCTATTCTAACTAATCCTCCTTGCACTTTATTTCTTAGTTTCACAATATGCCACTTTACTGTTTGTCCTTTTCAAACTTGTACCTAAAACTCCGAAAAACAAAACGTCGGTCAGCATAAATGAATATGCCGGTATGTAGGGACAACGAAAATTTTACAAATATGGCTAACAATCTAAATATCACAATCAAGTTAATTAACAATCCAATTTACGCTTTCAATGTGACATTCTCCACCGCTTTTGCCCTAACCCTGAAATACCCTCCTTAGGGTTTCTCTTTTGCCATTGACTTAAGGCCACCTTCTCCATCCTGAGCATGGTGCCTGGGGTCACCTCTCATGGTGTTCACTAGTCATGCAATAAAGGCCGCCTTCTCTATCCCGAGCTTGGTATCTGGGGTCACCACTCATGGTGCCCATGGGTCTTCCCTCTTGGGATTGACCTTTTTGCATCACCCATCAGGGTGGCATGTAGGTGTGAGAATACACACTTATATCATAATTGTGATAATCATAGTGACTTTATGATTTGCAAGTATGAACATCCAAACTGATAGGTTGCATTCAATGCGATTAATCATCTGGAAAACCTTTGGGAAACTAATGCAATTAACCATAATTAACCACATACCTGACCCAGAGCAACTTGATGTCCAAGCAATAATGATAAAGAACAATCAAACAAGCAATAAAAAATATCCTGAAATTAATGTGTAACATACAAGTGTTATAGTTTATCCAAAACATTCTCAAGATAGACTTGCATTCCACCCTTAGCTTTCTAGGCCCACTTTAGGGCTTTATTAAGGTTTTAGCCTCCATAATACTTTTATCACACTTAATTCTCTCTTAGTTCTCAAACCCTAACTTCAACATCATAAGCCTACTTAAAAGTCAATTAAGTCTATTATTCCCCTTTTACACTAAAATTACCATCTTTATCCTTTTAAGTTATTTCAAGATTATTAGACTCAATTAACACCTTTAGTTTCTTTCAAAATGACAACTCATATTTCATTATAGTTCAATTAACATATGAACTCTATTTATCGCTAATATCACATTAATCCACTAGGAAACCCTAATTACCAAATTAAGGGTATTTATCCACAATTAGGAACTTTTATACTCAAAATATCTTAGAACCATCAAATCTTAGCTTTATACATGAATTTGACCAATTGAAGCCATTAACAAACATAATTACTAACATTAGGGTTTGAAGGCCCATGAAAGCTTATTTATGTACATGGAAACCTAAATTAATCAAATTACACATAAAGTTCATCCTTTTAGATCTAATGTGTCTTTTTATAAACAACATGTTAATATCAACTTTAATCATCCATATAACCCTTCTCGATACATTAATCATCTTAAATTAGGATTTCTTAGTCATTAATGCATTAAAGTTGATAAATTCCACTACTTTTCAAATTGCAAGAGGAATTATCTTCTAAATCTATTTTTAATGGATTCCTCACATTTTTCTGAGCAAAATACATAGATTATATGTACCCTTCTGATCTACCAATATTTAGATATGATTTGTGTAAGAAATACTTACTTGGACCAATGGCAGGCTTCCATGTTACCAAACCATGCAACGTAGCTCGGTCGATTGAAAACATAATCAATTAACATTTTTTCCCTCTCTTAAGTGGTCGACTCTTCATACCCCAGAGGGGAAAATCTATCAAAAACTCACCCGGTCATCTTCCTCCTCGCGAGCCCTAGCTGCCGCCAACAGCAGCAGCTCGTGGGGTCTCCTCCTCCCCTTCCCTAGACCCGAAAGGCACTAATGAGGGTTCCTTCCCTTCCGCCACCCTCCACCGCACCTACATGGGCCCCAAGCTGTGACCGAGGTGGCTGGGGTTGAGCTGGAGGATCTTCTGCGGCGGCTGACCTTGCTGTGACGCTGCAGGTGGCTGGAGTGAAGGTAGAAGCAAGGGGATGATGACCAAGCCCCTCCTAGGTCGTTGGGGAAGCCTCATGCTTCCGTCGCACCCCATCACAGCTCCTTGGTGCCCTTGAGATAGCCCAATTCCTTCTTGGCTAGGGTTTAAATGAAAAAGAAGAAGGAGAAGAGAGAAGGATGTATGGAATCCTCTTAGATTCGGCCAAGGGTTCTACCCCTTATATAGGAGAGGGTAGCAAATCCCTATGATGCCCATCCATGAGATCCAAGACCCTTTCCCAATATGAAACCATATTCCTTCATTAAGAAGCAATCTTCTCTCTCTTAAATATCTCTTTGATATTCTTTACTCTTTAGATATTAGGAATTTGAAAGTTACCTCTTTTATTCTCTTTGTACTTGGCTTTTAATCCATTGGCCACGAAATTATACTTCCTCATAGAAGAAAGCACATCTTTTTAACAATACCACAAATTCATTAATTATGTATCACATTATCCTCTTATTTTGTATTATTTTGCATTTTCTCATTCTTCTTATTCATTGGGACTCCTTGGATCCCAAGAAATCCTAAGATTTTGAAATTCCTTTTTAAGGATACTTATCATCCTTCTAGATGCATCTACATTCTTCATTTTTCATTATCTTACTTATGTCTTTATTAAGATATTTCTTTTCAAGGATTTCTCTTTATCTTTCATTTCCTTTTTCCTCTTTTAATATTTTTATTAGAAATCACATAGAAATGAAATTTATTTAATTGTAGCCATTAATTCCACTTTCTAGAGATTTCTATGTATTTCTCATAATTACTTTGCTTAATATCCATTATCTTGTATCTTTTCCTTTTATTTGGACTTTTCTTCTTTTCTTCTCTTTCATATCCATTATTGGATTAATCTAATAATAGAAATTATGAAATTCCTATCAAAAGGGTGATTCACAAAGAAATCCATCTTTTGAAGCAAAGCATACAACCTTTTCAATTAAGTCCATATTCACAAAATCTTTACAATTCAATTATGAAAACATATGGCAAATTGAGGTTGTAACATCCTTCCCCTCTTATAGGAATTTTGTCCTCAAAATTCCCTCAAACATACAAACAAACATGATAAGACTTCCTCATGTCCATCATGGATCCCATGTGATTTTGCCCTCTCCATGGTGCCTCTCAAGAACCTTCATCATCTCATATTCTTGCATATGAGTTCTTTCTCACCTTAGTACCTTGTACCCTCATAGGTGACTTAGGACATTTCAGCTTCTCTCAAAGCTAATTGGGTTCATGGCTGAACACATGGCTTGGGTACCTCACATAGTGCTCTAGATCAGACTCATGGAACACATCACATTATCCTGAGGGGTAAGACTGAACATAAACATCTCCACCAATCCATCTCAAAAGGACCCATATATCGAGGACTCAGCTTTCTCAGCTGTAGCTTAGAGGGGTCGGATTTTCACATCACATATTCTCCCACAGTGAACTGCATGTCAGTCTGCTTTGCATCAACTCACGACTCATGTCGCCCCTGGGCTTCCTCAGCCATCGCATGATCAAAGCGACTTCATTTGCACACATTGTGGCCCTTTTAAGACCTTCGTGAGGTCCCTTCACCAACATTATCTTAATGAAGTGGTGACCACACAACCTCCCTTACAGAGCTTTTTTACATCCCGATACTAGCTATCATGGTTATCATCACATCTCTCATAGGGCAAGAACTGCCCCCCATGTATCACCCTGAATGAGCACACATGCTCTCATCAGACCCTCTTGTCTGGATCATACTAACCATTAGTTAGGGGTGATAAGCTATACTCACATCGACACTAGTACAGTATTGGTCTGTAGCGTCGATTTTTTGAAGCCTGCAGCGTCACTTTTCAAGCGACGCCTAGGTGGGCGTCGCTATAGTATTGCGACGCTATAGAGGTAGAAAAATCGACCCTGTAGAGGTACAAAAACCGACCCTAGAGGGAACAAAAACCGACCCAAGAGAGGTAAAAAACCAACCCAAGAGAGGTAAAAAACTGACCCAAAAGAGGTAAAAAAACCGACCCAAGAGAGGTACAAAAACCGACCCAATAGAAGTAAAAAAACCGACCAAGGAACCTGCTGGGTCGGGTTTTTATAACCGACCCTAAAAGTTTTCAAGAATTTTGGGATGAACCTACTGGGTCAGTTTTTGTATATAACTGACCCAAGAAGTATCTATTGGGTCGGTTTTTTCTCCAAAAGCGACCCTAGAAGTCTTAAAATAGCAGTAGAATTTTGGGATGAACCTACTGGGTCGGCTTTTGTTTATAACCGACCCAAGAAGTGTCTATTGGGTCGGTTTTTCTCCATAAGCGACCCTAGAAGTTTTCAAATAGCTGTAGAATTTTGGGATGAACTTACTGGGTCGGTTTTTGTATATAACCGACCCAAGAAGTATCAATTGGGTCGGTTTTTCTCCATAAGCGACCCTAGAAGTCTTCAAATAGCTGTAGAATTTTGGGATGAACCTACTGGGTCAGTTTTTGTGTATAACCGACCCAAGAAGTGTCTATTGGGTCAGTTTTTCTCCATAAGCGACCCTAGAAGTTTTCAAACAGCTGTAGAATTTTGGGATGAACTTACTGGGTCAGTTTTTGTATATAACCGACCCAAAAAGTATCTATTGGGTCGGTTTTTCTCCATAAGCGACCCTAGAAGTCTTCAAATAGCTGTAGAATTTTGGGATGAACCTACTGGGTCGGTTTTTGTGTATAACTGACCCAAGAAGTGTCTATTGGGTCGGTTTTTCTCCATAAGCGACCCTAGAAGTCTTCAAATAGCTGTAGAATTTGGATGAACCTACTGGGTTGGTTTTTGTGTATAACTGACCCAAGAAGTGTCTATTGGGTCAATTTTTCTCCATAAGCGACCCTAGAAGTCTTCAAATAGCTGTAGAATTTTGGGATGAACCTACTGGGTCGGTTTTTGTGTATAACCGACCCAAGAAGTGTCTATTGGGTCGGTTTTTCTCCACAAGCGACCCTAGAAGTCTTCAAATAGCTGTAGAATTTTGGGATGAACCTACTGGGTCAGTTTTTGTATATAACTGACCCAAGAAGTATCTATTGGGTCGGTTTTTCTCCATAAGCGACCCTATACGTTTTCAAATAGCTGTAGAATTTTGGGATGAACCTACTGGGTCGGTTTTTGTATATAGCCGACCCAAGAAGTCTATAGTTACGGTTTTCTTAAATAACCGACACCACAATGGAAGCATCATATGTCATAACACCTTCTTCCCATAATTTCATTAGGTCATCAATTAGAGGTTGAAGGTAAACATCAATATCATTTCCAGGTTGCTTGGGCCCTGATATCAATATTGACAACATGACATACTTATTTTTCATACACAACCAAGGAGGAAGATTGTATATAACAATCATAGCAGGCCACGTGCTATGTTGGCTGCTTAATGTACCATAGGGATTCATTCCATCTGTACAGAGTCCAAGTCTTAAGTTCCTTGTTTCTTTACCAAATTGAGGGTATAATAAATCAATTTTCTTCCATTGTGGTGAATCAGATGCATGTCGTAGGACGCCATCATCATTGACCTTTAACTCCCCATGCCAAGACAAATTTTGTGCATCTTCTGTATTAGCAAATAAGCGTTGAAATCGTGGTATTATGGGTAGATACCACATAACCTTGGCAGGAGAGCCATTTTAAGCCTTAGCTGAATTTGTAGTCTTGTACCTTGATGCACCACATTTTGGACAATTTATCAAATCACTATAGTCCTTCTGAAATAACACACAATCATTTGGACATGCATGAATCTTCTTAGCCTCCATTCCCATTGGGCACATTATTTTCTTTGCTTGATATGTAGAAATTGGAAGCTCGTTGCCTTCAGGAAGAATTTCCTTTAACAAAGACCACAATGAAGTGAAACTCTTATCGCTCCACTGGTTTTGAGCTTTAAGAGTATATAATCGCATCACAACACTCAACCTCGTGAACTTAGTACAACCCTTATATAATGGTTTTTCAGCATCATGGACAATGTTTGCAAATAAAGAAGGTGGATCAATGACATTGTCCTGACAGCTACGTAGCATCTCATCAACCATATCATCCTGAATCAGGTCATCTTGAATCGGTTCATCATTGACATTAACATCACTATCTATATCTTCTATGTCACCACTATTAGTATCGACATTTTCTGATCCATAATTAAGTTTCTCTCCATGCCAATACCATTCATTATAACCTTGTATGATCCCATTGCATATGACATAGAAGTGGGAAATCAGCGTTAGAAGGAGCGAGACTTCTGCGGATCCCCTTTGCTTCATGTGATTTGACTTGAATTTGGACAGATCCAACGGGCCTTCTGTGGGCTTCCATCGAGTAAAGCAGGCTTGACAGGCCCAACCAAGTCTTCATTTGTAGGACTTTCTTTGATGGTTCATGTAAGCTGGGGCCTTTCATTCGGGCCCTCTTGGGACACCCTGTGGGCCAATGCGTATAAGCTTGGGCTTTGCTAACGTGGCTCATTTGACGACTCAGTACATGGATGTCACAAGTCTATTGGCATGGAAGATTTTTGACGTAAGCTGGTTGTACTTGTAAGTTCGTTCAATTCACACAGGCAGTGTGATTTGGGGATCTTTTGTTTGGTAGCTAGAGCCAGCCAGTTTTTCATGAAAAAGGCATGAGAGTCTTCAACTGTAGAAAAGTCGTGCGGAAAACTAGTCAGAATTAGGCCTGCCATCCAATTCATGTCGCATTGTGAGATCCCTCTAGCACTCTATAAATGGAGACTCGATCAGTCACTTCATCAAATGAAAATCAAAATTCTTAATTTCCTCAACAGTATCAACTTTCAAATTGTTACCACAATTTCTACATGGACAATAAAACCTAGCTGTAGGTAGCTTCCTATGTTCCTCAGCAAATCTGATAAATTCATCAACACCTTTGGTAAACTCTGGACTGCAACGGTTCTTGATAGACATCCAACTTCGATCCATTTTCTAGATCACATTAAAATTAATTATCAAACTGAGCATTTAATATTGATACTATAAGTTGTAAGGTTTTTTTGATAGGAAATTCATTACTTTTATACTAAAGTGTACCACCTATCCCATTTTTGAATATTTAACCTCACTAGTAATTGTATAATGTATGTTTAGTTTTCATTAAAAGTTCAACAACATTTCCCCTTAGTTCTCCAAGTACATCAATGTAAATGGCAAATAACCACTCACATATGTACCCAGAGAACAAATGAGGAAATACTACTAAAATTTTCTTCAAAACAAAACATACATTACACAGTTACATCCTAAGTGAGATTAAATATCCAAAAACAGTCCCATATCGGGGACTATCCAAAATTTACTCCTAATGAATAAATTTTGAACGGGTTTCTAATTTTATATATAAATGTATTATTGTCATATTTATGCATCGATGGTCTCATCTATAAACCCTAAAGTGTCAATCTGAAACTACACAATGTCTACCCTCATATTTCTAGATTGTATACAATGATTACATATGTGATTGATAATAAAATGTAGATATAAAAGATTACATGTTTTTATTATTGGTTGGTTTACTAGTCAAATAAAATGAATTACGTGTTCTTGAAAAATCAAGAGTACTTCCATAGATAAACATTCATTATATGTACTAAATTGAATAATCAATTAGGTGCTCTTGACAAATATAAACAGAAGGGAGTAAGTTAAACATCATGCATTCTCTTTCATAATAGATAACAGTAAATCAAAAGTTTGACCATTTCATACTCAAAATGGTCGTGGTCCTTCACCACAGTCGTGGTGAACTGTAACCTTTAAAAACTAAAATTTTTGGCCAAAACAGTCGTGGCACCAAGCATGGCCGTGCAAAGCACAACCACCATGACCGTGCTATCTAGCACGACCATGGTACTCCAAAATTAGGTCAAAAGAAGAGAGTTTGAAATAGAAAATGAACTTACCTATGTGTTCGGGGAGGTGGTGGCGTCGAAAGCCTTGGCGGCGGCGAAAGCATCCTCGGAGAGAGTAGTTGGAGACCTTGGAGTGGCGGCGGCAAAGCTTGGCTGCGGCGGGGGCGTCCTCGGAGATATTGGTTGATTTGGCGGCAGCGGCAACTTTGAAGTGGCAGCGGTAAAGCTTTGGAGCGTCGGCGAGACCTTGGCAGCGTCGGTGAGACCCTTGGCGGCGGCGGGGGCGTCTTTGGAGAGAGGGGGTGAGACCTTGGCGGTGGCGGCAAAGCTTGGAGATCTTGGCAGCATGGCACGAGAGTGGGGGAGAGGTGCGATGAGAGTGAGAGCTCCGGGAAGTGTTTGGAGGCGAGGTGCAGGAGTGAGAGCTGAGAGCTGTGGTTGTGAGAGCTGTGGGATGAGAGTGCTGCGTGGAGAGTGGTGGAAAAGGGTTTTGAATTTTATTTGGACTCTGACTTCTAGGGTCGGTTATATTAGAAAACCGACCCAACATGTCCCATATAGGGACGGTTATTAGAAAACAAGTGACCCAAGAAAAAACCAGTGCCCGAACCAAAACAACCGCACCTATAGGGACGGTTATTGTCAAAACCGACCCGAGAAGTCATGTCTATGTGGACGGTTATTTAGAGTAACCGACCCGAAAAGTCACACCGATGAAGGGATGTAGGGTCAGTTATCTCAAAAACCGACCCAAGAAGTCTGTGCTGCATATCCCAAAAATGTGAAGCTATGCGGACGGTTATTTTAAAAAACCGACCGGAGAAGTTTGGTCTATGTGGATGGTTATCAAGAAAAACCGACCCGAGAAGTGGAACCGGTGAAGGGATGTAGGGTCGGTTATCTCAAAAACCGACCCAAGAAGTCTGTGCAGCTATATCCAATAGCTATAAGCGATACCCGAATTTTTCGTGACAATTACTAGGTCACTTATTTTAAAAAACCGACCCTATGGCTCAGCGCGCGAAGGCCAAAATGAAAACCAATTTTCTCCGTGGGAAGCATGTTGGGTCAGTTTTCTAATAAAACCGATGCTATGTTTATGTGTGCTGTGAAAATTATGATTTCACAGGTCTTTTCTAGCGTCGATTATCTTAACATAACCGACCCAATAGCTATAAGCGGTACCCGGATTTTTTCTAATGACTTGTTGCTTCAGTTTTAGCTTATTAGGTCGGTCTTTCTAATATAAGTGACGCTAGCAGAAGCGATGTTAGAGGCCAAAAATGTACTAGTGTGAGTTCTTCATGTATCTACTTCCACCTTATGGAAGTGAATCTTTAGGTTATACTCAAGAACCTTTGAACTTGCATCATGGTGCAGCTGAACCATCTCTCTTACTTGTAGTTCAATTGGATCTGTCTCTTGAAAATACTCCCTCTTTCTCTTAGATCATGTCATCTAGGTAACGCGATCTTACCACAACCCATATTACATCTTGACCTTCCTTGGTCCATGAGAGACTTACCACAACATCCATAGTGATGAACTTACATTCCCTCTCGGGGACTCTTTATCCTCTATATCAACTCACTGGGCTACTGGTGTTCGTCCTTCACCTCCTGGCATGCATGGTGACAAGCCACATGCAACTTTATCTTAGGTATCCAAAGTACTACTGCCACTTACTATCTTAGTACTACCACGGTGTATGATGAACTTAAAATCATGATCTCCTGTATGTCATGATTCCTTAAGGTTGATTCCTCAGAAACCCTGAAACACTCTAGTCGTGAGTTTCATCACCTTCTTTTCCAAAGAAGCGCATCTGAGGTTCTACAACCATCCTTCTATGACATTAAGGCCTAGGATGGCTAACCAAACAACCATTAACTTGATCAACAAATCTCATTACATATGAGTGTTAGCCAAACATATCTCATTTTCCAAACTTAGGGTTAACCTAACAACCTCTTTTAGCCTCCAGCTAAACTAGGCGGCTGCATCTCAACCAGAGCATCCATTACTACCTTTCATCTTTAGGTGGTAGGTAACAATGAAGACATACACCTCCCTGTATTCCACTTATCATCTCATCTCAGACTATAAGCTTATCTTCATCAAGGTAAATCATAGCTCATTCTCTTGGTTATCGAACTCTACCTTGTATAATTCATAAGTTCCACATAACTCATGATAAAAACATCCTCATAAGATGTCTACCTTAGTTCTCTTGGTGTTTGCAAACTGCCACCACATCGTACACTCCACAAGGGTACATTATCATCTCTATCCTCATACCTTATAGCAACATTTCAACTCACATCATCTTTATCCTTGGTGTACGGCATGCATACTGTCCTATCTCTAACTCCCATAACAAGAGGAAATAAGCATTTGGCTACAGTCCAAATACAAAGTTGTTCTCATTCCAAGAGTAGAGATGGTACATCCCACATTGCCAGTACACCTTCAAATCTAAGTTGATACGTGCAACATATGTCTCTACATCATGATCATCTTGATATCAAAGTTACTTCCATGGAAAACTGATCTTGAATCTACTTGGGTCCACACACAATCCTTGGTCATCTCCTCCAGGTCTGTAGGGTGCCGAAACTTTTGGGGTCATCCCTCTTCCCTTATGCATCCAGAGAGTGCCCTCCTCATCTATCCTTTGAGTCTCATGAGTTCATGAAGGTGATCAATCTCCTAACCCATGGCCCTCAGACAATGATAGCTGTTACCTCCCAACCCTATGGTCATGTACAATTATGGAATTAGGCAACTCCTACTTCCATCGATCTTATCCCTACCTGACCCTAGGATGGACTTAGGATTCTAATATAGTACATGTCCAACTTAGAACCTTACCCAAGTCTCCATCATCTCTCTCTGCATTCATGGGTTGACTTTCATCGTTTCATAGGGGTCATGGTGACCTGCCTACCTTGGTCAGGCCCCATACCGGTTACCTCCATGGTAACACATCCACATGAACTTCGAGATGGTTATCTATGGGTCTACATGTTCATTCTCATACTATGTACTTTTCACTTAGCTTCTCAAGATCCTATGAGACCTCTTAAGGTTTCCTCAAACCCAACAAAAGTTGATTCATACCCTACAAAAGGGTCCTCTCCCAGGATGGGAGGAAACTACATCTTGATAACAAAGGTCACAAACGTCCTTATGTCTAGGGTTTACATCCACATGATCATACTTAGTCCTATTAAGCTACTAAAGCACGTAGCTAATAGGCATACCACTTACTAAACCATGCTAGGTCTCCCTGATAAGTCATACTTGTTCTCGATCGTCGACATTGGACCAACGTCATATGTCACCAACCTATATGTGAGAGGTTCATCAAACATACACCTTAATCCGAGGGGTTTCCCATTCCTATAAACATGAGGAGTGCCATGCTCAATCTATGGAACCTCAAGTCTCATCATGAGCATCAGGTGCACCAGACACTACTACTTCCCCTCTTAGGTCTAGGGACCCTAGGTTCACCTTTCTAATGTCCAACTGCATGCTCAACCTTGTAACCACGTACCAAGCATGTACAAGGTACGACATGCACTTCCTATTATCATTCCACTTGAATAACACCTCAGGGTGGAGTCCTCCTCAAGGACAACCAACTAGGTATAAGGCCTCACAACTTGTTACTAAACCTCATGGTCTAAGGAACTCTTCCTCCTATCCCTAAAAGGTAAACACCTATACCATAGGCACATAGGTACACACAGTCTCATCCTCTCTCTAGGTTTTGGTTGCTCTAAAGGCAACCAAGATACCATTAGCCTCCAGGGATCGTGCATGAGGCAACCACAACCATCCTCTTAGGTCGCATCATCCTCAACTTCTCAAGGTTTCTCCTAGCCTGGAGTCTAAACTTCCAACCTTCTAGCTCAGGCCCTACTCTCTCTCTCTCTAGATCTTAACCCTACAACAACATTACTACTGGAGGTCCTCTCTCTAAGGTGGATCAAGATCACAAGCATACACCTACATGAGAGAAACCTATTTTCACCCAAGATTATATAAAACTCTTCATGCTTATCTCATAAGCTATCTAACATACTCTCCTGGCTAGGGTTTTAGCCTACTGTCATCCCTACTGACGTACTTTGGGTGCAACTTTGCCATGCTCATATAAGCTCATAGGGTTTCTATATGGTCATCACTAACCTCATCAATGAAGGAATTATCCTTCACCCTAACATGCACGACCCTTCCCAAGGTTGGGTCACTAAAGGTACTAGGTCAACCAACCTCACATGGCTCATATCATCATGGGTATCCAAACCAAAAGCATGTCTACCCACACACATGGTCTACCATGACATATAACTCATCATGTCATCCCTCTCTAACCACCACTTAGGGTTAGGGTTAGCATCATCCTTAGAGGATGTACCAGGTCTCTACCTTTAATGGAGATCTCTGCCTCCAAAACCAACTCTCTACTCGTCCTCCTGACCAGAGGGTCTAACCTCAGGTCTCTCATGACAACACATGTCATACGACATAAGTATGCAACTATTCTTTAGTTTATGCTTAAATTATTAAGCTTATGTCCATGACATCTTATTTACATGCCTTTTATTAATTTTGGTGGAGGATTCCTTAACCTTATCATGCATACCCTATCCTCAAGAGGGTGAGGAAGAGAGAGAAAACTCTAAACTTTGTAGTCCTAATAGAATTAGGGTTGAGAAGGGATGAAAATAGATGAGAGAGTCCTAAAGTTATCTTATTTCGAGTCAGACCCTAAAACATTGGCTAGGCAGTCACACAGATCTGGGAGTCCTCGTATTTCGACTAGCGGCGCGAAGGAAAATATTGCCAGGGCCCGGACGTGATCCTTTTCTAGACACCTCTGTCTTTCGGAAAATCCTCTAATAACTTGCTCTGTTCTATAAAATTTGTAAAATTTAATAATTACTAAAGATTAAATGAGGAACCAATGCTCTGATACCAAATGTAACGACCCCGCCTCCCGATAACCCCCAATTAAGGGAGACCAAGAGTGTAACATCCCTGACCTGGGTTATGCTATAACCCTAGATGTTTTGCTTAATAAAGTTAATTATATGCTTGCTCTTATTTCTTGAAAAGTAATTAAGGCCCAAGAGGAACGTATGTTTCAATTTTAGTCCTTTTTGAATAATGTTGAAACACTATTTTGCTTATTTTGGACTAAAGTGCAAATTACCCAAGTTGAGGGGTTAACTTGCAAATGTTACATGGTAAAATGTTCCTCAAGTGTTGAAGCATCATAATAATGAAAATGATGCAGAGGTATGGCTTGCGATAGCTTGAGCACCAAGAAAGAGCTTGTTGAGCAATGTTGTGCATTAAAACCTAGTTTTGGTGTAATGTGCAAATTACCCAAAACCTAGGGTTCAATATGCAAAATACCACCTATAGAGAGTCTCTCATGTTTCTTGGTATCAATTAGAGACAACAAAATCAGAGGGGCGTCTCATTTGAATCTCTTTGGAGGAGAGAGAATCTTGATATTAAAATAATCAAGATTTAAGCATAATTGAAACCCTAATTCAATTTAATGCAAAAATAAATATATTAATGGAAGTGCCCTTCAACCAAAAATTAGATGGTTGAATTTGTTTAAGTATGGACGTTCTTGTTCCTTGCAATGGCACCGAAATATCTAAAGTGAGTGGAGAGTCCACTCACATCAGTTAAAGAAAAAGTAATATCCACTAATATTGGATATTATTATTATAATGGTTAAGGTACTTAATTTGTTTTCTTTTAATTCATGGATAATGAAGAGGAATTACAAGGTGGAGGATATGGATTTTTATGTAAGGGATTGAGGGGAGTATGTTGCACCAATTTTGGGAGTTGAAGGAATTATTTATCACTTTCTCTCTCATTGAAATTCCCTTATATACATCCCATTTTCAACCCACATGAAAGGCTTTTTTGTCAATCCCTTTTTCTTTCCTTGCTTTGTCCATGCACAAAGGAGTTTAGGAGAAATAGGAGGACGTGCCCCAACCTGTAGGTAAGCTCCATAGTCATCTTCAACCTTGATTTCATGGTGGAAATCGAAATTCAATGCTTAATTTCTTCTTTTCTTCATTCAATCTTCAACCTTAGCCATTCATTTCACTCAAAGACTTGAGGACGAGCCTTTGGAAGTTGAGGAAGATTCATTCACCATTGAGAACGTGAAGCTTGAATCTTGGATTCAATTTTGAAGGCGGGTTATATAACTTGAACCCTTAAACATTGTTATTAATTTCATTCCTTTATCATATGTTGATTCCTCCTTTACTTTCGGATTTCCTTTTGATTGGTTGTTGAATTCACCACAAGAATCACAATGGATTTTGAAGGTTTAAAGCTTGAATATGATGATGTCATCTTAAGCACACACCTCAACATAGAACATGTGCAAACAATTTTGCTTTTTGGTGATCAAACATTCTCAAGATCGTTTGACGCCAAACGGTCTCCAGACCGTTTGAGGTCAAGAGGACTCAAACCGTTTGAAGATCAAATGCTAATGTGGTTGGATGATAATCCAATGGTTCCAATTAATTGAATGTTAAAAGGTTCCATGTATGTATGATCCACCAATTGCAAGCCCTAATCGATTGAATTGATTGAAACCCTAGTTGAGGGAATCGATTTCAAGGTTGATTGACCCAAACGGTCTCAAGACCGTTTGGAGGTCAAACGGTCTCAAGACCGTTTGGAGGTCAATGGTTGATTGTGGTGGGTGGTTGGAGATCTAAGGGCTACAATCTGATGTACTTTCAATAGTTCAATTGATGGATGGTTCAATGAGTACAAATCCTAAATCGATTTGATGTTGGAAACCTTAATTGGTCCATTTGGTTTCAAGGTGGTTTGGACCAAACGGTCTTGAGACCGTTTGGAGAGCAAACAGTCTCAAACCATTTAAAGTTCATTTCGTTTCAATAATGAGTTGCTCATACGGTTTCAAACTATTTGTAGATAATTATATTTTATTCAAACGGTCTCAAACAGTTTAGAGCTTTTGAGATCAAGACCGATTGAAGGTATAGATCAAGACCGTTTGAAGGTCTAGTACCTCAAGACCGTTTGAATGTCTAGTACCTCAAGATCGTTTGAAGGTCTAATTAACTTAAAACTTGTAAGTACTATTTAACCCCTTGATTGTTAATGGTATATATCAAAGTTAAATCCAGTGGTTGTACCTCTAAAGTACTTAGGTGATTAGTACCTTTAGAGTGGTTAACCTTTGATGCTTATGGAAGAAATGACTTAATACACTATGTCAACTCTTCATTCAAGTTGACCTAATCTAATCGAGTTTGAAGTAATTAGCATCCTAGAGAGGATGAGAGAGAGACGAATCCATACATGTATGATAATCATGTGGTGGTTAAGCCTCAACACTTTCAACATGAGTAAAATATGTAGTTAGGGTATGATCCTTGATAAAGAGATCATGAAACCCTAATTGAGAAGGTTGATGAGCCATGACTCTAATTTAGGGCAATGCTAGGTATAACCCTAATCCAGGGTAATGGTGTAACCCTAATTTAGGGTAATGATATGAGAAACCCTAATTCATGGTATTTTAATGAAAAACCCTAATTTAAGGGAATGCTTCATGGAAACCCTAATTTTGGTTAAAGCTACATGAAACCATAATTTTAGGGGAAATGTTATAAGAAACCTTAATTCAAGGTAATGATGTAATGTGAAACCCTGATACAAGGTAATGTGATATGAAACCCTAATCCAGGGTGATGCTATGTATTATGAAACCCTAATCCCGGGTGATTGATATGAATTGGGAAGCCCTAACCCTAATAAGGGTATAAGTGGTGTTACTTTGTATAACATGGTGCTAAAATGTAATTGATATAACTGTTATCAAGTGTACTAACCATGCAGGTATCATGAGATGATGAACATAGCCAGGTATGAGCTATGATGTTTCATTTATTATTGTTAATGGGCCTTGTGAGCCATAACATGCTTTGTTGCCTAGTGAGAGGTAAAAAGAGATGAAATGGGCTTTGTGAGCCATGTGAGATGCTTGTGTAGCAAGTATCATGTTTACCTTAGTCAGACGACTTGAAGGTATTAGTTACCTGATAAATGGTAACAATTGATGTATGTTGAACTGAGGGTTTGAATACCCATTTTCTATGATCATAATGATGAGTTTATTAAAGGATGAGAATACCCCTGATGGGATTAGGGATTGAGATCCCAATGCTTTATTAAAGGTTTGAACAATACTTAATGGAAGTATTACACATTCTTTCTAGCAACTAATATAATAACTGATATTTGGAAACTTGTTGATGCTAAAAGAATATGGTAATACACTTAATTAATCAAGTGATATCATATAATGTAGTTGCCCTAACCACAGATCCATCAGCGTCAGAATTTGCTGAATGGTGAAACGAGTTAAACTCGGAGCGCATATTTTTGAATATGTGGGGGTAATTGGGAAATTATATCCTCATGCCCCATAGGAATGGCTGCGGGCTATATCCTATGTATGGGATTGGTTACGGACCATACCCCAGAATGAGTATGGCTACGGGCCATGACTCCATGATATGATACCAGGCATTGACTATGGGCCATAACCCTGAAGAGAGTATATGTTGTGGGCTATAACTATATAGAGAAGATGCCAATATACCCTGGAAAGCTAATTGTAGTTTGACACGTGATGTCTCTGCCGAATAATCTCGTACTGACTGAGAAGCTTAGAGGGGTCAGATTTTCACATCACATATTCTCCCATAGTGAACTGCATGTCAGTCTGCTTTGCATCAGCTCATGACTCATGTCACCACTTGGCTCTCTCTCTCAGCCATTGCACGATCAAAGCGACTTCATCTGCACACACTGTGGTTCTTTTCTGACCTTCATGAGGCCTCCTTCACCAACATCATCTTAATGAAGTGGTGACCGACACATCCTCTCTATAAGACTTCTTGCATCTCGATAAAGGTTATGGTGGTTAACATCACATCTTAAGAATTGTCTCTATGTATCACCCTGAATGAGCACACATGCTCTCATCAGACCCTCTAGTCTAGATCATATGTCCATTAGTACGGGGCGATAAACTATACTATTATTAATTTCTTCATGTATATACTTCCACCTTATGGAAGTGAACCTTGGTCATACCCAATAACTTCTGAACTCGCATCATGGTATGGTCGAACCATATTTCTCTCTTAAGTAGTTCAACCGAATCTGTCTTGTGACAGTACTCTTCCTTTATCATGTCATCTAGGTAAGGCGATATACCATAACCCATATTGGATCTCGACCTTCCTTGGTCCAGGGGGAGACTGACAACATCCAAAGTGATGAAATCCCATTCCCTCTCAGGAACTCTTTATACTTTATATCCATGTACTGGGTTTCTGGTGTTCGTCCTTCACCTCTTAGCTTGCATGGCCACATGCTATATGCAACTTTGTTTTAAGCATCCAAAGTACTACTATCACTTACTATCTTTGTAGTTTCACAGTGTGTGGTGATCTATAGATCCTGATAAAACATCCTCATAAGATGACTACACTACTCCTCTTAGTGTTTGTAAACCATCCATGTATCCTTCACTTCACCAAGGTATGTTATCATCCCTGTCCTCATACCTTGTAGCAACATTCCAACTCGCATCATCTTTTATCCTTGGTGTATGGCATGCGTACTGTCCCATATCTCCCTCCCATAACAAGAGGAAATAAGCATTTGGCGGCCGTCCAAACACAAAGTTCTTCTTGTTCAGGAATCATACATCCATGTTAGGCAACATACATCCACACCAGGCTATGTGCTCTAGTAGCTACAACCCATCATAATCATTTATGTTTCTCTTAAATTTGGCGAAGTATAACTCATACTAGTTCAACCAAACAATCATATCCAACTATGAACATTCAAGATATTATATAGCATAGGCAACTAGAAATCTAGTCTTATACTTATAAGACCACGTACCTGCTTGTTCAAAATAGATGTCCAAAGATTTAAAATCAACAAGAACCAACTCACCCTGCACAGAAAGCAAGGGTACAACATTACTATTGGTCCAAGTGACCAAGGCTAAGATATGTTTTTCATTATTATTCCTTTTATGTTATCTAATTCAGATTAGGGATTTTCCATATTTTAATTGGGATTAGAGATAGCATCAGGTCTGATCCATCATAAACTATTTTGATTAAAAGATAATATTTAATTGACCAATTAGAAGATTTCCAAAAATTAGGGTATCTAAGATGGTTGGAAAAAAGGGAAAGTAACCCTCAACATATTAACCATTCATAACATCAGGGTTCGTTTTAAAGATTCAAACCAATCATAACCACTAATTATCATCTAATGATATTAATTTTGTTATAAAGATATATCTTTAATTCCATGTAGAAAGAGAAACTAGATCTAGGGTTTCCTCCAATCCTTTGGTCATTTATCATCTTAGAATAGTGTTTCAAGTTATTTAGAAAATAGGGTTTCATCTAGGGTTAAATATATTGGAGACAGTCAGATATTATCAAGGAAAACTATTATCAACAATTAATTATAATTAAGGAAGTCATTTAGGCTTTAGGCAACTTTTTTTGAAAAAGGCAACGGATCTAGGTCCTGGTAACATTTTATTTGGATAGATAATAATTTTCTGATCAAAATGGTATATGGGTTTGCTATAATCCGATATTCTTAGCATCTTTTATGATTTTTCTAAGGTAATGTATTTCCTTGAGTAATGAAAAGAATAACTAAATAAAAGAAAGGAAAAATAACCTCGATCAATGGCCGGATCTGACTGGATCAATGGCTCAGATTGATCTACACTGATCTGGTGTTCCTGGGTTGATCTACACTGATCGAACGCTCCTGGCTCCATCCCACTGGTTTGCTGCTTGCTCCAGTAGGGAAGGAGGGACTCCGGCGAGATCAAGCTCGCCCCTTGGTGCTGCTCGCGAGTGGGAAAGAGTCGAGGTGGGTTCGGTAGCTTGTTCCGAAGCCAGAGAGGGTCAGGACAGGGTGTAAGGCCATGCGTAGCTCGTCACCGCCACGTGGGCAGGCAAGGTCACCGGAGCTGAGGCCGTTTTGGAGCGGGAGGTGATCGGAGGCCTCGTGGTGGTGACGGGGGAAAGCGTGGGGTCTAGGCTAATGTGCGGGGGAGGTTAGAAGGGAGCAGAGGATGTTGTGGAGCTCGCTGGGTGGTGGTGGTAGGAGGTTGAAGAAGGTGGGAAGGGGTGTATGCTCGGGGTGTCTATGCTAGCAATTGAAGCAGGGAAAAGAGTAAAGGGAGCATAGCGGAGCTAATGGAGGCATTAAATAGATGTGAGGGAGGCTAGGCAAGGAAGCCCTAAAAGCCCCACCGTCGGAGTGAGAGAAGGCTACGTCATGGTTGTTGGGTTGGCACAACGGCACATGAGACCCGGTCAAAACCGGTATATCCAGCCACAGAATTGCAAGAGGAAGACATCTACGCGAACAGATATTCAAAAAGGTGGGTGCGATGGAGCCTGGTTGAGGCTCAGGTTGCTTCCGGTCTCCCCGCCTTTTGCGGGAGGTAGGAGACGAAGTCTTCTACATTGGATCGATGATCAATGGTCTAAGATTCAAGGCCTGGACTAGGTCCGCGCCCAAGAGCTTAATGGGCCGCGTGACACATTAATCTGTCCATTTAATTGATAACTAAGATCCTAGATCCAAAAATGAGTGGAATATGTACCAATTTCAATTGGTCATATCTCCCAATCAGTTGACCCAATTGTAACCAAATTTTAGGGGTAGTTCTATAAGGTCGTCATGAAGCTTTGGTATAAGTTTGAGATCCAAATTCCAAAATTTGATATGTTTATTTACTAAATACATTAATACATATTTTATCATCATAGCATACTAGGGTTTGCATTTTCTTTAAAATTTGTGACACAATTTTATTCAATTGAGTGAGGAAATTTTATGAGGATATATTGGACAACAAAAATTTGATAATAAACTTTTAAGAGAGAGAAAAATATTATAAAACTCACTTTGTCACATTCTCCCCTCCTTTTAAGAATTTTTGTCCTTAAAATTCAAGCAGCCTGAAAGAGATGTGGATATTTCCGCTCGACTTCATACTTGAGCTCCCATGTAGCATCAGTTTGATCATGGTGGCTCCAGAGAACTTTCACCATATCTATACGCCGATTATTGCGAAGCTCCTTTGTCTTTAAATTGAGGATTTTGACTGGTGATTCAGCATAAGACAGATCATCTTTCAGTTCGAGAGGCTCATGATTCAGAATGTGACTGGGGTCTTTGACATAAGGCTTCAGGTTAGATACATGAAAGACATTATGCATAGCACTATACTAAGGTGGCAAGGCAAGACGATAGGCACATTCTCCAACCCTTTCAAGGATCTCGAAGGGTCCCATATAACGAGGACTGAGCTTTCCCTTATTCTTGGCCAAAGCTCGAATTGGTCAGATCTTCAGAAAGACATGATCACCTTCCTTGAACTGTCATTCTTGCCGGTGAGCATCTGCATATGATTTCTTCCTTTCCTGTGCTCGCTTCATTCTCTGCCTGATCAGTGCAACTTTATCTGCATACAGCTGCATCTCCTCAGATTTCATCAAGGTGTGTTCTCCGACATCATCCCAATGTAATGGAGATCTGCACGGTCGGCCATAGAGAGCTTCGTATGGTGGCATCCCAATACTCGCCTAATAACTATTATTATTATAGGCGAACTCAGCTAAAGGCAGGGAATGGTCCCACGAGCCTTCCCAATCAAGCACACAAGCTCGTAGAAGATCCTCTAGAATCTGCACTGTTCGTTCTGACTATCCATCTGTCTGCGGATGGTATGCTGTACTGAAGTTCAGTTTAGTGCCCAATTCCTCTTGGACCTGCTTCCACAACTTTGAGGTGACCTTTGGGTCCCGGTCTGAGACAATGGATGCTGGAACCCCATGCAGACGTACAATCTCCCGTATATAAAGGTCGGCCAACTCAGAAACTTTCGCAGTAGTCTTCACAGGTAGAAAATGAGCTGACTTGGTGAGACGATCCACGATGACCCATGCAGCGTCGTACCCCTTCCTGGTCCTGGGTAATCCCACTACAAAATCCATAGTGATATGTTCCCATTTCCATTCTAGGATATCGAGGGGTTGCAGTAGACCACCTGGTCTTTGATGCTCGACCTTGATTCTCTGGCATGTCAGACACCTGGATATAAAATATGCAATTTCGTGCTTCATGCCTCTCCACCAGAACTGACGTTGTAGGTCTTTGTACATCTTCGTCGTGCTGGGATGAACTGTGTACTTGGACCCATGTGCCTCACTAAGAATGGTTGTCTTTACATCTGACTGTTCAGGGACCCACATACGGTTTTTGTATCGAAGACCACCATCAAGACCCACAGACAGATGTGTATGAGGTTTAGCCAGGAGAGAGGAGAGCTATGCAAGCTCGGGACTAGCTTTCTGTGCCTCCAGAAGTTCAGAATGCAGATTGGATGTGATAGAGATTTTATTGACATGCATATGATCAAACAGGAATTGTGGTCTCCAGCTGGCTAGGTCCTCCATGTTCCTCCATTCGGGTACAGACAGGGAGGCACAAATAGCTCTTTTCCTACTAAGAGCATCTGCAACCACATTGGCCTTACCTGGATGGTAGCCAATGGTGAAGTCGTAGTCCTTCAAGTACTCAATCCACCGTCATTGTCACAGATTCAAATCCTTTTGCATCAGAATGTACTTTAGGCTTTTATGGTCGGTGAAGATATCGAACGTTGCCCCGTACAAATAGTGCCTCCATATTTTGAGAGCATGGATGATAGCAACTAACTCCAAATCATGCGTAGGGTAATTCAACTCATTGGGTTTCAGCTGTCTGGAAGCGAAGGCCACTACTTTCCCGTTCTGCTATAAGACACACCCTAGACCATGTCCGGAAGCATCAGTAAATATCGTGAATCCTTCATTGCCAGATGGTAGAACAAGGATGGGTGCTGATGTCAACTTCTGATTGAGCTCTTAGAAACTAGACTCACAAGCAGCTGACCAAATGAGATGCTCGTCCTTCCGAGTAAGCTTAGTGAGAGGAAGTGCCACTTTGGAGAAATTTGGAATAAAACGACGATAATATCCGACCAAACCTAAGAAACTCCAGATTTCAGAAGGATTGCGAGGAGGTTGCCAATCAAGTACAACAGATACTTTAGCAGGATCAACAGATATGTTACCCCTAGAAATGACATGTCCAAGAAACATAACTTTGTCAATCCAGAATTCACATTTAAAAAGCTTGCCATAGAATTTCTGGGCTCGAAGAATTTCAAGGAAAGACTTCAGATGTTCACGGTGTTTTTCCATAGAGTTAGAATAGATCATAATATCATCGATGAAGACAACCACAAACTCATCAAGATAAGGTTGGAAGACTTTGTTCATCAAGTTCATGAATACGCCAGGTGCGTTGGTCAACCCGAACGACATCACCATAAATTCATAGTGCCTGTAACGAGTTTGAAAAGCAGTCTTGGATATATCTGAATCCTTGACCTTAAGTTGATGGTAGCCAGAATGAAGATCAATTTTGGAGAAGACTTTAGCAGTACGAAGTTGATCAAAAAGGTCATCAATACGAGGGAGAGGATACTTGTTTTTAATGGTAGCTTGGTTCAACATGTGATAGTCAATACACATCCGCATTGAACCATCTTTCTTTTTAACAAAGAAGACAGGTGCACCCCAAGGGGAAACACTAGGGAGGATAAAACCTTTATCAAGAAGTTCTTGTAATTGTTTCTTCAGCTCTATAAGCTCAGCAGGTGCCATCCTATACGATGCCCTAGAAATCGGAGTGGTTCCAGGAAGAAGATCTATGGAGAACTCAATGTCTCTGTTTGGAGGCAGCCCAGGAAGCTCCTCTGGAAATACGTCAAGGAAATCACGTACCACCTCCAGTCTTTCTACAGGCCCGTTGTCAGGACTGGTCTCTGAGACGAATGCGAGGAAGACTTTACATCCTTTAGATATGAGCTTTTTATCTTTAAGAGAGGAAATTTTTATGTTATTACAGAATCTGCTTCCCCGAGGGATAACTACATGAGAGGAATGAGGTTGAAAGAGAACTACCATCTTGTTTCTACAATCAATGTGAGAATGATATGTGTATAGCCAATCCATGCCAAGAATAATATCAAAGTCTTCCATGGTTAAAAGAATGAATTCAAAAGGCATATCATGATTTTTGAATTTTAGAGGGAGGACATCGATTTTTTGTAATGTAGTGAATATTTTGCCACTAGGAGTTGACACATCCAGAATGTATCCCAAGTCCCTTATATGTAAGTGCAACATTGAGGCCAGATTTCGAGAGATAAATGTATTTGTAGATCCAGAATCAAACAATGCTTTAACAGGATGTCCATTTAAGAAAACAATGCCTACACATGATAATTACATTTTTAATAATTGAAGGCATTGAACAAGATATTAAATATATGAAAAAGATTTAAGGTTACCTTCGACAAGCTGGTTGGGATTTGCCCTAGCCTCCTCTGTTGTTACTGTGAACACCCTGGTATTGCGGTGTCCCTGAGGGGGTGGAGCACCTGGTGGAGGTTTTCCAAGGATAGACACATTGGGGCACTTGGCAAGGAAATGTCCTTCCTTCTTACAATTGTAGCAGACCGGCTTTGTGTAGCGACAAGGCCCATCATGTCCTCGTCCACAAGTCTTACATTTGCTGTGGTAATCCATCAGCTTGCTATTCTTTCGTCCTTTCTTCCCTGAACCTCCTCCTTTCCCTGATCCTTTATTATGGCCGGGGTGGAACTTCTTGAACTTCTCTTCCTCGGTGGTGGTCAACCCTAAATATCCCATGCTAGAAGGCTTCTGCAATCCCTGCTCCCTTTCCTGCTTAAGGGCCATGTCCAGGGCTTCATCAATGCTTCAGGGATGAGAGGCTATAACTAGGGCTTTCAGGTGTGCGGAGAGACAGTCTACATAATGCTCAGTGAGGTGGTCCTCAGTCTGGATAGGGGCATAGCGTTCCAGAAGCCTAAACTTCTAGGTATAATCAGCCACTGAGAGACTGCCCTGCCTAAGCTCCATGTACATCTTCTCTTTCCTATTCCTCTCAGTTATGGGCATGAAACGGTCGGTGAAGAGGGTCTTGAAGGCTTCCCACCCCAAGTTATCTACTTCCTCTCCCCGATTCCCACCATAATTCTCCCACCAGATCTTTGCCCCTCCCTTAAGTAAACAGGTGGTGAATTTAACCTTCTTTTCTTCGGGTACTTCTAGGGTACGGAAGGCATTCTCTATGGAAAGGACCCAGGCCTCAACCTTGTCCATGACTTCGGGTTGGTCTTCCCCCAAAAGCTATCAGGGTTGAGCTTAATGAAGTCTATCACCGTCACTTCCTTTTTCCTAGAGGAGCTAGGTTCAGGGGTTCCTTTGGTGGCGAGGGTTTCCATAGAGTCTAGAAGGATTTTCTTCTATTCCTCCCATCTTTCCTTGGCCGCGGCATCAGGATCAGGTACTTTGGAAGTTTCAGGCTCTTTTCTCTTCTTAGAGGACGATTCCTCTGAGGCCTTTGAGTTGCGAGTTTTAGGTGGCATCATGTAATTAATATGAACATATTAGGTCTATTACTTCAACAATTATTCTCATCATTATCTTTATTATCATTTCATTATTCTCATTTATCAATAATTAATGTTCTGAAGGTTATGATTTATGGAGGATATCCTAAAATCCTTACCGGTCGATCCTTAGGACTTTATAAATAGAGAGACTCCTTCCTAACCTTATAACATAGGTAAGAGGGAAAATTTATTTTAAAACATAGATGAGAGGGAGAAAAAAAATTCCTATAGAAGAGGTGAGAAGGAAAGTCTATAGATGAGAAGGTTCCTAAATTAAGGTACGCCCAAGAATAGGGGACACTTAGGATATCGGCCAGGTAGACTTATACTGCCATAAAGGTAGCCTCGTGATTGCCAAGCTAAGTGGCTCGGAGACTTTAGTCAGACCCATGGCAGATGCTATCCTAGAAACCTCAACCCTTCACATCCCTAACTCAAGGACTACCCTAGACTCAAAATAGGGTGAATGAAATTCATGTGACTTGATGTGTGAACTTGGCTCTGATACCAACTGTGACGTCCCCCAATTTCTATATACTTTCCATAGTGACATTCATAGATATGCGTGCACTCATATCTATAGATGTCAAAAGGGAAAATATAATAGATTAAGGTAGTCAACTAAAACAGAGATTGAGCCAAGATCTAGTCCACATCATCATATAATGCCACACGAACATTCATTCATATAGATAAAATAAAGTCATTACATATGGAGAGAAAATATTGTTCTAGAGAAAGTTAACTTTATTACATAGGATCTCAATCATCCTCAATATCAACTAAGAAAAGAATTAAACTAACATCTAGCAAGAAATGAGATAAGAGGAAAAGATCTATCTAATATATCCTCCATGTTTATTATTTTATGCCTTCAGGTACTTTGAGCATGCATTTCACTTTGTTGTCAATTGTTCCTTGCACCTAGAAAATATGAGAAACACAACATCAAAAAAGTTGGTACGTGGTAAAAAGTTACACTAATAAGGTTACATAAAGGAAAATATTTGAAGAAAGAAGAAAGAGAGATAAAACCATTTCTTAAGGCAAAAATCAAGTAAACACCCTTTTAATACATTCATTTTGAAGCGGTTGTACTACACCTATTGCACTTGACTTACATCTAGTGTGGGCAATAGAATATCATCATACATCTAACATGGGCCAAGGAATCATACATCCATGTTAGGCAACATACATCCACTCCAGGCTATGTGCTATAGTAGCTACAACCCATCATAATCATTTATGTTTCTCTTAAATTTGGCGAAGTATAACTCATACTAGTTCAACCAAACAATCATATCCAACTACGAACATTCAAGATATTATATAGCATAGGCAACTAGAAATCTAGTCTTATACTTATAAGACCACATACCTGCTTGTTCAAAATCGCTGTCCAAAGATTTAGAATCAACAACAAATAAGTCACCCTGCACAAAAAACAAGGGTACAACATTACTATTGGTCCAAGTGACCAAGGCTAAGATATGTTTTTCATTATTATTCCTTTTATGTTATCTAATTCAGATAAGGGATTTTCCATATTTTAATTGGGATTAGAGATAGTATCAGGTCTGATCCATCATAAACAATTTTGATTAAAAGATAATATTTAATTGATCAATTAGAAGATTTCCAAAAATTAGGGTTTCTAAGATGGTTGGAAAAAAGGGAAAGTAACCCTCAACATATTAACCATTCATAATATCAGGGTTCGTTTTAAAGATTTAGACCAATCATAATCACTAATTATCATTTAATGATATTCATTTTGTTATAAAGATATATCTTTAATTCCATGTAGAAAGAGAAACTAGATCTAGGGTTTCCTCCAATCCTTTGGTCATTTATCATCTTAGAATAGTGTTCCGAGTTATTTAGAAAATAGGGTTTCATCTAGGGTTAAATATATTGTAGACAGTCAGATATTATCAAGGAAAACTATTATCAACAATTAATTATAATTAAGGAAGTCATTTAGGCTTTAGGCAACTATTTTTTGAAAAAGGCAACGAATCTAGGTCCTGGTAACATTTTATTTGGATAGATAATAATTTTCTGATCAAAATGGTATTAGAGCCATAACCCCTCCAGTAGGTGGGGCCCACATGGGCATGGCATGCCAGTCTTGAGCCGTGTGGTCCAGGCATGTAGGAAAGGGCTATCCATGGTTGATGTAGCCACCCATGCGCTGGTATTTCATGATCGAGAGCTAGGTGTCCATGGGCCATTGTGGGTATGCACTGAAATGGGGTCAGATTATGAGGCCATATAGTTGAGCCTTGACGAGGACGTCAAGAGTCTAAGTGGGGGAGATTGTAACATCCTAGGATTTGAGGCCTCGGATAATGATCTTAAAAGGAATGATTGGACTACCGATATCACCAAGGTGCACCTCCTTTTCAGGGAGCCCATCTCTAAAGAACTCCATAGTTAAGCGTGCTCGACTTGGAGTAATACTAGGATGGGTGACTAGTTGGGAAGTTGACCCCGGCTTGCGCGTGAGTGAGGACAAAGCGCGCAGTTAAGGCTAGTGGTGGTCTGTGGGGCCATTCGTCATTATTGAAACATTGCTAGAGCCTTGGGCAGTGGGCCCGGGCATTACAAAGACCCCCCCTTCCAATTATCTTATAATTTTGGCTCTTCTACCCCCAGTATTGGGCGCCCGGGTGCAGCCAATGGCGGCATGGTTCTAAGGAACAGACGCATTGTGTATCAGACGGTGCCTTGTAGACCAGATAGAATAAGGAAGAAAGGTAAAGCTTGGGATGCACCTGACAACGCTAAAGTGAGTGAAGCTCATCCTCTATTTAGCCAACCTAATGCTACCTTAGAGGTTGAGGAAGTTCAAAACATTGAGGAAGTGACCATGGCCCCGATCTAGTAGTCAGGCTACAGACGGTCATCTGACCATCTTTCCAACTTCTTTATATCATCAATGAACTACATATGTTAGAATATCCAGGGCACATCCTCTGACGACAAAATCCAATATATTCATCATTTGAAGAGAATTCACAAGATTATTCTTATGGCCATTGTTGAACCTCGTTACAGTGGTAGCAAAGCTGATGTTATCATTTCTATACTAGGATTTGGTGCTTCCCACCGTGTTAAATCTATCAGTTTCTCTAGGGGCATCTGGGTACTCTGGGAACCCCGCAATTGCTCTGTGTATATTCTTCTAAACCACAGGCAATTTATCCATCGTTGTATTAACCACTACTCCCTAATCACCTTTGTTTATGGGAGTCCTAACCCTTCTACTAGAACCTGGCTTTGGAATTGCCTCACTGATATTGTTGCTAATGTCACTTCAGATTGAGTCGTTATTGGAAACTTCAATACAATGCTCTCGACCTCTGAGAAGGAAGGGAGTAGCTACTTTGATCACCGCTCTAGTGCAACCTTCAATGAAGTCCTCCTAACTACTGGCCTCACTGACATTAAGGCAGGTGGGCAATGGTTTACTTTTCACGGAGGCAGGGTGTTTGAATGTCTGGACTGGATCCTAGATAACGAGAACTGGCTGGATTGCAACCAATCCACCTCCATCTCCGTCCTCCCTCGTCTGTGCTCTGACCATAATGTCATGTTGGTTTCTAGTTGTGCCTCCACACACCGCGTTGAACCTGTGTTTAGAACTAGATTGAGCTGGAAGCTTCATCTGGGCTTTCCTCGTCAACTGGATGACCTATGGATCACGGTCCTCCCCTTCCACAAGTCCTTGAAGATCTTTAAATCGGCAATCGTGGCCTGGGACAGATCTTCGCTGAAGCGTCAACGCCGCCTCAAGTCTGACACTACTCGCCAAATCAATGAGTTGCAGGTAACTCTCCCTTTCTCTCACTCTATTGATGATGAGATGAAATGTGTTGATCTCCAGGAGAAACTCCAACGCATTTTGCTTCACAAAGAGACGGACTGGAGGCAGAAAGCCCACATTGACTGGCTTCAACTTTGAGATGGAAATATAAAATTCTTCCACTCCTACGTTCATGCTCAACGCCAACGCAACCGTATTGCTAGACTGAAAAACTAGGAGGGTGCCTTGATTCATGATTACAACTCCCTCAAGCAACTCGTCTGGAAACATTTCAATAATCTTTTGGCTTAGTCGCCCCACAATTAGCAGGACCCATCTAGTTATGTGGGTCTCTTCCCTGGACTATCTGCAAAACTCCAGGCTCAGGTCTCCTCCAAGCCTACACTGACAGAGATCAGAGATACTTTATTTAAAATGAATTCGTCTAAGGCTCCAGGACCAGATGGGATCCACAACGAGTTCCTCCAAGATAACTGGAAGACAATCGACAATTTGGTTATTGCGGCTATTCAGAATGTTTTTGCCTCGGCTATGATCGATAATGAATTAGCCAGTTCTCACATGATTCTCATTCCTAAATCCTACACCATGAAGACATGCAACAACCTTCGTCCCATCTCCTTAAACAATTCTTGCTTTAAACTCATCTCTAAAGTTCTAGTCGAGAGAATCAAGCCTCTCATTAATAGTTGGATCTCGCCTACCCAGTCTAGTTTCCTACCCAGAAGGAGTATCATAGACATCATTCTATTGGTACAAGAAATCATTCACTCGATGTGGTTCCAGAAAGGGCGTAAGAAGTGGATGGAAGTGAAACTTGATCTATCTAAAGCCTTCGACAGAATGAGCTAGCCCTTTATCTGGGACACCCTTACCAAAGTGGGGTTGCTTGATATTACAATCAAGCTTATCATGCAAACCATCACCCCGGGCTCTTCTTCCATCCTTTAGAATGGTGATCCTCTCCCGCCTATTATACTAAGTCAAGGGATCAGGCAAGGTGACCCGATTAGCCCTTATGTCTTCGTCCTATGTATGGAACGCCTCAGCCAGGCCATTGAAGTCTATGTGAACTCTGGTATATGGAAGTTAATGGTGTTAGTGAAGAACTGCCCTTAACTCTCACACATCTTCTTTGCTGATGATATCATCCTTCTTGCTGAAGCTTCAACCCAGCAAGCTGGACGTATGAAGGTCATTCTAAATGATTTCACTACTGCATCTGGGCAGGTGATCTCTGGTGAGAAGTCTCATTGCTTATTTTCTATCAATACTACCAGTGCTGAAAGGAGAGCCATCAGTAGGCGGCTAGGTATCCCTTCTATTAAGGACCTTGGGTAGTACCTTGGGGTGTCGATCATCCACCACAGGATCAATCGCAGTACCCACTCAGCGATCATTGATTCAGTTAAAATGCATATGAATGGTTGGACTCTCCATCATCTCTTGCTAGATGGTCACATCACTTTGGCAAAGGAGACATTGCAGGCAATCCCTTCCTATACCATGCAGTCTGTGTGCATATCTCCTACTATCTATGATGATTTAAACAAGCATGTCAGAAAGTTCATATGGCATGGCTCTAGAGAACAAAAGAAAGCATCTCTAGTCTCTTGGAAAAAGATTTCTTCCAGCAAAAGTTGTGGTGGTCTTGGTCTTTGGGATTCCAGAGACTAGAATGAAGCCCTTGTGCTTAAGAACACATGGTCCTATTTGAATTGTAACTTGATGTTGTGGGTGAAGGTCATGAGGAGCAAATATTGCAAAGGCAATCTTATTAAGAAAGGTAACTATCTGCGGCCTGGTCCTTCATCACAAAAACTCTTGCAATGATGAAGGGGAACTGTAGGCATGTCATCAACAATGGTCTGACCTCCAACTCCTGGTCTGACCTTGGTTCGATCACTCAAGTCTAATTACCTGATGCATGTGTTTTTAGTCGTTATTACATGCACATTTTTCCTTGATTTCATGTGTAGATTAGTCATTTATTTGATTTATTATGCATGAAATGACATAGATGGCTTGTTTCTATTGAATGCATCAAATTATATAATTTTAACTATTTTATGTATTATTTTATGCATCCCAAGTACTTATGTTGTTTTTGTGCATTTTTAGGTACAAGGAAGTTCCACAGACTCGGTGCTACCGACCTGGTAATAGTTGATGGTACCGACTTGATGTCAGTGATGAACCCAGAAACTTTCCCAGAGTTAGTGCTACCGACAGCCAATGTCGGTGATATCGAAACATCATCACTAAACCCCAACATGATTTGAGAAAACTCAGAGCTACCGAGTGGACATAAGGGAGGCGGTTCAAAATTACAAAACTCAGTGTTATCGAGTCCAGTCGATAATACCGACACGGTCGAGATCGTGCGACTAAACCTAAGTGACTTGGTACTATTGACTCACCTAGTCGGTACTACCGAGTCTGCCTGATCCGGCCATCCACATATTTCACTCTAATCCTACGGTAGATGTTATTTTGTACCCTAAGTGCCTTCTATGACTTAGGGGGGATGACAGACAAACCAAGGGGATCAGTCGTTTTCATTGCACAACAACCGGAGAGAGAGAAGAGAAGAATTGAGGACTAAAAGCTTCAACCGATAAGATTTGAGCACCTTCAGAGGATGATTCTATAGTCAAAAGATAGTAGGACGCATGTATGACGGAGAGGATCTTCCGGACAGGCATAGATTCAGGGGTTATCTTAGTCTCCTAATGTTTTCCACATTTTTCTTCTTTCTTTCCATGTATTCATTGATGAAAATCATGCAAGGCTAAAAACCTTTATTCCTTAGGATCTGGGAGTAGCCCGGATATACACTGTAATTGATTTCTATGCATTAATATCAATTTTATCTCTTTTTACTGGATATAAATATGTAAAAACTTTGTGTTCTATTTGTGCTTTATCACCATAAGTGGATGAATAGATGCTTAGTCACCTCAGGAGAGGGATTAAGGGTTGAAAAGCATAGATTTACCCATGTATTGTGCCCTTTGGGAAAAGCAGAGTGTAAATGGGAGGAGAAACCCAAAAAACAATCATAAATCATCTAACTAATCAACCAATAACTGCAGAAGTGGGATTGGCATTAGATTAGGTAGTGAATTACACTACATGTGTAGGTAATTCTGGCTACAGGCTCCTTATCCAAGGATAAATATAATAGATATTAGTGTGTGAGGTTAATTATTAGTGTTATCTGTGGTGAAACCATTGTCCCAAGGAATTCATTCTATCTCTGATTGATTCAACCTTTAATTCATTTTGTGTTTGCATTAGTTCCTTAACTCAAACCAATTCAACCATTTACAATCGTCTTATCTGATTTGACTGCAGTTAGTAGTAGTCTACTAGAGAAACGCTTCCCCGTGTTTGACTCGGCCCTCACAAGGCCTTATTACTTTGATACGTTCACTTACATATTACTCCTAGTAAACTCTTGTCATGTTTTTGGCACCGTTGCTGGGGAAGCGGCAACATCCAACACTATGAGTGTTGTGGTCAGCCACTCTAGGCCAACTTTTTTATTTATTTATTTTTATTTTATCATTTTCAAATTTTATTCAAGAGGAATCATAAGATCTTTTTGATACATCATAAATTTCTTGCTCTAATACCCACTTTCTACCATTTTAGGGAAACTAGTACATGGTGCGTACCAGAGCCCTAGAATACAGAGAGTCATCCTCACTGGGTTTTGGACAAGCAGAGCTCTTATAAGGAGAAAGGGAGTCGGGTAGATCTATGGACAGGTTCAACCGAACCCCTCCACGACACCTCCACCTGAGAGACCTGTGACACCAGAAGAACCAGAGATAGCAGAAATGGAGGGAGAAGAAGAACTGACAATATCGGAAAGGATAAAGGCTTCATCATCTACAGCCCAAAAAGGGCCCATCAAAAGGCAAGCCATCAATGTTGGAAGCTACAAGATAGATAATGGACTTGTTGCCTTAGTCAAATATCAAGCATTCCATGGCCATCCTTCTGAACATCCAATGATGCATATCAGCAATTTCATGGAGAACTATGATATGGTCAAGATAGATAGGATCCCATCTACTACAATATATCTTAATCTATTTTCATCTTCACTGGCGGATAGTGCAAAGTCATGGTTTAATAATCTTGATGATGAGATCATCAAGACATGGGATCAAATGATAGATGCATTCTTTGAGCACTATTTCCCTCCGTAAACGATGAATGACCTAGTGAAGAAGATTCACAAATTTAAATAGCAAGATGATGAGTCATATTTAGAGGCATGGGAGAGGTTTCAGAATATGATGAGAAAGGTTTCTCATCATGGCATTGGTCTACTGGGGCAGGCCAAGATCTTCTATTACGGCTTACACAAAGGGGAGAGAACAACTCTTGACAGTGCAGGAGCAAGCTTCTTCCTCAACAACAAGCCCGCTCGCTGTCATGAGATCCTGAAGAATATGTCTAAAAACCAATCATGAGGAGAAGAAAGAGAGCCACCGGAAACCATTAAGAGTGTCAGGGAATCCAAGGTGATATCTTCTCTAAACACGAAGTTATATCTTATTGCTAAGAAGCTATGTGCTACAGACAGATTTTCTACTGAGGAAGAAGAAGAAGAGTGCAAGTATGTGCACCAGGGGCAATACAAGAACAATGACTATTCTTGGAGGAAGGAACCCAAATTCTCTTGGAAGGATCCTAACAACTTCCAACAGGATCCATCAGAGGTGCAACAACAACATCCTAAGCCACATAAGTATGGTGGCCAAGCACGATATCAACTAGAGTAGTAGAAAATTGACAAGATTGAAGAAATGATGGGCAAGCTGGTGAATCAGAATGAGCTATAGATTGCACAAACTTGAAGGGATCTTTAGAATCAAGGGGCACATATTCGCATCATAGAGACACAGATCTCTCATATAGCGGTAGATATGAGTGCATTAAAGCAAATAACCCAACTAGAATTTTCGGCAAACACCAATGTACCTTTTGGGAATCAGCATGTGAAAGATGTTCTACTTCGTAGTGGCAAGAAGCTACTGAATGATGCATCATGGGAGCAGGTGCAGAAGAAGCTACAAATTAAACTATACTAATGGATGCAGAGAAACTAGACATGTTAGCACAGGAGAAGACTGCAAAGGAGCAAGTTGATGAGGTTGGGGGTAATAAAACTCAGGCTTATATCCCTCCTCACTAGAGGGCACATGTGGTTCCTGTGCCCTTTCCGAACAGTTTGAAGGTTACTAAGATCGATCGACGGTTCAAGAAATTTCTAGATAATTTTCAGAAGTTATATGTGAACATTCCCTTGATATACGATGTTGAGTAGATACCATCTTATAGGAAGTTTTTGAAGGATATAATTACAAAGAAGAGAAGGATACCAAATTATGATGTCATGTTTTTAAAAGAGTAGGTTAGTGCTTTTATTTTGGGGACACTGTCTCCTAAAAGACAGGATCCAGGATGCTTCAATATCATATGCTTCATAGGAAAGACAAAATTTGGAGAGGCTTTATGTAACTCAGGGGTGAGTATAAACCTGATGCCCCTATCTACCTTCAAGAAACTCAGACTTAAGGAATCCAGGAAGAGCAGCATGACAATCCAGTTGGCAGACAACTCAGTAGTTAAGCCATATGGTATATGAGAGGATGTCCTGGTGAAAACTGGATAGCTTCGTCTTTCCTGTAGATTTTGTAGTGATGGAAATGCACGATGATCATGGCAATGAGCTTTCTACTTGGAAGAGTGTTTTAAGCCACTGCAGACATGATACTTGAGATGGGCAGAGGATGTTTGACTATGGGAATCCAAGATGACAGGTTCGAGATCAAGATGTGGGAGCACTCTCAAGCCATGGGAGATAAGGTGCAATGCAACATGCTTCAACACGTGGATAGAAAGTTTTCTCTATTTCTAGGGAAGTCATTCCTGGATATGGCCCATGTTTTGACTAAAGTAGAAAGAGGTATTCTAGCGGTGGACATCCTGGAAAATACAAAGGTGATCTCGCTGACTCAAGCAATGTGCTACCTGGACAATGAGGGAGAGGAGTATGACCCTACTGCTGTAGAAGAAGCCATAGCTGATTTTGTGATGCATTCATTGCCCAAGCTACCCTTAGAAGCATGCTTGATGAACAGAATGAAGGACAACATCTGTGACAACCGTCTAGAGAAGTGTGTTTTGATGTTGAAGGAAGTACCTTGCTACTATGCCAAATGTTTTGAAGACCTTAGACCACCACCCCCACCATTGGTCCCATCTCTACTGATCCTGCCTGACTTAGAGCAGAGGCCATTACTGCCGCACATGAAGTATGTCTTATTGGATACAGAGGAAAAGATCTCAGTGATCATATCATCTTCTTTGAGTGGTGAAGAGGAAGGAAAGCTACTCACTGTGCTGAAAAACCACTGAGTTGCATTCAGGTGGTCCATAGCTGACATTAAAGGGATCTCTCAAACCTTGTACCAATACAAGATTTGGCTTGAAGAAGGAGCAAAGGCAATTGTCCAACCTCAGAGGTGTCTCAATCCTATTATGACTGAGGTGGTGAAGAAGGAAGTCATCAAGCTTTTGTCGGCAGGTATAATCTATGCCATTTCTGACTTAATGTGGGTAAGTCCTACCCAGGTAGAAGAAAGGGGGGATCACAGTCACTACTAATGTGGCTAATGAATTAATTTCCACTTGGTTAGTGATGGGGTGGCGAGTGTGCATAGATTATTGACAGTTAACTGCAGCCACCCTTAAATGTCATTTCCCTTTACCTTTTATTGATCAAATCTGGAAAGATTATCTGGTCACTTGCACTTTTGTTTTCTTGACCGATATTCTGGGTATAATCAAATTTTCATAGAGCCTAAGGATCAGGAGAAATCCACTTTCACCTGCCCTTATGGCACTTTTGCATACCGATGGGATGTCTTTTGGTCTTTGTAATGCCTGTGCTACATTTCAACGTTATATGCTCGCCATTTTTTCTGACATGGTAGAGCAGTGCTTAGAGGTTTTTATGGATGATTTTTCTGTGTATGGGGAATCTTTCAATGATTGCCTATATAACCTTGACAGGGTGATATAGAGATGTGAGGACACTCACCTAGTTCTAAATTGGGAGAAGTGTCACATGATGGTAAGTGAAGGGAATGTTCTTAGCCACAAGGTGTGATAACACCAAATTCAGGCATTTATGCTAAGCATTTATTTATAGTTTTGTGTCATTATAGCCTTAATATTCCCAAAATAACACTAGATCCTTATCTTTTAGTAATTTATATCTTTTCATAGATAAAGTTGCTCAACTAGTCAATTTTGGGACTTGTAGGCACCGAACCTGAGAAAACATTTCTCTAAGATTTCTCCCCAACACATGGTTTTTGCAGTAGCTAGACTTCTATGATTCCGTGACTGTGACCAAAAAGATGTCACGACTGTGGCCAAGAAGACAATGCCACGACCAAGACGTTGTGTCGACCGACACTCAGCATGACCAGGCCCATCTCGGCACGGTCAGGCTGAGGCCAAGGCCGCAACCATGAGACACCAGTGCGAGCACATCACACCGACCTCGACCGCGGCACAACCATGACCGCAGTACATCGAACTTGACCGCGACATGACCACGACCGCAGCATGACCTGCCACGATCGAGGCATCTGTCTCAACTACAAGATCTGCCTCAACCACGACATCTGTGTCAACTGTGACCCTCACCACAATCATGCCTAGCCTGGTACGGTCAGGCCGAGACTAGGGTCGTGACCGTGGCAGGTGCCGTGACCGTCTTGTGCCTCACCTATAAATACCCACCCCTCACGACCTGGAGGGGGGTTCCAAATTTTGGGGATGTCCGTGATTTTGAGATTGGGAGGTCACATTTCGTAGTTTTGACCCAGTTTGGTTCCCAGAGCCCCGTGGGAGAGTTACAATGTCTGAAAGGGTTGAAGTGCTCATCCTACGTCTGTTCCTTTAGTTTGCTTACATCCATCGTCATTTTCCACCACCATTCACCCATATCCTACCATCCGCAGCCATCTTCCACCTCCATACACCCACCAAACTACTATTTGGGGTAGAATCAAAGAGAAAGGAGGCCAAGGAGTCCAGAAGACCAAGGAGGATGACCCAAAGATGAGATCCGGCCTATACGGAGGCTAAGGAGCGAGAGCCACCTCTCCTCTATGGGCTAAATCTCTTCTTCTCCTTTCTTCTACTATTCTCCTTTGGTCATGTACAAATGATGTTTTTTCATCTTTGTTCGGTGCTAACTATGCTTGTCCATGGCTAGTTGAGCTCCTTATTGTCTATGTGTCCTATTTTGGCCATGTTTATGTACTTTTAGCTTAAGCAAGTAGTTTTATTCCAAGATCTAGTACATTTTCTATTATATCTTCTCTTTATGGTTATGATTGCTAGTTTTGTTGATCTATTTCTTGCTTGAACTTCTATTTCTACCTGTATCGAGAGATTCATTGTAAAAATAGATAAGAGAAGGTAGTTTGGATCAGAATCTGAAAGGAGTATGGCTCAAGGTGATCTGTACAGAACCGTAGACCTGGGCACGTTCGGGCCCATCCTGAGATGGTCGGGTCCACTACTTGGTTCTACCCAAATCACTCTTATTCCTAACATCTCTATTCATTCTAGACCTAAGAGGGTATCTAGAATATTCTAGGGTGCTAGTTTGTCATCCTCGAGAGAGGTTTCATGTCATTGATGGATTTTAGTCACACTGTACAAAAGTGATTGAGATGACCCTACAGGTACAGATACCACATTATGTACTATGTTTGGATGTAGGTTGTTTGTTGGGGTGTTCGAGGGTTGTCTACGCCCGAGAACAGGTGTATAGACCGCCCAACTTGTGGTTACATAGTCAGAAACTCCTTCTCTCTGATTGGTAGAATTTGACGAACTCTGTTTTTTTCTTTGTTTTGTTTTATTTTGTGACAACCTGCTAGACTAGTTCTAGCTCCATACTTTTATCAACTATCAGATTGGATTATCTGACTTAAGAGTGAGATCTTAAGTGTCCTAAACATCCCCACATCCCTGTGTTTGACCCTGTATATCTACTTCGACTCCCTAATAAAGTTATGGGGGTCCTTTAAGGTTTGGGTTATAAATTCAAAGTTTAACCCTCCTTTGGAGCCGATCAAGGTGTCCAACAAAGGCATGGAAGTAGATCCAATAAGATTGGAGTCATCTCCACACTACCTCCACCGACATTGGTGAAAGGTATACAGAGCTTTTTAGGACATGCCAGATTTCACTGCCGTCTTATCAAGGATTTCTCAAAAATTGTCAAACCATTGTCTGAACTTTTAGAGAAAGACGTCGAGTTTTCCTCCGATGAGTGATGTTTAAAAGCTTTTGAAACCCCTAAAGAAAAAATGATCTCCGTGCCTATTGTACAAGCTCCTGATTGGAGCCTTCCTTTTGAGTTGATGTGTGATGTATCAGATTATGCAGTAGGAGTTGTGTTGGGTCAACGTAGAGACAAGACTCCAACTGTCATATACTATGTGTCAAAGACTTTGAATAATGCATAGATGAATTACACTACTACTGAAAAAGAACTATTAGCGGCAGTGTTTGCTTTTGAAAAATTCCAGCAATACCTAGTTGGGGCTAAAGTGATAGTTTGGACTGACCATGCTGTCATCAAATACTTATTACAAAAGAAAGACACCAAACCCAGATTGATTAGTTGGATTCTTTTGCTTCAAGAATTTGACATTGAAATTAGAGATAAGGCACGGGTAGAGAATGTTGTAGCTGATCATTTGTCTAGGTTAGAAAGGGCAGACCAAAAAGATATAGCCATCCCCATTATTGAGGAATTCTCTGATGAGAAATTGTTTTCAATTAAAACTGAAGATCCTTGGTTTGCAGATATTGTTAATTACCTAGCTTGTAAGGAATTACCTGTAGATTGGGGGTACCAAGAGAAAAGATGATTTTTCCACTCAATGAAGTTTTATATTTGGGATGACCCGGTTCTTCTTAAGCAATGTAGGGATAGGTTGTTAAGAAGATGTGTACCTGAATGTGAGGTAGAGAGCATCTTGTCACACTATCATTCTCTACCCATGGTTGGACACCATGCTAGCTCTAGGACTATGGCTAAAGTCTTAGAGAGTGGGTTTTATTGGCCTACCTTATTTAAAGATGCTCACAACTTTGTTCGTCATTGTGACGCATGTCAATGTGTAGGTAATATCTCTAAGCGACATGAGATGCCATTAAATGTGTTTCAGGAGGTTGAGGTTTTTGATCTTTGGGGTATAGATTTCATGGGCCCATTTGTGTCGTCTAATTCTAATATGTATATATTACTTGCAGTTGATTATGTATCTAAGTGGGTGGAAGCAATTCCAATCCGCACCAATGATGCGCAGGTAGTGTGAAAGTTTGTGAATGAATACATTTTCTGCAGGTTTGGTGTCCCCCACCTAATTATTAGTGATGGCGGATCCCACTTCACTAATAGGCAATTTGGAGCTTTAATAAGCAAGTATGGGGTGAAGCACTGAGTGGGTACTCCATATCACCCACAGACTTAAGGATAGGTTGAGGTGTCTAATAGAGAAGTGATGGAAAGGATAGTCTCAACCAATAGGATGAACTGGAGTTATATGCTAAGTGATGCTCTTTGGGCTTATTGAACAGCCTACAAATCCCCAATAGGAACAACACCCTTTAGGCCGGTCTATGTTTGTGCATGCCATCTACCCATAGAGCTTGATCATAAGGCTAAATGGGCTATGAAGAAGCTAAATTTCAACATAGATGAAGCGGGTAAAAAGAGGCTTTTGGAGCTTAATGAATTATATGAGCTTAGGAAGGATGCTTATGAAAACTCTAGGATATATAAGGAAAGGACTAAGAAAATTCGTGATAGACATATTCTAAATAGGGTGTTTCTCCCAGGTCAGAAAGTCCTCCTTTTCAATTCTAGGCTTAGGCTACATCTAGGTAAGCTAAGGTCCAAGTGGAGTGGGTTGTTTGTGATTGAAAAAGTCTTTCCCCATGGTGTTGTGAACATTATAGATGGGAACAGGTCATTCCTTATTAACAGTCAAAGAATAAAGCACTATTTTGGAGGGGAGGTAGAGCCATGGATAGAGAAGATGCAACTTTGTACTGTTCCATAGATTATTGCTATAAGGACCGTCTAGTCTAGGACGTTTAACAATGATGCTTGTTGGGAGGCAAACCAATTTTTATTGCATTGTTTTTAGGTTTCATTTCCATTTTTAGTTGTTACTTTACTTAATTTTCTATGAAAATGGTACCTTTACTCATTTTTTGAGTGTGCATGCCATAAAAGTCGGTACCAATGAGTTTATCAGTCGGTAGTATCAAAATGAGGTTAGGGTTTTGTCTGTAACTGCAACTCAGACTCGGTACCACCGACTCATGTGGTTGGTACCACCGAGTCTCTGAAGATCTTTCGAGTGCTAACTGATAAGGTCTCGGTACTACCGACTTTTCAGTCGGTACTACCGAGTTTTTGATGCACCCAGGTTCGGTACACCGAGCCCACAAATTCAAAAGCACCGACAATTTCAACAACTCGGTACTACCGACCCTGATGTCGGTACTGCCGACTTGATGCGTCAGCAATCTGTGTGCTCACGATCCAACAGCCACGACACACTTCATCGAGTGGTCAGTGGTACCGATCCATGACTCCAATAGGTACTACTGACTTGTCATTGGTACCACTGACTCTGGGATGATTCGCACAATCAATGTCATCCAATCATAAGCCATCGATGCAACCAATCACGAATTGTGCTAGCCAACTCGGTACCACTGACTCAAAAGTCAGTAGTACTGACTCTGCCATGTTTAGCTATATAAGCAGAGGTGGTGGAGCCATTTTCTTCACACCCTCAACATCCACTCCTCCTACATTTCAGAGCAAGGTTGCACTAGGTGATGACGGTCTTCTCCGAGCTTCTATTCTCTCAACCTCCTTCTTGCATCAATGCCATGGCCCCTAGAAGAGGAGCCTCTACTTAGGCAGAGTAGGGAGAGTTGGTCCCCCGGGCAACCTGCATCCAACATCCATCTTCAGAGATAAGGAATCTCTATGAAGAGTTGTGGACAAGGCATATCATTCTAATGCAATATGGTGATCGCACATTGATCGAAAGGGCGGGCTTTGCTGACAACATGTGATGGGTATGTCAGAAGCAATTCATTAGGGGGGATAATCCTTTCTTCAGTGACTGGATGACCTACCCAGATCTCATCCTGGAGTTCTTGGCATCTCTTGATGTTCTCATCACCCTTGAGCAGAAGATAGGAGGCGAATGGTGGGAAGGAAAAGTCAACTTCCACCTCTTTAACAACAACTATTGAATCACACTTAGGGCCTTCAAAAATATCTTCAACTGGGCTCACATCCCAGAACGATCGGCCCCATCTAACTTTGACTATGACTTGTCTTGGGAGCAGTTGACTCAGGTGCTAACATGATTTTGTATAAACTGGCATATCAGTTCTGTCACTGATATTGATCACCCTTGTGCTCAAATCCTTCACCGCCTCTGTACCAACACTATTTTTTCTCATTCTGTTCAAGCTCAAGGGAAGGTACAAAAGGCATATCTCTACTTTATCTACAAGCTACTAGAAGGAGAGACTGTCAACATTGGAGCCTTCCTTCTACTCCACATGATCTTTGTGTTGCGCAATGTCATAAGAAAGGTGTCGATTTATTTGGGGTCTCATAACCCCCATTGCACTTCATTTGCACCTTGATTTGTCCGCCCTCACGCCATTGGAGGATACATCAAAGCTGTACCTCATGTACTTCTTCAAGACACACCTTCTTTAATTCCACTACAATGTGCTCTATGCGCATTACACGCACTGAGGACTGTTTAGGGAGAGAAGCCTCCCTAACCCTATCTTCAACTTGCACAGGGTGAACCATCTCTGGTGGACACTAAACGAGGGGGAAGAAGAAGATCCACAAAGGGAAGCATCTCAAGTCGATGACGAGGAGCAAGGCGATGATGATGATGATGTTGAGGAGGTGGAGCCCACCATCCCCATCACTAGGAGAGTGGTCCCGCACCAATGCGACTGCACCTATGTTGCCTCAACTTCCTCTTCCCCACCACATTCCTAGGAGGAGCAAGACCCATACAACATGGCGGGTATGTATACCATGTTGTAGGAGATCCAAACTAGATAGCAGCAGCATCAGGAGATGCTTGCCGGTGTGCAAGATATTCAAGGAAGGTTGTACCAAAACTAGTAGGCAATTTATGAGAATGAACACCTTCTCTTGGCCAACCAAGAAAATGTTCACATGTGCCTACAGTGGATGGAATAGTACCAATAGCCTTTTTCGACAACTACTAGAACCGTGGATACTTCGGGGTGTACCCACAGCCGCCGCCAATGCCGCCTACGTACCTCCCATTCCAGGGGATGTTCCCTCCATACTTGACCCCAACATACCACCTTTGCCATTCTGAGCCTGGTACCACTATTCCACCTCTTGGGTGCAAGTATTAACTATGTGGGCATAGTCATACTCAATCTTAGGGGGAATATTGGAACAACATTCTATCTTTTTTTTATTATTATTTTTTTAGTTGTTTGTTTTATTTTTAGTTGTGCAAGTGTAGGATCCATGTCTATCTAGTGTAATTTTAGAGTAGTAAATGCATGGTTTTGTTTTCGAATAAATTATAATTTATGTGTTGTTGCATGAAAAAGGTCATATCCTTAAAAGCTTAAACTGCAAATCTTTCTGTAACACCACTTGAGGAAGTGTTTGAACTAGTCAGCATTAGGACTTAGGACATACATGAAAGTCTAAAATAACCCGGGAATGTGAATGATGAAGATGTTGAGCTTAAATTGACCAAACCATAATGAGATCAAAATGAAAATATAAGAAATAAAACTGTAGATCGCCCTAAACATAGGTCAATTAAGAGGGACACATCATAATATAATGAAAGACATTGTCTCTTAGTTGTGTGATTCCATTTGTTTTCCATTCATTTTTGACTCACCACCTCAAGATTCATAGTACTCCAAGTTATTTTCTTTGATTGCATTACATGGCACGATAGGAACATAATAGTTAGTTTGCTTGCATTTGAAAAAGAAAGGAAAACATTGCATTTGTATGCATTAATGATTTTAGTGAATACCATCTTAGCTTGTATAACAAGTTCATGTAGTTCATACATTTCAACATCGCTTGCATATTTTCCTAAACATGTGGGTTTTAATTTCAAGTTGTGAAGCTATAGTGTGACGTCCCCATATTTTCTAAAACTTAATCTGATGTGTGACGTCCAAATTGAAACCCTCACCTCAGCGAGAATCCCAATTTAAACACCACACACTAGGCTAAGAAGAAGAAAATCATAGGAGGTCAGAAGGAAACAATCAGTAGCACATGCACATGAACAATAATAAAACCATACACACATGTTCACCATTCAACATATAATTACATAATGAATTGTTATAACATTTGCTATTACATATTGAATGACAAACTTTAACATATACATGTACTACCACTAAACAATAGGATCTTAAGACAATAGGTCCACCTGTACATCAGCTCGCCACACAACTCTCAACTACCCTGGTCTTCAAGATCACATGTCGACAACCTAAACAAAAGATTACATGTAGTACACATCAGCACAATATTCAAGAATATTGTACTGAGTACGTCTACGTGTCTTTTATATACCTCTCATCATATCTTGGCAATAAGATAAAACTAATACTTGGCAACATTAAACAAATATAAGGAAAAGCGTATACTAGCAAAAAGATATTCATTAACAAAAGAGAACACATATATTTTAAGCACATTTCCATCATATATCTTGTACATCTGCCCCCAAGGGATTTGATGTTTTTAGGCCTTATGATCTACCCCCAAGGAGTTTGTGATCATTAAACATGTGATTTACCCCCCAAGGAGTTTGTGACCACTTCAATGCACTGTACTACCAAAGAGTTTAGTGCTATCATATGATGGATTAGATATTTTATGTTTCATGTGTTCATAGCCATAGTTATGGAAATAATCAAGCAACATATCATACAAGAATAGTCATTTCATCCAATATCATATGCCAAGTATTTTACTACACATATAACACAAGCATATTGTATAATAAGCCAAGTAAGAGCCAATGACATACCTTCCAAAGAGATATTCCTAATCATCACATATTCCTCAAGTCAACTATATCCTTGGTCAAACCCTGATTAAGACAAGATCATATATCACCATTAGGTTCTCATCATCTTAACCCTATTTATATCCATTAGGGTTTATCTTAGTTCATTAGGATATGCGCATCATTATTTGTCTCCTCTTCATGTGTTTATCTCTCTAATCGTACTTTCTAGTTATGTTACAGATTAGGGTTCATCATATGAACATTACCTTCCATAGTATTTTATGCACATATTAACCCTAGGTTACATCATTAACCTAAATTAGGGTTTCATGACATGTATTAAGGTTCATCTTCGTATAACATGGATTCTATTCATCATCATGATCTCATAATTAAATCTGAGGTTCCACATAATGATATGACCTTACTCTGTAAATTTCATCAATTATTGAGCATGTATGTATTTAATGTATTTTATTTAGGGTTATTATCCCTAATTAGCAATTCTAATCAAATTACATGATTATGTGTCATAACATGATCATTTCTAATGTCACATGGATTCTAAAACACATTTAAGAGTTATTGATGCATTCTCATAATTTTAGGTCATTGTTTGATATTAATTATCCATTAAACAAGCATTACACATCTTACATGATATCACTGAGATTAATGATTCAAAGCCTAATATTATAGTTCTACTGTGTTCTACTCATTTTTCTGAACGTTTTGGTACCCTGTTTGTATTTTTCTGACATTCATACTAATTTCTACGGATTATTGAGGTTCTGAGCATTTGTGAGATAATTACCTTTTTGGGCCAATAGCACGCCGCCACGTGGCAACTAGGGCAACGCTTCTTTCTTTGCCTCACTGTGTCAGTTCTTCTCTTGGTTTTCCCTGGGGTGGATGGTTATGGGTGCCTGGACCTGGTTCCATACCCTTTTCCCTTCCTCGCATGGTCATCAGCAGAGTCCCCCAATGGGACTCTATTCCACGCGGGCGCCGCTGCGCAGGGAACCTCCGGTGAGGTGATGCCAGCAACATCGTCTCCCTCGTCAAACTCTAAAGCCTTTATCAGCTTTGGGGTCAATATCCTCACCTCCACAACCACCAGGTCTTCTCGATCTTAGCTCCAAGTCCTTTCGACCACAAGCTCGCCGCCATGGGGCTCTGTTGCGGCAGATTCGAAGAGGCGTCCTGCCTCTGCTCACTCTCATGTTGACCTAAAGCTTCTGAAAGCTTTACAAGACCTCCACAAACACCTATGCAACCTCTATTTGTGGTGTGGATTGCTCTGCAACTACTGCCCAGATCTTCCTCCACCTCCCGCGAGTTGGGGTTCATCCAGCAGCAAGTCATCCATGGAAGCCTACTATTAGCTCGACATTGAACTCACTTGACTTAGAACTCACTTCTGATCCTCTTATCTTTCTCCTTCCTCTACACTATCTCCTTCTATCTCCCCTCCATGCCACCTACAATTTTTCAGTGGAGAAGACAACAAAAGGGAGGGCCCGTTCTCCCTCGTCACTTACTCAGTAACTATAGGAAAAGGGGTCTAAGAACTCGTCAGGATGAGCCGAATTCAACTTCCTGTCTACACTTCCCTCTCATCCCACAATCAGTAGTTATGGGGGGCGTGGGTGTTCGCCCACAATGCTATTCCAAAGATCCTCTTGATCCAGAGTTGGGAGATGACTTTGATGCCGTCCAAAGTGCATCTAATGGTTGTACAAGGCCCTTTACAAGACCAGATCTGGGGCTCACTGTAAGACCAAAAATGTAACCACTAGATTTGGGATCCATGGCCAGCGATAGGCCACGTGACTCACCTAGAATCGAAGGGCGTGTGACACTAATAAAAACCATCACTTAGATCCATAAATCATCAAATATAACATTATTTTCCAAATTTCAAACCTCCATAGCTTCCTCTAGGAACATCCATATGCCACCATATTTTAACCATAGATTCCTCACAACTCAAGCTATCTTGTACACGAATTTGGTGTCAAAACTCAACTGTTTGATCATCAACTTAAATACCTCAAAGGACATTACTTATGGATCCAAATCATTATACAAACCTCAATCAATACTCCAACTTTACTAAAACACTTGGGATTCTCAAAACAACTCAACATGAATGCCTTCACTTGTGTCATTGGACATTTTAAGATTTCCAAAAGTCAACTTCATCACATCCTACACACCTTAAAATAAATTTTGTCCTCATAATTAAGCCACCTTCTTACTCTAAGAACAACCAAAAGGGCTTCATCTACTTGAAGGAACCACTCAAGGTGCATCATATCCAAAAAAAAGCCCCATAATCATCTCCAAAACACTATTAGGAGGTTTTAAACATCTAGGGTAAATCACCCCTTCATAATAGATTGAAACAAGGGTTTATAAAGTCTAGTTATGTCATGACATATCTCGTATGTTAGAGTTTCATCCTTATCTTAACCCATGCATTAGGGTTCCCACATCATATTACCATGTTATAAAGGAGTTAACTAAAGTTAACCCATTATATCAATGTGTCATCAACATTTTATTTAGCTCATTGTTAGAACATGTTCATCATTAACATATGCCTTTTAGGAGGGAGTTAACTATAGTTAACCCACTTTATCCATCTAGATCATATCAAGGTGTCATAATCATTATGTTGTGCTAATTATCAAACTATATATTTCATCTTTATTAAGCACTAAGGTTAACACCTCATGTAACATGTTTCATTCATGTGATCTTATTTCATTGATCATAATAAATTACAACATTTACTAGTGATTTCATCACAAGATTAACCAAGAATTTCACATCATCGTCATTATTCATGTATATGGTTAACCATTTATGCATAGAGATCTATCAAACCATCTCTAGGTTTTTATCATATCATGTCTATATATCACATCTCGAGATTAGATCGCATCCTTACATATATATTATATCATGGTTGTGCTAAACAAACTTATGTGAGTGACTTATTAAACATATATAAAAACTTCATCTAGTCCAACTAAGGTTCTCCTGAACCATATCATGAGCGTAGTGTCATGCTCAATCTCTCTGAGCTAACTCAACCCTATGAGTATCTCATATGCATATACTTTATCTTCCCTCTCTTGGTCTAGGGTTCTTAGATTACCTCATTAGCACTAGTGATATCCTTACGAGCTCTAGCCACATAGCACAGATCCAAAACATGATATGATATCACCATAAAAGATTCTCTACCTGTGAGATATTCTTACTCAAAACTCTCTATATTATAAACGTCGCTAGATTCCTTTAAGGTACCACCAACATGAGCATGAGGCTTCACAAAAACTAACATAGCTACCTCCTCCAGGGTCTTGGGATCACTCCCTCACCCAGATGGTAGGCACTCATATCCATGTTCACATATACACATATAACCAACCTCTCTCTGTCTCTAGGTTTTGGTCCTCTCAAGGATATCTAGGGTTCAAAAGGACTATAGGAATCATGCATAAAGCTACTCATCTCAATCACTCAGGAGTATTCTAGTTTAGGACATATCATATCACATATTTCTCATATTTCTCATATCATGGAGTCTAGGTTCTATGACCTTCTCCCTGTGGGTCTTGCTCTCTCTTGATCTAACCCCAAAATGGGTCATAACACTAGAGGTCCTCTTTTGTAAAAGAGATTGAGGCTCGTGCTGACTCAAATCTTGTCTTAACTTAACATATCTTATCTCATAAAAGCCTATTTACTTGCATCATCAAAACTTATCTCAAAACCTCAAAACTAAACTTAAGTCCTCAAAACTAAACTTAAGTCCTCTAAGACAAACATAGATCATCATAACCATCTTATGTCATCTATGTAAGACTTACATCATATCATTAAAACTTATTTCATCTATTCCATCTATCATATATTCCTACAAGGCTCTAGACATCTAATCTAGAACTAATCTCTCTTCTAGACTGATGTCATTCACTTTCACTTAGGTTGCATTATCACCTCCTACTCGTACATGTGTGGGGACACATTTTTGTAATATATATACATAATAAAATATTATATAGTTTTTCTCCGATAAAACATGCGTTAGAGAAAACTATCAAGGTTCAATCTGATTGGAATCCAAAACCAAATCCACAAAATGAGTGTCCCACACATAGTAGAGAGTATAGTGCCATGAAAACTAGTGAAAATGGTGAGAATAGGGTGTAGACTAGTGTAGCTACTCTAGACAATGAGTGTCATATGTCTAGGGTTTCTCTTCCCTTGATGTGTGTTATTTCCAAATAATGCAACGTCCCATTCCGCTGCACTATAAGGAAAGGACGACATCTAAGGACCTGCTATAGAACAAGCACTAGTCTAGACCTAGTTCTCAGACATCTAGGTGCTAACCTAGAGGCTAGGTCAGATCTAGTCTCTCAAAGATGACTAATCTAACCCTAAAAAAATTTATGTTCAAGTTTCTTTGGTTTTGAGTTGCATAATGAGAAAATGTTAGGCTTTGCTATTGTTCATTCTCTGATACCACTTGTGACATCCCCAAATTTTCTAAAACTTAATCTGATGTGTGACGTCCAAATTGAAACCCTCACCTCAGCAAGAATCCCAATTTAAACACCACACACTAGGCTAAGAAGAAGAAAATCAGAGGAGGTCAGAAGGAAACAATCAGTAGCACATGCACATGACCAATAATAAAACCATACACACGTGTTCAACATTCAACATATAATTACATAATGAATTGTTATAACATTTTCTATTACATATTGAATAACAAACTTTAACATATACATGTACTACCACTAAACAATAGGATCTTAAGACAACAGGTCCACCTGTACATCAGCTCACCATACAACTCTCAACTATCCTGGTCTTCAAGATCACATGTCCACAACCTAAACAAAAGATTACATGTGGTACATGTCAGCACAATATTCAAGAATATTGTTCTGAGTATGCCTATGTGTCTTTTATATACCTCTCATCATATCTTGGCAATAAGATAAAACTAATACTTGGCAACATTAAACAAATATATGGAAAATTGTATAATGGCAAAAAGATATTCATTAACAAAAGAGAACACATATATTTTAAGCACATTTCCATCATATATCTCGTACATCTGCCCCCAAGGGCTTTGATGTTTTTAGGCCTTATGATCTACCCCCGAGGAGTTTGTGATCATTAAACATGTGATCTACCCCCAAGGAGTTTGTGACCATTCAATGCACTGTACTACCAAAGAGTTTAGTGCTATCATATGATGGATTAGATATTTTATGTTTCATGTGTTCATAGCCATAGTTATGGAAAAAATCAAGCAACATATCATACAAGAACAGTCATTTTATCCAATATCATATGCCAAGTATTTTACTACACATATAACACAAGCATATTGTATAATAAACCAAGTAAGAGGCAATGGCGTACCTTCCAAAGAGATATTCCTAATCATCACATATTCTTTAGGTCAACTATATCCTTGGTCAAACCTTGATTAAGACGAGATCATATATCACCATTAGGTTCTCATCATCTTAACCCTATTTATATCCATTAGATTTTATCTTAAATCATTAGGATATGCGCATCATTATTTATCTCCTCTTCATGTGTTTATCTCTCTGATCTTACTTTGTTGTTATGTTACGGATTAGGGTTCATCGTATGAACATTAGCTTCCATAGTATTTTATGCACATATTAACCCTAGGTTACATCATTAACCTAAATTAGGGTTTCATGACATGTATTGAGGTTCATCTTCATATAACATGGATTCTATTCGTCATCATGATCTCATAATTAAATCTGAGGTTTCACATAATGATATGAGCTTACTCTATAAATTTCATCAATTATTGAGCATGTATGTATTTAATACATTTTATTTAGGGTTATTACCGTAATTAGCCATTCTAAGCAAATTACATGGTTATGTGTCATAACATGATCGTTTCTGATGTAACGTGGATTCTAAAACACATTTAAGAGTTACTGATGCATTCTCATAATTTTAGGTCACTATTTGATATTTATTATCCATTAAATAAGCATTACACATCTTACATGGTATCACTGAGATTAATGCTTCAAAAGCCTAATATTATAGTTCCACTATGTTCTACTCATTTTTTTGAACGTTTTGGTCCCTTGTTTGTATTTTTCTAACATTCATACTAATTTCTATGAATTATTGAAGTTCTGAGCATTTGTGAGATAACTACCTTTTTGGGCCAATAGCACGCTGCCACATGGCAACTAGGGCAATGCTTCTTTCTTTGCCTCACTGTGTCGGTTCTTCTCTTGGTTTGCCCTGGGGTAGACGGTTCTGGGTGCCTGGACCCGGTTCCATACCCTTTTCCCTTCCTTGTGTGGTCATCAGCAGAGTCCCCCAATGGGACTCTGTTCCACGCGGACACCACTGCGCAGGGAACCTCTGGAGAGGTGATGCTAGCAGCATCATCTCCCTCATCAAACTCTAAATCATTTATCAGCTTTGGGGTCAATATCCTCACATCCACAACCACCAGGTCTTCTCGATCTTAGCTCCAAGTCCTTCCGACCACAAGCTCGCCGCCATGGGGCTCTGTTGCGGCGGATTTGAAGAGGCATCCTGTCTCTGCTCACTCTCATGTTGACCTGAAGCTTCTGAAAGCTTCGCAAGACCTCCACGAACACCTCTGCAACCACTATTTGTGGTGTGGATCGCTCTACAACTGTTGTCCATATCTTCCTCCACCTCCCGCAAGTTGGGGTTCATCCAACAACAAGTCATACACGGAAGCCTACTATTAGCTCGTCATTGAACTCACTTGACTTAGAACTCACTTTTGATTGTCTTATCTTTCTCCTTCCTCTATGCTATCTCCTTCTATCTCCCCTCCATGCCACCTGAAATTTTGTGGTGGAGAAGACAATAGAAGGGAGGGCTCGTTCTCCCTCGTTGCGTACTCAGTTGCTACAGAAACGGGGGTCTAAGAACTCATCAGGATGAGCCGAATTCAACTACCCGTCTACACTTCCCTCTCATCCCACAGTCAGCGATCATTGGGGGGGTGTTCGCCCATAATGCTATTCCAAAGCTCCTCCTGATCCAGAGTTGGGAGATGACTTTGATGCCGTCCAAAGTGCATCTAATGGTTGTACAAGGCCCTTTACAAGATCAGATCTGAGGCTCACTGTAAGACCGAAAATGTTGCCACTAGATCTGGGATCCATGGCTAGCGATAGGTCATGTGACTCGCCTAGAAGCTAAGGGCGTGTGACACTGATAAAAATCATCACTTAGGCCCATAAATCATCAAATATACACATTATTTTCCAAATTTCAAACCTCCATAGCTTCCTCTAGGAACATCCAAATGCCACCAAATTTTAACCATAGATTCCTCACAACTCAAGCTATATTGTACATGAATTTGGTGTCAAACCTCAACTATTTGATCATCAACTTAAATACCTCAAAGGACATAACTTATGGATCCAAATCATTATACAAACCTCAATCAACACTCCAACTTTACTAAAAACACTTGGGATTCTCAAAACAACTCAACATGCATGACTTCACTTGTGTCATTGGACATTTTAGGATTTCAAAAAGTCCACTTCATAACATAAAGTGCAGGGATATACCTCCAAGAAAAAAATTAGAGAAAAAGAAAAAAAATCATGAAAGCAAGAAGCATAAAAATTAGCCTTGAATAAAAGAAAAAAATTGTTTAAAAGAAACAAGGAGAAAGTATATCCTGCATGTTTGTTTTAGTGATGATTTATTCCACATGTGCATTCTTTTGAGTTGTAAAACAATCTCAAATTGTTCATAGATGCATCATTTCATAAAAAGAAAAAAAATAGGCATTAATAGGATTCATGCATGGCATTCTTTTCATCCATATAGGTTCATTATTCTCTATGCATAAATAGGTTGGATGTACTTATGAATTTTCATTTGCCACCCATCTTGAATCATTAATTGCCCTGATTGGTAGGCTACTCTAATGATTTATCTCCTCGTTCATGCTTATACAGAGATCTGCTTCCAAGTAGTTGGTAGTTAGGAAAGAGCAATTTAGTATAGGGAATCACACAATACACCAAGCAAATGTTTGAGTAACTATGATGTTAACTACTTTTTTTATAGTGTCATTGACTAAAGGTGGACATCTTTTATGGAAGTTTTTGGTCACTTTAGAGAAGTTATCAATTCAGTGGTCAGTGAAGGCCAGTTTAGGGTTTGATCGGTGGATATGATTAAGAAAATAATGTATATGTTATGTCCTTTTGTTGACTTTTTTCAAATAGATCTGAGAGAGTGTTGCTTGAGGATGAGCAACATCTAAGCTTAGGGGAGTTTGATGCATGTGTTTTAGTCGTTATCGCAGGCACATTTTTCCTTGATTTCATGTCTATATGTAAAGAGGCGAGATCACCTCTTTACTAAAATTTATAGGAAATACAAAACATCCACAATTTTAACAAAAATAGAGACTTTGAGGATGATTGCATAATATTCCAAGTAAATAAGCATGATTCTAGATACATTATAAAATGTTAATAGCAGCGGAAATAAAGAAATACTAAGCCTTCACATGGCTTTATTTGTTTACTACATGATTGATTTCTAAAAGAAAAAATAAGAGAAATAGGATCTAGATATAGCAACCTAGTCATCCTTTCCAAAAGCTTGAGATCAACTCCTGAGAAAAACCTCCTTCAAGCTTGTCCTTCTCCTTGCACAGCGCCAGCACCTGGGTGGTTGGGAAAACACCCAGCAAGAGGAAAAGGAAGAAAAAGTATGTGTTACAAAATTATTCTAAAGGTGTCATGATAAATGTAATAAGTAAAATAGGCTAGGGAATCATTAAAAGATGAGACATCAAGAGTATGAGGATTTAAATAAGGAAACCTGCCAGTAACAGATAAAAATAAAGGATTTGCATGTAAATTAATATGTCTACCTAACTAAGTAGGGTTGAGGCACCTACCGGACCTCTAACCTTAGGTGGGGGGAGAATAAGACATTCCCAGTCACCTATAATATTATGGGGAGAAATACACACATTCCCCTAGGGCGATTATATACATGCCCTATGTGGGTGGTTGTACATAAGTACCTCTACTTTACAATTAAATAGAACATATAACTACATGCTAGAAAAAGATTTATGGCAAGATTAATCAAAGCATTTATATAACATGGTAGTGGGGTATAAAACCCAAATAAGATAACATTACAACTGATTTTGAGGCATAAACAAATTAGGTTTCAAGAATAATGGATTAGGTCGGATTAAGCCTCATTAGGGAACATAGGTAATGGTATAATAAATTTCCCAACTAAAGATGTAGATGCACATACCTCGTTCCTCCAAACCCTAGAACTCACTTTCAGATCCCTAGTCAAGATTAGAGTCCACTTTCCCCTATTACATAATCATATACATGCATTAATGATAAGTTCATTCATTAGAAGGTTAAAACCCTAAAGTTACTCACTTTTTGCATAAACCTACAAATTAGACTCCAAAAATATCACCATTGTCTTAATTAGGGTTTTCTGATCAAAATGACATATAATAATATGTATTTTAAAGATATGGATTTTTTGGGTTATTTTTGGTGATTTTTAGTTAATTTAAATCATTCTAAATAAACTTTTTCGCAAACATCAGAATCAAACCTTGAAAATATTTTTAATGGATATATCTCGTTCTCTTGATTTCAAAACACTATTTATTTTCCATTTTTGACCACTGAATTAATTTTCTATGATTTATTTTGTATCAACCAATCAGAAAATCAAAAATTCGAATATCAAAATAGAGAAGAGAGAGAGAAGAGTGGGGTCAGGTGGTGGGGCCCACACACCCTATTGTCCTCTCACTAGCATCCAAGGGACCCAGACAACCCGTGGTCAACGCGGGTCCAACAGATAGTAAAAGACCCAAATACCCCACTCACGAACAGAGATGCATGAGAAATCGTTGGAGGGCAAAAAGGTAAAAGTGCATGGGGATTTCTTCCCCAAACACTTGATGTGATGACCGGTGAGAAGCTTCTACTGCTTACATGTGATTTTGGGAAAAGATGGAATACTCAACCAAATTCCACCTTTAGGCATGCAATTCAAAGCTTAGAGAAAAATGAATATGGTGATACCTTTAATTGTACTGATGGCAAAGGGAGCAGAAAGGAAAAGTGCATGGGGATTTCTTCCCCAAACACTTGATGTGATGACCGGTGAGCAGCTTCTACTGCTTACATGCGATTTTGGGAAAAGATGGAATACTCGACCAAATTCCACCTTTAGGCATGCAATTCAAAGCTTAGAGAAAAACGAATATGGTGATACCTTTAATTGTACCGATGGCAGAGGGAGCAGAAAGGAAAAGGCATCACAATCCTAGGTGTCTTCAGTGGCTGATCGAGGTCCATATGTTAATGAAATGCCAAATCAAAATTAGGGTTGAGTTGTTAAGGTGACGACGGATCTAGGGGTACGGGTATTTAAAATCAAGGAGGCCTAGGCTAGGGTTTAGCTAGGTGGAGTAAAAGAGGAGTCCCGAGCGATTTGGGGGTTTCTTGAATTATCGTCAAAATGCAAAAACTCTGGAATAAAGTTGTGCAGAATCTTGTGAGGAGTCCAACAAACCCAAAACTTCGAGATTTCATTGAGTACATCTTGAGATAATTGGATTTAAATTTTAGGAAAGAAAAATGACTTGTACCAGCCAATCCAAGGTAGGAGATAGCTAGGAACCATCCAATTCCATGGACCAGGGTCCATTGATGGATCCCGGCCATCTGATTCCATGGGTGGAGGCCCAGAACAGAGACTTTCTAATCCTAATAAAATTTTGATCAAAATGATTTCTAAAATTAACCAAAATTTATACCCAAATTGCTTTTGACACGTAGAATCCAAATACAAAATTAGTTTTGCCTTTTGGAGAATTTTAATAGGTTAAATAATTAAAATGTCATTTTCTCTTTCCTCCTTCAAAAGAGGTGATAATATTCCTTAAAATTTGTGAAACTTCACCCATAAGTCTCCCTAAGTGACTTTAATATGATTTTGTCATTAATTTCACAAGTTGGGATTATTTATTTATTTATTTAATAAATAGAAGATTCTACACACTTTCTCTCTCCTATTTTACTCATTATTCAAACATTATCCAAATTAGTTGCAAATTTTCCCAAAGGCTTATTTTTATGTTTAGATTACGAATTTGGAGTTAGTTTTCTAATTTGAGAGCATTAAGTATTTTATTTCACTTTATTGGCCTATTTCCTATCTTCTTTTGATACAGACATTAATATATACATTTATCTTCCAAATTAAATGATACTTGGCCCTTAAGTTTCTTTTAAGTCAAGAAAATGAAATTGAGTGTCAAATTATCCTTATGGGTTTATGTTTATAATTTTTGGAACAATATATTCCTCATTATCTTCTTTTATCCATTAAATCCCATATTACCTCCAATTATTGCATTTATCATCTCCTTTATATATAATTTGGATTTTCTCTTTCTTTTTCCTATTCTAAAAAGTACTAGAAAGTTCTAGGACGAAATATCTTATTATTTTTATTACTTAGTGTAAAATTTGCACTTCAGGCCCATTATTTAAAAACCCAATTGAGGTATTTGTGCATATAACCCTATATTAAGAATATATGGGAAATATTTTTCCAATAACCATCATAATTCCACTAAATCAATTCCAAAGACATTTCGGACGAAAATGAAGGACAAATATTATAGAAAAGAGTACAAAGAGATACATAGTGGATTTTGGTATGTTACAGTATATTATTCATTTATTTGATTTATTATGCATGAAATGACATAAATGGCTTGTTTCTATGGAATGCATCAAATTATATGATTATAACTGTTTTATGTAGTATTTTACACATACCAAGTACTTATGTTGTTTTTGTGCATTTTTAGGAACAAGGAAGTTCCACAGACTCAGTGCTATCGACCTGGTAACAGTCGGTGGTACTGACTTGACATCATTCATGGACCCAGAAACTCACCCAGAGTCGGTGCTACCGACAACCAAAGTCGGTGGTACTGAAACAACATCAGTAAACCCCAACATGATTTGAGAAAACTCAGTGCTACCGAGTTGACATCAGGGAGGAGGTTCGAAAATCACAAAACTTGGTTCTTTCAAGTCCAATCGATAGTACTGACATGATCGGGATCGTACGACTAAATCTAAGTGAATTGATACTACCAACTCACCTAGTCAGTACTACCAAGTCTGCCCGATTAGGCCATATGTAGATTTCACTCTAATCCAACTGTGGGTGTTATTTCGTACCCTAAGTGCCTTCTATGACTTAGGGGGATGATGGCTAGATCAAGGGGAGTAGCCATTTTCATTGCACGACAATCGGAGAGAGAAAAGAGAAGATCCAAGAATTGAAAGCTTCAATCGAGAAGATCTGAGCACCTCTGGAGGATGATTCTATAGCTGGAAGATAGTAGAACATACATATGATGAAGGGGGTCTTCTGGACGAGTAGAGATTTAGGGGTTACCTTAGTTTCCTAATGTTTCCACATTTTTCTTCTTCCTTTCCATGTATTCATCGATGAAAACCATGTAAGGCTGAAAACCTTTATTCCTTAGGATCTGGGAGTAGCCTGGATATACACTGTAATTGACTTCTATGCATTAATATCAATTTTATCTCTTTTTGCTGGATATAAATCTATGAAAGCTTTGTGTTCTATTTGTGCTTGATCACCATAAGTCGATTAATAGATGCTTAGTCACCTCGAGAGAGGGATTAAGGGTTGGAAAGCATAGATGTACCCGTGTATTGTGCCCTTTAGGAAAAGTGGAGTGTAAACAGGAGGAGAAACCCAAAGAATAATCGTAAAGCATCTAACTAATCAACCAATAAGTGTGGAAGTGGGATTGGCATTAGATTAGGTAGTAAATTACACTGCGGAAGCAGGTAATTTTGGCTACATGCTCCTTATCTAGGGATTGAGATAATAGATATTAGTATGTGAAGTTAATTACTAGTGTTATCTGTGGTGAAACCACTGTCCTATGGAATTCATTCCATCTCTGATTAATTCAACCTTTAATTCATTTTGTGTCTACAATAGTTCTTTAACTCAAACCAATTCAACCATTTACAACCAGTTTAGCTGATTTGACTATAGTTAGTAGTAGTCTACTGGAGAAATGCTTCCCCGTATTCGACTTGTGCCTCACAAGGCCTTATTACTTTGATACATTCACTTGTGTATTACGCACGGTAAACTCATGTAATTACCCTATACATGAACACTACTATCCTGATAGGCTTGGATGACCTCTCGGTGGCCTCCATGACCACACACTCAGGTGATTGGGATGTTGACTTCATTAGAAGTTTCTTTGTTGAGGACTCCTTAAACCGTATCACCAACGATCCCTCCACCTAACCCTTTAGCAGAGAGTGATGTGTGGGCATGGAACAGCGAGTGCGATGGCTCTTTCTCCTCAAAATCTACTTACAAATGGATTCATCATGATAAAGAAGTCCACTATGAGGGAGAGCGGACCACTCTATGGAAACTAAAGATTCTAGAAAGACCTAATGTTTTTCTCTGGCTTATGGCTCACAAAGCCCTTCTGACTAATGAAGAGAAAGTCAGAAGGCACATGGACTCCCATGCTACATGTCCCCAATGCAGTAACAGGGTCGAATCCACCCTTCACTATCTCTGTGACTGCCCTAGAAGTTAGGAAGTGTGGATCAGCCATGGACTTCATTCTTCTATTGCTAATTCCACGTTTGATTCTTGGAGTTTTAATATCATTAAGTTGGCCAAGATTCATCCCATGCATGTTGTTGCTTTATGGCATTTGTGGTCAGCACACAATGAGTTCGTTCACTCATTGGTGAGGAAACCGACTAAGGTCCTCTCCAAGCTCATCATTGAAAGATCTAAGCTCATGAAAGAATCCCAAGTGCTCTTACAACATCAGCCTCCTGAAATTAAGAAGCTTGTTATCATGGACGGCTTGGACTTCTTGGTGCTAGTTATCATGGACGGCTTGGACTTCTTGGTGCTAGTTGATGCATCCTTCAACCAGTAGTCCAGATTCTGCTCCTATGGATTTTATCTTATGACTAAAACTGGTGATCTCTTACGTGGTTGTGGGCACCTTGGTTATGCAACCACTGCAATTGATGCTGAGCTGAAAGCTATCCTTTATGCTATATATATTTGTATCTCTATAAATGTCACCCACATCATTATCCTCTCCGACTCTCAGTAAGGCGTTAACCTTTGTAAGGAAGTGTCCAACACACCTATCAGATTCAAACCTCTCCTGAAGAAGATTATGTCAAACCTGGCCTCTTTAAATACTACCTCTGCTTCTTTCCTTCCTAGGGAGTTCACTGTTCCATCTCATTGTGTATCCAGGCACGTGTTGCATAATGCCATGGTAGTTGATTTTACTTTCAAGCCTCCCTAGATTCACCAAGAGGTTGATATTTATAATATGTTGAACCGTATTCAATAAATAAATTCTCTGGTTAAAAAAATGTGTGATCAGAGAATGTAAGTAGTGGACGTGAACTAAATATGACTGAGATAATGGGAGTCTGTTATATAGGAAAGGGAGAGAAGTGTTGGGTGAGGAGTGGGTATCTGGTGGAATGTGAGTGTTGTGATAACTAACTTTTTGTTGTGTAAAGAAAAAATGGGAAAAGAAGAACAAAAAGTGAGAAAAAATCTGGGAAGAGAGAGAATGAAGGAGGATGCAACATTTCAAAACACTTCCTTGTGAGTGGCTGGATTTTTTAGAAAAAAGAAAATGGCAAGAATGTAGTTAACTGTACAAACTCACTCTTTTTATTGTAGTATAGATATAGATACATGTTATTATGTTAATATGTGATGTTATTTATAGAATATCATACCACTTAATATGTTATATGTATTAACTATATACATTAAGGTATAACTCCATCTTTTCTTGGTCAAATCTAAGGAACCTTATGCCCTTTAATTAGTTTTATGCACTAGCTATATATATATTAGGGTATAATTCCATCCTTGTTTGGTCAAATCTAAGGAACCAAGATTACTATCCTCCTAATCATGGAGTAGGGTAAGATTCTAGGTTTCAATATGCTACAACACTCCACCTATTAAAAGGATTTCATCCCCAAAATCTAATCATACATATTTTATCAACCAACTACTCTCCACCCCTTAAAAAGTTTAACCTAATAGGTCAAACAGCTAAAGGTACAAGGAATATCCCATCAAAAACTCATGTACTTCTTCACCTTTATCCTCAAGGTGTCATGAAACATGGGAAAATGGAACATAGCTATAAAAACTAACTAAGATATTAATGGTTACCTTCAACATGTTCTTCTTCAAGAACCTCTTGGCCATCCAAAGCAAAGACTCTTCCAGAATGTCTTTGAATAGGTCTCCTTTTATTGTTATTGTGGCCATTTTTTTGAGGAGGTGCTTGAGGTTGTTGTTGTTGAGTTGGTGCATGTCCATCACGAAGTTGGGGGCATCTAGGTCGGATAATCCATGCTCATTGTAATGATGGCATACAACTTGGAAGTCATGTTGAGGTCTTGCATGATTTCCCACATGAGGATAATCCCAAGAGGATCATAACCATGACACTTAGGACATTTTTCCCTCTTTTGTTCTTCACATGAAAACATCCTCTTCATGCTATGATCTTGAAGTTAATATCCTAGATAAGGCTCAACTACCGTAGCTTTATCCACCAACTATGTGAAAGTCAAAGTAAGTTGAGGCACTAGAGCGCACAAAATATTATAGTTGAGTCCTTTGAGGAACATATTGGCACATCTCTCCTCAGCCAATCCTTTGGCATACATTTCTAATAAGAGAAATGTTTGCACATAGTCCACTACAAAGAAGGAGTGTTGCTTTATATTGTAAAATTCTACCTCCTACTTCCTTACAGTAGAAGATGAGATGTACTTATCACATAAGATAATAAGAAATTTCTCCAAGACATAGTAGAGTACATCAAGTTTGTGCAATACTATTCCACCGATGGAGAGCAGGTCCTTCAAGAACATAGGTGGAAAACCTGACCTTCTGGTACATAGGACATGTCATATCCTAGAAAGTATGCTCCATGTTGAGCATGCAGTTATCAACTTTGTCTATCATATTGATTTCACTTTCACCCTTGAAGCATGCATGTTGCATCTTCATGAACTCAGAAAGGGTGTACTCCTTGGGTTACTCTAGAGTAGAAATTGGGTTAACCTTCCCCGTTAGGGTTGCAAAAGTAACTGTCTTAGATAAGACACCTCTCTCTTAAGGGAGATACCCAAACCCATGTTAGCCACATAGATATCAGGGTAGCCTGACCCACTAAGGGTTGACTGTCTACTATAGAGGTAACTTGAGACATAGAAGTGGTAAAAGGAGGATCCATCTTCGACATTCTATACTTTGGCATCTAGGGTGTCTCAAATCTAGTTAGGTTATCAACAAATGAGTTATCGACAGATGAGTTATCTCCAGCAATAAGGGTATGCCTCCAAAAGGCAAGGATACTAGGTATAAGCAACCTATGTTAAACATCCTAAGGGAGATAAGACGGAAATAGTTAGATGAACTGACTATTAATGGGTCTGATACCATACTTGTAAGGAGTGAGACTCGAGAGGGTATCCACTCACTTGCTAAATCAAATATAAGGAAACATCACACATGCCAAGCACACAACCAAATTTTTGCATAGGGATAATAACGCAATTTATTCAAAAGTATGTTTTAAGATACCAAAATGTAGTAACAGAAAATAAAAGTTCTAACAAGTAAAATGCTTGATCTTCACCATCCTTCACCATGTAGGGTGATGCAAAAAGGAAAGTAATCTATAGCATAGGACCTTCAAAGCATTATCTAAAAACCTTGAATATATCTCCCAAGAAGGATCACTACTCATGTATGAGTCTTGGTCAACCTTGGTAGTCTCCTTCTTACTTTGTACCTAAGGGGTTGGAAGCATACCCCATAAGAGAATAAAAAGTGGAAATTGTCAACATAAAAAGTCGATATGAGCATATTAATAGGTATTGAGCAACTTTAGGAAAAAGGACATCAAATATATCAAGGCTTTATATCTAAAAGAAAAGCACCATATGAGTGGATATCATTAGAATATGAATTAAAATAAGATGTGCCACAACAGCACATAAAGATCTTAGGGCACATGATCCATCAACGATAATAATAAACATGCATGCAAGTGAGATGAACATAGCACTAGTGAAATATAAACAAAAAAATGATGACTAGGACACAACCTTAAAACTGATGTAGTAAGGCAGGTAACCAAACTCCCAAATATACAATGTGGGATCATAACCAAAGTATGGATCACATATTCTTCATCACAAAACATAAAGGGCACATAACCTAATAAAATCAACAAAAACTTATATAACTCTAGGGATATTGAATCATAAAGCAGGCATACATGTAGAGGCAAGTGAAAGTATAGTCACAAAATTAGAATTTATGAGATTTCAATCACATAAATGGACCATACTAAACATCCACCACAAAATTGGATATATTAGGGTTTCATCTCACAATAAGGAACAACTTGGTTCAATTCCACAATTAGGGTTTCATCATGAAGCAAAATACAACTTTTAGAGTCCAACATGAATTGTAGATTGGTCAAAAATATCAAAACTCATATCCATGAAGATTTGAACAAAATAGGTCATCAAATCAAGAAAGAGAAAATTCATTAACAAAATACCTCAAAGAGGCTCAAGAGAGAAATAAATAAGATTAATTTCTCAATATGATTTGGGTTATGCAACATACATCCAGAGCAAGAGAAATTATATTAATTTCTCAATATGGATAGTAGAATGCAATATACCCCAAAGATGTGTGTTAACTTATCAAAGTCTAAAACCTAGATACAAGTCAGGGTTATTCTCCAAATAATATAGATTGACAAATACAAGTTGTTAATTAGTATCCATACTGTAAACACTCATAATTTATCTTTATTATATATGGATTTGGTATATGAATTTTTTTATACAAATATAGGATTTTTTTTATTCCAATGAGTATTTGTGTGTAATTTTTTTATAGCAAAAAAATTATTTATGAATTATAGAAGTTAAGAAAATTTACTAAAAAAATCAAAATTTATAAACAATGGGCAATCATGAATGTTCCCCCACAATTTATTGATGATTGCGATTCTATGGCTGATTTGGTTAGTGAGAAACAACAGAAAACATAACAATGTACATCATCCTTTAATACACACCATTGTAGAGAATGAGCACACATATTCTCTCTTTTTGTTTTATAGGACAACCATCAACATCAACCCAAGAGCAGACAGTGATGACTCTCAAATGGCCATCTTTGGTAACAACATCAGTGAGGGTTGTCATTTCTCTCTGGAAGAGATTCTTGTTGATGATTCTGGTTTCTAGTGTACCATCAGGACATGCTTACTTTGTTAGCTGATGACTTATCTTTCCTTTCATTGAGGCCTATTGTTATGGGGTGCCCCCTACAAACATTAACTCATCTTCATGTTCCAGCATTGGCAGAAACTCCCTAGGTTTTATCATGTGATATGATGTGGACACTTTATAACACATGACTGGTGATGTTATTTAGTGATGCTTGTACTTCATATGTTTGTTGACGTTTTCTATTTGCAAATATTTTATCTATATATTTGGACTTCATATGAAAAAAAAACCAATATACCCCTACAACAAATATTAATACCTTTACGCATGACAAGGAATTATCATCCAAAGCGTATGTGAAAATCTTGCTATTTAAAACAAAATGCGGCAATGAAAGGATAGAGTTCCCCCTACAAGGAAGAAGAAAGACTGAGCGGGTGCAAGGGCAAAGCTATAAATTCATGGGGAATCATATTCCTCATCTATTGAATCCTCCCATGGTAGTGAGCATTAACCAACAGGCTAAGAGAAATATTGGGGAAAGGAAATTAGACACTGATCAAGCCAAAACCATGTTCCGTACACAAAGAGGGGATCACAAAGTAATGTACCTTTGAAGAAATTTGAGGATAGGTGACGAGAGGCGGCACCAACAAGAGGTTTGGTAACTAATAAGAAACCAGATTGTTAGCAGTGGAAGGCAAAGAATTGGACATAATAGGCATGATAGGAAGTTCACAATAGGACCGACAAAGGTCAGGGGATGCCCAAGTATTTGTAGGTTTTTGTATAAATGTAAGAACCCTGACCTAGATTTCTTGTTGATCTTGCTTGATTAGCGTAATTAGATTCTTAAAACCTTAATCTAATCATGTGATGTTCTTTAATAACTTGTGGCATGCTTGTGTTTCTAGTTTGGGCCAATTTGAATACTATTTGAGCTAGTTATACTATGTGTGCTTGTTTTGGACCTAATTACAATTTACCCATGTTTATGGTTTATCTTGTAATTTTTCACATGCTTTATGTGCCTCAATAGTTTTGGCATCTTGTTGGAGAGAGTGGTGCCTTAGGGCACCATGTTGTACCTTGGTTTGATAAGGTGACATCCTATGTTGAGATTTAGGGTTTGCTTGGATGCCCTAGTTTGATGGTTGGGTCTTTGATCACCTTGGTCGCTAAAGATTTTCAGCGATCACCTAGCTTGTGAATCTTCATCGTTCATGTGCTTTGGTCACTAAGGTTCGCATCTATCATGGTTTTTTTTTGTAATTGAGTTTGCTTGCTTTTCTAGGTTTTAACGACCCTTGTTGCATGCATGTGTTTAATGCTTGCATGGCTGAGATATGGTGGACACATGGCATGTTTATTTGGTAACTAACCTCCTTTCTCTCTATCTAACCCTTGGATATATATACCTCCCCTTTGCAAGTGATTGATCCTTTTACACCCTCCCCACCTCTCCTCTTGCTTGGAGCTCAACCCTTGTATTCTTATTGGTGTAGTTGGAGCTCTAGTGGTCGATCCATCTTTCTTGTGAGCTAGGGTTAGGAGAAACCCTTCCTTGGATATTTTTTGGTGATCCTTTGCTCTCTTCTTGACCTTGGTAAGTGATCTACCTATGATCATATTCATTTTCATGCAACCCGGCCTTTCTTATTTCTCTTGTGTGAATCCATGGGTCTCCATGGTGGTGCTTCTTAAGGAACTTCTCTCTTCTTGGCCAAATCCATGCTCCTCAATGGTAGTGCTCAAGTTGAGTTGGATATTTTCTCTCCTTCATGTCTTTTTGACCTAGGGTTTTTCTCTCTATCTTGTGCTCCTTTAACCTATGGTTTTGGTTCTCTCTTTGAGGTGGTGTTAGCTTGGCCGTGAGGTAGTGGTCAAGCTAAATTCCCTCTCTTTTTTTGGAGCATCCTTACTATTGGAGTTGTTTCTTCACATCCAAGGTGACTTATATAACTTTCTCCTCGGTTATTGCTTACATTTACCTTACATGCAAGTAATCTACTCGTAAAACATGGTTCTAAGTTGAATGGTGATATTATCTATGATCTAGGGTTTATGTTTCATGGTGGTTCTTATGTTGATAACTCTTCTTTGTTGAGCCCTAATCTATGTCCATGAGTTCTTGATTATTGATGGAGGTTTTAGAAACATGCATGGTGTGTTAAATGAATGGTTTTCTCTATCATGACTATGGTTTTACTTCTGGCTTGATGATGGCCGAAATTAGGGTTTTGGTGTTGTTTTCCTTCATGTGGTTACACCTTGATGTTTTGGTTTCATGGTGATGATCAACTTGATGATCTTGTTATAACCCAAATTTTGATTGTTATGCAATTCTTGTATGAAAAGGGACTTGTTTGAAAAATTTTGTGTATTGTTTTATTAAATGGGTTTCCTTGCAATTCTACCTTGAATAAAGGATTTCATGTTTTCCTATTTTATTAAACCAATAAAGGGTTAAAAAAGAAGAAGGACAAGAGAAAAACCCACAATAAGCAAAAGATAAAAAGAAAGTAAATGATAAGTGCATGTGTTTAAGAATAATGTTGAATTATCTAGAAAGTGGCATAGGTGACCACAATAGGATGACTTTCAGTTTCACATGCCTCCTAATAACAAGAAAAATCAAAATAAAGAAAATAGGAAGAAAAGAAAGAGAAATATATGTTGTAAATACATAATACATGCCTTATGATTGAATGACTTTCACATGTATAAAAAGGGTTATTCCTTTCTAGTTTTGGTATCAAATTGTGTCCACAAGTATATTAAGTCATTAAGAACTTTCCCTTAAATTTTAGGATTAAAAGGATTAATGGTTTAGGAGATATGGATTTCACAAAATTCATAAAGTGTGGATATTAGACCGGAGAGTATTAAATGTCACAATATTTTGATGTTTAATAGGATTATACTTAATATGTGCATGCAATGGCGATCGTCAGATCATGGATCCAATGGATCATGCTTCATCCACTACCTGTGCCCAAATAGGGAAGGTCCATGTACATACGTGAGCAATCCCAAAGGTAAATATCCCAACCTACCATTTTGGGTAGAACCAAAAGGACCACTAAGGGTCTACCATCTTGAGTGAGGTATGATCCATGTCTTCTATAGGGACTGACAGAGGTTGGATAGATCGAGATTGAGTAGTAATGATTGAGAATGTTAAACAATAATTGGATGGATTATCTTGTTACAAATAGATGCACAATATTTTGTTTCTCCCACATAGCAGTATAACTTGTTATACTGACCACATGTTTTTTATTGTCAGCATTTTTAGTATAAGTTGCTACTTGATGAAAATTAGACAATCAAGAAAAGATGGCACTAAAGGAAAACAAACAAAGTAATACTCAGAGGATATAAATAGACGGTATTTTCTGGGGTATAGTCCTAGAACCCATATTTTGTAAGCTTTTATAAAAAGAATTTTTATCTTGTACCAAACTCAGTTTTTTTAGTAGAATTTATTAATTATTTCTGATTCTGTTAAAACCATTGATCTTGTGTGCAATGGTAATGTCTCCTTTCTTCTAGCCTTCCTTAATTGGGGGTTGTTGGGAGTGGGGTCGTTACATTTGGTATCAGAGCATGGTTTTCCATATAATCCCTAATAATTATTAAATTTTACAAATTCAACAGAACCCAAAGGGAGTTATTAGAGTGTTTTCCTTTGACGGAGTTGTCTAGAATGGACCACGGGTTGGGGGCTAACAATAATTTCCACCACCCCGCTAGTCGTTTTACGAGGACTCCTGGACCCGTGTTTCTAGCCTGGCCAAAGTCAAGGATTTCATTCGAAATAAGATACCTCTAGGATTTATCATCTACTTTCATCCCTTCTTTATTCCCTTTCACTTAATAAAATCTAAGTGCCTAAAGTTTTCTCTCTCTCCACCTCCTCCTAAAGACTGGAGTTATGGATTATAAGAATCAGGGTATCCTCCAACAAACAATAAAATACATGTAAACAAGATGTCACGGATATAAATTTAAGCTTTAATATCCTAAAATATGAAATTGTGGTTAATAAAGTTAATTTGTGTGAAACAACATGGCTCACAGAAAAGACACCGCCAACTGTGATGAGTACCCTGGGCCAAGACCCTCCAGTATGAAGAAACCATCTTCAGGAAATAGGAAGTTCATGGAAGGTGAATCCTCCAAGAAGAGGAAGAGGAAAAGTGAAGCCTCTGGAGAGAAAGGGCATGAACCCAAACCCTTTCCCTTTGACATCCCAGATGATAACCTTGGTCCTGAGGAGGAACCCATGTCAGAAGATAAACCCAAGGATGACACTAGCCATGAGGTTGATACTAATTCGACATTTGAGAAGATAGTGATGCAGACTCCTAAGATGTTATGGCTAGAACAACAAAAGCAACTGACTAAAGCCATTAGTGCTTTGGCCCTCATAGATGTTGCTCAGAATGAGACGGTGAACCCATACATGTCCACCCTTGCCTTGGAGCCATCGATCTGGATTTTGTCAAGCTGAACATTGAAAAGTTCTAGGGAAAAGACAAAACTTAAGTGCTTAATATAGAAGATGCTTGGATTCTTCTCGTGGAAAATAGTTTTCACATTCCAGAGGTTCAGCCAAGCAAGAAAGTCCTTTTTGCCACACATCTTCTTGAAGGGGTAGCTAAAATATGATGGGAAAACCATATCATGGCCCGAGATCTGATTGAAGAACCAATGGCATTGGTAGACTTTCATGCAGTCTTCTCGTCAAGATTCATACCCACCTCTGCAAAGAAAGAGAAGGTACAACAGTTCACTTTCCTGACTCAGGGGAATATGTTTGTGGTAGACTTTGCTTGCAAGTTTTTCCACCTAGAGAGATTTGCCTACATGCTGACTGAAGAGAGAAGGATAGACCATTTCATCACCCGCCTACATCCTGCAATAAAACCACATGTCATAACAAGCAAGCCTGCAACTTTCACTGAACCTCTCAACTTTGCTCTGGACATGGAAAAGATAGTCATGCCTTAGAAGAACACATCCAAAGGGTATCTCAGATTCACCGAGGGTAGTTCTGGGCTAAGAAATGATAACAAGAAGGACCAAGGTCATCACCATGGCAAGGGAAAGGCAAACCCCACAACAATCATCGCCGACTAGGGTCAGCTCCAAGATGTGGCAATTGTGGAAGATTCCACGGAGCAAATTGTTGCTTCCAAAAGATAGTGTGTTAGTGATGTCTACAATAGGGGAACTTCCAATCCAAGTGTCCCCTCCCTGATCCAAGAGGACAAGCCTCAGTGGTAGCCGAGCATGTGGCTACAACACAACCAGCAGCTGTACTAGAAGTAGTTCCACCTACAGGAGAGTGTCGGCAGGCTCGAGTGCTCACCATCAATAATGAAGAGGCCCAGGAAAATGACAATCGGATGATAGAGGGTAACCACCCTTAGAGTTTATTTCTATCTTTAAATATGTAACACGATAGTAGTTTGACTATCATGAAAACAATGTAGGCATGCTTGAAATTATGGGACAAAGTTTAAAGGCTCTGCTTGACTATGGATCTATCAATACTTTTATTTTGAGAAATTGCAGCGATGCTTTGTCTCGATTTCCAAGATTTAGGTTATACTTTGAATGTGACTACCCAAGTGGTCAAGTTTTTACGTCTCTTTTAAAAACCCATGTTATACATGTTAGGTACATGAGTAATGAATTCCCTACTGACTTTATTTTGTTGGACATGAATGACTTTGATGTAATAATTGGCACGGATTAGCTTTATAACTATAGAGGCTAGATTGATTGTAGGAAGAAAAAACTTTTAATAAAGAGACTCGATTGCCCCCCTTCAACCATTAGAGGTAGAAAGGATGTTGCCACTAGTATGCTTGTATGTATCTGCCTTGAAAGAAGAACAGTTAATAACCAAAGGTTTTCAGGCATTCCTAGCATTAGTATTGAGCTGGAGCCTAAATGTAGCCCTTCGAGGAGATAGAGGTAGTCAGGGACTATGCAGATGTTCTCTCAGATGACTTGCCTGGATACCTCCTAAGTGAGAGGTGGAATTTTTGATAGAGTTAGCTCCTGGGACAAACCCTATTTCTAGGGCACCTTACGTAATGGCCCCAGTAGAGTTGTTTGAGATGAAAAAGCAATTGTAGGAGTTGTTAAACAAAGGCTTCGTCAAACCTAGAACATCTCCATGGGGAGCACCAATCCTCTTTGTAAATAAGAAGGATGGATCACTTCAAATTGCATAGATTATAGGATGATCAATTAGGATACCATTGAGAATAAGTATCATTTACCATGTATCGATGACTTGTTTGACGAACTCAAGTCATCTTGTGTCTTTTTAAAGATTTACTTAAGGTCCAGTTACCATAAATTGTGAGTCAAGAATGAGGACATCCCAAAGACCGTCTTCTGAATCCGTTATGGTCATTATCAGTTTGTAGTTATGTCAATTGGGTTGTCCAACACCTCGAGTGTGTTTATGAATCTCATGAATAGTGTGTTCCAACCTTTCCTAGACTCTTCTGTCATAGTGTTTATAGAAGACATTCTAGTTTACTCAGATGACTTAGAACAACACCATGACCATCTGGTTAGAGTCTTTGAAATCTTGAGGAAGCAGAAGTTTTATGGGAAGTTCTCGAAATGTGAGTTTTGGATCGATCGCATCATGTTTCTTGGACACATCATCTTAGGAGGACTATTTCAGTAGATCATGCCAAGGTGTTTGTGGTGCGTGATTGGCCAACACCAAAGAATCCTTCTGAAATTTGCAGCTTCATGGGATTGGTTGGATACTACCGACAATTCATCAAGGATTTCTCAAGGACCGCCTTACCCCTCACCAAGCTCACTTGTAAAGATGAGAAGTTCATATGGTCTGAGCTATGTGAAGTCTGATTCCAAGAGTTGAAGGAGAAACTGACCATGACACATGTGTTGACTCTACCATATGGAAATGAGGGTTTCATGATTTTCACTGATGCATCTAGGATGGGGCTTGGATGTGTGCTAGAGAAGAATAACCATGTTGTCACTTATGCATCTCGGCAGCTCAAGCCAAATGAAGTGAATTATCTAACACATGATCTGGAGTTAGTTGTGATCATACATGCCTTAAAATTTTAGTGACACTACTTGTGTGGTGATACCTTTGAAATACTCATTGATCACAAGAGCTTGAAGTATCACCTAACTCAGAAACACCTCAACCTAAGACAGAGATGATGGATGGAATACATGAAAGATTATGATTTCACCATTGCTTATCACCCTGGAAAGGCCAATGCAGTGGTAGATGCCCTCAGTCAGAAATAGATTAGATGTGCTACCATCTTATCCACCCAGTGGAGGGGGATAGAGGAGTTTGCTAGATGGACTCTACAGCCGTTAGAAGACCGAATTTGTTTTGCTAACATTCAGATAAAACCAGATCTGCTTACTGAGTTAGTAGCTGCCCAGATGGCTAGCCCAGAGCTTGAGAAGATGAAAGGTTTGCTTGAGAAACCACAAACACACCTATCTTTGGGTGTAGATGGAGGGATCCAATATACGAGTCCTATTTGGGTACCTAAAGATTCACCCTTGAAAAATCATATCTTGTAAGAAGCTCATGGTTCTAAGTATATCGTACACCCTGGCACCACCAAGATCTTTAAGGACTTGCACCTGTCTTTGGGTGTGGCCAGATTGTCTCACATGTCATATGGTGAAGGTCGAACACCAACGACCCAGTGGGTTATATTAATAGATTGATATTCATGAGTGAAATTGGGACCAGATCACCATGGACTTTGTGGTGGGTCTTCCCAAGATCAAGAAAGGTCATGATGCTATATGGGTTGTGTTGGACCGCTAAACCAAGTCGGTACACTTTCTTGCCTTAAAGATTGCTACCAAAGTGTGAGACTTAGCTGAGTTGTACATCTAGGAAATAGTGTGTTTACATGGCATTCTGAGTTCAATTACTTCTAATTGTGACCCTAAGTTCACCTCAAAGTTATGGAAGCAGGTGCATGAAGAACTTGGAACAAGGTTAAAATTTAGTACCACTTACCACCCGCTGATCGATGGACAGTCAGAGAGGACAATCCCGACTTTAGAAGACTTGTTGAGAGTATGTGTGCTTGATTGGGGTGGATCATGGGAGCAGTATTTTCCTTTAGCTGAGTTTTCCTATAATAATAGCTACCAAGCCAGTATCGGGATGCCTCTGTATGAAGCTCTTTATGGGAGGTTGTGTCGGTCACCACTTCACAGGGATGATGTTGGTGAGACGGCCTTATTAAGGTTAGAGGAACTTTAGATATATGCTGACAAAGTCACTTTGATCAAGTAAAGGCTAAAGAGAGCCCAGGATCGACAGAAGTCGTATGTTGATGCAGAGTAGACTGACTTACACTTCACTGTGGGTGAACATGTGTTTCTGAAGATCCAACCCCTCTGAGCTATATCTAAGAACAGAGGAAAGTTGAGTCCTCGATATGTTGGTCTATTTGAGATTCTAGAACGGATTGGTGAAGCAGCCTATCGTGTAGCCCTACCCCCACAGTTGTGTCCAATATGAAGCGCTATGTGAAAAATCCTAGTCATGTGTTGAGCATTGAACCAATTGAGCTCTAAGGGAGCCTGGCATATCCTGAGTCACTTGTGAGAGTACTGGATACCAAGGAGAAAAAACTCAGAAACTAAAAGATAGAGATGGTAAAGGTTCTTTGGAATCACCATGGAGAGTATGAAGCCACATGGGAGCTAAAGACGGACATGGAAAAATCCTACCCTGGATTATTTGTGTGATTAGCTAAATTTTGGGGGAAAAATTCTTATAAGTGGGGAAGGATGTTATAACCCCAATTTTGATTGTATTGTTATGCAATTCTTCTATGAAAAGGGACTTGTTTGAAATTTTTTTGTATTGTTTTATTAAGTGGGTTTCCTTGACTTTCTACCTTGAATAAAGTATTTCATGTTTTCCTATTTTATTAAACCAATACAGGGTTAAAAAGGAAGAATGACAAGAGAAAAACCCACAATAAGAAAAAGATAAAAAGAAAATAAATGATAAGTGCATGTGTTTAAAAATAGTGTAGAATTATCTAGAAAGTGGCATAGGTGGCCACAATAGGATGAATTTCAGTTTCACATGCCTCCTAATAACAAGAAAAGTCAAAATAAAGAAAATAGAAAGAAAAGAAAGAGAACATATTTGTTGTAAATACATAATACATGCCTTATGAATGAATGACTTGCACATGAAGAAAAAGGGTTATTCATTTCGAGTTTTAGTCTCAAATTGTATCCACAAGTAGATTAAGTCATTAAGAACTTTTCCTTAATTTTTTTATTAAAGGATTAATGGTTTAGGAGATACGGATTTTACAAAATTCATAAAATGTGGATAATAGATTGGAGAGTATTAAATGTCATGATATTTCAATTTTTAATAGGATTATCTTTAATCTGCATATGCAGTGGTGACTGTCGGATCAGGGATCCAACGGATCACGCATCATCATCTACCCACACCCAAATAGGGAATGTACATGTACATACGTGAGCAATCCCAAAGGGAAATCTCCCAAACCTACTGTGTATTTGATTAAACCAAGAGGACATGTGTATTTGCCTCACAAAACCAAGAAGGAAACATGTAGGTTTCAGGTGGAAAGGAGGTCTGTAGAAGAACTTATAACTCTTGTCTCCAATCCCAAACTCGGGTGAGATCGGGAACCCTAAACCAGGCCTCCCACTCCTATAAAAGACCTCCATCCAACTCGCCTCGACCCCCAAAGTATCAACAGCTCACTCATGAACCCCAATATCCCCTCCTCCTCTAGATTCCATCTCTTCCAGTAACCTCACCATGGTGCCACCGCATTAGCCAACTCAGGAGCAAGAAATGGGGAGAGAGAACAATTGTTGGATTGTGGTCCAACATTGACCAGCAAAAAGAATCGGTGGTTGGGCTTCGCCGTGTCTCAACCAGAGTTGAGTGGGTGCAATTAACTGCGACCGCACGATCCCCACCCTGGTCAATGAAGACCCGTGAATCTGACGGCGGGTGTATTTTCTAAAAAGGTAATTTATTTACCTCTCTAGTCATAAAATCAAGAAAATAGTTCTATCTTGTAAAATCAAATAAAAATCCATTCTTTGGCCAAAAATTACAAGTAATATATGTATCATGATCAGAAAAATGCAAGATACTCAATAAAAATATAATAGTGACCTATATTTGCTGCCAATTCGAAAAGTGGTCAAAGTTTCTATCCTTAATATGATTAAATGGATCAAAACCCTAATTTGTTAGTATTGATGAATCTTTTAGACTTAGTTGTTGTTTTTAATCAAAGATTGATTTGTTATGAATAAAAGGAACACCTTGGACTCATATGAACATCCTCATCCAAGATTTGAAGGATTAGGGTTTCTTTGTGAATAAAAGTACCTCTAATGATGGAAGTAGGGTTTGGCAACATAAGTGTCAAGATGCATGTTCTTTCATATTCCAAATCTTAACATGATAAAAATTGGACTTTTGCATAAAAAGGTGACTTTTGGAATGCAAACATGAAGGTGATGCCAAAACTAGGGTTTATGGATCAAAAAATCTATTAAGGGTAGTAAATGAACTTATGGAGAAGGGAACTTAATGAAACACCAACATGGACTTAATTACTTAACTTGTGAACTGAGTGTACCCTAAAAGTAGATCTCGAAATCATTTGGTGACACATGGGTGTTATGCCTTAAAATTTCAGGTTGAATGCTTGCTTGTGCGGTTATCCTTGGTTGTTTTGTTTGGACATCTAAATACTCTTGAATTAGGTATGTGGTTACACCTATGAATAAATGTTATAGTTTCATGTAGTTTCTCAGAGTTTTCTTTGCATGGTTTGCAAATGCCTACTTACTTTTTATTTCATTCCATGCCAACTATAAAGTGACTATGACTATCACAATATATATATATATACATATATATGGTTATTTATTTAATACCCTCATGAGTAGCCTGGATTTCTCTACCCGGCAGCCAAAAAAGTAATTATTCTGATCAGAAAAGTAATTCTGCTATTAAAAAAAGTAACTATGTTGATCAAAAATTAACTATACGACTAAAAACGTAATGTCATACAAAACACACAGTAGATATATATGTAACCGTGTTTTGAAATCTATTGTTACAAATGTAACTATCTATGCATGAAATTCAACAGTTTGCAAGGTAAAGTAACCCTCTACATGTCAAAAGTAACCAACTTAAAAAAAGTAACTGAAATGGGGGGCGGGTAGCTACCCATACGGGTATTAAAGATGGGCCATATATATATATATATATATATATAGAGAGAGAGAGAGAGAGTTAGGCTAGAATACACTCGAGTGTATCCGGAGAGGAATACACTCAAGTAGTTTTTCATGATGTAATATTTTTTTGAAAATCTAATCTATTGATCTTATTAAACATCTTGTGAATAACTCATACACAAAATTTGAGCACATTTGGATATGTATAGCTCATGTTATGAAGACCGCAAAAATTATGCATTTCAAATTAGTTTCGCGCGTCGATTTTGTTGCCCTTGGATGAGTGCCTTACACTCATTCAAATGGGCTCAAAATTTGTATGTAGCCTAGTTATAGTATGACGGTGGAGATCAATGGTTTATATTTTGCAAAAAATAGTCTTGATATGCAAACACACTTGAGTGTATTTGTGTGATCCGTACTCTCGAGTGTATTCTAGCCTGACTCTCTCTCTCTCTCTCTCTCTCTATATATATATATATATATATATATATATATATATATATATATATATATATAGTCAGGCTAGAATACACTCAAGTGTACAGATCACGCCATACACCCAAATGGTGTTTCCCTATCTAGACCATGTTTTTTTAAAATCTAATCCATTGATCTTCATGGTTACAATAATAATAGGTCACATATAAAATTTGAACTCATTTGGATGAGTGTAAGTCACTCATCCAAGGACAACAAAATCGACGCACAAAACTAATTTGAAATATATGATTTTTGCCTCCTTTAGATGCATGACCTATAAGTGTCCAAATGAGCTAAAATTTATTATATAGTATGTTCTTATGATAATTAAGAAGATCAACGATTTAGATTTTTCAAAAATTTATTACATATTAAAAAATGACTGAGGTGTACGGTGCCTCCGATACACTCGAGTGTACACTAGCTTAACTCTCTCTCTCTCTCTCTCTCTCTCTCTCTATATATATATATATATATATATATATATATATATATATATATATATATATGCATGAAACTCAACAGTTTGCAAGGTAAAGTAACCCTCTACATGTCAAAAGTAACCAACTTAAAAAAAAGTAACCAAAATAGGGGGTGGGTAGCTACCCCCCATATATATATATGAACATGACTATCTTAGATTCTAAGCCTCCTTTGGAGCTTCAGTTATATATGAGAAAATGATAATATAGATCTTGGTCTACCTCTTAGGTAGGATCAAATGATTGTCATGAGCTTAGATCTTGGTCTACCATATGGGTAGGATCAAACGGACATCATAGGTCTAGATTTTGGTCTACCTTTTTGGGTTGGACCAAAAGGACCACTAAGGGTCTACCATCTTGAGTGAGGTATATGCCAGCGGTGTGGAACTGAGAATGAGGACCTGGTACATGCGTTGTTGAGATGCAAGGAGACCAAAAGTGTGTGGGAAATGAGCAACGTGGATGTGATAAGTTGGTGTGTCAATGAGCCATCATGGGTAGAGATTCACAAAAATTTTCTAGAATGCAAGGACACAGAAGAGGCAGATGAAGCAGCCGTGATGATCTAGATAGCATGGGTGGTAAGGAATAAACAAATTTTTGAAGAAGATAATGTGTTCATTACAGGAGTGGTGTTGGGTTTCCAAAGGCTCATTACCAATTACAGGAGATACCACATAAGTCACAAGATCGTCAAATAGGGAGCGGACATTACGGAAGATGCAACTTGGCACCCTCGACTAGGGAAATCCTGAAATTAAATGTTGACACAGCATGGAAAGAAAGCAAACTCATTGGCATCGGAGGGGCTCTACGGGACCACAGAGGGAGGCTACGAGCCACTTTCCAATAGAGAATCATGTACTCATCTTCATTCATGGCTAAAGGTGTGGCAATTCTAGAAGGAATGAAGGTCTGTCTGGAACTGGGATACAAGACAATCTGCGTGGAATCTAACTGCAAGTCCTTGGTATGAGCCATGGAGGCGGTGGTTTCAGGTGACGGACAAGACATTGCTACTTTCAAGATCATTCACCTACGGATGAAATATTTTGACGCCATCGACTTACGGTTTATACCACATAAATGTAACCATATTGCACATCATCTCGCATCCACTTCTAGTAGTAATTGCGATCCAATCATTTCACAAGGCCCTTTTGATAGGGAATTGATTGTACTGGCATAAAATGACATGAATCAATGAATGACCACTGGTGTTTACCTTCAAAAAAAATTCTTGAGTGAGGTATGATCCATGTCCACTGTAGGGAATGGCATAGGTTGGATAGATCGAGATTGAGTATTTATGATTGAGAATGTTAAATTTGATTCCTAAAATTGGATGGATTCTGTTGTTACATAGAGATGCACACTATTTTGGTTTCCCCACATATCGGTATAACTTATTATACTGACTGCATGTTTTTTAATGTCGGCATTTTAGGATAAGCTGCTACTTGATGAAAATTGGACAATCAAGAAAAGATGGCACCAAAGACAGACAAACAAAGTAATACCTGGAGGAGATATATAGATGGTATTTTCTTGGGTATAATCCTAGAACCCATATTTTGTAAGCTTTTATAAAAAGAATTTTATCTTATACCAAACTCAGTTTTGTTTAATATAATTTATTAATTATTTCTAATTATGTTCAAACCATAGATCATGTGTGCAATGGTAATGGCTCCTTCCTTCTGGCCTCCTTAATTGGGGGTTGTTGGGAGTGGGGTCATTACATTTGGTATCAGGGCATAGTTTTCCATATAATCCCTAAAATTTATTAATTTTATAAATTCAATAGAGCCCAAAGGGAGTTACTAGAATGGTTTCCTTTGACAGAGGTGTCTAGAATGGACCATGGGCTGTGGGTTGGCAATATTTTCCTCCACATTGCTAGTCAATTTATGAGGATTTCTAGATCCATGTTTCTGGCCTGGCCGAAGTCAATGATTTCATTTGAAATAAGATACCTCTAGGATTTCTCATCTACTTTCATCCCTTCTTTATTCCCTTTAACTTAATAAACTCTAAGTGCCTAAAGTGTTCTCTCTATCCACCTCCTCCTGAAGACTGGGGTTATGGATTATAAGGATTATGGTATCCTCCAACAAATAATAAAATACATGTAAACAAGATGTCACGGATATAAGTTTAAGATTTAAAATCTTAGCTTGTGAAACTATGGTTAATATAGATAATTTGTGTGAAACAACAAGGCTCGCAGAAATGACACTGCCAACCATGATGAGTACCCTGAGCCGAGAACCTCCCATATGAAGAAGATGTCCTCAGGAAAGAGGAAGTCCATGGAAGGTGAATCCTCCAAGAAGAGGAAGAGGGAAAGTGAAGCCTTTAGAGAGAAAGGGCATGAGCCCAAACCTATTCGCTTCAACATCCTAGAAGATAACCCTAGTCTTGAGGAGGAACCCATGTCAGAAGACAAACCCAAGGATGACCCTAGCCATGAGGTTGATACTGATTTGACATTTGGAAGATAGTGATGCAGACTCCTGAGATGCTCTGATTGGAACAACAAAAGCAACTTACTGATGCCATTAGTGCCTTGGCCCTCTTAGATGTTGCTTGGAATGAGAACGACAAACTTGTACCTGTCTGCCCTCGCCTCAGAGCCACCATTCTAGATTCGTTAAGCTAAACATTGAAAAGTTATAGGGACAAGACAAATCTAAAGTGGTTGATAAAGCGGATTCTTGGCTTCTTGTCGTGGAAAACAGTTTTCATATTTTGGAGGTTCAGCCAAACAAGAAAGTCCTTTTTGCCACACACCTTCTTGAAGGGGCAGCTAAAATATGGTGGGAAAACCATATCATGGGTCGAGATTTGATTGAAGAACCAATGGCATGGGCAAACTTTCATGCACTCTTCTCAGCAAGATTCATGCCCACCTCTGCCAAGAAAGAGAAGGAATAATAGTTCACCTTCCTGACTTAGGGAAATATGTATGTGGTAGACTTTGCTTGCAAGTTTCACCTCCTGGGGCGATTTGCCTACATGCTGACTGAAGAGAGAAGGATAGACCATTTCATCACCCGCCTACATCCTGCAATTAAACCCATGTCATGGAAATCAAGCCCAAAACTTTTTCTGAAGCTTTCAACTTTGCTCTGGACATGGAAAAGATAGTCATGCCTTAGCAGAATCCATCCAAGTGGTATCTCGAATTTCCTAAGGGTATTTTTGGGACAAGAAATGATAATAAGAAGAACCAAGGTAATCACTAGGGTAAGGGAAAGAATGGAGGGAAAGGCAAACCCCACAATGAGCATCGCTGACCAGGGTCAGCTATAAGATGTGGCAATTGTGGAAGATCCCATGGAGGGAAGTGTCGCTTCAAAAAGAGAGTGTTTTAGTGATGTTTGTAGGAAGGGCACTTCCAATCCAAATGTCCCCTCCCTGACCCAAGAGGACAAGCTCTGGTGGTAGCCCACCCTATGACCACAGCACAACCAGCAACTGCACGAGGAGCAGTTCCACCTACAGAAGAGCATCGATAGGCTTGAGTGAACGTCATCGATAATGAAGAGGCCTAGGCAAATGCCAACCGGATGATATAGGGTAACCACCCTTAAATATTCTTTTCTATCCTTAAATATGCAACAAAATAGTAGTTTGACTGTTATGAAAACAATGTAGGCATGCTTGAAATTATGGGACAAAGTGCAAAGGCCTTGTTTGACTGTGAATCTACCAATACTTTTATTTCGAGAAATCTTGCAACAATGCTTTGTCTAAATTTCAAAGATTTAGGTTATATTTTGAATGTCACTACCCTGAGTGGTTGAATTTTTACATATCTTTTAAAAATCCATGTTATACCTATTGATACATGAGTAATGAATTCCCTACCGACTTTACTTTATTGGAAATGAATGACTTTGATGTAATAATTGACATGGATTGGCTTCATACCTATAGAGCCCAGATTGATTGTAGGGAGAAAAAGCTTATAAAAAAATAGACCTAGTCACCCACCTTTAGCCATTAGAGGAAGAAAGGATGCTGCCACTAGTATGTATGTATATACTTTGAAAGTAGAACAGTTAATAGCCAAAGGTTGTCAGGCATTCTTAGCAGTAGTTATTGAGTTGGAGCCTATGGTGCAGCCCTTAGATGAGATAAAGGTGTCATGGACTATGTAGAGGTGTTCCCAAATGACTTGTATGGGATACCTCCTGAGAGAGAGGTGGAATTTTCAATAGAGTTATCTCCCGGAACAAACCCTATTTCTAGGGCACCTTACATAATGGCCCCAGCATAGTTGCTTGAGCTAAAAAAGCAACTGTAGAAATTTCTAGAAAATGGCTTCTTCAGACCTAGCACAGCTCCATGGGGAGCACCAGTCCTCTTCATAAAGGAGAAGGATGGATCGCTTCGAATGTGCATAGATTATAATATGATCAATCAGGCTACCATTAAGAATAGGTATCCTTTACCCCGTATCGATGACTTGTTTGACCAACTCAAATTAGCTCATGTCTTTTCAACGATTGACTTGAGGTCCGGTTACCATCAATCACGAGTAAAGAGTGAGTACATCCCAAATATCACCTTCCAAACCCGTTATGGTCATTATGAGTTTGTATTTATGTCGTTTGGGTTGTCCAACGCCCCGAGTGTGTTTATGAATCTCATGAATAGTGTGTTCCAACCTTTCCTAGACTCTTTTGTCATAGTATTTATAGAAGACATTCTAGTTTACTCAGATGACTTAGAACAACACTGTGACCATCTGATTAGAGTCCTTGAAATCTTAAGGAAGCAGAAGTTTTATGGGAAGTTCTGGAAATGTGAGTTTTGGATCGATCGCACCATGTTTCTTGGACACATCATCTTAGGAGGGATAATTTTAGTAGATACTTCCAAGGTGATTGCGGTGCATGATTGGCCAACATCGAAGAATCCTTTTGAAATTAATAGCTTCCTGGGATTGGTCGAATACTACCGGCGGTTCATCAAGGATTTCTCAAGGACCACCTTACCCCTCACCAAGCTCACTCGTAAAGATGAGAAGTTCATTTGGTCTGAGCTATGTGAAGTCTGATTTCGAGAGTTGAAGGAGAAACTAACCACGACGCCTGTGTTGACTCTACCATCTGGCAATGAGGTTTTCATGATTTTCACTGACGCATCCAACATGGGGTTTGGATGTGTGAGGGAGTAGAATAAACATGTTGTCACGTATGCATCTCGGTAGCTCAAGATAAATGAAGTGAATTATCTAACACATGATTTGGAGTTAGTTGCGATCATACATTCCTTAAAAAGACCTCCATCCAACTCGCCTCAACCCCAAAGCATCAATGACTCACTCACAAATACTAGTATCCCCTCCTCCTCTAGATTCCATCTCTTCCGGCAACCTCACCATCATAGCACTTCCGCATCAGCTAACTTAGGTGCAAGAAATGGGGGGAGAGAACAACTGTTGGATCCTGGTCCAACATTGATCAGAAAAAAGATCGGTGGTTGGGCTTTGATGTGTCTCAACTAGAGCTGAGTGGGTGCGATTAACCACGATGCACAATCCCTACCCCAATCAATGAAGATCCGTGAATCTTACGATGGGTGTATTTTCTAAAAAGGTAATTTCTTCACCTCTCTAGTCAGAAAATCGAGAAAATAGTTTTATTTTGTAAAATCGATTAAAAAAAATTCTTTGGCCAAAAATTATAAGTAATATATGTATATTGATCAAAAAAATGAAAGCTACTCAATAAAAATATAACATTAACCTATATATTCTTCTAATGCAAAAAGTGCTCAAAGTTGCTATTTGTAAAGTGATTAAATGGATCAAAACCCTAATTTGTGAGTATTGATGAATTTAATAGACTTAGTTGATGTTTTTAATCAAAAACCGATCTGTTATGAATAAAAGGAACACCTTTGACTCATATGAACATCATCCAAGATTTGAAGGATTAGGGTTTCTTTGTGAATAAAAGTACCTCTAATCAGAATTAGGGTATGTTTACATAAGAGTATCAAGATGCATGTTCTTTCATATTCAAAATCTTAACATGATAAAAGTTGGACTTTTGCATAAACGTGTGAATTTTGCAATACAAACATGATGTGACTCTAAAATTAGAGTTTATGGATCAAATAGAGTGTTAATGGTAATAAATGAACTTATGGAGAATGGAACTTGGTGAAACGTCAATATGGACTTAATTACTTAACTTGTAAACCAATTCTACCCTAAAAGTAGATCTTGAAATCATTTAGTAACACATGGGTGTTATGTCTTAAACTTTTAGGTTGATTGGTTGATTGTGTGGTTATCCTTGGTTGTTTTGTTTGGACATTTAAATACTCCTAAATCAGGTATGTGGTTACACCTATGAATAAACATTATAGTTTCATGTGGTTTCTTAGAATTTTCCTTGAATGGTTTGCAAATACATGCTTACTTGTTTATTTTATTCCATGCCAACTATAGAGTGACTATGACTATCACAATAAATATATGAACATGACTAGCTTAGATTCTAAGCCTCCTCTGGAGCTTCAGTTATATATGAGAAAATGATAATCTAAATCTTGGTATACCTCTTGGGTAGGATCAAAGGATTGTCATGAGCCTAGATCTTGGTCTATCATCTAGGTAGGATCAAACGGACATCATGGGTCTAGATCTTGGTCTACCTTTTTGGGTAGGACAAAAAGGACAATTAAGGGTCTACCATCTTGAGTGAGGTATGATCCATGTCCACTGCAAGACTGACAAAGGTTGGATAAACCAGGATTGAGTAGTTATGATTGAAAATGTTAAATTTGATTTGTTAAAAATAGTTTAATGGATTATGTTGTTACAAATAGATGAACACTATTTTTTCCACGTACCAGTATAACTTGTTTTATTGACCGCATGTTTTTTATTGTCGACATTTTTAGGATAAGATGCTACTTGATGAAAATTGGACAATGCAGAAAAGATGGCATTGAAGGCAAACAAACAAAGTAATACCCAGAGGATGTAGATAGATGGTAATTTCTTGGGTATAATCCTGGAACCCATATTTTGTAAGCTTTTATAAAAAGAATTGTTATCTTGTACCAAACTCATTTTTTGTTTAGTAGAATTTATTAATTATTTTTTATTATGTTCAAAACCATAGATCCTGTGTGCAATGGTAATGGCTCCTTCCTTATGGCCTTCCTTAATTGGGGGTTGGTTGGAGTGGGATCGTTACATATTTTATGGATGATGAGTTTTCCCTCTCATCATGTGGTCACCAGAAAAGTGATGTTGAGTGGTCACTGAGTTTTTCATAGTGGTCAATGAGCTTTTCACCTCCTTGAGATTGTTGAGTTTACTAGTGTGATGGTCGCTAAGGTTGAGGACCTTCTCTTCGGTCGATGAGTTTTACTCATGCTTCTTAGTCACTAAACTTGATCTTATGTGGTCAATGAACCTTTGATTTTTATGCAGTCATTGAAGGCGGTTAACCCTAGTTCAACAATCTCTAAAGATAGCCATTTTGAGCAGTCAATGAAGGGGTCAAACCCTAGTTTTCTTAGGTCACCTATCATGTGTTTTCAACAGTCGATGATGGTGCTTAGTCTATGTGGTCACCAAGGATGATATGACCTAGTTTTTAGTGGTCTATGATGTACTTATCTTGGGTGGTCAACAAAGATTTTTGGACTTGTAATGGTTTTATGTGGTTGACCTTATGATGATGATAGTTCATCTACATGCTTCAAATACTATTGGAGATGCTAGTAATTAGGTTTAGTGTTAGTTGCTTATTTGGAAACCCTAATCTGATTACTTGTTCAAATCTAACCCTAATTGCAAATACATAATGATGTTGCTTATCTTGCTTGAGCATTGAGCATAATGATGAAGTGTTTTCTCTCTCCTAAAATGTTGTAACCCTAATTTATTATATTATGAGAATCATAGTTCTTAAATGCATGATTATGCCAAACTTATGTAATATTTGTGTGGAGATAGTAATGAGCCTTGTTGAGATAGGGAGAGATAATGATGTTCTTGCAGGGAACAATGTGAATGGTCTTATGACCTTAGTAGTGGCCTTTTTCCCTATTTGAGGTGATATCCTCTGTGTGATGTGATAAGGGATTGACATTCCATGATGGTGTGATAATGGTGAAGGTTTTGTGTATGGAAATATATAGATACCATATAGTGATGTGACAAGTTTATACTTTATACATTTTATATCTTCTAAAGTTGCAAACTACCTTCTCCTTTGTAGAACCTTTATAGGGTTTGGATGTAACTTGATTGATGCAGTAAAAATACACCCAATTGGATCAACTAATAAAGTGGAACCCTAATCATGTACTTGCCCTGGCCATAGATCCATTCCAATGTCAGAACTTGTTCGATGGTGAAATGAGTATTCCCTTAATGGAAATTCAGAGAGCATACTATTTAATATGTGAGGTGCAAGTGACTGAGTGTCCTTTTCATCTTGATCTCAAGGTTTTGAGGATGGATGTGGTCATGCCTTGGTAGGAGAATGGATGTGGTCATGTCTCAGTGTATATTATATGATAAAAGACAATTGTGATTGTACCTTAGATGATTGGGCTTGTATACCCTGCTCACTAGTGCCATGACCTATATACCAAGGCAAACTAGGATTATTTTTAGTTGGACTTTATATGTCACAGCGGTGGACTCATATTGAACGAAGTCAGATGAGACCATAGGAGTTTGACTCTCCTAGATCTTATGTGGCACTATTTTTGACTTCATAGTGGATAGTTGGAGTATGAGTGGTATACCTCATATCCTCAGCGATTAAAACACATAATACAACAATGTAGTATTATTGCATAGGGTTAAACATGATTCCCATTGGATGTTTACCCTTGCCTTATTTTCGTAACTACTTATTCGTTATATAATGTGATGAGAGAAATCAACTATTACTCATGTTCTTCATATTTCTTCTAAAAGTATATGATGATCTGCTTATCTGCTAGAGTTATTTAATCTACTTAATTTTTGTAGTCGATTTAAATTATTCATTTAGATGAATCTGCTCATCCTACTTAATAATATATATCATGCTATGTTTCAACAATCATTGGCGGAGAGTTATATCTCTCACTGGGACATGGGTCTCTCCCTCGTGGTTTGCCACATGGTGGTCGTCAGCGGCATGAGCAAGATCATGCTTTTGAGGAAGAGAAACTTGGAGATCAGTAGTCACAAAAGGTCATATAGATGCTAGCGTTGAGTAGAAGAGTCCTAGTGTCATCCATGTACTCTTAGGTATGGGAAGGGATGTGTTTTGTATATGATATGAACCTCAATATGTGTTTTGGCAGTATGCCTTTGTTGTATATAAGTGGCTTGTCCATGTGAACATATCTTTTGTAACAGGTGTGTGGCAGATGGCCACTATATAGATGTAAGTACTTGGTATGGTATGTGATATGTTATAGGTTGTGGACATTGATGTAATATGTTTTTTCTCATGATGGTTATATGAGATCAGTTTTAATTTACATTTTCTTTTGGTTATGTGGGTGTTTAAGTGTTGATCTCATGCTTTTTTTTAATAATCTCATTTTTGTGGTATTGGGTGTCACAATTTCATTGGTATCAAAGTTCTAGGTTTGTTGAGTCTATAGGACATATGACTAGGTTTGTGTCTATTCTTGCATCCTTCAACATATTTGATTATAGCTTCTACTTATGCATATATGTTTGGAGAGCACGAAGAACATGCTGAGAGTAGTGTTGATGCACCATGAGGTGGTGTGAGGAGGAAGGCCAGAGTAGATAGAGTGCCTGAAGTGCATTAGTTTGGCCCATCAACCATGGGCAATCCCGCTTTTCACTCCATGTTTGGACAGTTTATGGCCACAATTAATCATATGGAAGATCGAGAACCTGTATTCCAAGAAAGGGCAGCTATCCCCAAAGAGGAACCTCGGGGTTCTGGGAAGATAGTTGAGCATCTGAGATGTGTTGGGAACATTGAGTATGCAGGTAGGGTAGACCCTACATACATGGATATGTGTATGATGGAGCTGAGAAGGGTTTTAAGATCCTTAATATCTCCAAAGAGGATAAGGTGAAGCACACAGTGTACCTATTGAAGGGCAATGTTGGCCATGGGTGGGCCATTGAGGAGGAGGAGAGACCAGAATTATTGATTAGTTGGGAAGAGTTTTGGTAGGAGTTTGTGAGCTGATACTTAGTAGATACGTACGTTGATGAGAAGATCTCATAGTTTGAGAAGATCCAGCAGGGATCAATGATGATCAATGAGTACGAGGTGATTTCATGGAGTTTTTGAGGTTTTGTCCTCACATGGAAGCAATGGATAAGGAGAGGATATGATGGTTTGAGATGGGGTTGAGCATAGATTTGACTACGAAGGTGTCTGCTTTGGAGATAAGGGAGAGGTTCTCTACCTTCATGCAGTCAGTGAGGAGGATCGAGCAGTCAGTTGTTAAGAAGTGTGAAGCCAATGTTAAGAAGATATTGGCTTAGTTTCAAGGGTAGTCTTTTGGAGGCTTCAAGAAGCCTAGGTTTTCGTCACCACAGTCACAACAGAGGTTAATAGTGCCATCTTAGTGGTCCCCGAGTAAAGGCAGAGGCCATAGTTTCCCTCCTGCTAGAGCATGTAGCACAAAGTTAGTATATGTGATAGGGCTATCTAGGTTACAGTATGACTCGAGCACATGTTACAAGTGTGTACAAGTGGGGCATAGTAGGTGATTTTTCCTTATGAAAGATGAGGAAGCTACACAGCAACCGAGATAGAGTTAGTAGGGTTCCCAGTGACAACAGTTCAGTAGTGGTGGTGGTAGAGGATGCGTCCAGGCATCATAGATAGGATCCTTTGGAAAGGCTAGCATAGGATGTGGATGACAACAAGCAACATCTCAATTCTACACTATGAGTCAGCCGAAGGGAGTGGTCAATCCACGGGTCGTGACATGTCATATGGAAAATTTTCATTCTAACTTGTCTACATCTTCTTTTGTATTTGTTTTGGTTGACCCAAGTGTGACACACTCTTTTATCAACATAGAGGTGATATTTAGTTGTTCCTTTCATGTTTTTAGTGACCTAATAGTCTTTAGTTAGAAACACCTCTTCTTGGTTCTGCTGATTTGCGGGAGGTGTGCCCATCCTGCGTTCTTTCTTTCTTAGGAAGCAACATTCAAGTGGACCTTATGCCACTTGAAAAGCATTGATTCGATTTGATCCTTGGGATGGATATCTTAGATAAGTACAGGGTGGTCTTGGACTATAGTTCCAAGGTAGTGATGTTTTAGGATGGCAATGTTTCTTGGATCTTCCAAGGAGATAGGAAGATTCTTCCTACGTGCTTGGTGTCATCTATGATAGCAGAGAGGTTAATGAGGTAGTGTGTGAGGCTTTCTTGGCACATGTGGATATCAAGGTGATGACTCCTAGTATTCAATAGGTATTGGTGGTGTGTGAATTATAGAATGTCTTTCCTAAAGAGTTTCCTAGAGTTCCACCTCCTAGAGAGATTGATTTTGAGATCAATCTTGTTCATGGTACACAGCTGACAGCACATTCACCCTACAAAATGGCACCAAGAGAGATGCAAGAGTTGAAGACCTAGTTTCAGGATATGCTAGAGAAAGGTTTTATGAGACTGAGCACTTCCTCTTTGGGTGCTCCCATGTTGTTTGTCAAGAAGAAGGATAGTTCTATGAGTTTGTGCATAGACTATCGACTGTTGAATAAGGTGACGATTAAGAACAAGTACTCGTTGCCAAGGATAGATTATCTATTTGATCAGTTGAGAGGTGTTGTAGTGTTCTTGAAGATATATCTAAGGTCACGATACCACCAGTTGCAGATTAAGGCGGATGACATACCCAAGTCAGTTTTCAGGACTAGGTATGTCACTACGAGTTTGTGGCTATGTTGTTTGGGTTGACCAATGCACCAACAATGTTCATAGATCTAACGAATAGGGTTTTCAAACCTTATATTGACTATTTCATGGTGATGTTCATCGATGGCATCCTGATATAATCCAGAGACATCCAGCAACATGAGCAGCATCTACGACAATCTTTGACTTTGTTGAGGCAACACAAGTTGTATGCCAAGTTCAACAAGTATGAGTTCTGGTTGAAGGAGGTGTTTTTTCTTGGGCACGTCATATTTGCTAGGAGTGTTTCTGTGGACACAAAGAAGGTGGAGTTCGTTCTAGAATGGGATCAACCTAATACGCTGATGGAGGTTTGGAGCTTCCTTTTCTTGGCAAGCTACTACATGAGGTTCATCAAGAACTTCAGTGTTGTGGTGTTACCCCTAACCAAGCTGACAAGGAAAGGTGTACCTTTTGTCTGGGATGACAAGTGTCAGTGTTATTTTTAGCTTTTGAGTGAGAAGTTGACCAGTGCATCGGTGTTAGTTCTGCCTAGTCAAGGAAAAAGTTGTACCATCTTCTGTGATGCATTTTACAATAGTTTGGGATGTTTGTTGATGCAATACAAGAAAGTGATTTCTTTTGCTTCAAGACAACTTAAGAAACATAAAGAGAACTACCTGACACATGATCTAGATATTGCAATTGTGGGTCCATGCTTTGAAGATTTGGAGACACTACCTTTATGGAGAGAAGTGTCAGATCTTCACCGACCACAAGAACATTTGGTATATCTTCTCAAAGTAGGAGTTGAACGTGAGAAAGAGGACATAGATGAAGTTGATAAAGGACTATGATTGCATGATAGGCTGCCATCCAAGGAAGGTGAACGTGGTGGCATATGCATTGAGCAGGAAGTCTTCTTTGTCATCATCTGCTAACAAGACACAGTCATATTCTTTGGTATGCCATAAGAGAAACATGTTGGTGTCGTTGCATCAGATGAATGTCCAACTGGAAGTTTCCTAGTTGGCAGGCTTGTTAGAGGAATTGTAGGTGAAGCCTATATTGATACAATGGATCAGAGATGTGTAGTGGGGTGATACTGTGATACAATAGATGCAATCAGAGTTTCACAATGAGAAGTGGAGGGATTCCATGAGGTAGGGGATGGGACGGTTTGTTTCCATGATAGGATAGTGGTTCTAGAAACTGATGGTCTAAGGAATATGTCCCTTGAGAAAACTCACTCTTTGATGTATGTGATGCATCAAAGCAGTACCAAGATGTACCATAACCTGAAGGATCTGTATTGGTGGCATGGCTTGAAGCGTGATGTGATTGAGTTTGTGGCGAGATGTCTAGTGTGTCAGCAAGTCAAGGTTGAGCATCAGAAACCTACAGGTACGTTGCAACTGTTGCTTATATCGTAGTGGAAATGGGATCATGTCACTATGGACTTTGTGGTTGGTCTTCCTAGGATGGCCAAAAGTCGTGATTTCATTTGGGTGATAGTGGATAGGTTGACCAAGTCAGCACACTTCCTTCTTGTGAAGAATACATATACAATAGAGAAGTTGGCACATATATATGTGGATGAGATAGTGTGTTTGGACGGTATTCCAGTTACCATAATGTTTGTCTGAGGTCCTCAGTTTACCAGTCATTTTTGGTTAATGTATGCATACAACGATGGAGACACAATTGAGGTTCAATACAATCTTTCACCTGCAGACAGATGGTCATTTAGAGAGGACCATTCGGATCTTAGAGAATTTGTTGAGAGCTTGTGTTTTGTAGTTTCTTGGAAGCTGGGATGTGCATCTACATATGATAGGGTTTTCCTACAACAACAGTTATCAGAGAAGCATAGATTCAGCACCGTATGAAGCCTTGTATGGGAGACATTATCACTCACCACTTTGTTGGTATGAGACAGGTGAGTATCAGCTTTTGAGTCATGATCTTGTACAATAGACTATAGAGAAGATCAAAGTGATATAACAGTAGCTGATGATAACCCAAGATAGACAAAAGTCTTATGTTGATAACCGTCATAGACCTTTAGAGTTCCAAGTGGAAAACAAGGTTTATTTCAAGGTCTCTCCTTGGAAAGGTGTGTTGAGGTTTAGTAAGAAGGGTAAGTTGGCTCCCAAGTTATGGGACCATATCGTGTGGTGGCATGTGCTGGGAAGGTGGCTTACAAATTGGATTTACTACTGTATTTTCATAGTTTACATCATGTCTTCCATGTTTCCATGTTGAGGAAATGTCATCCAGATACAGAGCAAGTGTTGCAGTAGGAAGAGCTTGAGTTAAAGGTAGATGTATCATATGTCGAGGGTCCTATGTTGATCCTAGATAGGAGGTTGAAGAAGTTTAAGAAGAAGGATATAGTGTTGGTAAAAGTTTTGTGGCATTACCGTGGTGTGGAGGAAGCCATATGGGATTTAGATGACGATATGCATAGGAAATACCCATCTTTGTTCGCCTAGGATTTCATGGGTGAAATCCTTGTTAGGAGTTTATGGTTGTAAGACCATTGACCTAGCTTTATTTTTTATCTTACTTGCTTAGCATAATTATATTCTTAAAACCTCAATATAATAATGTGATCTACTTTAATAACCTATGACATGCTTGTGTTTCAAGTTTGGCACAATTTGAATATTGTTTGAGCTAGTTACAATATATGTGTGCTTATTTTGGACATAATTGCAATTTACCCATGTTTAGGATTTATCTTGCAACTTGTCACATGCTTTATGTGCCTCACATGTTTTGGCATCTTGTTGGAGAGAGTGGTGCCTTAGGATGCCTTGTTGTACCTTGGTTTGATGAGGTGCCATCATATGTTGAGATATAGGTTTGGCTTGGATACCCTAGTTTGATGGTTGGTCTTTGATCACCTTGGTATGTTGAAGAGCGATCACCTAGCTTGTGATTATTCATTGGTCATGTTCTTTGGTCGATGGGGTTCTCATCGGTCTTGGGTTTTTCCTAGAAGTGAGGTCGTTTGCTTTTCTTGGTTTTAATGACGCTTGTTGCATGCATGTGTTTAGCGATTACATGGCCGAGATATGGTGGAAACATGTCATGTTTAGTTGGACACCTAGCCTCCCTTCTCTCTTTCTCTCTAACCCTTGGGTATATACACCTCCCTCTTTGCATGCAAGTGATCCTTTTACACCCTCCCAACCTCTCCTCTTGCTTGGAGCTCGACCCTTGTATTCTTGTTGGTGAAGGTGGACCTCTAGTGCCCGATCCATCTTGCTTGTGATCTAGGATTTGGAGAAACCCTTCCTTGGAGATTTTTCAGTGATCATTTTCTCTCTCTCGACCTTGGTAAGTGATCTACCCCTCATCATCTTCATTTTCTTACAACCCTACCTTTCTTCTTTCTCTTGGCTGAATCCATGGGTCTCCATGGTGGTGCTTCTTGAGGAACTTCTCTCTTCTTGGTTGAATCCATGGTCCTCCATGGTAGTGCTCAAGTTGAGTTGGAGATCTTCTCTCCTGCTTGTCTTTTAGCCTAGGGTTTTTCTTTCCATCTTGTGCTCCTTTAACCTATGGATTTTTTCTCTCTTTAAGGTGGTGTTGGCTTGTCCGTGAGATGGTGATTAAGATAAGTTCCCTCTCTTTTCTTGGAGCATCCTTGTTGTTGGAGTTGTTTCTTCACATCCAAGGCAAATTATATAACTCTCTCCTTGGTTATTGCTTACATGTACCTTGCATGCAAGTAATATACTCTTAAAACATGGTTCTAAGTTGAATAGTGATATTACCTATGATTTAGGGTTTATGTTTCATGGTGGTTCTTGTGTTGATAACTCTTCTTTGTTGAACCCTAATGTATGTGCATGAGTACTTGATTTTTGTTGGAGGTTTGGAAACATGCATGGTGTGTCAAATGAATGGTTTTCTCTCTCATGAATATGGTTTTACTTCTAGCTTGATGATGGCCGAAATTAGGGTTTTGGTGTTGTTTTCCTTCATGTGGTTACACCTTAATGTTTTGGTTTCGTGGTGATGATCAACTTGATGAACTTGTGGATGATGCGTTTTCTCTCTCATCATGTGGTCGCCAAGAAAGTGATATTGAGTGGTCACCAAATTTTCTATAGTTTTTTATGAGCTTTTCACCTCCTTGAGATTGTTGAGTTTACTACTGTGATGGTCGCTAAGGTTGAGGACCTTCTCTTCGTTCGGCGATTTTTACTCATGCTTCTTGGTCGTTGAACTTGATCTTATGTGGTTGATGAACCTTAGATTCTTATGTGGTCGTTTAAGGTGTTTAACCCTATTTCAATGGACTCTAAGGATAACCATTTTTAGTGGTCGATGAAGGGGTGAAACCTTGGTATTCTTTGGTCACCTATCATGTGTTTTCAGCGGTCAATGATGATGCATGCGGTCTCCAAGGATAATATGACCTACTTTCTAGAGGTTATTGATGTACTTATGTTCAGATATTGATGAAGATTTCTTGACTTCTAATGGTTTTATGTGGTTGACCTTATGATGATGATAGTCGATCTACATGCTTCTAAGATTTTGGAGATGCTAGTAATTGGGGTTTAATGTTAGTTGCTAATTTGGAAACTCTAATTTGATTACTTATTGAAATCCAACCCTAATTACAAATACATAATGATGTTTCTTAGCTTGATTGAGTTGTGAGCATAATGATAAAGTGTTTTCTCTCTTCAAAATTGTTATAACCCTAATTTTTTTATCTTATGAGTACCATAGTCCTTAAATGTGTGATTCTGCCAAACTTATGTCATATTTGTGTGGTGATAGTAATGAGCCTTGTTGAGGCACAAAGAGATAATGATATTCTTGCAGTGAACGATGTGAATGGTTTTATGACCTTAGAATTGGCTTTGTAACCTATTTGAGTTGATATCCTCTGTCTAATGTGATAAGGGATTGAAATCCCATGATGATGTGATAATGGTGAAGGCCTTGTGTATGACAGTATATCAGTACCATATGGTGATGTGACAAGTTTATAATTTATACATTGTATATCTTCTAAAGTTGCAACCTACCTTATCCTTTGTAGAACCTTTCTAGGTTTTGTATGCAACTTGATTGTTGCAGTTAAAAAACACCTAATTATCTTAACTAATCAAGTGGAACCCTAATCATGTAGTTGCCCTGGCCATAGATCCATTCCAATGTCAGAACTTGATGGATGGTGAAATGAGTATTCCCTTATTGGAAACTCAGAGCGCATACTATTGAGTATGTGAGGTGCAAGTGATTGAGTGTCCTTGTCATCTTGATCCCAAGGTTTTGATGAAGGTTGTAGTCATACCTCGACAGGAGAATGGTTGCGGTCATGTCTCAGTGTATATTATGTGATAGAGGTCATCTTAGTTGTACCTTAGATGATTGAGTTTATATGCCTTGTTCACTAGTGTGTAACCTATATACCAAGGCACACTAGGATGATTTGTATTTGGACTTTGTATGTCACTACGGTGGAGTTGTACTGACCAAGGGCGGATGAGGTCATAGGAATCCGGCTATCCTAGATTTTGCATGGCACTATTTTTTACTTCACAGTGGACAGTTGGAGTATGAGTGGTATACCTCATCTCCTTAGGGCTTAAAAGACATAATACAACCGTGTAGTGTAATTTCTTAGGATTAAACATGGTTCACATTGGATGTTTACCCTTGACTTGTTTCTATTACTTCTTAGTTGTTATATAATGCGGTAAGAGAAATCAACTGTTATACATGTTCTTCATATTCCTTCTAAAAGTATATGGTGATATACTTATCTGTTAGAGCTGTTGGATCTGCTTAATTTGTGTAATCAACTTAAATTATTCATTTCTTTGGATCTTCTCATCCTTCTTAATAATGATATATCCTACTATGTGTCAATAATCATTGGTGGAGATTTATATCTCTCGCTGGGACATGGGTCTCACCCTCATGGTTTGCCACATCTTTTTAGGTGATCATCAGCGGTGTGGGTAGGATTGTGTTTTTGATGAATTGCATCTTGGATATCAGTAGCCACAGAAGGTAGGATAGCTACTAGTGTTGAGCAATAAAGTCCTAGTGTCTTCCCTATACTCTCAGGTCTGAGAAGGGATGTGTTTTGTATATGACATGTACCTCGATATGTGTTTTGGTAGTATGCCTTTGTTGTATATAAGTGTCTTGTGCATGTGAACAAATCTTTTGTAACATGTGCATGGAAGATGGCAACAATACATATGTAAATACTTGGTATGGTATATGATATGTTACAGGTTGTGGACCTTGATGTAATATGTTTCTGCTCATGATGGTTATATGAGATCAATTTTAAGTTACCTATTATTTTGGTTATTTGGGTGTTTAAGTGTTGTCACATGTTTTTTTTAGTAATCTCATTTGTGTGGAACAGGGTGTCACAATAAGGGATTTAGTAGGCAGGTGTTTAAGAGGCTTAGAGAAGAAAACTGGACAAATCTTTAATACAAGGAAATAGGTATAAATTTTAGGTTAGATATATTCCATTTTGTATTTTCAATTGAATGCACTTTGTTTCCTGAAGTTCCTTCCACCATAAATGAAGAAATCCATGCCGAAAAGTCCAAGGAAGTCAGATGTACTGTTCACGGGTGGGACTTCTCCTACTCAAGGTAGGAGATGATGTCCATGCCGTTAGATCATGATTAGACAGTCCACAAATGGCATGATATGTATACACAATTTGAGTATAAAACCTTAGTTTGACAGAGCTACAAAATAACCAATAGAGAACTTGCAGAAATTGACATTATTATTTCATTTAATTGGCATTTGAAGGGTTATTTAATATAGTTTATTTCCCTATTTGTATGAGGGTTTAGGAAAGGTTCAAATAATACCAAATTTTTTACATAAACCAATGTGGACATGATGAATCCAATTTTGGAATCAATTTGCACTTTTGGGATTGTTTACTATTTTATCTAATATTTTATACCTTAAGTTATACTATGTTTCCTAAATAAAATTAGGATAGCTAGAAGTGTTCAACTAATGTGAAAATTCACACATAGACTGATTATGGTATATAGAATCTGGATTGTGGATTAGTTTCCACTTTTAAAGTCATCAACCATATTATTTAATATTTTAGAGTACAATCATATTTTATTTCTTAAATAAAATTAAGAGATCTAGGATTGTTATATTAATTTCAAACTTGGCACCCAAGTTATCTGGGACCCAAGGGAACGTGATTTTTACATTAAATTTGGGTTTTGGAGTTTCCTTTTATGAGTTCAAGTACAGTCTGAGTTTAGGCTCATCACTACTATAGTATTATAACATTACATCATTACCATCATCATATATTATTTAGAGTCCCATGATCATCACATTGTTACCAAAAGATTTTCCTTATATTATTATGCATGAATTTCCAAATTTTACTTGTTTAACCTATTAAGTCTATTAATTCAATATTTATTTATTTATTGGCACATTATTCATATTTATGAACATGCAAACTCCAATTGTTATTCTAATACATGTATTAAGCACATTATACCTCTTATTTAACATGTCTTAGCCATTATGTGAATATATTTTTTGGTGAACCCAATGTGTTTCTCTTCATTCATCAATGAAATGAGGACAAAACTTAGCCAGATAGGAAGAGGAACCTAACTGCTTAAACTATACAAAAGAAAGAAGAAAACTAACTATACATGTATTGAGTATCATTGATACTAAGGCACCAAATGAAAAGTGGCTCTTTGTCAGTACCAAAAAAATGCAATGAATTCTCTTCAACCAAGTTATGTAAAGTGACAATCAAGCAATGGTTTTCTTCTTTCCTTCCAATCCTTGAATATCAGTAAGAGAAATCGGACAAATATCATACTCAGAAGAGAATTAGTTCCAGAGCTGAGAAACATACTCACATTTGAACAATAAGTGATCCAAATTTTCAGTATGTTTTCTGCAGAGAATACATCTAGATACTATACTAAAACTAGTTTTCTTAATATATTCAACCATAGGAATTTTGTCAAGGAAAAGCTTCCATAGGAAACAACAAACTCTTCTAGGAATGTTACCTTTCCAAATCCACTTGCCCTAAATGGTTTTTGGATGACAAGTGTGACCCAGTTCCCAAGCACGTCTCATTTTTAGAGTATTAGAGTCATTAATAAGAAGACTATCTTGATCACCTTTAGGTTTTGGTAAAGAATGTAGAAGACCATAGAGTGAGTCAGAACCAAGAAAATTAGGAACAATCTAGTTTGAATCTCTAATATATCAGTTGAGTCTACAATCAAGACTATTACCTAGCCTGAACATAAGCTGATAGTCATCTACATCAATAAAAAAATACCCATACATGTGCTAACAAGCAAGTAATTTCATGAAATATGCTACATATGCTTTCTTTTCTAACTAATATGCACATAATGGTAAATTTTTGTGATTTTGGTTATAGAATATTATGCCACTTAATATGTTATATTCAATAACTATATATATTAAGGTATAACTTCTTCCTTGTTTGGACAAATATAAGGAACCAATCTTACTATCCTTCTAATCATGGAATGGGGTAAGATTCTAGGTTTTAGTATGTTACAACACTCCCACCCTTAGAAGGATTTTGTACTTGAAACCTAGTCATCCATATTTTATCAACAAACTATCTCCACCCCTTAAAAAGTTTAACCTAATAGGTCAAACAAAACTAAAGGTACAATGAAAGTCCATCCAAAACTCATGCACTTCATCACTTTCTTCCTCTAGGTATAACAAAACATGGGAAAAGGGAATATAGCTATAAAGCCTAACTGAGAGATTTAGGGTTACCTTCAACATGATATTCTTCATGAACCTCTTGTCCATCCATAGCAAAGACTCTTCCACCACGTATCTCAATAGGTCTTCTTCCATGTTATTATGGACATTGTTTTGAGGAGGTTCTTGAGGTTGTTGTTGTTGAGCTGGTGCACGTCCATCACAAAGTTGGGGGCATCTAGTTTGGATTTGTCCATGCTCATTGCAATGATGATATACAACTTAGAATTTAGGTTGAGGTCTTGCTTGATTTCCGATACAAGGACACTTCCTAGGAGGATGATAACAATGACACTTAGGACATTTTTCCCTCTTCTATTCTTCACTGAGAACTTCCTCTTCTTGCTATCATCTTGTGGTTGATATCATAAATATGCCTCAACTACATAGCTTACCCACCAACTAGTGGAAAGTAAAAGTAAGTTGAGGCACTAGAGCATGCCCAATATTGTAATTGAGTCCTTCAAGGAACATATTGGCATGTCTCTCCTCATCCAATCCATTGGCATACCTTTCCAATAAGAAACATTTACAAATAATCCACCACAGTCAAGGAGTGCTTCTTTAGATTGTAAAACTCTATCTCCTTCTTCCTTAGAGTAGAAAATGAGATGTACTTCTCACGAAGATAACTAGAAAGTACATCCAAGACATAGTAGAGATATCTCGAGTCTATGCAATACTATTCCACTAATGGAGAGCAGGACCTTCAAGTACATAGGTGGAAATTTTGACCTTCTAGTACTCGGGACATGCCATACCCAAGAAACTATGCTCTATGGTGAACACCATGTCATCGACTTTGTCTATCATACTAATTCTAGCTTGATGCTTGAAGCATGCAGGTTGAATATTCATGAACACAGAATGGGTGTACTCCTTGGGTTTCTCTAGAGTAGAAACTGGGTTAACCTTCCCCATTAGGGCTGTAGTAAGAAAATGTCATAGATAAGACATCTCTTGCTTAAGGGAGATACTTGAACCCATGTTAGCCACACAAATGTCAAGGTAGCCTGGCCCACTGGGGGTTGACTCTCTACTGTACGGGTAACTTGAGACACCAGAGTGGTTAAAGGAGGATCCGTCTGGGGTGTCTAAAATTTAGCTAGATTATTGACAGTTGAGTTATCTCTAACCATAAGGGTATGCTTGCCCAAAGCAAGAGTACTAGGTATAAGCAACCTATGTAAAACATCCTAAGGGAGATAAGATTGAAATAGTTAGATTAATGAACCACTACTGGCTATGATACCATACTTGAAAGGAGTGAGGCTCGAGAGGGGATCCACTCACTTACTAAATCAAATAAAAGGAAACATCCCATATGCTGAACACACAACAAAATTTTCACAAAGGGATGATAATTAAATTTGTTCAAAAGTATGTTTCAAGATACCAAAATGTATTAGTGGAAAATAAAATATCAAACTATTACAATGCTTAATTCTTCCATCATCCTTGACCGTGAAGGGTGATACAAAAAGGAAAGTAGTCTATATCATAGGACCATCAGAGGGTTATCCAACCACCTCGAATCTATCTCCCAAGAAGGATCAACTGTGCTTGTATGAGTCCTAGTCAACCTTGGTAGTCTCCTAAGGGTTTGGAAGCATACCCCTCAAAATAAGACAAAGTGGAAATTATTAGCATAAATATGGTATGAGCATATTTATGGAGATTGAGCAACTTTCAGAAAAATGACATCAAATATATCATGGCTTTCCATCCAAAGGAAAAGTACTATCCAAGTGGATGTCAAAAGAATATGAATTTTAATAAAATGATAAACAATTCACACTTGCTATTAAACAAAAGTAAGATGTCCCAGAAAAGCTCACATAAAGATTTTAGGGCACAAAGCCCATCAACGTTAATAATCAACATGGATGCAAGTGAGATGTTCATAGCACTAGTGAAATATAAATAAGCAATGGCGGATAGGGCACATGACCCCAAAACCCGATAGAGTATGACACATAACCAAAGTCCCCAATATATAAGGGGGGCACAAAACCAATTTTATGGGGAACATAACCTCCATGGCAAAATATAAAGGGCACATAATAAAAACCAAAGCACTTATACAACTCTAGGGATACTGAATCACAAAGCATGCATAAATGTAGAGGCAAGTGAAATTATAGTCGCAAAAAATAGAATTAATGAGATTTCCATCACATAAATGAACATATAAAACATGCACCACAAAAGTGGGGATATTAGTGTTCCATCTCACTATAAGGAACAACTTGGTTCAATTTCATAATTAGGGTTTCATCATGAAGTAAAGTAATTTTTTTAGAGTCCAACACAAATTATAGATAGGTCAATAATATCAAAACTCATATTCATTAAGATTAGACCCAAATATTCATCAAGTCAAGAAAGAGAAAATTCATTAATGAAATACCTCAAAGAGGCCCGAGAGAGAAATAGATAGGATCAATTGCTCAATATAATTTGGGTAATGCTACATATATCTAGAGAAAGAGAAATTGTATTAATTGCTCAATATTGAAGTAGAATGCAACATACCTTAGAGATTCATGTCAACTTGTCAAAGTACAAAACCTAGATCCAAATCAGGGTTCTTCTCCACCTACTATAGATTTACATATACAAGCCATCAACTAGTATTCATATCGTAAACCCTAGGCATATATCCTTATTATATATGGATTTAGGATTTGAAATATTTTTATTTAGAAGAGGATTTTTTATTGCAACGAGTGTTTATGTATATTTTTTGATAACTAGAGAATTAATTATGAATTTAAAAGTTAAGTCAATTTAGTGAAAATTCAAAATTTTTAAACCCTGAACAATCACCAATATGCCCCCACATCAAATATAAATACCTTAATGCATGATAGGGCATTATTGTCCAAAGTGTATGCAAAAATCTTGTGATTTTAAACAAAATTATGCAATGAAAGGACATAGTTGACCTTGTGAGGAAGACAAAGACTACGGGTGCAAGGGTAACCATGTAAATTCATGGGGAATCATCTTCCTCCTCCATCGTCTCCAGCCATGGTTGTGAGCAGCAACTAGCAGGCCGAGAGTGAGATTGAGGAAAGGAAGTTGGGCACTGAATAAGTCAAAATTGTGTGTTGTATAGGAAGAGGGGGTCACAAAGTAATGTACCATTGAAGTAATTTGAGGATAGGTGAAGAGAGGTGATACTAGTGAGGGGTCTTGTAGTCAAGAAGAAACGAAATTGTTAGATGTGGAAGATAGAAAATTAAACCCAATTGGCATGAGAGTAAGTTGCAATAGGGATGGTGGATGTCAGAGGATGGCCAAGTACTTATAGGTTTATGTATAAGGGCTTTAGTGGGTAGGTGGTTTGAGAGGATAGGATAAGAAAATTGGGTTAATCTTTAATATGAGGAAATAGGTATACATTTTAGGCTAGATACTCTCGCCTTTGTATTTATACTTGAATGCACTTTGTTTCATGAAGCTCTATGGACCATAAATGAAGAAAACCTTGTCAAAGAATCCAAGAAAGTCAGATGTATTTTTCATGAGTGGAACTACTCCTACATGAGGTAGGAGATGATGTCTATGCTGTTAGATTGTGATAGGATGGTCCACAAGTGGTGATATATATATATATATATATATGTGTGTGTGTGTGTGTGTGTGTGTGTTTAAAACCTTATTGTGATAGAGTGAAAAATTAAGAAATCAAGAAGTTTAGGAAATTAACGTTTTTATTTCATTTAGTTGGCATTTTAGGAGTTGTTTTATATAGTTTCTTTCCCTATTTGTTTGAGGGTTTAGGCAAGGTTCAAATAATACCAAATTTGATACCTGGACCAATTTGGACATGAAGAATCCGAAGTTGAAATCATTTTGCACTTTTGCGATTGTTTACTATTTTATCTAAAATCTTAGACCTTAAGTTATATTGTCTTTCCTAATAAAATTAGGATAGTTAAGATTGCTCAAATTAAGTGAAAATTGACAATAGACTAACTTTGGTATGTAGAATCCAAATTTTGGATTAGTTCCACTTTTGAAGTCATTAACCATATTATTTAATAGTATAGTGTAAAACTTATATTTTATTTGCTAAAAAATTAAGGTATCTAGGATTATTTATTAATTTCAAACTTGTCACCCAAGTTTATTGGGACCCAAGGAACATGATTTTTCATTAATTTTATGCTTTAGAGTTTCTTTTTACCAGTTCTAATGCAATTGGAGTTCTAGGCTAGAAATCATTATATTATTATAATATTACATCATTACCATCATCACATGTTATTTAGAGTCCCATTACCTTCACATTGTTACTAAAAGAGTCTCCTTATATTATTATGAATGAATTTCCATATTTTACTTATTTAACCTTTTAAGTCCATTAATTTGATATTTATTTAGTTGTTGGCACATTATTCATACGTATGGACATGAAAACTCCAATTATTATTCTAATACATATATTAAGCACATTATACCTATTAATAAACTTATCTTAGCCATTATGTGAATATTAGTTAGAAAAGGAAGCATATGTGGCATATTTTATGAACTTGCATCACATGTTAGCACATATACATGTTATTATGTTAATATGTGATGTTTATTATAGAACATTAGGCCGCTTAATATGTTATGTGCATTAACATTATACACTAAGTTGTAAATCCTTCCTTGTTTGGTCAAATAAAACGAACCAAGATTTGATCCTCCTAATCATGGAAGATGGTAAGATTCTAGGTTTCATATGTTACAACTAGGGAACCACAAACCACTAGCCATGGCAGGAGGACTAAAACCTCAAGGTTCATATATAAAACATGTCTGGGGGAATAAAACCCTAGTGCATGGCATAAGGAATAAATCTGTGGTGCTTATAATATATCATGTGGCATGGGGAATAAAACCCTAGTACAATTCCAATCGATATCCAAGTACAAAAATCAATTATACCATCACTCATAGAAGTTGGAGTCACATGACTCATGTTGAAGTGGAACAAGAAATAATAAATCAACATAGGAGATGAAAATTGATATACCAAAAGGAGTTCAAGATATTCAACAAGAAGAGTGCTAAAAGGAATATTCCTTAACATTTTAAATCTAGGAATAAGTCATTATATAATGCGCAATTAAATTAAGGAAAGAAGAACATACCATATATTCATAGTTAAGGTCAACTCAATGAATATACTTGGTCCCCAAAGTCGAGTATTCATCCTAGGAACACGTTATGGTATTAGTCAAATCAAAACAACCTTGCGTATACATTCCTAGTGTAGATGTGCATATTGTTCTCATCCTACTTCTCATCACTTAATTTCACATTCGGGCTTTTTAGTCTTACTAAGTGAATATATGATTTAGTATACATCTATTAATATACAAGTGGTACTAGTGAGATGATTCTAAGGTAGGTTATGGTTTAGCATGTATGTTTATCCATGGTCACTTGTACATTGTATATAATCATTTAATTAGGGAATAATATATAAATGGTTTAGAAATTACATATGATTATCATTTAAAGTTTCCTTTTCACATTTTAAGTGATTTCTTTGTCACCATTCATGATTGATGTTTGATTTATATCCCCTTCTTCAATTGACCATCGTCATAGTTCCACTTAAACTTTTCTTGCTAGAAAATAGATTTACCAACTCTAAGGTCATTTGTGTTTAAATTCATATATGTCAACTCTCCTCATATATTTACATTATCAATTTCTATATAAAGTTAGAAGGAAAATTTGATCTAATGACTTAATAATAACTATAGTATGTCCCTATCCCAATTATGTAATTTAAGGGGTTTTAATTCTGTATGAAGACAATAAATTGGCTAAGAGTGCATTCATCCTTAAAAGGCATGGACACTCATGCATTAGTTTCTCTACATTGGCACAAGAGAATGTCACACAATAATTTGTATAACCAAGAAGTGACACAACAGCTAATACAAAGTCAGCAAGGGTCACAGTAATGATAGTTCAATAGTGGTGGAGGTTGAGGACGCAGCCAGGCATCACATGCTGGTTTGTGTGGACAGGCCAGCAGAGGATGGGGATGATAATAGACAGCGGCTCGATTCTATGTTATGAGTCATCCAAAAGGAGTAGTCAACCCAAGGGTCGTGACAGGTCAGATGGAGTTATTTCATTCTGATTTGTCTTCTTCCTACATTATATGTGTTTTGGTTGACCAGGGTGCGACGCACTCTTTTATCACGAAAGAAGTGATTGCTAGTTGTTCTTTGCCTATTGGTTGTAGACGTGATAGGCTTCTCTTAGAAACCCCTTTAGTTGGTTCCGCCGAGTAGCGGGAGGTTTGTCCTTCTTGCATTCTTTCCTTCTCAGGATGCAACAATCAAGTAGATCTTATACCACTTGATATGCACGGATTGGATGTGATCCTTGGAATGGATACTTTTGAGAAGTATCGGGTGGTCTTGGATTGTAGTGTCAAGGTGGAGAAGTTTCATGATGGTCATGTTTTGTGGATCTTCTAAGGAGATAGAAAGATTCTTCTGACATGTTTGGTGTCTACGATGACAGTAGAGAGGCTGATGAGATAAGGTTTTGAAGATTTTCTGGCACATGTGATGGATACTAAGGTGATGAGTCCTAGTATTCAAGAAGTGGCAGTTGTTTGTGAGTTTGAGGATGTGTTCCCCGATGAGTTCCTAGGTGTTCCCCTTCCCAGAGAGATTGATTCAAGATCAATCTAGTACCTGGTACACAGCCGATAGCACAGACGTCATATAGGATGGCACCAGCTGAGATGTAGGAGTTGAACAAGCAGTTGTAGGAATTGCTTGAGAAAGGTTTTATCACACCGAGCATGTCCCCTTGGGGTGCTCCAGTATTGTTTGTGAAGAAGAAGGATGGATCCATGAGGTTATGCATAGATTACTGACAGTTGAACAAGGTGACGATCAAGAACAAGTATCCTTTATCATAGATAGATGACCTATTTGATGAGTTGAGGGGTGTTGTAGTGTTCTCAAGAATCAGTCTAAGATCATGATATCATCAGTTGCAGATCGAGGCAGATGACATACCCAAGTAAGCCTTCAGGACTCGGTACGGTCACTATGAGTTTGTGGTTATGGCGTTTGGGCTAACTAATGCACCAGCATCATTCATGGACCTGATGAACATGGTGTTTAGGCCTTACCTTGACCGATTCATGATTGTGTTCATTGATTATATCTTAATATACTCCCGTGATAGATTGCAGAATCTACGGCAGTCACTGACCCTATTGAGACAATACAAGCTATACGCTAAGTTCAGCAAGTATGAGTTTTGGCTGAAGGAGGTGTCTTTTCTAGGACACGTGATATCTGTTGAGGGTGTGTGTGTGGATCCCAAGAAGGTTTAGTCTATGTTAGAATGGGAGATTTGAAGATACCGATAGAAATTTGTAGTTTCCTTGGTTTGCGGGCTATTACAGGAGGTTTATCAAGAATTTTAGCTCAGTGGTATTACCCCTAACGAAGCTGACAAGGAAGGGTGTGTCATTTGTATGGGATGACAAGTGCCAACATTCTTTCTAGCTTTTAAAGGAGAAGCTTACCAGTACACCAGTGCTAGTGTTTCCATAGCAAGGGAAAGGCTACACAGTCTTTTGTGATGTGTCAAAGAATGGTTTGGGTTGCATGTTGATGCAAGATAAGAGTGTGATTTCTTTTGCTTTGCAATGTCTTAAGAAACATGAGGAGAGTTACCCCACACATGATCTAGAGCTTGCAATGGTGGTCCATGCCTTGAAGATATGGAGATACTACCTTATGGTGAGAAGTGTCAAATCTTCACCGACCACCAGAATCTTAAGTACATATTTTCACGGCAAGAGCTAAACATGAGGTATAGATGTTGGATGGAGTTGATTAAAGACTATGATTGTACCATAGACTACCATCCAGGGAAGACAAATGTGTTTGTAGATTCCTTGAGTAGGAAGTATGCATCATCGTCATATGTGAATAAGGTGTGATTGTGCTCTTTGGTGTGCGATAAGAGATACATGTTGGTCTCCTTCTGTCAGATGAATGTAAAGTTGGAGGTGTCCTTATTAGCAGGACTTTTGGCACAGTTACAGGTAAAGCCTACACTAAGATAGTAGATCAGAGATACACAACATAATGATATTGTGAAACATCATATCCAATTAGAGTTTGACATCACGAAGTGTGATGGCTTCCATGAGTCAGATGATGGGACAGTATGTTATCATGGTAGGATAGTGGTTCTTGATGTTGATGATATGAGGAAGTTGGTTCAGGAAGAAGCTTACTCATCGATGTACGCTATGCACCCAGGTAGCACCAAGATGTACCACAACCTGAAAGACTTGTATTGGTGCCCTGATTTGAAGCGTGACATAGCTGAGTTTGTAATAAAGTGTGCAGTGTGTCAGTAGGATAAAGCATAACATCAAAAACCTACAGGGACTTTGCAACTATTGCCTATACCACAGTGGAAATGGGATCATATCACGATGGACTTTTTGGTTGGACTTCCTAGGATATCCAAAGGTCATGATTCCATTTGGGTGATCGTTGACATGTTAACTAAGTCAGTGCACTTCCTTCCTGTGAAGTCAACATACACAACCGAGAAGCTAGCATAGGTTTATGTGGGCAAGATAGTTCGTTTACATGGAATTCTAGCTACCATTGTGTCAGACAGAGGTCCTCAATTCACCAATCACTTTTGGGAGCGTCTGCATACAGCCATGGGTACACAGTTGAGGTTTAGCACAACATTTCACCCACAGATAGAGGGATAGTCTGAAAGGATCATACATACCTTGGAGGATCTGTTGAGAGCCTATGTTTTGCAGTTTTTGGGTAGTTGGGATGTACCTATCAGTTTGATAGAGTTTTTGCCTATAGCAACAACTATCAGAGGATCATTAATAAGGCACCTTACGAGGCTTTATATGGGATACATTACATATCTTTGTTGTGTTGGTATGAGACTGACGAGTATCAACTTTTGTGTCATGAACTTGTGCAGCAGACCACAGAGAAGATAAAGATGATCCGACAACAATTGAAGGCAGCATAGGATAGGTATAAGTCTTATGTTGATGACAGTCATAGGCTGTTGGAGTTCCAAGTGGGAGACAAGGTGTATCTCAAAGTCTCTCCTTAGAAAGGCGTGTTTAGGTTTGGGAAGAAGGGTAAGTTGGATCCCAGGTATATGGGACCTTACACTGTGGTGGCAAGTGTTGGGGAAGGTGTCTTACATGATGGAGTTGTCACTAGAGTTTCATCCAGTGTTCCATGTTTTGATCCTAAGGAAGTTTCACCCTAACACTGAGTTAGTTTTGTAGCTTGTAGAGATTGAACTAGATTAGGACATGTTGTATGTGTAGGGTCCCATGTTGATCCTAAATAGAAGGATCAAGAAGTTGAAGAAGAGGGATATCATTTCGGTTAAGGTTTTGTGGCATCACTTTGTTGTTGAGGAAGCCACATTGGAGCTTGAGGAAGAGATGAGTAGGAAGTACCCGTCTATTTTTGCGTAGGATTTTGGGGGTGAAATCCTTATTAGGGGTTTATGGTTGTAAGACCCCTGACCTAGCTTATACTTTATCTTACTTTCTTTTGCTTAACAATATACTTAAACCTTATTCTAATCTCTTGATATGCTCTAATAACATGTGAAATGGTTACATTTTTAGTTCTAGTCTTGTTTGGATGATATTTGGGTTAGTTTTTTACATATATGCTTGTTTTGGACCAAGTTGCAATTTACCCATGTTGAGGGGTTACTTTGCAATGTGTCACATGTTGGATGTGACTCACATGTTCTAACATAATGAGTGAGAGAGGATGGTGCTTTTGGGCGGCTTTTGATATGCCTTGGTTTGATGAGGAGATAAGTGGTGTCATGTTGAGTGTTGTTTCTAGGGTTTGCTTGATGCCCTAGTTTAAGTGTTTGACTTTGTGTTGAACTTTGAGTTCTTGGTCTTTCAATGACCATCCTTGGATCTTCTTGATGTTTTCCCTATGGTCGTAGTGGTTTTTGAATGTGTGATGGAGTCTCATCAGTTGTAGAGACTCTCGTCCCCTCTTTTGGTCGTTGACCTAGGGTTTCAAGTGGTCGCTGTTTTCTCTTCAACCATGAGCTCTCTCATCCCCTCTTTTGGTCGCTGACCTAGGGTTTCAAGTTGTCACTGGTTTTCTCTTTGACCATGAGCTTTTTTGTCCATGATTCCCTTCAACCAATGGTCCTCTAGGACCAACTGAGGTCATTAGTTTGCTTTGGTTTTCACAACCTATCTTGCATGCATGGTTTTAGTGGATGTGTGGGTGGTCTTTTGATGGACAAATGTCATGAGAGACCTCGATATCTTGATACCTAACCCCTTTCCACCTCTCTCCTACCCTTGAGTATATAACCTCTCTCTTTCACATGCATGTATCCCTTTTATCTCTTCTCTTTCTCCCTTCCATATTGAGTTTGGTATTGTGTGCTTGGTGGTGTGAAGTAGCTCATCCTTGGTGCAAGGTGGTTGGGACCCTTTGCATGTGGTGATCCAAGCTTGGAGCTACTCTTTGTTGGTGATCTTTGGTGATTCTTAGATCCTTGATAAGTGACCCACCCTCTTGATTTTGTTTCTTTTTAGAACCCTACCTTTTTCTCTTTTCTTGGCTGAATCCATGGAGTTTCAATGGCGGTGCTTGAGTTGAGATGGAAGAACTCCTCTCTCTTGAACCAAATCCTTGGTTATCCAAGGTAGTATTCAAGTTGACTGAAAGGACTTCTCTCTTTCTATTCTTTCTTCTCTCTTTTTTGGCCTTGGGTTTTAGTTCTCCTTCTTGTCCTTTAACCTAGGGTTCTCTTCTCTTTTGGGGGTGCTGACTAGCTTGGTTGTGGAAGAGATCAAAGCTAGGTTTCTCTCTTTCTTTTGGAGCTTCTTGCATGAAGGTGGTTGCACCGTCATCTAAGGTGGGTTATAAAACTCTCTTCCCTACTATTATTGAACTTCATTTCTGCATGCTATTGATGATGATATATGGTTTAGGGTTGTGTTCCTATAATGATCTTGCATGTACTTGCTTACCTAAACCCTAACTCATATACCCAAAATTTAGGTGATGAAGATGTTGATGGTCTTATATGCAACTTGACCTTGATTTTTTTATTTTGGGTTTGGTTTAGTTATCTCACATCATATGAATTTTTGGACCTATTTTCATGATATTAATTTTGGGTTTTTCATTTATCATATCATGGTTTCCATGTTGACTTCATGTAACGCTTGATTAGGGTTTTGATGGCTATCGTTTCTATGATGTTTCACCGTAGTGACGCTTGAACTTTTTGATGCTATGTGGCTATTTTGGTGGATGTTTTTCCTAGGTATTAACCCCTAGTTTGATCATGCCTTGCTAAGTGTTGATGGAATTCCTTGAGTGATAGTTGAAGGTTTTGGTCATTGACCTTGTTTGTTTGTTTGGGTTGCTGACCTAGTTTATTGCTCCTTGGTCGCTGAATATGCCTTGGACCTTGGTCTTCTCTTCAATTGAAGGTATTCTTGTGTTCTCTTTGGTCGTTGGTTGGTGGTCTTCGACCATGGTGCTTTGTGCTCTCTTCAACTGTTGAAGTTGTATGGTTATTTGGTCGTTGATGTGGGTGCTTTATCTCTTCGATCGATGGTATGGTGATAGCATTTTTGGTCATTGGTGTTGGTCATGGTCTTTGACCATGATGGTGTATGTTCTTTGATAGCATATCCTTGTATTGTTTTACTCCCTTCGGTCAATGGTATTTCCTGGTCACATGTTTTGACTTGTGTGGTTGACTATGGTAATGATTTTGACCTACATGGTCCAAAAATGTGGGAAGATAATGCACCTAGGGCTTGACATTGATGTTGTGATGGAAACCCTAAAACAACTATACATGAAACCCTAATCCTAATTCAAGGATATACTATACTTGTTGAGCTTGCTTGAATGGCTAGCATGTAATGATGATTCTCTCTTATGAACATGTGGCCCTAACCATGCAGGTTCAACGAATGACATAGCTAGTGATTATTATGGTGAAGTTTATATGATACTTGGTGATGGTTATGAGCCTGTGTGAGGCATGTGGTGATACGATAAGATGTAGGAACATGTGTTTGGGTCTTATGACCTGGCAGGGACGTTGTGCCTTATTTGAGGTGATATCTTCCAGTGATGAAATGAGGGATTTTTATTCCATAATGACTTGGGATTGTTGATACCCTTGAACGATAGTGATATCAAGTGATGGTGTGATTATTTTATACCTCATACATTTTATATCTTCTGGAGTTGTATCATACCATTATCTTTGCAGAATCTATTTAGGGTTTGTATGTTGTAACTTGATTGATGCTAAAAGACACCCAATTGGCTTAACTAATCAGGTGAAACCCTAATCATGTAGTTTCCATGTCCCACAGATCCATTCCAGTGTTAGAACTTGTTGGGTGATGAAATGAGTAACTCCTACAGGAAAGTCGGAGCGCATATTGTTGAATATGTAGGGTTGCAAGTAGATGATATATCCTTGCGTCCACAATTATAGGTGTTTTGAGAACGGTTGCGGTCGTGTCTCGATGATTATTGATGTGATTTTGGTGGACAACTGTGGTTGTGCCCGGTGATAGGGTCTTATTCCCTGGTGTCTAACACCATGACCTGTACCAAGGTGGGCGGGGTGTTTTCAGCATGACTATAGGTCGTTGGTGGCAATTGACCAATATATCTATGTGGTGTCTCTTGTACGGACCGAGAGGTAGTGGTGAGGTTGTGGATTCTGGCTCTTCCATAGACCTTATATGGCATTGATTTTGACTTAGTAGTGGTCAGTTGGATTTGGGTGATATGACTCAAATCCTCAGGGCAGATAAAATATGTAATACGTCCAAGTAGCATAATTGCTTAGGGTTAAACATGAATCACATTGATTAACCCTTTGCCTTATCTTTTGTACTAATTTCTTGAATTATAATGCGGTAAGAGAAATCAACTGTTATACATGTTCTTGAAATTCCTTCTAAAATCATAAGATGTTCTACTGCTCAGTTAGATATTCTTAAACTGTTTAATCTATGATAATTGCCTTGCTTATATTATTTAATTAAATATGCTCAACCTTATTATAATATATCTCCCTGCTTAGTTTATTATGCTTATAATAGTTTCTTGCAGAGAGTTATATCTCTCGCTAGGACATCAGTCTCACCCCGTGGGCTTCCACATCTTTTAGGTGGTCGTGCATGATGAGGTAGAGATCATGTGGTTGAGGCTGAGCAATAAGAGGAGCAGTAGTTGTTAAATGTTAGATATGGTGCTAGTGTATTGTAGTAGAGTCCTATGTGTCATCCCTATACTCTGAGGTCCTTGTGAGGTGTTTTGTAGACATTGTATATCGACATAAGTTTTGGCAGTAAACCATGGTTGTACAGATATGGTTTGTATATATGTGAACATGTTATCATATGTAACAGGTTGTGGCAAGTTGGCCAAATGAGCAGTGATATGTATTATCTTGAGATTGTATGTGTGATATGGGTGTCTTCATGTGGACCCAGATGTAATATGTTTCTACTCTTCTAGTAATATAGAATCAATTTTAAATTTTACCCTATTTTATGGTAAACTTGGATGTTAGTATTAGTTTTGCGCTTGTTTTGAGTAATATCGCTTTGCGTGGTGGCGGGTGACACACACTCCAATGATCAATATCTCCTAAAAATATTCCAAGAAGATGTTTGCACAACTTCCCGCAGTGCCTCATATATATATGCCGCACAAAATTAGTTATATTGTTTACATCTCAATGTGGAATTTAATGATTAAATATGCGTTCAAAAGAGAAATTCATTTTCTAAATGAAAAATGTATTCTGATGTGCTTTCTATCTGGTCGATTTGCTTATAAATTTTCATGTATTGCCTAATATATCTGAAACCAAAATGGTCATATTTTTTGCATCTCAAAGTAGAATTTAATTTTCAAATATGATTTTGGTAAGTCGATTTCATTTTCTATAAAGAAAATGTATTTTTGGGTGTCTTAGCTAGTTGGTCGACTAACTTTTTAGCCACTCGACTCACCTGTAATGGAAGTATGCACCAAAGAGAGTCAAAGAAGTTGAATGATAAAAACATTAAAGGAAGACGAATCAATAAATATCTCCATTTGGGGTAATTAAGTTGTCAAAAATACTCCCTTGACTAGACACAAAGGCAAATTGACCAAAGACCATGAGCTTTTGTATGGAGGAAAGAATATAATAAGAGACATGCCCTTTGACCAAGCAAAAATCTATCAATGCAACAATTGGAAATCTACCAAAGCAAGTCCTCATTTCCCTCCTATAAAAAGAGGGGGTTTAAGGATAAAAGGGATATCACATATCATATTCAAGACTTGTTTCTTGTATTCATTTTTGTTATGTCTGAGCAGTTTCCTTACTGAGGCATGGAGAGTAGCCCCGTAGTATGTTCTTTACTTGATTGTAATTGAGTCCAATGTTTTAGTCAATGAATGTTTTCCAACCATTTTGGCACTCAATCTAGGGTTAATTGGATTATGTTCGTGTGGGTGATGAGACCTCAAATTGCAATAAGAATGTAACCATAGTTTCCTAACAAGACCTTTGATCGAAATTACAATCTTGTTATCCATTTGATCTTGCACTTGTTTCTTGGTTATTTAGATTATGTTCTTGTGGGATGATCAGACCTTAGATCCCCACAAGAATGAACCCATAATATCCTAATAAGATTTTTGATCGAAATTATGATCCTTTTACTCAATTTATCTTTTTTGTTATAGCTTATGGTTACGCGACCATCAGACCCATAAGTTTGATAACTAGAATGGAAATCACATGTTCCTTGATGAGACCTTGTATAAAACTTATTGGATGATTGTACGAGGGTCCTCAAAATGACCTCAGGTTTGAGAGAATTTTGGCTCTTATAATATTTGTGCTCTAAAAGGACATAAATCCGCAAGGTCCTATTTTACTCACTATTAATTAGGAGTTGAATTGGTAAGTAAAAGACATGGTATATGGTGTTGATCCTCTAAAACCCCAATATCTTTTATCATTTGATTGAAAATTTTTATTTTTGCACCTTTGATTTCTTCTCTAGTTTTAATCGAACCACTTTGAAACTATATTTTAAATTTTTCTACATCACAAGTGGTTTGAATTTAACTCTGAATAAGTTGTTCTTTAGGACTGATACCTTTCTATACTCATATCGACTCAATTGTGAGTTGTTAACCATAGAAAGATTGAACTTAGGGAAAATTCCCCTGGTGCATTTGTTGTGTTCATAATGACACATTATTGCCAACACTCCCTTTTATACCTTTGTAATCTAAAATGCCCAAATATTGTATATATGTGCATACTCAGAATTTTTCTAACACATACCTTCATTTACTTCTATTAGATATTGTTCCCAAGACCACTCAGGTGTAGGAGTCATAATTGATGATCACACACAAAGATCAACTATAGGTTATGCGCATGAGGATAGCTTGGAATGGATGGGTTTTCCTCTGTAGCTGCTCTAACATGTAAATAGTTGAAAGTTTGTATTTTGTAATACCACCTCTTAAGACGAGGATCAATGTATTTGGATATTTATGATAAATAAAATAGTTATGTATTATGTTTCTTGGTCATTCATGGCTTATGGATCATACCATTTGAGTGGATCTCTTATAGGGTCGCACTCTTTACACCTCCCTAAAAGTAGATGGTTCTCTTGAAGGCTACCTAAGACATGGTTCTCATCTCATGGATTGTGTGAGCTCTCAAGATGTTTTTCTTCAACTTTACCCTCTTTTGGTTTCATCATTGGGGATATCAAAGTAGCATTTCTCATCAATCAAGTCTTGTCATATGGTGAAACTAAACATATAGATCTTTATTTTCTAGTTCAAAAAGGATGCCATCAAGGTACCAGTGTGCACCCTAATCTCTATGCCAGTTGTGGATAAGAATGATATTTCCAAGATAATAAAAATCATCTCATCCTACAACTTCGTATCTAAAACAATTGAGCTTTCTGGGAACACCATTTGCATCTCCTTATCAAGCATCACCAATATGTCATTTAACTTGCCAATTGGCACCTTGATGGATCTATTAGCTAGCTGTAGAGTGTAATTAGCTGACTTTAGCTTGCCCAAACCCAACTTTTCATATACATTGTAAGGTATGATTTTGACACTATATCCTAGATCAAGCAGTGAGCACTCAATGAGGTGGTGATCAGTGTAGTAAGGAAAATAGGGACCCCAAAATTTCCCCTTTTTGAGGGGAAAGGGTTGTATAATATGGAGTGTACTTGTTCTGTCAACTTGATTTTCTTCATCAACCTCCTCCTCATCTTTCTTTTGAAGTTGCAAGCATAATTGAGAAATTTGGCGTAAGTTGGAGTTTGTTTGATGGTGTCAAGTAATGGGATGTTGACCTTCACTTGTCCAAAAAAATTAATATTGTCGGCATTATGTTTCTATTTTTTATCAAGGGGTATAGCATTGGGTAAAGGTGGATCAACAACAATATCCTTACTTGAATTAACTTGAGGACCTTGGGCCATGAAAATAGGAATCCTTAGTGTTCTTATGGAACAATTGGTGTTACATTCTTGACAAAAGCTAGTACACTCGATATTGCAAAGACAAAAGAGGGTGACATAGTAGAGTTGTTTGTGATCAAAGCAATGTTAGAAGATCTTTCAAATATGGGACTTCAGTATGAATCCTATCAACTTGATTCTCTCCACTTTTGGCTCAAGTACCTTGAAACTCCTCAAAGTGGTTACTACATCCACTTACTCATGGGAATATAGGAGAGCTTGTGATGTTTGTGGTGGAGGTGGTGGTCTTAGGTGTTATTGGTGGTGGGTAGGGTTTGGAGTATGTATGGTTGTTCTGGTGTTTGATGTTTTTGAGGTGGTAGTGGTGGAGGTAGATATGGTTGTTGAGGTGGTTAATAAGGTTGAAGATGGTATTGATAGTTGAACTAGGGCTATTGTGCTGAAGGATCATATGGGTTGGGGGGGCTTATGTTGCACTTGTAGGAGTGATGGGCCATAAGGGCCTTGAGGGCCACGACCTGTCCGCTTGTCGTGTTTGGGTTCACCAAAGGATGGGAAGAAGACATCCCCTCCTCTAAGTGAGCAAGTGTCAATGTTAGTTGATCTAGCATTTATCCAAGTCTATCAATGTTTTGTTCATGTGTGGACACATCAATATTGACCTCATCAATGCTTCTCAATCTTCTAAGAGCTTCACTTTTGAACCTTAAGTTATACCTTTAGCCTTTCTTTGTCTTTGGTTTCTCTCGCACATAATCCCTTTGTTGTTTCCATGGAACATTTAGATGATTCCTCCACTCGGGTGTATAACAATTGAACATGGGTTTGTGGTTGTTGCAATTTCCACAGGATTGCATTGCTTTGACCTCCTCTTCAAGGGCATCAATAGATTGTATAGGATGGGTTGAGGTGACTCCCACTGGACTCTTCATCAACTTCATCATATATGTGAGAATCTTGATCATTTTTTGGTTGTATTCACTTAAGGTGAGAGGTGATGGAGTAGATATAGAAGCACAAAATGTGCTATCATAATCACTTGCAACATTGAGGCCAAATGCTCAAAGAGATGCCATGAATCTTTAGGAAAATTGCCATGAAGGTGCCATTAGAAGATTAATTTACTTCTATTTTCCCCAAATCTGACAATCCAAAATAGAACTATTGAACCATCTACCATAGTGGTACCTCATGATGAGGGCGGTCCCCTAGATATACTTGAAACTTTCCCAGATCTCATGGAATTACTCGTGACCCAATTGGCTAAAAGATGTGTTATTCCTTCTCATGTGGGTGAGCTTATCTATCAGATAAAACTTCTTGAGAAATTGATAGTTTATTGCCACCCATGTCATTACCGCAGTCTTTATGGAATGACCCTCCTTGGCCTTATCCTTCAATGAGAATGGGATAAGTGTAAGGTGAATGGAGTCATCGATGGTGGCATGAGTGCAGAAGCTAGAACATTTCTTGAAGAAAGTGTTGATATGCTTGTAGGGTATCTCATTTTCTAGCCCATTGATATTTGGAAGTAGTCCTACAAGGGTTGTAAGAGTGGAGAATAGTTGTCCTGGCATTTATTCCACTCTTGTAGAAGATGTGTGGTTTCTCGAAGTGAATATTCATGGAGAGGCTTTGGTGTAGGTGGATTAGGTCAGTCAGTTTGTTTCACTTCGTCATGATCCCCCATGGCTTTCTCTTCTAATTGAACGACACATGGGTTCATTTGCCTTCTTCCTTATCTACATATCCTCAAAGAAAGAATCAATAGATAAGCAATGACATATGAACATGCATTGTCACTATGTATAAGGCACAACTAAGAAAACAAAGACAAGTTAAGAATCACAAATGTAAAGGTAATAAAATAACAAAAAATTATAATGGTGAGGGCGACTAGAAAAATTCAAACATAAAAAAATATCTAGGTTTCGAAATCTACTCCCAAAAGTAATGCTAGAAAGCTTGATGTGCCTCATGGCGCACTTGGATAACAAAAATTATAAAATCCTACTAGGCACACTCTTAACACACACAAAACTATCTTGCAAGAGCACATGTTTTGGATTGTAGCATATAGAGTAAGAAAGTTACGGGTCAATCTATGAAGAGTAGGTAGGAAATCTATCTAGGTTTGCTTCTTTAGGGTTATAGAGTGGGAGGGGGTAGAGTTTTTAGAGTCTGATTTGAGGTTTTGTTCACACTAGGGTGGATAAGCAAACATGCAAATGAAACAAGCACCAGACATAAGTTAACTATACTCTATCAATGCGATTCTAGTAAGCCCGTTAAGGCATTTGTTGAAGTAAATTGGACTACTCACTAACAAGAAAGAGAGAAAGAAAGAATAATTAACTAAATTAGGCTAGCAATTACACTAGACAAATAAGCAAGAAATACACAAAGCATGTAACTAAACAAATATAACACAAGCAACTAATCAAACACTACTTACTCTAATCAATAACTAGTTATCATGAACAAATCAAGCAAGCTACATAAACAAAGGCAATTAGCATTTAAGAGGCTAATCTAATTAAGGAATGGGTACACATAGGTCTGGATTGTCCAAGTATAGGTTTCTAGATATAGCCTTCCTAATGAATTTAAGGTAAGGAATGGTATGGATAGTAGAGAGAGAGTATTTCATCTTCCACTGGCTCCATCTAGCAACTAAGAATGCCATTTAGCTGAGTATATATAGGAGGGTGCATATATTACTTAGATCTCATACCTTGGACTAGAAGAATGGGTAGACAATTTGGAAGGAGGAGAAACTATCTAAGGATCCACTAAAGGCTTCGGAGTTCTTCCACCAAAGAGCCCAAAATCACCCATTTTCCTATTCCTGGTGTGGTTCCATTGCTCAAACAACCATAGAAATATGTAGGGAAGGAGGACAAGCAATAAAATAGCCTTTGAAGACAAAGCAAAATTTGGTTCACAAATACTTCTCAACATGGTATTTGATGTGTTCCTCAAATGCAGACAAACAAACTGGCAGAAGATGAGACCAGAAATCTTGGTGTGTTTTTCACACACTTGGATCTTTCAAATTTGTAATGGATACCTAGTCTAACACGCTCACTTAGACCAGTCACACTTCACCCACAAGCGCACGAGGTCTTGCTTGTTGGTATAGTATGCCCAGAGAGCCAATCATATGATGATTTTGATGAGGCATTAGATACTTGATTTGATAATGATAAAGGTAATTCCATCTATTATGTTTGTCTCACTCATGAAATGATGACACATACATGATAGATGTCTAAAGAATGATGTGAATCGATGACATATGTCTTTAGGTTGAGGACCTGGATAATGAGACCATATGTATTATAAGAGTGCATACATTCTTGATATGTCCCTAGTCGGATATTACTTTGGAAGCAAAATAGACAACAGTAATACATAAGACTAGAGTGTGTGTTGACTGATGATAGAGTCTCATTAGTCATGATATATAATATCAAGTCAAGCACACATATATATGTTAGAGAACAGTATATCAGACAGACCCATCGTGAGAGTAATATATGGATACCATGGAATGGTAGTCACAATCGTCTCTCATCGTGATGGTGGTGATTGGGGTTCTTAGACCTGAAATTGTTGCACTCATCACATGTGATTGGGTACACTTTGACATCATCAAATACAGTCCTGAAACATGTATTGTTATAACAGTGATGATTAGGTGACTTTGACACATGGGGACTTGACTATGAGTGATAGATATGGGATTTGTCCCTCCTACAAAGAGTATGATATCTAGGGCCCCTTGATAAGCGAGACTGAGAATTGTATGGCCATACTCATGAGATTCAATATATGATATGTGAATTCACATACATCTCAGATAGTCTGCTCTAGGTCAAGGAACATGGATTGAATGTTGAAGAGGATGACGTTCCATGCCTCGAGTTCAATCCGGATGTCAGTGACAAAGGAACTATATGATCACTGTGACACTAATTATAGATTGTAAGTTGAATTTGTTCTCCAACTTTCTGAGTTACATGGGTAGCAATGGTGAGTTAATAGATTCATCTCATTGCTTGTGATGTCATAAGTTGTTATGAACATTCACTGCCAATGTAAATTGAAACATATAGGGTCACACACATAGGATACCCCTGGAAAAGGAGATTGTCCATGAATAATGTTAGATTGAGACTAAAGGTGTTTATGTACTCAACTAAACATACAATTGAATGACTAGACTTGGAACTATCAAGTTCAAGTGTTGAACTAGCTGGTTAGAGTGGCGGGTCGATTGGAGATTGCATTGGCAATGTCAGGACTGCCAACTGACCGGTTCACCCTTGTGAGCCGGTCGGCTGGTGTGAGCCAACTGACCGGTTCACTTGGTGAACCAGGTGGATCACAGTCTTGCCAACTGAGGAAATTGGGATTTGCCCAGTTGGAGGAAAACTTTCACATTTCACTTGTTCAATTCGATTGGAATAAGGATTAATCCTTAAATTAATTGGAAATGATTAAGGAAAGTCAATTGTGGGCAAGTCTGGGAAGTGAAACGAGTGGTTCACTTAATGAACCGACCAATTCACACTCCCAACTGACCAGTTCACTAGTGAACCGATTGGATCACTTTGCCAAATGACCATTTCAGTTGTGAAACAATCAGTTCGCCTATTGCAGTGCAAGTTTTCGAACAGATTGGGAACCCTGACCCTACCCTCTACTATAAATAGAGAGGTACTGGGGGCTTCTCAGAATACACAACTCAAAACATCAGTTGCTCTTCAAAGTTGTTGTCCTCTCTGGTTTTGGTAACTGAGAGAGCCCAAGAAAGTGCTACCCGACTAGGGAGGTATAGTGAGGGAAAGACAACTGCAAAAAAGCAGTCTGAGTTTGGGAGAACAGTTTGGTGCTAGTAAACCAACATGAGGGATGTCTCCTTCGTGCCAGTTATTCTAGAATGGCATGAGTTCCAGGTGGTCCATGTAGACTATCTGTAGAGGCAAGAGATGTCTACCGCTCAGGAGGACACGTCAACTACAGTCCATGGTGGAGGCGAGAGTCTATGGCGAAGACCAGGAGCTGCACAGATACCGTCTAAGACATGGCATTGAAGACCGCACATGGTTGCGAGTTATTGTCACTGGGCAAGCCTTAGGACCAGGTATATCTCACTAAAACCATCCTTACCATTACATATTCATTAATGGGATCTCCTATTATGGGTTATTGGTCAGTTAAATTTTTGTTTCTCCTGCCTACTCTGAGGCCATAAAACCCAACAGTGGTATCAAAGCCACATCAACGTACTGTGTTTTGGGATAAATCGATATGATCGGATTTTGGTTTTACCGTCATTTATTTATTGCATACGATGAGAATATTTAAAATTACTAATGTGCATATATGACTAAATACCACATATGACCACAAACTAATATACATATATGATATGGTATATATGCAATTGATACACGTTGCCCTAAAACGGTTTTGATGGTGGATGTGTAGCATGATTATGGCCTATAAGCCCTATGTGTGCTTGGTTGGTTATGGTTGTTTGCATATCGGTTTGCATATTGAGTCCTCTACCTTCTATTCCACATGTAACTTGAGATAACTCGAGATCCTTTCTCTTATAACTTGAGGTTTCCCAAAGATTATGTAAAAGTATGATAGTTTATTTTCTATTACATCGAATAAGAAGACGCTCAGCACCATACGAGCCAAATGCCTAGAGGACCGAGGAAGACTGCAAAGGAGCTGGATCAACCGGCTGATGGCCCAACTACTTGTTGGAGGTGTCCAAACATCAGAGGTCAGACTGACCAACCAACTGACCAGGAGGTGAGCCGATCGTGTCATAGGATGAGTCAATCAACCCATAATGGTTCAAGCACAAAGATCTTCATCAACAATAGGTTGCATATGATGTAGACCTTAGATGACTGTAATTCCTTGTGGCTCCAAGGAATTACAATAGGATGGCCATAACCATCGCTTTTATCGATATTGCATGTTTCTCGTTGTAGTTATAACATGTATATGATACGTACTATAATAATATGGTGATTGGATACATATATGTACTTATATAAAATCCCTCAAATACAATATTAAGTTTAAGAGGCATTCCAAAAGCAACACACATGAAAACTTGTTCGACTAAGTGTGGGCACGCCTTCGCGTGGTGCACTGTCTACCTCGTGGAAGTGTGATGGTGAATATGTGGGTCTGTGTGACGTCCACGAATTTTCTAAAACTTAATCGGATGTGTGACATCCAAATTGAAACCCTCACCTCACCGAGAATCCCAATTTAAACATCACACACTAGGCTAAGAAAGAGAAAATTAAGGGAGTCAGAAGGAAACAACTAGTAGCACATGCACATGAACAATAATAAAACCATACAACACATGTTCACTATTCAACATATAATTACAATATGAATTGGTACGACATTTGATATTACATATTGAACAAAAAACTTATACATATACATGTACTACCACTAAACTACAGGATCTTAAGACAACAGGTCTACTTGTACATCAGCTCGCCACACAACTCTCAACTATACTGGATCTTCAAGAACACATGTCCACAACCTAAACAAAAGATTACATGTGGTACACGGCAGCACAATATTCAAGAATATTGTACTGAGTATGCCTACATGTCTTTTATATACCTCTGATCATATCTTGGCAGTAAGATAAAATTAATACTTGGCAGTTATAAAGAAATATAAGAAAAAGTGTATACTTGCACAAAGATATTCATTAACAAAAAAGAACACATATTTTAGGCACATTTTCCATTATATGCTTGTGCATCTGCCTACCAATGGGATAGATGTATTTAGGCCTTATGATCTGCTTACCAAAGAGATAGATCGTTGTACATGTGATCTTCTTACCAAAGAGATAGATCACTCACTAGCACTATGCTTACCAAAGAGATATAGTGCTTTCATATAATGGAACATATATATTATGTTTCATGTGTTCATAGCTATAAGTACGGAAAATCAAACAACATATCATGCAAGAACAATCATTTCATCCAATACCATATGCCAACTATTTTACTACATATAACACAAGCATAATGTATAGTAAGCCAAGTAAGAGGTAATGGCATATCTTTATCAAGACAAACCTAATCATCATATATCCTCATGTGAACTATGTATCCCAGGTCAAATCTTGATAAAGATAAGATCATGTACTATCATTAGGTTCTCATCATCTTAACCCTAATTATATCCATTAAGGTTTCACTAGTCTTATGATATTCCCATGTTTACTTGTATTCTTGTCTTAGAATTATCATATTGATGTCACTTTCCAAATTATGGTTCATTATTTGAACATTAGGTTCCATATCCTTTTTGTGCACATATTAACCTTAGGTTACATGATCATTAACCTAACTTAGGGTTTTAAACCATGTATTACGGGTCAACTTCACATAACATGGATTTTATACATAATCATAATCTCATAAGTAAAACTGAGGTTCCATATACTAATATCAGCTACTCTGTAAACTTTCATCAATTATTGAGCATGTATGTATTTATTGCATATTAGTTAGGGTTATTATCCATAATTAGCCATATTAAGCAAATTACATGATTTTGTACATCAACATGACCATATCTGACATCATATGCATTCTAAACATGATTTATGATTTACTGATATTTTCTCATAATTTTAGGCCATCGTTTGATATTTATTATTCATGAAACAATTGTAAAGCATCTTACATGACATCACTATTATTAATGCATCAAAAGCCTGATATTATCATTCTAATGTGTTCTATTCATTTTTCTGAACAATTCTATATATTATTTGTATTTTTTGGTCATTGGAGCTTTTTTCTATGATTTATTGAAGAACTAAACATTAATGTGGCAATTACCTCTTTAGGCCAATCGGCCGCCGCCACATGGCCTGGGTGGGGTGCCTCCTTTACTTGTTCTGCATGATTCGGATCTATGGTTGGCTCCATGGATCAGGGGATCTGGTTCCCTGGGGCCGCTTTCCCCTTTCTCGCGATCTCGCAAGCGATCCTCTGTTTCCTCTGTGAAACAGAGGAAATGGGTTGTCTTCCTCTGAGTAAGTTGTCCCTCCAACGATCTGTGGGGCTAGAGCTCAACGGAGCTTCTCTACGGCTCCACCAGCCTCACATGTCACTTCCAAGAGGTTCTACTCCGGTCTAGTCCTGCTCGCTGAATCCCCCATCTGTCTCACGCTGCCGCTGACAGGGAGTTCCCAGTGAGAATCTTCCGCCTCCAACTCTTCTCCTCACGGCTCAGATGTGTGCGCCCAGACCTGGTCCCTCCTCGATCTTATGCTATTATAGGTTTTCGGGCATGAATCCGTTAGCCACAGCTACTTTGGACGCTTCCATTTTCCTGGGATCTGTGTGAGCGGCACTATCGGCCACCAGGCCTGGACGCCCGCGTGTGTGGGATGTGTCTGCCCGCACAAAGCCGCCGCAGCGAGGTTCCAACCTTCAGTGGTTCATGGGTCCCTCTTTCTCCTAGCTCTCTGAGCACTGTCGACCTCTCTACTACGGTTGACTGTGGAGGGGTCAAGGTGTGTGCGGGTGGGAGGTCTCGCTCCTTCTCCTCATGCCAATAGCAACTGTATGGACTCCCAGACCTTCCCCCACGATTGGTGATCGTGGCTGTGTAGACACTGGACAATCGCAAACCTCCTTGCCCCATGATCATTTCCATCTAAGGGTCAAAGCAACTCCACATCACTAATCTGTTGCAACCCAGCTCAAGGGTGTGATATATTGCTGTTACTCAAATCTTATGATATAATAATCAGTAACCATAGTCCTAAAGTCACCATTACATACATTTATTCACTAACTTCAAACGTCAATATCTCCTTCTAGGAACCTCAAAACATTACAAAACTTAAGCATAACTTCATTATCATCTGAGCTACTTCCCATCCAATGTTATAGTCAAAACTTAAATATATGACCAAACAATTCAATTCCTCAAAACAATATTAACTTTGGGATATGAATCATAATGTAAATATCAATCACCATCCAAACTTCACCAAAGCACATGCAACTCTAATGATAACTCAACATGCACAAATTCACTTGTGTCATTGGAAATTTTAGGATTCCAAAAGTCCACTCTATCACATCCTACACACCTTAAAAGAAATTCCATCCTCGAAATTGAGCCAGAACCCAGTCTATCACATCATATACATCTTAAAAGAACTTTCGTCCTTAAAAGTACACCATACTCATACTTCCAGGGAAAACCTTATCTTGCTCTCATCCACATGTAGGCACCATTCTATGTGTAACATATCCGCAAAGGTTACCTAGAACCATGTATCCAAAGCACTATTAGGAGGTTTCAAAGGCATCAAGGGTGAAACCTCACTCCATAGAAGGCTCAAACAAGGGTTTAGAAGCTTAGGTTATGTCATTACATATCTCATATGTTAGATTGGATTCCTTATCTTTAGCCATGCATTAGGGTTCCCACATCATATTACCATGTTCCAAAGGAATTAACTAAAGTTAACCCATTATATTAAGGTGTCATCGACATATTATTGAGCTAATTATTATAACATGTTCAACATTAACATATGCCTTTTAGGTGGGTGTTAACTAAAGTTAACCCACTTTATCCGTCCAGATCATATCAAGGTATCATAATCATTGAGTTGTGTTAGCTATTAAACTATATCTTTTTCATCCTTATTAAGCACTAAGATTAACACCTCATGTAACATATTCCATTAATATGAACTTATTTTGTTGTTCATAATTGATGCCACAGTTATTGGTGATTTTATTACAAGATTAACCAACAGCATCACATTATCATCATTATTCATGCATGTGGTTAACCATTTATACATAGAGATTTATCAAATTATACTCGTTGTTCCATCATGTCATGTCTATATATCGTATCTCAAGATTAGATCACATCCTTACATATATTTTATCATGGTTGTGCTAAACAAACTTATGCAAGTGGCTTGTCAAACGTGTACTAAAACTTTATCTAGTCCAACTGAGGTTCTCTTGACCTGTATCATGAGGGTAGTGCCATGCTCAGTCTCTCTGATCTAACTCAACTCTATGAGTATCTCATATACATATACTTTATCTTCTATTTATTAGCCTAGGGTTCTCGGATTACCTCATTGGCACTAGTGATAGCCTTACAAGCTCTAGCCACATAAGCACAAACCAAAACATGCTATGACATCTTCTTCATAGGTCTCTAACCATGAAACATCATACCCAAAGCTCTCTTATATACACCACTAGATTCCTATGTGGGAAACCACCAACCCGAGCATGAGGCTTCACAGAAACTAACATAGCTACCTCCTTCAGGGTCTTGGGATCTCTCCCTCACCCAGATGATAGGCACTCATATCCATATTCACAAATGCACATATAACTAGCCTCTCTCTGTCTCTAGGGTTTGGTCCTCCCAAGGACATCTAGGGTTCAACAATACTATAGGAATCATGAATAAAGCAACTCAACTCAATCACTCAGGAGTATTCTAGTTTAGGACATATCATATCACATATTTCTCATAATTCTCATATCTTAGAGTTTAGGTTCTCTAACCTTCTCCCAATGGGTTTCACTCTCTCTGGAGTTAACCCTAAAAGTGATCCTAATACTAGAGTTCCTCCTTTGTAAAAGAGCTTGAGGCTCAGGCTGATCCACATCCTTATCTTAACTTAACATATCTTATTTCATAAAAGAACTCATACTTGCATCATCAAAACTTATCTCAAATCCTCAAAATTGAATTTAAGTCCTCGAAGACAAACATAGATCATCATAAACTATCTTATATCATCTATATATTACTTACATCATATCATAAAAACTTATATGATCTATTCCATCTATCATATATTCCAACAAGGCTCTAGACGTCTAATCTAGAACTACTCCCTCTTTTAGACTGATGTCATTCACTTTCACTTAGGTTGAATGACCACCTCCTACTCGTACATGTGTGGGAACACATTTTTGTAGTACATATATATAATAAAATATTATATAGTTTTTCTCCGATAAAACAAGCGTCAGAGAAAACTATCGAGGTTCGATCCGTTTGGAATCAAAAACCAAATCCTGAAAATGAGTATTCCACACATAGTAGAGAGTATAGTGTCATGAAAACTAGTGAAAAGGGTGAGAACATGGTGTAGACCATTGTAGCTACTCTAGACAATGAGCGCCATATGTCTAGGGTTTCTCTTCCCTTGATGCACATCATTTCCAAATAATGCCACATCCCATACCGCTGCACTATAAGGAAAGAACGACATCTAAGGACTTGCTATACAACAAGCACCGGTCTAGACCTAGTTCTCAGACATCTAGGTGCTAACCTAGAGGCTAGGTCAGATCTAGTCTCTAAAATATGACCAATCTAACCCTAAGGATTTTTATGTTCAAGGTTCTTTGGTTTTGAGTTGCATAATGAGCAAATGTCAGGCTTTGCTATTGTTCATGCTCTGATACCACCTATGACATCCCTAGATTTTCTAAAACTTAATCTAATGTGTGACGTCCAAATTGAAACTCTCACCTCAGTGAGAATCCCAATTTAAACATCACACACTAGGCTAAGAAAGAGAAAATCAAGGGAGTCAGAAGGAAACAACCAGTAGCACATGCACATGAACAATAATAAAACCATACAACACATGTTCACTATTCAACATATAATTACAACATGAATTGGTACAACATTTGATATTACATATTGAACAACAAACTTATACATATACATGTACTACCACTAAACTACAAGATCTTAAGACAATGGGTCCACATGTACATCAGCTCGCCACACAACTCTCAACTATCCTGGATCTTCAAGAACACATGTCCACAACCTAAACAAAAGATTACATGTGGTACACGTCAGCACAATATTCAAGAATATTGCACTGAGTATGCCTACGTGTCTTTTATATACCTCTCATCATATCTTGGTAGTAAGATAAAATTAATACTTGGCAGTTATAAAGAAATATAAGAAAAAGCGTATACTTGCACAAAGATATTCATTAACAAAGAAGAACACAAATTTTAGGCACATTTTCCATTATATGCTCGTACATCTGCCTACCAATGGGATAGATGTATTTAGGCCTTATGATCTGCTTACCAAAGAGATAGATCATTGTACATGTGATCTGCTTACCAAAGAGATAGATCACTCACTAGCACTATGTTTACCAAAGAGATATAGTGCTTTCATATAATGGAACATATATATTATGTTTCATGTGTTCATAGCCATAAGTACAGAAAATCAAACAACATATCATGCAAGAACAATCATTTCATCCAATACCACATGCCAAGTATTTTACTACACATAACACAAGCATAATGTATAGTAAGCCAAGTAAGAGGTAATGGCGTACCTTGATCAAGACAAACCTAATCATCATATATCCTCATGTGAACTATGTATCCCAGGTCAAACCCTGATAAAGACAAGATCATGTACTATCGTCAAGTTCTCATCATATTAACCCTAATTATATCCATTAAGGTTTCACTAGTCTTATGATATTCCCATATTTACTTGTATTCTTGTCTTAGAATTATCATACTGATGTCATTTTCCAAATTATGGTTCATTATCTGAACATTAGGTTCCATATCCTTTTTGTGCACATATTAACCTTAGGTTACATGATCATTAACGTAACTTAGGGTTTTAAACCATGTATTACGGGTCAACTTCACATAACATGGATTTTATGCATAATCATGATCTCATAATTAAAACTGAGGTTCCATATACTGATATCAGATACTCTATAAACTTCATCAATTATTGAGCATGTATGTATTTATTGCATATTCATTAGGGTTATTAGCCCTAATTAGCCATATTAAGCAAATTACATGATTTTGTACATCAACATGACCATATCTAACATCATATGCATTTTAAACATGATTTATGATTTACTGATATTTTCTCATAATTTTATGCCATCGTTTGATATTTATTATTCATGAAATAAGTGTAAAGCATCTTACATGAAAACACTATTATTAATGTATCAAAAGCATGATATTATCATTTTAATGTGTTCTACTCATTTTTCTAAACAATTTTGTATATTAATTGTATTTTCCGGTCATAGGAGCTATTTTCTATGATTTATTGAAGAACTGAACATTAAAGTGGCAATTACCTTTTTAGGCCAATCGGTCGCCACCACGTGGCCTGGGTGGGGCGCCTCCTTTACTTGTTCAGCCCGATTCGGATCTGCGGTTGGGTCTATGGATCAGGGGATCCAGTTACCCAGGGCCGCTTTCCCCTTTCTCACGATCTCGCAAGAGATCCTCTGTTTCCTCTGTGAAATAGAGGAAATAGGTCGTCTTCCTCTGAGCAAGTTGTCCCTCCGACGATCTGTGGGGCTAGATCTCAACGGAGCTTCTCTACAGCTCCACCGGCCTCACATGTCACTGCCAAGAGGTTCTACTCTGGTCTGGTCCTGCTCGTTGAATCCCCCATATGTCTCACGCCGCCGCTGACAGGGAGTTCCCAGTGAGAATCCGCCGCCTCCAACTCTTCTCCTCGCAGCTCAGATGTGTGCGCTCGGACCTAGTCCCTCCTCGATCTTATGCTATTGCAGGTTTTTGGGCACGAAGCCGTCGGCCACAGTTGCAACAGACGCTTCCATTTGCCTAGGATCTGTGTGAGCGGCACTGTCGGATACCAGGCCTCGACGCCCGCGTGTGTGGGTTGTGTCTGCCCGCACAAAGCCGCCACAGCGAGGTTCCAACCTCCAGTGGCTCTTGGGTCCCTCTTTCTTCTAGCTCTCTGGGCACTGTCGACCTCTCTACTATGGTTGATTGTGGAGGGGTCGAAGTGTGTGTGGTGAGGGGTCTTGCTCCTTCTCCTCATGCTGATAGCAACTGTATGGACTCCCACACCTTCTCCCACGATTGGTGATCGTGGCTGTGTAGACACTGGACAATCGCAAACCTCCTTGCCCCATGATCATTTCCATCCAAGGGTTAAAGCAACTCCACATCACTAATCTATGGCAACCCAGCTCAAGGGTGCGATATATTGTTGTTACTCAAATCTTATGCTATAATAATCAGTAACAATAGTCCTAAAGTCACCATTACATACATTTATTCACGAATTTCAAACATCAATATCTCCTTCTAGGAACCTCAAAACATTACAAAACTTTAAGCATAACTTCATTATCATCCAAGCTACTTCCCATCCAACGTTATAGTCAAGACTTAACTATTTGACCAAAAATTTAATTCCTCAAAACAATATTAACTTTGGGATATTAATCATAATGTAAATATCAATCACCATCCAAACTTTGCCAAAGCACATGGAACTCTTATGATAACTCAACATTCACAAATTCACTTGTGTCATTGGACATTTTAGGATTCCAAAAGTCCACTCTATCACAGTCTGTCTTCATAGGGTGCATATTCATCATGTTGGTTTTTGGTTCAGACTTAACTTGGTGACCTTGATCAGATCAAGCACCTTGAGGCATGCAGATGTTTATGGAAAAGTTGCGCATATCATCTATCCAAGAATTGCATATGATGCAATTGGCATGATTGTATACCTTAATTATTGGTCATGAGCGCCAGCGTTGGTTGGGTATTGATGCAATTGTTTTGGATCTTAGCCACTAGAAGATTGTACACTGCAATCTTCCAAATTTATACACGAGGGTTATCAATTTGATCAAAATAGTGGGAGCGATAATTAATTAAAGGCCTAATTAATATTGTCAAATTATCAAATCAAATAAATCAAAAATATTTGACAAAGTTGCAAAATTCTTTTATAGAATCCAAATAACAAACACAAATACATTATCATTGTGATCAGTTCATAAACGGGATAAACTTTGAATCTGGTTTAGGACCTTTAAGAAGTGTTCTCAATGGTGAGTGTAAACTCTAAAGTCCTTGAAAGACCAAATCCAGTTGAACCACTCCAAATGTGCCTAAGGCTAAAATTGGATGCTTACTTGAACTATGCCAATGATGCCTAAGACATCAAGAACCTTATGCTGAGCTATATGAACTATGAGTTGCATAAATAGCTTGAAGCATGGACATTCTTGAGATAGGTTATACATCTTAAGAATCATGTAAAGCATGAAAGGTATAATGTCTTCAAAGTGATGTTTGAGTATAATCAGACAGATGGAGATCAAGTATAATCTCGTATGCTCAATATGATTGTGTATATAGATTAATTGTGATTTTTGATAGGTCAAGAGTTGACTAAACATATGATTCTACAAATCGTTGTGTGAAGCATATAGCTAGTTTATCAAATGTCGAGAAACTTGGCCAAACCACTGTCTGAAGTGCTTGGCATGTTGATACCAAACCATGAATGAAGAAAGGACAAAACATGTGATAATAATCAGCAAAGTAAAGTCCATAGACTAAAGCAAGGTCGAGAAGTGTTCTGAAGCCAAGCTTAGGTCCAAGTCTTCATCACTCAAGATATGGAGAAGGGTAAGTTGGATAAGGAAAGAAAGTGCCACCGTTGTCACATGTTTGACATTGGAAAGGGAAATGACCTCTTTATAGAGGATCTCAGGCAGAAGAAAGAGATAGAGATCTCTACTTTAGGATCTGAGAGGAAGTAAGCTAGAAATTGTGAGGAGCAAGAGTTGCTGCCATTACAGTTACATTATGACATTCATGGGCATATAATAGAATTAGTGAATTACTATTATATACCTATCATCAACGAAAACATCATACATCTTGTATGGGAAAGAGTGTTATGGACTGATGTTTCATTTTAAAGAAATGATCTTTGATGGAAATACCCATGTCTCACTAACTATACTTGATAGTTAAAGAGACAAATGTGTGTGACATATGCAATGAATGACATGATAACTCAAACTTGAATGCCTATAGCAATGTCATCTAGAGCATATAAATGGGAATTGCATTTTTGGAATCCATATGATGGATATCTAGACTCTTTTGGTCGTTGAACCAATAGAGACATCTAATCTCATTCATTGAGAAATATGACAAAGGTTCTTCACTAGATGTAGTGGGAGGATGATTATTCTGTTAAGGATTATACATATTGATGTATATAGACCTTTTAGAATAAATGCTAAAGGTAATCACTAGTACTTCAATGTATTTACTGATGATCTCAGTAGATATGATAGTTTGTATTTAGTGAAATACAAACATGAATCTCTTGAAGTGGTCAAGGAGATCATAAATGAATACATAACAAACTTGGTATTAGTATTAAATTTTGATATGATCGATATGGAAATACTTTGAACCAAGAGTTTGAGAACCTTCTAGAAGATCATGATAATGTATCATGATGGACTCCACCTGAAACAAAATGATAGTGTATCATGAGAAGTGTATCAGAAAGAAGGAATCCCACCTTGTTGAGTCAGAGTGTGATTACTAGCTAAAACTTCAAATTTCCTTTTGGGAACATGCTTTACACTGGGAATAAAGAGAATCACAAAATGTTGTGAAATCTCAAAGTTCCTTAAGTAACACACATAACTCATGGTTCTGGTAGAACACGCCTAGAGCTTGAATGATATATGAACCAATCCTACATTTTTCTCTGTGGACCTAGGAGAAAGGGGGCTCATGGACAAGAAGGTGGTGAGTTGATCATATGATGAGTCAACAGTCTACCTAGAAGCTAATGAGAGCCAAAAACTGAGATATGGCTTGAAGCCATGAAATCCAAGATGGACTCCATGTATATCAACAAAGTATGACTTTGGTTGATCCACCTAAAGGGGTAAAACCCATAGGGTACTTTTGGGTCTTTCAGATTTAGACTGACATAGAGGGTATGTTGGTTGAAAAGAGTTTCTAACAAGTTCAAGGTGTTGAACATGGTGAAATCTTTTCAACAGTTACCAAGGATAAATCAATTAGGATAATGCTTGCTATTGTAGCTTAATGTGACTAGGATATTTGGCATATGGATGTTAAAACTGCATTCCTTAAATGGAATATTGTGTAGGATGTGTACATGACACGGCCTAAAGGTTTTATAAATCCAATAATGCAAATAAAGTCTATAAATCTACATAGATCAATATTTGGATTGAAGCAAGCACCTCAGAACTGGATCTTCAACTTGACAAGAATTGAGTAAGAATGAAGATGTAATGTGTGATTACAAGAATTTAGTGGGAGCATGCATATATATATATGTATGTATATATAATATTCCACATATTGATGGGGAGTATCATCCTTATACTACAAAATATGGCAACGAAGTGGATTCTAAATAGTTTTTAGAGAAGCATCCTATGTGATAGGAATCAAGATCTATAGAGATAGATTAAGAGGGCTTCTTGACCTAAGAAAGAGAACATACTTTGGCAAGATGTTGAAAGGGTTCAGCATGGTGAGAGAAAACATATCCATGTTCCATGGAGTTAGTGTCTTGAGAGCTAAGTGTCCCAATTCTTATGAAGAATAAGGAACTCACTGATAGATGCCATATGCATTCACATGTATGAACTCATCTTGTTATCTTGTATGTATTGGACATGATAAGAAAATATGAAATAATTATCTTGTATGTATTAGATATGAAAAGAATATACGAACTCATCATCTTGTATGTATTGGACATGATAGAAAGATATGAAGTCATCATTTTGTATGACAAGATGATATAAATATCCAGTTATCACATATGTATTGGACATGAAGAATGGATATATGTCAAACTCCACTTAGAGTTACTGGAATACCATGAAGGGCATCTTTGTGTACTTGTGAAGTACTAAAAGGATTAGTTCTCTAGTTATGGTAATAAGGAAGAGTAGGGTGTAAAGAGTTACACCGATGCAAGCTTTCGAAATGACAAAATTGTTTTTGACCTTGCAATAAGAATTGTTAGTTGGAAATGTTCCAACATAAAATGATTGATTAATTCTACAATAAGAAGTCGAGTACCTTAGTGTTACAAACACTATAAAGGATATTGTATGCATCTAGAAGTTCATGTTGATGAACTTATGGGAGGTTCCAACTGTTGGTGACTCAGTAGTAATAATGTAACAACAATGGAGCTACTTGTTAGGCAAAGGAATTTTAGATAGCATACTACGGCACTTCCATCTCATAAGAGTTGACGTACAGTGAGGGGATGTGAAACATGCAATATACCAACTTGAAGAAAATGTTGCTTACCCGCTATAAAAGCAGTTGTACAGTAGAAACATGATGGACATGTTAAGATCACTTGGAATATGATTTGTGGGTGATTGGCTCTAAGTACAAGTGGGAGTCTATTGGTATAGTATGCCCAGAGAGCCAATCATATGATGATTGTGATGAGGAATTAGATACATGATTTGATAATGATAAAGATATTTCTGTCTATTATGTTTGTCTCACTCATGAGATGATGACACATACATGATAGATGTCTAAAGAATGATGTGACTCGATGACATATGTCTTCAGGTTGAGGACATGAACAATGAGATCATATGTATGATAAGAGTACATACATTCTTGATATGTCCCTAGTCGGATATTACTATGGAAGCAAAATAGACTATAGTAATACATAAGACTAGAGTGTGTGTTGACTGATGATAGTGTCTCATTAGTCATGATATAAGATATCAAGTCAAGCACACAGATATATGTTAGAGAACAGTATATCAGACAGACCCACTGTGAGAGTGATACATGGATATCATGGAATGGTAGTCACAATTGTCTCTCTTAGCGACGGTGGTGATTGCGGTTCTTAGACCTAAAATCGCTGCACTTATCACATGTGATTGGGTACACTTTGACATCATCAAACGCAGTCCTAAAACATGGATTGTTATAACGGTGATGATTGGGTGACTTTGACACATGGGGACTTGACTGTGAGTGATAGATATGAGATTTGTCCCTCCTACAAGGAGTATGATATCTAGGGCCCCTTGATAAGCTAGACTAAGAATTGTATGGCCATACTCATGTGATTCAATATATGATATGTGAATTCACATGCATCTCAGAAAATCTTCTCTAGGTCAAGGAACATGGATTGAATGTTGAAGAGGATGACGTTCCATGCCTCGAGTTCAATCTGGATGTCAGTGACAAAGGAACTATACGATCATTATGACACTAATCACAGATTGTAGGTTGAAGTTGTTCTCCAACTTTCTAAGTTACTTCGGTAGCAATGACGAGTTACTAGATTCCGCTCATTGCTTGTGATGTCATAAGTTGTTATGAACATTCACTGCCAATGTAAATTGGAACATGTAGGGTCACACACATAGGATAACCCTGGAAGAGGAGATTGTCCATGAATAATGTTTAGATTGAATAAAGGTGTTTAGGTAATCAATTAAAAATACAATTGACTGACTGGACTCAGAACTATCAAGTTCAAGTGTTGAACTAGTTGGTTAGAGTGTCAAGTTGATTGGAGATTGCATTGGCAATGTCAGGACTGCCAACTGACCGGTTCACCCTTGTGAGCCGATCAGCTGGTGTGAGCCAACCAATCGGTTCACTTGGTGAACTGGGCAGCTCATAGTCCTGCCAATCGAGGAAATTGGGATTTTCCCGATTGGAGGAAAACTTTCACATTTTACTTATTCAATTCAATAGGAATAAGGATTAATTCTTAAATTTAATTTGAAACGATTAAGGAAAGTCAATTGTGGGTGAGTCTGGGAAGTGAAATGACCGATTCACTTAGTGAACTGACCATTTCACACTCCTAACTGACCGGTTCACTAGTTAACTGACCGGTTCACTAGTTAACCAATCGGCTGACCGTTTCAGTTGTGAAACGATCAGTTCGCCTGTCACAATATAAGTTATTCATGGAATTTCTGGATCCTTCTACTCTCGAACAGACTGGAAACCCTGACCCTACCCTCTACTTTAAATAGAGGGGTACTAGGGGCTTCTCAGAACACATAACTCAGAACATCAGTTGCTCTACAAAGTTGTTGTCCTCTCTGGTTTTGGTAACTGAGAGAGCTCGAGCAAGTGGTACTCGACTAGGGAGGCACAACGAGGGAAAGGCAACTGTAGAAAAGCAGTCTGAGTTCATGAGAGCAGGTTGGTGCTAGTACACCAACAGGAGGGTCGTCTCCTTCCTGTCAGTTCTTCTAGAACAATAGGAGTTCCAGGTGGTCTGTGTGGACTATTTGTAGAGGAAGGATATGTTTTCCGCTCAGGAGGACACGTCAGCCATAATCTGTGGTGGAGCTCAGAGTCCATGGCAAAGACCAGGTGTTGTAGAGACATTGTCCAAGACATGGCATTGAAGACCGCATATGGCTGTGAGGTATCGTCATTGGGCAATCCCTAGGACCAGGTATATCTCGCTAAAACCATCCTTCCCATTACATAGTCATTGATGCGATCTCCTGTTATAGGTTAATGTCCAGTTAAATTTTTGTTTCCGCTGCCTACTCTGAGGCCATAAAACCCAACAGTGTTGTAGTACAGGCATGTGGAAAGATAAGGGTCGTTCTACAGGGAGAGGGGGACACTAGATCTTAGTTAGCGTGGGCTACGTTCCTAAAGTGAAGATTAGGGTTTTATCCTTATTTGGGTTGATTACAATAAGATGTAAGCAATTGAACGAGAAAGGAAACAAGACAATCAAAATAAGCAAAAATTATAGTTTAACCCTAAATCATAATTCTAAATAACAAAGAAAGAAACTACTTAAGCAAGAGAAAAAGACTACACTAGACTAGCAATTAGGACATTAAAGCAATTAGAGACCTAAATTACTACTAACTAGTTTAAGCAGGAAAAAAAGTGCACTAACTACTCTAGCAAGGATTAACTACCAAAAACAAAGCATTGGACTAAGAAGCAATTAAACTAAGTAACTAAGCAAGCATAAACTAGCAAGAAAGCAAGATGAGTTTTAACCAAGTTATGGGAAGAGTGGGTCATTTGGGGAATGATACTAAGATATTAGTTGGGGGGGACATCTCATGCAAAACATAACCATTCATTCTAGATTGCTAAACGAAACAATTAGTCAAATGTAATGGAATCACCCTAGACTATTGGTTGGAGATGGATAGAATAGAGTGTGGGAAGGGGAACTACACCCTTACACACCCTATCTAGCATTACAAGGCTCAATTAAACCAAGGTTAGGTGGGATTTCAATTGGATTTAACTAATATAGGTTTCTAGGATAGGGATTCTTAGTGTAATTGGGAGCCAAATGTAGGAATGGGGAGTAGAGGTAAGTGTATTTCACCTCACGTTACTCACCATCTAGTTTTTAGCAAACTCCTAGGCAATTACACTAAGAAATCCTATACTAGATACTTAGATTTCACACCTAAGAGTAGGAGAATGGCTATATGTGTGGGGAGATGGGGTGCTAGATAGGGATCCACTAGTTGGACCTAGGAAAAAATTCCAAAATAGCCTCACATATGCTATCTTCTCCTAGACTTAGGTGGTTTCAAGCATAAAACCACAAGTAATTCATATTTTTGGCACAAACCACAAGTAGAATCATGGGATTTAAGGTAGAAGTAGAAAACAATAATCATATTATGAAATTATATAGTTTACAAGATATATTCCCCCAACATGGTATCAAAGTAACATTTTAAGCCCAAACAACCCACCACGAGGAGCTTAACTACACATAATAAAACAAAGTAGCAAAAGAGATAGAAGAAAGAGGAAGAAAACCATGGAATCTCATGGAAGCTCCTCCTTGCTTCACCTCTTAGCTTTTGTAGCTCAAACACCTCCCTCTAAGGTGGGTAGATGGCACATAAATATGAGGTTTTGTGGTGAAAATCCTAGAAAACTAGGGTTTTTAGGTAATGGAAGGTGGAAAATGGAGTAGGTGATGGATTGAGGTAGGTGAGAGCTCTTAGAATGCTAAGTAGGGTGTAGGAGAGGCTAACCTTCATGCTACATCCGCCACCCTAGTATATATAGGTGTGGAGAAGCACTAGGGTAAGTGGGGGTAATATTGGAAATGCAATGCAAAAGTAAGTAGGGTTTGGGTAGTAACCAAGACTGTGGTGGTCACCGCAGCTGTGGTGGATGGGGGCCATCCTTGTAAGGACCCTGACCTGCGTTTAGGGTTTACCCTGTTTGTTTTGCTTAATCTTGGTGCTTTGATGCTTGCTAATCACCTTTAAGTGGTGATTAGGGGTTTTGTTGTGCTTCGTTGAGAGTTTGAGGGGCTACTTGCAAATAACCCAAGTTTAGGGTTTTGTGTGCAAGTCTGCCATCTTGTGAGATGTTCCCCTCTATTTGCTTCCTCTAGGGTTGAGAGGAAGGCTTGGGCTTGTTGTTTGAGTTCTTTGGGCCTGAGTTGAGCTTGTTTGGGCCTTGAGATGTGTTGTTTGGGCTTGCTTGAGCCTTGTGTCGGCCAGGACCTGCTTTGTGTCGCCCAGTAGGCTGGTGTGTCGCCCAGCAGAGCTGCTTCCTATATCGCCCATGATGCTTGGTCTGGTGTAGTGGACACTTGGTGCATGTTTTGGACAAGTGTCCCATGCCTTGCTAGTGTGTTGGATGGAACCCTAGGACAAGTGTCCCTTGGGTGGACGACACATGGCATGGTTGTGCCTTGGTTTCTCCTCCCCTTCCTTCTATATATACATCTCTTTCCCTTGCCTTAGCTTCCTTTGCTCTTTTGGTCTCTCCTCCACCTTGAGTGCACGATACCCCTCTCCATCTTGCTTGGGTTGGCCGATACACCTCCCTTGGAGCTGTGGTGGACGATACCCTTGGAGCTGGAGTGCTTCTTCTTCTTCCTTGGAACTCAAGGCGGGTTGCATAGCTCTAACCCTAACTCCCCTTCCTCTTGTTATGTTCTTTTTCATATGATAAGTAGTATATCTTGATTTGGTACCTTGGGTGTCCGATATACCTTTGTTGGACGATAGGTTAGGGAGGGTGTTGGCCGTTATGGTTGTGTTGGGCAGCAGGCCTGTCGGGCGTCAGTCTTGTGTTGGGCGATATCCCTGCCCATGTGTTGGGCGATAGGGTGAGCATGTCTTGTTGGCCGATATGGTAGTGACCATGATGGACGATAGGATTCTTTTTGTGATGAACGACACCCCTGTTCTTCTCATGAACAATGGGCCTTAGTATCATGGTGGATGACAGGGCCTAGTGTGATGTGTTCCTGAGGTTGAACGATACACAAATCATGGTTGGTTGGCCGATAGCCCTGACGGACGATACACCTTGTGGTGTGACGCGTGACAGGGAGAGTTGTGGCGGGCGTCACGCCTCCAGTTTGGGTGTATATCGTCCGTTAGGCCTGGTTGGATAGTTGCACATTATTGGGAGTGTTTCCCTCTCTCCTTCCTTCTTTCTCTCCTTCTCTCTCCTGGACGTTGTGAGGTTCCTAGGTGGGTGTTAGCCTAGGATGACGGGCGACAGGAGTGGCTGTGACGGGTGTTGCCCGATTGAGTGTGACATGCGACACTCCTTCTTGTGACGTTCTGTCAGGCTGGGCGCTGGGTGCAACGCAGCGTTGCTGCCTCCCCATGCCCTAACCGTGTGAGCTAGTAGTGGTGAGGGATGCGAGCTATCTTAAGTGAGGGTATGAGTTCTTTTGGTGACGGTCACAAGTGTGATGGAAGTAGATGCTTATGCGCAACATATGTTAATGGTGCTTTTGATAACAATGATACCAATGATAATGTGGTGGATAACAAAGATGTTAATAGTTACGATGATGGTAATCATGTAATGATGGTGATGCCATGTTAGTAGTAAAAGCAATAATAATATTAATGTGGGTAATAATGTGGCTAAGTGATAGTTACATTAATAGTTTGTTTAATGACATAGCAATAAAGATACTAGTGGATGGTGATGCTATAATAGTAATGATGGTAGCAAGAGTAGTAATGACATGCATAATGTAAGTCTTATGCTTAATTGTTAATGGAAATGATAAATGGTAGTTGCATTAATGGTTGCTTAATGATAAAGATAATAATGATGATAGTTGATGGTTATGGTAATGACAATTGGTAGCAATAGTGTTTGCTCTGTATACTCAACATGCTTTTCATTATAAAGTGAATACCTTGATTGTTTGTATAATCTTGAGATAAGGGTAGGCATGATTATGGTGTGATGTGATTAACAAGCTTGATCATCAAATAGTGTAATAATGATGAATAAACTATCTTGAATGATAGCCCATGATAGAGAGCATATTCCTTATGATGAATCTATGGTTATTGTGTATCCGAACCATGCAGGTGACGTGTAGCCATGAAAGGGCTATGTAACATATGTGATGAGTAACATTACCTTGATATTGTTCTATGAGATTATATATGTAATGTGTTGGTCCCATGATGATGATGTGAGCCCTGAGAGGCAGTGACAATACAGGATGAAGGATTTATATCCTATGGTATGTGATGATCCTTGATATGGATCTGGATGGTCGGCAAGAGGCCAAGTGGTAACATGTGATGCTGGATCCTTGTGATGGATCAGGTTGATGAGGTTTCAATAATAATATAATGTTCTTTATTTTCTGTTATATCTTGCATGTTGTATAACTTGGTTGAATCATGCAATCCATCTAAAAGATACTAATTAATTACAGTGGAATTATATCATGTAGTTTGCCCTGGCCATAGATCCATCATCGTCAGGACCTGGTGATGGTGAAACGGGTTCTCCTATGGGTTAACCCAGAGCACATATTGTTGAATATGCGAGGTTACTCCTAGCCTAAAGTAAGGAGGTAAGAGTGTAACTTCGGTTACAGACTCAGATGCGTATATAGAGCATGGTGAATAGGCCCATGGCTCAGGATATGTGATATATAGAGCATGAATGTGTTCATGGCTCAGAGCACGGTGATCAGGCCCGTGGCTCAAGTTGTACTAGCACCGAGACCTGTACCAAGGTGGGCTAGAGTGAGGGTAGCCTATGGAGCTGACCCAGTGGCGTAGACCACTTCAGCATGTGACTACGGTCCTGCTTGTGTTGTACTCGTGTACTGACCACGAGGTGGGAGGTCGTGGAGTCTGGCACTTCCATTGACCTTGTATGGCACCAGTCTTGGGCTTCGCAGCCAGAGGTTGGATTTGAATGGTACGATTCAAATCCTCGGGGCATAATAATAATACGTAATACACCCGTTCAGTATTTACTGCTTAAGGTAAACACGAAACATTGGTTGAGGCCTTGTTTGTGTATTAAACTCTGTTATACCTTGCAGGTACTTCTATATATATATTCTTCAGGTATGAGGTATTATGACATATCTTGATAATCAGGATATCTGATCTTATATCGTATTCTGATAATCATGTTATAAAGTGATATATCTTGTCAATCATGTTCCATTGAGAAATATCTGGTTATATGCTTTTGTACAGCTGGTAATCTTGTCAGTAAGAATAGCCTTGCTTATTATATAGACTGCTCTTGTTATATCTGTTGATTAGTTATCTACTGTTATAGTATATCTTTTTGAGGTTCTGTAGTTGCGGTGGGAAGTTATGTTTCCCGCTGGGACAATTGTTCAATTGTCTCACTCCGCTGGTTTTCAGGTGGTCGAGGTAGACGTGGTCATGGTCGTGGTGTTGCGGCTGAGCAGCTTGAAGAGCAGTAGAAGGCAAGCGATGGATATGATGCTGTTTTGGTTGTTTGGTAGTAGAGTCTAGAGTCATCCCTGTACTCTCATGTCCTTGGCAGTGTTTTGACGTTGATTCATGATGAAAGATCGATAATGTTTTGTATATCCTGCTGTTGGCCGGATGTGGGCCTCTGTGTATATGAACAGGTGGTGAACCCATGCGATGGGTGGACAGTTGTTTCAGTAAGCTGTGAACATGTATCAGATCTCGTGTATGTATATATGACAAGTTTCTGTGCAGGATGAGGACTGGAAAGTAATAGTTTCATAGTTTAGCAGTTTTTCGCAATTGGTTTTATTTAACCCGTATTTTCATAATCTGTGGTTATGGTGTTTTCCGCACGTTTTCGTGTAACACCTCGTTATCTGTGTGATAATGGGATGTGTTGCCACAAAGTTTGGTATTAGAGCCTTAGGTTCGCTGAGTCTACAGGGATTTAGGACTAGGTTGAGTTGTTCTTATGAGTTTTCCAGGTTTTCTTACAACTCTTCTGCCCTCAGCGGAAGAAAAGTCAAGATGTCTGGAAACTATGAAGAACACGCTGGCGAGAACAGCGATGTTGGTTCAGCTGAAGGGCAGGCACATGGAGATCGGGTGCCTGAGGTCCCCCAACCTAACCCAGCCATTCTTGAACATCCTGCTTACCAACAGCTTATGGGGCAGTTAATGGCTACGATGAATCTCATGGTTGAGAGATTACCAGTGCCTCCTCCGCGAGCACAGGGTCCCCATGAAGTAGCATCAGGTATTGGGAAGACCTTCGAGTGGCTTCGCCGAGTTGGAGCTTCGGATTATGCTGGAACTGCTGATCCAGCGGATGCAGATCTGTGGCTGACAAGTCTCGAGAAGGCTTTCCGGATCCTTGACATCCCCGAAGCAGACAAAGTAAAGCATGTTGTCTACCTTCTGAAAGGTAGTGCTGGTCATTGGTGGACCATAGAAGAAGAGAAGCGGCCTGGTGAGGTGATCTGTTGAGAAGTGTTTCGACATGAGTTCGTCACCAGATACTTTCTGAAGGCGTATCTGTATGAGAAGGTTAGTCAGTTCGAGAACCTGAGACAAAGAATGATGAACATCACCAAGTACGAGGCCAAGTTTATGGATCTATTGAGGTTTTGTCCTCACATGGTGACAACAGACGAGGAACGGATCAGACGTTTCGAGAAGGGTTTGAGTGTTGAGCTGAAGACTCTGATGTCTACATTGGAGAACCGAGAGCGGTTTGCTATGTTCGTGGAATCTGTTCGACGGATCGAGAGGTCAGTAAGGGAGAAAAGAGAGTCTATGTCTCTTAAAAGACCTGCTCAGTTTCAAGGACGAAGGTTTGGTGGCTTTAAGAAGCCTAGGTTTTCAGCACCTTCAATGATGAGAAGTTATGGTGTACCATCTCAGTGGCCTCCGAAAGGGGATAGGTTATGTTTCCTCACCATCTAAGCCGCACAGTTCAGCTTCTGTGGCAGCGACAGGGCCAGCTAGGCCACGGTTTGAAGATAGGGCGTGCTATCTTTGTGGACAGACCGGGCATCTCAAGTCGCATTGCCCAAATAGAGATGTTGAAGTGACGCAGCAGCCGAGACAGAGTTTTCAGAGGTCAGAGAAACCACAACCCAGTGGTAGCAGAGGATGTGGACGCGGTCTAACGTCTCAGGCCGGATCGTCTGCTCTGGGAAGCAGAGGTCATGGACAGCAAGCAACGGCTCGATTCTACGCTATGAGTCAGCCAGAGGCGATAGTCAACCCGCGAGTGGTGACAGGTCAGATGGAGTTATTTCATTCTGATATGTCTTCTTCTTACTTTATATCTGTTCTGGTTGACCCGGGTGCTACACACTCTTTTACCGCCTATAGTATGCTTGAAAACTGTCGTTTACCTGTTAGTTGTAAGAAGGATAGCTTGTTGTTAAACACCCCTCTTGATGGTTCCTCTTTGCTTCAAGAAGAGTGTCCATCTTGTGTCTTGTCTTTTTTGGGACATCGTATCCAAGTGGATCTTATACCACTTGATATGCATGGTTTCGATGTTATCCTTGGGATGGATACCTTGGAGAGGTATAAGGTTGTCTTGGACTGTGGTTCCAAGCAGACAGTGTTTGATGTTGCTGGAGAGAAGTGGATCTTCCAGGGAGATAGGAAGATTCTTCCGACATGTTTGGTATCAGCTATGGTGGCAGACAAGTTGTTACAACAAGGATGTGAGGCGTTCTTAGCTCACGTGGTGGATATCGTTGTAGTTACCAAGGCGAAGGGTCCTAGTCTTGAGGAGGTATCCATAGTTTGGGAGTTTGCAGACATGTTTCCTGAGGAGTTTCCTGGTGTTCCTTCACCCTGAGAGATTGATTTTGAGATCAAACTGGTTCCTGGGACACAGCCAGTTGCACAGTCAGCATATAGGATGGCTCCAGCGGAGATGGCAGAGTTGAAGAAGCAGTTGCAGGAGTTGTTGGAGAAAGGTTTTATCTGACCGAGTACGTTGTCGTGGGGTGCTCCCGTGTTGTTTGTTAAGAAGAAGGATGGTTCGATGCGGTTGTGTATAGATTACCGGCAGTTGAACAAGGTCACGATCAAAAACAAGTACCCGTTGCCGAGGATAGATGATCTGTTCGATCAGTTGCGTGGTGATACCATGTTTTTGAAGATCGATCTACGGTCTGGATATCATCAGTTGAGGATAAAGGCGGATGACATACCAAAGTCAGCTTTCAGGACGAGGTATGGTCATTTCGAGTTCGTGGTTATGCCGTTTGGGTTAACCAATGCCCCTGCAGCTTTCATGGATCTGATGAACCGAGTGTTTCGTCCGTTCTTAGATTAGTTTGTTGTAGTCTTTATAGATGATATCTTAATCTATAGTCGGGACAAGTAGGAGCATGAACAACATCTTCGTCGAGTGTTGACTCTTCTTCGTCAACATCAGCTGTACGCCAAGTTCAGTAAGTGTGAGTTCTGGTTGGATGAGGTGGCTTTCTTGGGTCATGTGATATCTGCTGAAGGAATCAAAGTAGATCCAAAGAAGGTAGAATCCATTGCAGATTGGTAACAACTGAAGACGCCGACAAAAGTTTGTAGTTTCCTTGGTTTGGCAGGATACTACTGGAGGTTTATCAAGGACTTCAGTGTGATCGCGTTACCGATGACAAAGTTGACTAGGAAGGATGTACCTTTTGTTTGGGAGGATTGATGTCAGCAAGCTTTCCAGAGTTTGAAGGAGAAGCTGACCAGTGCTCCAGTGTTGATTCTGCCAGAGCCTGGGAAAGGCTATGTTGTTTTCTGTGATGCTTCCAAGAAAGGCTTAGGTTGTGTGTTGATGCAGGAAGATCATGTGGTGTCTTTTTCCTCGCGACAACTCAAGAAGCATGAGGAGAACTATCCGACTCATGATTTGGAGTTGGCAGCAGTAGTTCATGCGTTAAAGATTTGGAGACACTATCTGTATGGGGAAGTGTGTCAGATCTTTACGGATCATAAGAATCTGAAGTACATCTTTACGCAGCAAGAGTTGAACATGCGACAGCGACGATGGATGGAGTTGATCAATGATTACGATTGCACTATCGAGTATCATCCTGGTAAGGTGAATGTGGTAGCTGATGCGCTTAGCAGAAAGTCTTCTTCTTCTCTTTCGGTACAGAAGGCACAGTTGAGTTCTCTGGTATGCCATAGGCGAGATATGTTTGTTTCTCTACGACAGATGAATGTGCATATGGAAGTTTCTTTGTTATCTGGTCTTTTCGCACAGATGCAAGTTAAGCCTACGTTGAGACAGCAGATCAAGGATGCACAGCAGACAGATGATGCGGTACATTTGATCAGATCAGAGTTCGGCAGCGACAAGCGTGATGGTTTTCATGAGTCCGGAGATGGGCTAGTTTGCTATTGTGACAGGATGGTGGTTCCGGATGCTGACGATCTGAGGAAGTTGGTGCTTGAGGAAGCACATACGTCGATGTATGCTATGCATCCAGGTGTCACCAAGATGTATCATAGTCTGAAGGACTTGTATTGGTGGCCCGGTTTGAAAAGAGATGTAGCCGAGTTCGTGGCGAGGTGTGTGGTGTGTCAGCAAGTGAAGGCTGAACATCAGAAGCCGGCAGGTACGTTGCAACCTTTGCCGATACCGTAGTGGAAATGGGATCATATAACCATGGATTTCGTAGTTGGTCTACCCTGGACAACTGGGAATCATGATTCCATTTGGGTGATAGTGGACAGATTGACTAAGTCTGCCCATTTTCTACCAGTGAAGACGACGTATACAGCTGAGAAACTCGCTCGAGTCTATGTGGATGAGATAGTACGTTTGCACGGTGTGCCAGCAATGATAGTTTCTAACAGAGGTCCTCAGTTTACGAGTCATTTCTAGGAATAGTTGCACAGAGCGTTGGGAACGCAGTTGAGGTTCAGTACAGCTTTTCACCCGCAGACGGATGGATAGTCTGAAAGGACTATTCAGACTTTAGAAGATCTTCTTCGAGCTTGTGTTCTACAGTTTCTAGGCAACTGGGATGTACATTTGAGTTTGATAGAGTTTGCCTACAACAACAGTTATCAGCGAAGCATCGACATGGCTCCTTATGAAGCTTTGTATGGAAGGAAGTGCTGATCTCCTTTGTGTTGGTTTGAGTCTGGTGAGTATCAGCTTTTGGGTCCTGAGTTAGTACGGAAGACGACAAAGAAGATCAAGGTGATACAACAACAGTTGAAGGTGGCACATGACAGGCATAAGTCTTATGCAGACCATCGCCGACGACCTTTAGAGTTCCAAGTAGGAGACAAAGTGTACCTTAAAGTCTCGCCGTGGAAGGGTGTGTTAAGGTTTGGACAGAAGGGTAAGTTAGCTCCCAGGTATATGGGGCCTTACACAGTCAGAGCACGTGTTGGAAAGGTAGCTTATGAGTTAGAGTTGCCTCCAGAGTTGCACAGGTTGCATCCAGTGTTTCATGTCAGTATGCTGAAGAAAAGTCATCCGGATTCAGGTACAGTGATACATCCAGTTGAGGTTGAGCTCGATGCAGATGTGACCTACGAGGAAGGTGTTGTGGCGATCCTTGACAGAAGGATCAAGAAGCTGAAGAGGAAGGACCTGGCTCTTATGAAAGTTCTTTGGCAGCGTCGTGGCATTGAGGAAGCCACGTGGGAACTTAAGGAAGAGATGAGGAGGAAGTATCCCTCAATTTTCTCTTCGGATTTCGGGGACAAAATCCCTTAAAGGGGGTTAGCTTGTAAGGACCCTGACCTGCGTTTAGGGTTTACCCTGTTTGTTTTGCTTAATCTTGGTGCTTTGATGCTTGCTAATCACCTTTAAGTGGTGATTAGGGGTTTTTTTGTGCTTCGTTGAGAGTTCGAGGGGCTACTTGCAAATAACCCAAGTTTAGGGTTTTGTGTGCACGTCTGCCATCTTGTGAGATGTTCCCCTCTCTTTGCTTCCTCTAGGGTTGAGAGGAAGGCTTGGGCTTGTTGTTTGAGTTCTTTGGGCCTGAGTTGAGCTTGTTTGGGCCTTGAGATGTGTTGTTTGGGCTTGCTTGAGCCTTGTGTCGGCCAGGACCTGCTTTGTGTTGCCCAGTAGGCTGGTGTGTCGCCCAGCAGAGCTGCTTCCTGTATCGCCCATGATGCTTGGTCTGGTGTAGTGGACACTTGGTGCATGTTTTGGACAAGTGTCCCATGCCTTGCTAGTGTGTTGGCTGGAACCCTAGGACAAGTGTCCCTTGGGTGGACGACACATGGCATGGTTGTACCTTGGTTTCTCCTCCCCTTCCTTCTATATATACAGCTCTTTCCCTTGCATTAGCTTCCTTTGCTCTTTTGGTCTCTCCTCCACCTTGAGTGCACGATACCCCTCTCCATCTTGCTTGGGTTGGCCGATACACCTCCCTTGGAGCTGTGGTGGACGATACCCTTGGAGCTGGAGTGCTTCTTCTTCTTCCTTGGAACTCAAGGCGGGTTGCATAGCTCTAACCCTAACTCCCCTTCCTCTTGTTATGTTCTTTTTCATATGATAAGTAGTATATCTTGCTTTGGTACCTTGGGTGTCTGATATACCTTTGTTGGACGATAGGTTAGGGAGGGTGTTGGCCGTTATGGTTGTGTTGGGCAGCAGGCCTGTCGGGCATCAGTCTTGTGTTGGGCGATATCCCTGCCCATGTGTTGGGCGATAGGGTGAGCATGTCTTGTTGGCCGATATGGTAGTGACCATGATGGACGACAGGATTCTTTTTGTGATGAACGACACCCCTATTCTTCTCATGAACGATGGGCCTTAGTATCATGGTGTACGACAGGGCCTAGTGTGATGTGTTCTCGAGGTTGAACGATACACAAACATGGTTGGTTGGCCGATAGCCCTGACGGACGATACACCTTGTGGTGTGACGCGCGACAGGGAGAGTTGTGGCGGGCGTCACGCCTCCAGTTTGGGTGTATATCGGCGGTTAGGCCTGGTTGGATAGTTGCACGTTATCGGGAGTGTTTCCCTCTCTCCTTCCTTCTTTCTCTCCTTCTCTCTCCTAGCCGTTGTGAGGTTGCTAGGTGGGTGTTAGCCAAGGATGACGGGCGACAGGAGTGGATGTGACGAGCGTTGCCCGATTGAGTGTGACGCGCGATGCTCCCTGACGCGCGACACTCCTTCTTGTGACGTTCTGTCAGGCTGGGCGCTGGGTGCAACGCAGCGTTGCTGCCTCCCCATGCCCTAACCGTGTGAGCTAGTAGTGGTGAGGGATGCGAGCTATCTTAAGTGAGGGTATGAGTTCCTTTGGTGACGGTCACAAGTGTGATGGAAGTAGATGCTTATGCGCAACATATGTTAATGGTGCTTTTGATAACAATGATACCAATGATAATGTGGTGGATAGCAAAGATGTTAATAGTTACGATGATGGTAATCATGTAATGATGGTGATGCCATGTTAGTAGTAAAAGCAATAATAATATTAATGTGGGTAATAATGTGGCTAAGTGACAGTTACATTAATAGTTTGTTTAATGACATAGCAATAAAGATACTAGTGGATGGTGATGCTATAATAGTAATGATGGTAGCAAGAGTAGTAATGACATGCATAATGTAAGTCTTATGCTTAATTGTTAATGGCAATGATAAATGGTAGTTGCATTAATGGTTGCTTAATGATAAAGATAATAATGATGATAGTTGATGGTGATGATAATGGCAATTGGTAGAAATAGTGTTTGCTCTGTATACTCAACATGCTTTTCATTATAAAGTGAATATCTTGATTGTTTGTATAATCTTGAGATAAGGGTAGGCATGATTATGGTGTGATGTGATTAACAAGCTTGATCATCAAATAGTGTAATAATGATGAATAAACTATCTTGAATGATAGCCCATGATAGCGAGCATATTCCTTATGATGAATCTATGGTTATTGTGTATCCGAACCATGCAGGTGACGTGTAGCCATGAAAGGGCTATGTTACATATGTGATGAGTAACATTACCTTGATATTGTTCTATGAGATTATATATGTAATGTGTTGGTCCCATGATGATGATGTGAGCCCTGAGAGGCAGTGACAATACAGGATGAAGGATTGATATTCTATGGTATGTTATGATCCTTGATATGGATCTGGATGGTCGGCAAGAGGCCAAGTGGTAACATGTGATGTTGGATCCTTGTGATGGATCAGGTTGATGAGGTTTCAATAATAATATAATGTTCTTTATTTTCTGTTATATCTTGCATGTTGTATAACTTGGTTGAATCCTACAATCCATCTAAAAGATACTAATTAATTACAGTGGAATTATATCATGTAGTTTGCCCTGGCCATAGATCCATCATCGTCAGGACCTGGTGATGGTGAAACGGGTTCTCCTATGGGTTAACCCAGAGCGCATATTGTTGAATATGCGAGGTTACTCCTAGCCTAAAGTAAGGAGGTAAGAGTGTAACTTCGGTTACAGACTCAGATGCGTATATAGAGCATGGTGAACAGGCCCATGGCTCAGGATATGTGATATATAGAGCATGAATGCGTTCATGGCTCAGAGCACGATGATCAGGCCCGTGGCTCAAGTTGTACTAGCGCTGATACCTGTACCAAGGCGGGCTAGAGTGAGGGTAGACTATGGAGCTGACCCAGTGGCGTAGACCACTTCAGCATGTGACTACGGTCCTGCTTGTGTTGTACTCGTGTACTGACCACGAGGTGGGAGGTCGTGGAGTTCGGCTCTTCCATTGACCTTGTATGGCACCAGTCTTAGGCTTCGCAGCCAGAGGTTGGATTTGAATGGTACGATTCAAATCCTCGGGGCATAATAATAATACGTAATACAGTCGTTCAGTATTTACTGCTTAAGGTAAACACGAAACATTGGTTGAGGCCTTGTTTGTGTATTAAACTCTGTTATACCTTGCAGGTACTTCTATATATATATTCTTCAGGTATGAGGTATTATGACGTATCTTTATAATCAGGATATGTGATCTTATATCGTATTCTGATAATCATGTTATAAAGTGATATATCTTGTCAATCATGTTCCATTGAGAAATATCTGGTTATATGCTTTTTTACAGCTGGTAAGCTTGTCAGTAAGAATAGCCTTGCTTATTATATAGACTGCTCTTGTTATATCTGTTGATTAGTTATCTGCTGTTATAGTATATCTTCTTGAGGTTCTATAGTTGCGGTGGGAAGTTATGTTTCCCGCTAGGACAATTGTTCAATTGTCTCACTCCGCTAGTTTTCAGGTGGTCGAGGTAGACGTGGTCGTGGTCGTGGTGTTGCGGCTGAGCAGCTTGAAGAGCAGTAGAAGGCAAGCGATGGATATGCTGCTATTTTGGTTGTTTGGTAGTAGAGTCTAGAGTCATCCCTGTACTCTCAGGTCCTTGGCAGTGTTTTGACGTTGATTTACGATGAACGATTGATACTGTTTTGTATATCTTGCTTTTGGCTGGATGTGGGCCTCTGTGTATATGAACAGGTGGTGAACCCATACGATGGGTGGACAGCTGTTTCAGTAAGCTGTAAACATGTATCAGATCTCGTGTATGTATATATGACAAGTTTCTGTGCAGGATGAGGACTGAAAAGTAATAGTTTCATAGTTTAGCAGTTTTCTGCAATTGGTTTTATTTAACCCGTATTTTCATAATCTGTGGTTATGGTGTTTTCCGCACGTTTTCGCGTAACACCTCGTTATCTGTGTGATAATGGGATGTGTTGCCACAATCCTGGTCATGGTGGATGGGCATGGGTGAGGTGCAGAAGGTTAAAATGATAGTTTGAAGTGGAACCTTGGAGGGTCAGTGGCCACAACTATTTTGGGCGCCACGACCGTGGTGATTATTGTGACACCTCATTACGCTAAATGAGATTACTCAAAGCATAAAACGCAATCAACTACTAATTTATCACATAGTCAAAAATGCAGAATAATTAAAACTTATTCGAACAATGTAAATAAACTCTAGAACATTTACAAAAGGTCCATCATTCCATTCTCATATATTGTAAGAAGTATTTATATATGGGTCCAAAGACCTCAGTCACATCCTGCATACAAAAGATATTTCACATGTACATGCCATATATTTACAAACATTGGCATACTACTAAAATTTCGTGTCAATACAAGTATATCATCTAGAAAACACATCACATACCCAGACCTGAGAGTACAGGGACATAACTAGGACTCTACTACTAACATCTACAACTAACCAACCTTTTGAATCTATTGATCACCAGGTTGGTTCTCTTCCATGGCACAACCTCGACATCGTTGCCCACGACCACCTAAAAAATGTGGTGACCCACGGGTGAGACTCAGTCCCAGCGAGAGATATAACTTTCTCCAACATATATTGATTATAATATATTAATTAACAGTAAATACATTGAGCAGTTAGGGTAATGAATAAGCAATATGAATAGATTTAACAGTTTAAGCATACTAAGAAGTTAAGAAAATAAGTTGTAACATCTAGTAGAATTGCACAATTTTCATTAGTCTGCATCATGTAAGAACTATGTAGTGTAAAGACAAGGCAGGGTTAATCAACCAATGTGATGCGTATTAAACCCTAGAAATTATACTACACGGCTGGTATCACTTATTTTATTACATTACCTTGAGGGATTTGAGAAGTACCACTCAAATCCCAACTGACCACTACTAAGTCAAAATCAATGACATACAAGATCTAGGAAGAGTCGGACTCCTAAGATCTTCTCCGCCTCCGGTCAGTACGGGTCTGCCACATCGACACATAAGGTCAAGCTGCTAATAGCCTAGTCCGTCCTTGGTACAGGTCACGACACTAGTGAAAGGAGGTAGGTACGCATACCCTACCATCTGAGGTAAGACCACAGTTTTCCTCCAATCTCATCATATATATATATAATCATCGAAACACGACCATATCCATTCTCAAACTAAGGGCTAGGTATGACCATTGTCATCCTCCCTAACATTTGAATTCAGGGTGACAAGCACCCCGCATACTCATTAGTATGTGCTTCGAGTATCCCTTAGGAATACTCATTTCACTATCTGGCAATTTCTGACACTCATATACATCTATGGCACAGGACACTACATGATTAGAGTTTCACTTAATTAGTTACGCCAATTGGGTGAATTAAGGCTAAATCATACAAATGGACATTCAAACCCTAATTCTTTTCTAACAAGAGTATATGTATAACAAATTCAAAAGATATAAAACATTTGAGATATAAATCTTAATCACATTACCACATGCTATCATTCATTGCAAATTAATGGACCACACTTATCATCATACTTTTACATGATACTAATATCTTATCACAAGTTCCAGGGTTTTAACCCTTAGTGGAACATGAAGAGGATTTCACCTCAATTATAACTTCAAACATGCCCAAAGGTCGTTAAGACCATCACATTATTCATATTAAGGTTATCATCATCATGCCATGCCTTAAACAAGGCTCAAAATATCATTAGCACATATGTGTCAATAGATATTAACATGGCAAGGCACTATGATATTCAAATAGTACTACATCGTGGTTTCAACACAAGAAGAGTGTAATTCATTATCACATTAATCATTCAAGATGTCTGATTATAACCAATCAACATCATATAATTACATTAAGGTTAGCTATATCAAGCTAGATCACATGGGAGTTACACATCCACTTATTATAGTGATTTATCAAATATAACTATATGATGGCAAATGTAAGACTACAAATTAATGGTATTTAACTATAGAATTATCATCACTAGGACCCACATATAATACCATGTGATTTATTCTAATCCATTGGATGTTAAAGCATCCAATATTATTCATTGGATCAGGTTCATTGTTTAAGGTTATCAATTGAAGTATAGGTCTAACCATTAGATCAATTGAACCAAGGAACCATTGGTTCAAGGTTTAGTCAAATCTACAATTACATTATTAACTCATCATACATGGTGATGGCCTGATCCACCATTAATTGTGATCATTAGATCACCATTGGTTGTTAGATCAATAATACATTCAGTTAACACCATCAAATATTAAGCTAATATCATCATCAATTGATAACATCATTAGAATACTTAGTGGATGATAATTAAATGTCTAATTGAGCCAAAACCTGACCTAAGGGGGTGACCACATGTTGTCACCATAAATTTGACACCCTTTATCATAAACATCAGTTGCCAAGATAGCAACACCATTGTTTGTTGAATGGTATGACCATCGGTTGTGTGATAGGGAAGGAAATAGCTTGACAATCCTAATTTGAACCATCAATTGTTTTGTGCTTAGCACCATAGGTTGTTGCTATCAACCTGTCCCAGATCATGTTACACCTTATAAAGGTCATAGACATGTTTACAAGTTCATATAGAACTAGAATAAAATAGGTAACACCACAAAAATTCATAATTCTAAAAAAGCATGGTTTCTCTATGCTTAGTTCAACACATGAAGGCATAAGCATGAACTAACAAGCTTCTAGTAAGCAATATAAGTGAAGAATGTTATATAACTCGCCTCTATAGAGTAGGTCAGATCCCAAACAGAAAGAATCTCGAGAAAATAGGGCAAGAAAACCTTGGATTCAGATCTGAACTTGGCCAAATAAGCACTTCTCTCCACAAGGAAGCAAAACCCTAGAAAAAGAAACAACAAGGATAGATTTTTGAGTTCTAGAGCCACTTTCACCATAACAAAGTAGGATTCTGACCTAGAGGAAGGTCTAAGGAAGGAGAAGAGTAAGAAAAATGGAGAAGGAAGGAAGAAAACAACTTGCCTTGGTCAAATTCCCTAGAAGATGACCTTGGAAACCCTAGGTAGGGCTAGATGGAGCTCTAAGAGACCTTCTTCTCCAAAAAGGGGTTGTCTTCTACCTTAGAGCACTTGGTTCCACAAAACACAGAGTTGATTCGTTGCTCCAGGTTAGATTAAAGATAAATCAAGCATAGTTTCATACTTGGGCAAGGAAGGGGTAAATATAGCCCATGGATAAGGATAGAAGCAAGCATGAGGTGTAAAAGTAGCTTCTCCATGTGTCTATGGCCTTAAATTATTAACAATATACAAGACCACACACAAAAAGCTCCCCCACCATCCCTATTGACCTTCTTAGCTTTACTTTGTCGAATTTCCCAGCCAATCACATAATTCATTAGTTGGTAGCTACTAAAGGTAGCTCATCCATGAAGGGGTAAACCCTAAAATACCCTTGATGAAAACACCTTCAAACCATGGCTCAACTAGGAGACCCATGGATCAAAAATCAAGAATGATAATATAACATCTAAGGAACATAATGTATGTGACAAATTGCAAAGAAAACCCCTCAATTGGGTAAATTGTAGAAAAGTCCAAAATGTACAAAAAATTGCATAACTTGCTCAAGCAGTGTCCAAATTGGACCAAATTTGAAACTTAAGCTTGTCTTATGATTTAAAAACATATAAAAAGGTTATATTAGGGTTATAAGCATTAAATTATGGTAATTAAACTCATTAAATTCATTAAGCAAGTTCAGGGGCCTTACAAAGGCGGCACAGGCTAGGCGTAAAGCATGGACGTACTGGAGGGAGGTGGTCATGATCATTTTGTTGAGGTGGTCTTTGTGGAAGCTAGTCACCATGGTCATGGTAATTTCCACGGGTGAAGTGAATGTTCAGTGCCATGACCTTTTTGGAGGCCACGGCCGTGGTGAATCCTTAGTTTCCTTGACATTGCTACTGTGATTTTGGTTGATTTGGCCATGGTCGTGGTAGAGTACCGCACCCCATGGTGAGGGATCAACTCTCATATTTGCTCTTAGCTCCTCCAAATGGTTGCTTTTTGCCTTGGACCAATTTTCAACTATTCAAGGGATGCTTGGGGAAGATCTGTATCCAATCCTGAGGTGTAGAAACCCTAGGACTCTCCTTTACATCCAATGTATGTACAAATACTCTGAAAAACACACAAAAAGCAACCACAAGTGCATTTGATATGAAATCACATATTAGGGGAATAACTTACATTCTAACAATATTTAGATGAATAAAAGTGTAAAAAAACACAAGATGAATTCCTCAAATAGGGCTGCATCACCACCCCAAACTTAAAACATACTTGTTCTCAAATATGCTCCAACTTCATCTCTCTTCAGTTTCTTTCAACAAATAAGAATGATGAATGCATTTCAACAAATGATTATTGACTAAATGGACTTAAAGGTGACTAAGTACATGTGTTCCACCTCTCTCCTCTCCAATTTCACAAACCAATCATGAAAAGAGCACTGAGCATACAAACTTCAAATATAGGGCATAGAACACACAATCAATACATATGGCTTTCATGTAGCTCCGGGTAGACTGTTTCATGGTGACCTTAAGCAATGATGATTATGAGTGTTGTTTCACTTTCATGCATTAAATTTCATACTTCAAACCACAATATGTGACCCACATGGTTGTGGAAAAAGGGTGAAGTGATATAGGTTTGATGTTTTCTAGCTCAATGGGTGTGAAAATAGAAGAAAAGGTTGCGATAAGAGGTTTGAGTGCTACTACATAGACCACTCATCTTTTCTTTATTTAGATGATATTATATAGGAACATCTTTTATTATCTCTTTTTGCATTTTTTTCTTTTTCTTTTATTTTACCCCACGTGTAAGGAGAATGTTGTGGTGAGAGTGAATCATGGAGATATATATATATGGCCACCCCAAACTTTTAGAGATGGCCAAGGCTGAATATGTGCACTTTGGAATCATTTCATGATCTGGAGGGGTAAGAAGATGATGAAAGAAAAGTTGGGTCAAATAGGGGTCACTAGTGTGGTTCTCAACATTAAATCTCTTGCATGAAAAGTATTCCAACACTTCAACAATTAATGTTACACCACATGAGTGAACAACATGAAATTCATACTTCTATCATATGTTCCCTAAAGCCCTAAGAGCTATACCTTGTTCAAATCACAATTCAACCAAAACATCCACAAATGTGAGATGACTAGTTCACATGTAGAAAGTTAGAAATTAAGGCCAATTAGAAATTGAACAAAGAAACTTATCATGCATTTGTCATAGATTAACATTTTCACTTCAACATGTGAAGATTAAGTCAAAACATGCTTTTTAGGCAAGAAGTTCCAAATTTGGGCAGAATTGGCCAAAATGGTTCCAATTTACACTAGATCACATCCAAACGTGCTTTTAGGTAAAAGACAACATAGAGCCAACAAATCCTAACTAAAACATAAAAAATTACCAAAAATCTACATGATATGCAATGCATGAGATGTAATGGTAAAAAGAGTAAACATTTTGAAATATTACACAATAATGCATGACAAAGAGCTACCTATTATGTATGGATGCAAAACAAGCACACATAGTTTGGATAGACAAATACAAGAGTTAGTCAAACTATTTGATCATCTCAACAAAAATGTAGAACAAGGAATGTAGAGGAAAATTAAGGAAAATCAATGGCTTACCTCCCTACCACCCCAAAATTTTAAACCATGTTGTCCTAAACATGAAACAAAAATTTAGAATAGTAGGATAAAGGGTATGGAATCATGGGAGACAACTTCAAGAGATGGAGTGATCAATGTAGCATTAGGTTAGTAGGGTAGTTCCTCCATGGCCGTGTTGAGCTACACGGCCATTCTGGCTTTCCAGCCACACAGTTGTACTACAGAGCACAACCATTCTGGACTCCTTCATGTAGCTCTTCTACTAATTTGCAATGTTATTCTTTTCAAACTTGATCTCTTTCTTTGTTAGCTCCTTCACTTATCACTTTTCCTCCATTGACTTACACTAACATGATTCACAAATAGAGAAACCATCAAGTATGGTGTGTGTGTGTGTGTGTATTTCTTAGAATGTGTGAAAGCAAATGAAAAGAAAGGGGTTTTGAGAGCAAGAGTCTCAAATCAACATGGGTTGCCTCCCACTTGCGCTAAGTTTACTTGCCTTCAGTCGGGCATGGTGTTCTTTTCTCATCTAGTGTTCGCACTAAAAGTGTCTCCCTTCTCTTACAAAGTGACCCTTTCCAAAGCTCTGACTACATGGTCTTCATCCCAGGGAACATGTATGCTTATGTAATTGTTGTTTGCCAACCACTACTCATGAAAGTTGGTATAATCCAAGTTGGTACATAGATATTCATCCCTCAACCTTTGTCTTTCTTCCTCTATGAACATGAAAACATTTATTAAATTTCTATTATAGGTGACCATCATAGTATCAGTGCACACTTTGATCTCCACATCCACTACAAATAGGAAGGGTCTCCCTAAGAGGATGTATTCATTTCCATCCAAGGGCTTGAAATCTACAACCAAAAGATTTGTTAGGTAGTAAGCACTCATTCTATTGTCAACTGACACCATTTGATTGTGCAATATGTCAACAAGAAATTGCCTAGACCCATCAGCTAGAAACCAAACACAGTTTGTTGGCCTCATTTCTCTATACCTATCTACACAACCATGTTATAGGATACGATACTCATTCTGGAGCCCAAATCTATAAGTGCATGTTTGACATGCTGGCAATTGATGTAACACTACATATAAGGTATTCCTGGGCCTGCCCTCTTTTCAGGGAAGTATATGCCCAAAACAAAGTTTACTCGCATTGTAGAAATGACTTCCTTGGGTACTTCTTTGTCTACCATTCTCTTAGTGGTGAATGCATTTCTAATCAGAGACATGAAGGTTGATAAGTGCATTCTTCTTTTCTTTGGACTCTCACCCTGTAATCTTGCTTCTTTGGCATATGGAGATTTTCCAAGTTGCCACGAACCAATTGTATTGGTGTCTAGAATGTCATTATCTCAGGAGAATGTGGAGTTTCATTTGGTATCTCATCACAATATGGGGAGAAAACTAAATTTTTAGTGCCCTTGGCATGTTCATGCAATGATGTTACAGGTGGTCTCATGACCTCCACTAGGGGTGAGATGAGTGACTTTGCCTTGTCAAACAATAGTGGGACATTGTGTGGCATTTTCTCAAGAGTAACAGGGGCAACAAGCGCTTGAGTGCAATTGGCACTTTCAAGCAAAAAGGGGACAACATAATCTTTGATGCTCTCATCCTCTCCATAAGACTTTTTTGGAATTGGTTAAATATCACAAATCTTAGTCACCTTATCTTCCCCTTCCATGAATTCCTCAACAACCTTCTTCCTCCATATGAAGGACACCATATTCACTTGCTCATGGGAAGAAGGGGGAGCTCATGAGTATGGTGGTGGTGGTGGTCTTCGTCGTCTTTAGTGAGGTGGATTAGGATTTTAGAGGATGTAAGTTGGTTGTTGTGGAGGTGGTTCTTATGGATGTTGGGGAGAATATTGATATTGTTATGGGGGTTGTTGGTATGGATGTGGTGGAGTTAGAGTGTACTGGTAGTTGATGAGGGGTTGTGGAGATGGAGGAGCATATGGATGAGAGGGTCCTTAGTACTATTTCAAAGTTGTGACTTGCCTTTGCGGTGGGACATAGGCACCTTGAGGAGTACTCATAGAACCACCATCACTGTTTGGGTTGGCCATGGTTTGGGAAGGGAGTCTTCCATCCTCACAACGGGCAAATGAAAGAGATATTTGATCTAGCCTTTGCTTGAGGCAGTTGATTGTTTGTACATGGGAGGATACACCCCTCTTCACTTCATCTAGGTTTTGCAGTCTTCTAAGGACTTCATCTACAAATTTTAAGTTGTACCTTGGCCCTTGGTGTTGCCTTGGTTGCCCTTGTCCTTATTCACCTTATTACTTCCAAGAAAAATTGGGGTGATTCCTCCATTCTAGAGTATAGGAGTTTGATATGGGGCACTAGTTGTTGCGGTTTCTAAAAGCATGTAGAGCCTTCACCTCTTCATCAATAGAATCAATGGCCATGGGCAGATTGGCTGGTAGAACCCCCAACTTGACTCTTCATTAAATTCATCATGTCAGCAAGGAGCTTCATCATTTGAGGACTTGTTTCATCTCTAGCTCAATGAGGAGAAGGTGGAGGGGGAGCCAATTTCCTATCACAATGCATGCCCTGCTAGAAACCCAGTGACGTGAATTCTCAATTAGGTGATCAAAGAGAGGCCATGACTCTTCTGGGGGCTTGGCCATGAAGGTTCCACCGTAAGAGGAGTCAACCACCATTTTCCTTAACTCTGATATCCCAATGTAGAAGGATTGCACAAGTTTCCATATAGGAACCTCATGGTGAGGGCAATCTCTTAGAAGCTCTTGGAATCTTTCTCAAGTCTCATGAAACGGTTCGTTCTCCTTTTGAGTGAATGAGGTGATGTACATCCTCATTTGTGTTAGCTTTGAGATGGGGTAGAATTTCTTTAAGAACTCATTTTTCACTACCACCCAAGTAACTAGTTTTGTATTTGACATATACCATTCGTTGGCTTTATCCTTGAGTGAAAATGGGAAGAGGGCTCTTCTTATGGAATCATCAATTGTTGCAGGTGTGCGGAAAGTAGAGCATGTTTCCAGAAATGTATCGACATGGTCATATGGGTTCTCTTTCTCCAACCCATAGAAGGTGGGAAGGAGTTCAAGGAGGCTTTTTGGAATGGAAAATTGTTGATATGACATTTGTTCAACAAAGGTGGCAATCGGGGAGGTGTAGTTTCTTAGAGTAAAGTACTCACGGAGTGGTTTGGGAGGTGGAGGGATTTGGGCCTCATCCTTTGCCATTTCAGCATCTTGATGTTGTTTGCATCTGTTTTGATGTCTCCTTCTACCTATCTCAGGATTAAAGGGGACCAAATCAGTAGAAGTCAAATATCACCCAAGCATGCTTAGCTGTCACTTGCACAAGGCACAAACAAACAACACGAGCTAAGTTAGAAGACAATAATGCAAAAGTAAACAAAGAATAAAGAATAGCAATTGTGAGTGAAATAGGAAAAGTTAAGCTACACTAACTATCTAGGCTGAGCGCCTCACTCCCCGACAACAACACCAAAAAGCTTGATGTGTTCCTCAAACGCAGACAAACAAACTGGCAAAAGATGAGGCCAGAAAGCTTGATGTGTTTTTCACACACGTGGATCTTTTGAATTTATAATGGATACCTAGTATAAAGCACTCACTTAGACTAGCCATTCTTCACCTGCAGAGCATGGGGTTGTGTTGTAGTATAGGTAAGTGGTGAGATAAGGTTCGATCCGCAGGGAGAGATGGGGCACTAGATCTTACTTAGCGTGGGCTACATTCAAAAAGCAAATATTAGGGTTTTTAGGGTTTAATCTTGATTTGGGTTTATTACACCAAGATGCAATCAATTGAACAAGAAAGGAAATAAGACAAGCAAAATAAGTGAAAACCCTATATTAACCCTAAACAAGCAAATCTAACTAACAAAAAAAGTAACTACTTAAGCAAGAGCACAAGACTACACTATACTAGTAATTAGGACACTAAAGAAATTAGAGACCTAAATTACTACTAACTAGATTAAGTAGGTACAAAGGTGAACTAACTACCATAGCAAGCATCAACTACCTAAAACAAAGCAATAGACTAAGAAGCAATCAAACTAAGCAACTAAGCAAGCATAAACTAGCAAGAAAGCAAGATGAATTTTAAGCAAGCTATGGGAAGAGTGGGTCGTTTGGAGAATGATAATAAGATATTAGTTGGGGAGGAATATCTCATGCAAAACCTAAACATTCGTTCTAAATTGATAAATCAAACAATTATACAAATGCAATGGAATCACCCTAGACTATTGGTTGGCCATGGAACTACACCCTTGCACACCCTATCTAGCCTTACGAGGCTCAATTAGACCAAGGTTAGGTGGGATTTTAATTGGATTTGACTAATATAGGTTTCAAGGATAGAAATTCTTAGTGTAATTGGGATCCAAAGGTAGCAATGGGGAGTAGAGGTAAGGGTAGTTCACCTCACATTACTCACCATCTAGCTTTTAGCAAACTCTTAGGCAGTTACACCAAGCAATCCTATACTAGCTACTTAGATCTCACACCTAGGCGTAGAAGAATGGCTATATTTGTGGGGTGATGGGGTGTTATGTAGGGATCCACTAGTTGGACCTAGGAGAAAATCCCAAAATAGCCTCGCATATGCTATCTTCTCCTAGACTTTGATGGTTTCAATCATAAAACCACAAGCAATTCATATTTTTAGGCACAAACCACAAGTAGAATCATGGGAAGTAAGATAGAAGTAGAAACCAATCATCATAGAATGAAATTATAGAGTTTACATGATATATTTTCCCAACATAGTATCAAAGTAACTTTTTAAGCCCAAACAACCCACCACAAAGGGCTTAGATACACATAATCAAACAAAATAGCGAAATAGAGAGAATAAAGAGGAAGAAAGCCATGGAATCTCATGGAAGTTCCTCCTTACTTCTCCTCCTAGATCTTGTAGTTGGAAAACCCCCCTTCAAAGTGGGTAGATGGAATGAGAAAATGAGGTTTTGCGGTAGAAACCTTGGAAAATTAGAGTTTTTAGGTAATGGAAGATGGAAAATGGGTGGGTGATGGATTGAGGTAGGTGAGAGATCCTAGAATGTTGAGGAGGGTGTAGGAGAGGATAACCTTTATGCTACAACCACCACCCTAGTATATATATAGGTGGTGGGGAAGCACTAAGGTAAGTGGGGGTAATATTGGAAATGTCAAAAGTAAGTAGGGTTTGGGTAGTCACCACGACTGTGGTGGATGGGGTTCATCCCGGTTGTGGTAGATGGGCACGAGCGAGGAGGAGAAGGTTAAAATGACAGCTTGAAGTGGAACCTTGGAGGTTCACTGGCCACGATCGTTTTGAGTGCCATGGCCATGGTGAGTAGAAAGTAGCACTGGCATGGCATGGAGCACAACCATGCTGGAGGGAGGAGGCCATGGTCCTTCTACTAAGGTGGTCGTTGTGGAAGCTAGTTGCCACCATCATGGCAGTTGCCATGGCCGAGGTGAATCTTCAGCTCCAAGGCCATTTTGGAGGCCATGACTGTGGTTAATCCTTGATTTCCTTGAAATCACTACTATGATTTTGAGTGATTTGGCCACAGCTGTGGTAGAGTACCATGGGTCGTGGTGAGGGCTCAGTTGCTCATCTTTGCTCTTAACTCCTCCAAATTGTTGTTTTTTTCCTTGGACCAATTTTTTCCTATTCAAGGTATACTTGGGGAAGATCTGGATTCAATCCCGGATTGTAGAAACCCAAGGTTCCTCTCCTTCACTCTCCTTTACATACAATGTACATACAAAAACCCTAAAAAATACACTTAAAGCAGCCATAAGTGCATCTGATATGAAATTACATATTACAAGAATAACTAGCATTCTAACAATGTTTAAAAAAAACACAAGATGAAGCCCTCAAATAGGTCCGCATTAGCATCATAGTTACACATTTATTCCCCAAACAGCCCACAAAGGAGCTTAACTACTCATAGTCAAGGAAGTAAAAAAAAAAGAAGGGAAAGAATGTAGAAGCTGAAAGTTCTAGAGTGGGGTTGAATAGAGAAAATATGGTTTTATATGCAACTTAAAACACAAGGCTGTTTGATCGCAACTTTCTTAAAAAGATATTACAACAGAAATGATAAAGCAGGTAATGGACAAAATAGGCAACCAAAAAAAACATAATATGTAGAGTGGTTCCAGCCTAAATAATGTCAATCCACTGCCTAGTATTTTCCAACTAGGATTTCCAACCTATATTTTATTACCTTTTCTATACTTATACAGAATATACAAATTATCGATGTCTTTTAGCACTCAAGACCATTTAGCTCAAGGATAACTATTGTCTTCCTTGCATGATGTTGAAAGATTGCCATCCTTGGAGAAGATCACAATCGTAACATACTGAATTTTGAATGTAATCTCCATTTAACCCTTTTCCCTAAGTTTTCTCATGTCTGTCCTTGTTGATGAATTAGTGGAATTTATAGAGGTTTGTTGAACATTTGTCCAATAATTATACCAATGGAAGGGTTTATGCACAAATACCTCAGTGAAAGCTTATTTAAGGAACTAAAATGCAAAATCACCACTTAAGTGGAACAATGGTAAATAAATTTGTGATATAAGTGTGAGGCCCTAAACCTTGCTCAATGTGATGAACAAGGTTAATTAATATAACTAAGTACTCTAAACCTTAATCTAACCTTCTTAGACATTTTAAATCATGGTATAATCTTAAGTTTCAAGTTTGGTCCAATTTGAATGTTGTTTGTGCAAGTTATGCAATTTTGATGCACACTTTGGGATTTTTTGCAATTTACCCAATTGGGAGGTTTTGTTTGCAAATTGTACCATGCCTTATGATCCTTAGATGTTTCCTTATCATTCTAAAGCTTTTTGGCCCATGGGGCACCTAGTTTTACCTTGGTTTGGATGTATTTCTCTTCAAGGGCATTTTAGGGATTTCCCCATTTATGGATGAGCTTATCCCTAGGAGTTATCAACCAATGGGGTGGTTTCTTTGTTTGGAGGTCGGTGGTGGGACTGGAGAAACAATAATTTATGGCTAAGAAGTCTTTAGGATATGTGGAACAACTTTTTGCATGGCCATAGAAGCTTTAGGCTATGGACACATGGAAAGCTCCATGGACACCTCATGCTTGACTCCTTCCTTATCCATAAAGGCTTGCATGTCCATGGGCACCCTTATCCATGGACACATGGAAAGTAACTTGAACCCTCATGCTTTTATTCTTCCTTATCCATAAAGTATTGTGTGACCATGGGCACCCTTAGACATGGACACATTGAAAGTAGCGTGGACACCCCATGCCTTGCTTCTTCCTTAACCATAACGCTTTATACACTACTTCCTTACCTCCCAACCAAAGTATTTGATCCATATCACCTCCCTCCTACTTATAAACTCGTCCTCTCTCTTTTTGGCCATGGAGGATCTGTCCCAAGGTAGAAGAAGACACCATCTTGGTGAATAAGGTCTTCTAGGGTTCCATTTAAGCTCATCCAGGGTTTCTAAAGTCACCTTTTGGCATTTTCGACCAAGGCAAATAGGTTTCTTCCCCTTCTCCTCTATTTTCCCTATTATTCTTCTTCCTTACACCTTCCTCCAATTTGGAACCCTGGTCTTTCATGGTGGAATTCCATCTAAAACTCAAAAACTCTTCTTTCCATGCTCCTCTTGCTTAAAGTTTGTATCCTTGGAGAAGAAGGTGATTCTTGCTCGAGTTTGGAGCTTGTGCTTGGAGCTACCAACCCATATTGCTCAAGTTTCCTACTGATTTGGATCTGATCTTCTTCCTAGAGTAAATTTATATAACTTTCTCCACATTTATCGCTTATTATAAGCTTGTTAGTTCATATTCTTATGCTTAAATGACGATATCCACCTTTAGATGGTGTTCTTGTTTAGGGTTCGTTTCTTTGTTGTTCTATACTTTTTTACTAGATCTAGGTGAACCTAAAATGATTGGTACATCCCTCCTATGATAAAGAATGACCTATGACAGGTTGGGGGGGCAAGTCACAGGCCGACCCCTCTCCCTCTTTCTCTTCCTCACTTGCAAATGAATTGCTGACATGTCATTTTCTGGTTGGTCATAATTGGAAAGTTCATATCCTTTAAATTGCTTGTCTAAAATCAATAAAAAAATATGTTTTGGAATCAGAAAATTAAGCTTTATCTAATAAAAATTCTTTCGAGTTCTAATTTCAAGGTTTTTTTAAAGGTGATTTTTGGAATATGATTTTAAAATAAAATCCATAAAAATTACAACTTAATCACCATAACTCCATAAGTGACATAAAGATATATTTCATTAGTCAAGAGAACCTAATTATTCCAATGGTGAGATTTTTAGAGTCTAAATATGAGTTTTGTGAAAAAGGTCCAATCTTAGGGTTTCTATGCAATGATGTGCAATATGTACACTAATGAATGTTAATAAATTGAATTAGGCCAAAGTTGAACTTGGAACATCTAGAAGTGGTGGAACTTGTATTTGAACACAATAAAGAGGTATGTGCATTCTTACACCCTAAGTTGGGATATTTGCAAACCAAACCCTATATTCCCTAACGAGGCACTATACGAACCCTATTTTCTCTATTCATGACTCTTTTGCTAAATTGCCTAAGAAATTAGTATTGATATTCTATCTCTTGGGTCTTATACCCCACTGACATGTTTCATATATATGATGCTTATACTTGCCATAGTTTCTCTTAGCATGTTGATTTTATTGGACTAATTTGTTAATGTAGTGGTACTTGTGTACAACCACCCATAGATAAGGCATGTGTTATTTCACCCTAAGAAATGTGTTATTCTCCCACATATATAATTTGTGTAGGTGACTGAGAATGTATTATTTCTCCCCTCACCTATACATTGGGGTCCGGTAGGTGCCTCAAGCCTACTTACTTAATGTAGTCAATATTAATCATGCATGCAATTCCTTTACTATTTTAATGTTATGGAAAGCATCTATTTTGATTATACCTCATACTCTTGATCTCTTCATCTATTGATGAACTTATAGCCTTTACTTCTGTGTTATTTTCTTTCTTTTGGTGTTGATAATATTGTAGACACATACCTTATTTTATTTCCCTCTTGTTAGGTGATTTCCCAACCACCCAGATTTTGGACAAGGTGCTGAACAAGATCAAGGAAAATAGAACCAAGCATAGATTCAAGACTTGCTTGAAGGATGTCTAAGTTGCTAAAGCTAGATCCTTTGTTTTCTCATCTTTTTCTTCTAAAAAATTATGTAGTGAACAATGATGATAGCCATGTAATAGATTTAGTTTCTTTTCCTTTCAACTGCTATTGAAATTGTATATGTATCTGGTGCATGCTTGTTTACTTGGAATATTATACATGCATCCCTCAATATCTATTATCTGTGTGAAAGGATGGATGTTTTGTATTTCCCTCAAATTTTAGTAAGGATGTGATCTCACCTCTTTACGGTATGGTATTAGAGCCTTTGGGCAGCTACTAGGGCATGAAGTTGAAAGCAAGGATGTCTAGAAAGGATCAAGGTTCTGGGGCTGGCAAGATTTTCTTCTACACCACTAGCTTGGTTTACGAGGACTCACAAATCCATATGATACTTGTCTGGCCTGAGCTGATATGGATTATCCAAAATAGCATGCTTTTAGGCAATAGTAACCTTAGACATTCTTTTGTCATCTATGTTGCTATACTCCTAAAACCTAATATGATAACCTTGCTTTTTAGGAGAGTTTCCTTGTTTGACAACATGAACAACAACAACAAATCTAAGGGTTCTGCCGAGAATGACTCCAGTAGTTTGGATACCCTGATGACACCACAAGGACATAGTGTGGTGAACCCTAACACCCCTCGCCTTACCCGGGAATAGGAGTTGGCCATGTTACCTTGGTGGGACAACTCACTACTGTTGTTGCCAATGCTAACAAACCAAAGGAGTTCATCCTGACAGACTTCATCAAGATGCAGACACCTTACTTCAAAGGAGAGAGTGAAACGAACATGGTTGACAAGGTTGATGATTGGGCTTTGGCCATGGACTGGACTTTCAAGGGCATGGCATGTCCTCCTCACCAAAAAGTCCGCTTTGCAACCTACGTTCTAGATGGACCGACCCGAGTGTGGTGGAACATCATAGCCTGCACTAGAGAAACAACCACCATGACTTGGGACCAGTTTCTCAAGCTCTTCAGGGAGAAGCATGTCTTCCTAAATTTCTTGAGGAAGAAGGAGGCCGAGTTCTATAACCTTAAGTAGGGTGGCATGATCATTGCAGACTACGTTCAACGGTCATGTTGTTGGAATGCTATGTCACACATGCACCTTGTTGCTGAGAGAAGATCAACCCTATTCATGTAGGGTCTGAGCTATCAGGTTGGCTAAAACCTTGTTCCACAACTTCCACTCACCTTCCAGCAAATGGAGGACAAGGCCTTGGTGATTGAATCTTACCCTAGATTCCAACCTCCGGGGCACAAAAACAACAACAAGAGGAAGGATCATGACAACAACCATGTTCATGAGAGGTGCAACCAGTACTCCCACTACCATCCTCCTGGGAGGTGCCCTACTAATAATGCCCCTGCTCAAAGAGATGATCGATTCGCACCTACCTGCCATGAGTATGACCAGGTTGGACATATTTGACCTTTCTATCCCGGGTTTCAACAAGGACATGCTCCAACCCAGTGATCGGCCCGGTAGATGGCACAACAGCCATAGCAGCCATGACAGAATCCACCTCCACATAACAACAACTAGAACCAATGACGACTGCCTGTGAAGAGTCAAAATGGAAGGGTGTTTGCTCCGAATATTGAAGAAGCTGGAGAGGACAATGAAGTCATTGAAGGTACCTTACATATCAATATACATCCTATCAAGGCACTTTTCAATTCTGGCTCTTTTAACACCTTCATGTCTTTTCAGCTTGCTTCCATGTTAGAGTTAGAATCTAAATACATAGACTATGTGTTAGATGTAAAAACACCTAGTGGTAGGATCTTCTCTTCTTATCTCAAACTCCCTACCTTGGACCTTGGTATATCGAGAAAGATGTTTCTTTCAGACTTTATCCTACTTGACATGTTTGTCATTGATGTTATCTTGGGCATGGATTGGTTGAAGAAGCATGATTCAACCTTACTCTGTTAGGATAAGAAAGTTAGCTTGTTTCATCATGATGGAGAGAGGCTATGTATCAAGAGTGGGAAGTGAGAGGATCAACAATTCATAATCTCTGCCATCAAAGTCAAAAAAACTTTTCTCACAAGGGTGTAGATCATACTTAGCATCTATAATTTTTGATGCCACACCTCCAACTCTAGATCATATAGATGTGGTGATGGACTTTCCTTATGTGTTTCCTGAGGAGTTGCCTGGACTGCCACTAACTCGTAGGATGGAATTTTCCATCAAGCTTATGCCCGGGACTTTGCCGATCTCGAAGCCACCTTACCGCTTGGCCCCTGCTAAGCTTGTTGAGCTTAAGAAGCAACTTCAAGAGCTTCTTGACATGGGTTTTATCCACCCCAACATCTCACCTTGGGGAGCCCCTGTCTTGTTCATGAAGAAGAAGGATGATTCGTTGTGGATGTGCATGGACTACTGCATGCTCAACCAAGTGATTGTGAGGAACCGTTATCCCTTGCCTCACATCAATGACATGTTAAATCAGCTGAAGTCAGCCACCGTGTTTCCAAAAATGGGCCTATAAGGTGGCTACTACTAGATGCGTGTGAAGGATGAGGATGTGTCGAAGATAGCATTTAGAACTCGCTATGAGCATTATGAGTTCCCCGTCATGCCTTTTGATTTCACTAATGCTCCTGTTGCTTTCATGGGCCTGATGAACTAAGTATTTTGCCCTTACCTCGATCAGTTTGTGGTGGTGTTCATTGATGACATTTTGGTTTACTCCAAGATGGAAGAAAAACATCATGAACACTTGCAGATTGTGCTCAACACATTGAGAGAAAACCAACTTTATGCTAAATTATCAAAATGTGAGACTTGGATAAAGAAAGTGATGTTTCTGGGTCATGGACTTTCTGGCAGACATATAGTTGTTGATCTTGGAGAGGTAGAAGTTGTGACCAAGTGGAAAGCTCTAAAGGATCCCTTAGAGATTCACAGTTTCCACGGGTTATCATGTTACTATTGGAGATTCATCAAGAGCTTCTCAGAGTTGGCCTTGCCTATGACCAAGTTGACACGAAAGGAGGTCAAGTTCTCATGGACACCTGAATGTGAGGACAATTTCCAAAAGCTGAAGGAGTGCTTGACATCTGCACATGTTCTTGCCTTGTCTGTTGAAGGCATACCCTATGTTATTTACACTGATGCTTCCAAATAAGGCTTAGGGTGTGTCGTGATGAAAGAAGGTAGAGTGATCACTTATGCTTCCTACCAATTGAAACTAAATGAAGCAAACTGACCTACACATGATTTTGAGCTAGTTGTCATTGTTCATGCTCTAAAAATGTGGCGACACTATCTCTATGGAGTGAAGTTTGAAGTCTTCTCTGACCACAAAATCTTAAGGTACTTGTTGACATAGAAAGATCTAAACCTGCAACATCAAAGGTGGATGGAGTAACTTAAGGACTACAACTTTACCATCACCTATCATCCCGGTAAAGAAAATGTAGTTGTTGATGCTCTAAGTCAGAAGAAGGACCTTGTATGTGCTGCTATGAGTTGTTCTATGTGGAAGAATCTGGAACATGTTTCTAGTTGGAAACCTTAGCCTTTTGATTCAATGGATGAAGATAAGCTCTGTGTGTGCATGGCTAGTTTGTCTGTTACACTGACCTGGATATCAGAGGTTGTAGCTGCAAAGTTGGAGAGTTATGAGCTTGAATAGATGAAGGCCTTAGTAGAGAAAATGCAATCTGACTTCTCAGTTAGAGTTGATGGTGTTGTCCACTTCTGACATAGGTTGTGGAATCCTGATGTTGGTAATCTAAGATAGAAGGTTCTAAGTGAAGATCATGGGTCTAAGTACATGATTCATCCTGACATAACTAAAATGTACAAGGACCTATAGTGAAGCTTCTAGTGGAAGAATATGAAGAATGACATAGCTTTATTTTTTGCAAAATGTTTGCCATGTCAGCAAGTCAAGAGAGTGCATCGACGACCTGGTGGTTTTCTTCATATGCTTAAGATTCCAAAATGGAAATGGGAGAATATTACCATGGACTTTGTTATTGGCTTCCCGAAGTCTAAGAAAGGTTATGATGTTGTTTGGGTGGTGATTGACCAACTCACAAAGTCTGCCCATTTCTTGCCTTTCAAATCCACTTACAAAGTTGTTGATATGGCTCAGTTGTATGTTGAGTGGATAGTTCATCTACATGGAGTGCCTGGAGTGATAGTTTTATGACCTGAAGTTTACCTCCAAATTATGGGGTCAAATTTAGGAAGAGATGGGGACTGACCTGTAATTTAGTACAACATATCATCCACAAAATGATGGTCAATCAGAATGGAGAGTGCGGATTTTGGAGGATTTTCTTCATGCTTGTTTGATGGATTGGGGAGGTGCTTGGGATAGCTATCTACCATTAGTTGAGTTTGCTTACAACCACAACTACCAAGCTAGTATTTGTATGCCACCTTTTAAAGCTCTTTATGGTAGACCTTGTCATTCACCTTTGCATTGGGATGATGTTGGTGAACATTATCTGGTGAAGATAGATGCTATGCAGATGATGATAGATAAAGTTCATCTGATTAAGAAGTGTATGAAAGCTTCTCAAGATCGACAGAAGATGTATACTGACAAGAAGAGATCTGATGTTAGCTTCGTAGTGGGTTACAATGTGTTCTTGAAGATCACACCTATAAGCCCTATTGCTAGATCTAAAGTTAAAGGCAAACTAAGTCCCCGCTATGTTGGACCAATCGAGATCTTGGATAAGGTTGGAGATTGTGCATACCGCTTAGCTCTTCCTCTGCTTATGATAAGATTCATAATGTGTTCCATGTCTCTATCTTGAAGAACTATGTGAAGGACCCTTCTCATGTGATTACTATTGAGCCTTTTGGGATTCATTAGAATTTTACATATGAGGAGCTACCTATGAAGATCCTAGATTGTCGAGTAAAGTAGCTAAAGAACAAGGAGATTGATTTGGTGAAAGTTTTGTGGAAATATCATGGTTTGGAAGAAACCACTTGGAGTTGAGAGATAAGATGTTGCGTACTCACCCTTCTCTTTTTGTTTGAGATTTTGGGGATGGAATTCTTTTAAAGGAGTGGAGTGTTGTAACATACTGAATTCTGAATGTAATCTCCATGTAACCCTTTTCCCTAAGTTTTCTTCTCGTTTCTGTCTTTTATGTCCTTGTTGATGAATTAGTAGAATTTATAGTTGTTTGGTGAGCATTTTTTCAATAATTATACCAATGAAAGGGTTTACACACAAATACCTCAGCAAAATCCTATTCAAAGATCTAAAATGCAAAATTACTACTTAAGTGGTACAATGGTAAATAAATTTGTGCTAGAAGTGTAAGGCCCCAAACCTTGCTTAATGTGTTGAAGAAGCTTAATTACCATAAATAAATGCTCTAAACCTTAATATAACCTTGTGAGGTGTTTTGAAATCATGACATAAGCTTACCTTTCAAGTTTGGTCCAATTTGGATGTTATTTGTGAAAGTTATGCAATTTTTATGCACAATTAGAACTTTTTTGCAATTTACCCAATTGGGAGGTTTTCTTTGCAAATTTTCACATTCTTTATGATCCTTAGATGTTTTCTTATCATTCTCAATTTTTTTGGTCCATGGGGTACCTAGTTGTACCTTAGTTTGGAGGTGTTTCTCTTTAAGGGCATTTTTGGGATTTCCCCCTTCATGGATGATCTTATCTTTAGGAGTTATCAACCAATGGGTTATTTATTTGTTTAGAGGTCGGTGATGGGCCTGGAGAACCAAAAATTTATGGGTAAGAAGTCTTTAGGAGATGTGGAGCAATTGTTTGCATGGCCATAGAAGCTCTAACCTGTGGACACATGGAAAGCTCCATGGACACCTCATGCTTGACTCCTTCCTTATCCATAAAGGCTTGCATGTCCATGGGCACCCTTAGACATGGACACATGGAAAGTAACTTGACACCTCATGCTTTTCTTATTCCTTATCCATAAAGTCTTGCATGACCATGGGCACCCTTAGACATGGACACATGGAAACTAGCTCGGACATCTCATGCCTTGCTTCTTCCTTAACCATAAAGCTTTATATACTCCTTCCTTACCTTCCAACCAAAATATTTTATCCATATCACCTCCTTCCTACTTAGAAATTCGTGTTCTCTCTGTTTGACTATGGAGGATCTATCCCAAGTAGAAGAAGATGTTATCTTGGTGAAGAAGGTCTTCTAGGGTTTCATCTAAGCTCATCTAGGGTTTCTAAAGTCAACTTTTGGCGTTTTCGACCAAGGCAAGTAGGTTTATACCCCTTATCCTTTGTTTTCCCTATTGTTCTTCTTCCTTCCACCTTCCTCCAGGTCGAAACCCTGGTCATCCATGGAGGAACTCCATCTAAAACTCAAAAACTCTTATTTCCATGCTCCTCTTGCTTAGGGTTTGTATCCTTAGAGAAGAAGGTGATTCTTGCTCAAGTTTGGAGCTTGTGCTTGGAGATACCAACCCATATTGCTTGAGTTTCCTACTGATCAGGATCTGATTTTCTCCTAGAGGCAAGTTGTATAACTTGCTCCACCTTTATTGCTTACTATAAGCTTGTTAGTTCATATTCTTATGTTGAAATGATGATCCCTACCTTTAAATGATGCTCTTGTTCATGGTTTCATTTCTTTGATGTTCTATACTTTGTTACTAGCTCTAGATGAACCTGAAATGATTGGTACATCCATCCTAGGATAAATAATGACCTAGGACAGGTTGTGGGAGGCCAAGTCACGGGTCGGCCCCTCTCCCTCTCTCTCTTCCTCGCTTGCAACTAAATTGTTGACATGTCATTTTCTGGTTGGTCAGAATTGGAAAATTCATATCCTTTAAACTATTTGTCCAAAATTAATGAAAAAAAAATATATTTTGGAATAAAAAAATTAAGCTCTATCTAATAAAAATGCTTTCGAGGTCTAATTTCAAGGTTTTTCCAAAAGGTGATTTTTGGAATATGATTTAAATACATAAAATCCATAAAAAATTACAACTTAATCACCATAACTCCAAACTTGACATAATGATATGTTTTCTTGATCAGGAGAACCTAATTAGTCCAATGGCGAGATTTTAAGAGTCTAAATTTGAGTTTTGCAAAAAAGGTCCAATCTTAGGGTTTCTATGCAATAATGTGCAATATGTACACTAATGAATGTTAATAAACTGAAATAGGCCAAAGTTTAACTTGGAACATGTAGAAGTGGTGGAACTTGGTATTTGAACACAATAAAGAGGTGTGTGCATTCTTACACCCTAAGTTCAGATATTTTCAAACCAAACCATGTATTCCCTAATGAGGCAATATATGAACCCTATTTTCTCTACTCGTGACTCTTTTTCTAAATTGCCTCAAAAATTAGTATTGATGTTCTATTTCATTGGTCTTATACCCCATTGCCATGTTTCAACTATATGACGCTTCTACTTGCCATAGTTCCTATTAGCATGTTGATTTTATTGGACTATTTAGCTAATGTAGTGGTACTTATGTACAACCACCCATAGATAAGGCATGTGTTATTTTGCCCTAGGAAATGTGTTATTCTCCCCCATATATAATTTGTTTAGGTGACTGGGAATGTGTTATTTCTCCCCTCACCTCTAGGTTGGGGTCCGGTAGGTGCCTCAACCCTCCTTACTTAATGTAGTCAATATTAATCATGCATGCAATTCCTTTACTATTTTAATGTTATGGAAAACATTTATATTGATTATGCCTCATACTCTTGATCTCTTCATCTATTGATGAACTTATATCCTTTACTTCTGTGTTATTTTCTTTCTTTTGTTCTTGATCATATTGTTGACACATAGCTTGTTTTCTTTCCCTCTTGCTGAGTGATTTCCCAACCACCCAGATTTTGGACAAGTTGTTGAATAAGATCAAAGAAAATAGGATCAAGAGTACATTGAAGACTTGCAGGATATCTAGGTTACTAAAGCTAGATCCTTTATTTTCTCATCTTTTTCTTCTGAAAAACTTATGTAGTGAACAATGATGAAATCCATATAATAGTTTTAGTTTCTTTTCCTTTCCGCTTCTATTGACATTTTTTATGCATCTGGTGCATGCTTATTTACTTGAAATATTATACATGCATCCCTCAAAATCTATAATATTTGTGAAAAGATGGATGTTTTGTATTTCCTTCAAATTTTAGTAAGGAGGTGATCTCACCTCTTTATAACAATCTACCTCCACCACCTCTGGACACAACCTTCTCGCAAGAAGTATCTCCAAAGGAAACTTCATTACAGCCTTCTTGCAAGAAGTAGCACAAAGCAATGAACCAAATAAGGAAAGAGAAAGAAGAAGGAAAGTACAGCTCCTCTCAGAAATATTACATAAAAGAATCACTAGTGACAAAAGATCAACCAAACAAAGGTTTAGATAAGGCTATATTTAGTAGAGTAGGACACTAAGGCTAAGCTAAGGCTTCGACTAGCTTTGAGTCAACTGAAGAGACCAATGTGGAATATTAAGCTTAGAAGGATAGCATGTATATAGATTGCTCACGTGTTCTCTAGATGTTCATAAGGCACTCCTATATATAGGAAGCACTTACGAATAGCAAATATAGCCATTGAGAGTGTTTAGGATGAGTTTAGTGGGAAACTAGTTGTTTTAGGATAATCAACATGATTAAATAAGCTAATTGCATACTAATTGAAAAGTGTATAGGATTGTCCTCAATCAAAAAATGATTCAAAAATAAATTCAACTGGAACAATGTCAAGACCACCATTATTATAATAGTATTGTTTCCATCGATCTAAAGTTTGACCAAAAATACTTTGTCCTAATAAGACCTCAGCTTTGAACAATGTCTCAAATGAATTTAAAAAATATATCTACCTGTCCTGAAGGGTTTATTGATGAATGCATATTCATCCATTATTTTGCATATTTTTCTTAGTCATTTCCCTTAGATTTTCTCCTTTTCAGTAATTTTTGGACTAAATTGTAAATTTCCCATTTCTTGATTATTTATGCAAACACTTAACCTAATTTCTCCAATATTGCAGAGATTTTCTCAAAAGATTTGCTTTGACCATCTGAGTCAGTAAGATGGTCGTCTCACTGGTCCCAAATGGTCATCTCACACCTATGAAGATCCTCGTCTCAGAACCAGAAGGCCACCTTAGCCTTGGATTCATCAGCTGCATAGCAGTTTAGACGGTTGTCTGGACATAGTGAGACGATCGTCTTATGGAGCTATTCCCACATCACAAAGCCAATGTCCAAGCCATGTGATTAGGGTTTCAACATTTTGTATACACGCATGGCGGCACGAGACGAGCGCCTCACTAGGCCAACTGCTTGTTTCAAGGTCTTACTTGGAGACCAAGAAAATGCGAGACGGCCGCCAAGGTTCAATTACCACTTCAAGATCTCACCACATGACACTCGGAACGGGCATTTCGCGAGCTCAAATGATCATCTGGGTTGTTACTTCAGACCCAAGATTTTGGCTGCATAACCCTTCTTAGCATTTCAATCTAAAGCTTCTAGGCGCATGTCCATCCCTCACCAAACGACCATCTCGTTTAGCGAGACAGGCATTTCACGACGCATAGATAGCAATTTTCAGTAGCCGTCACTTGTAATTCCCCCCCCCTCTCAGGGTTTCCGCCCCTCCTTCCCCTATAAAAAGAGGGGGGACCACTAAGAAAAGGGTCCCAAATTTTTGTATGTAATCAATAGAGGAATTCTATCGTTTTCATTTTAGTGTAATTTTCCATTTTGGAGCAATAAAATTAGTTCTTTTATAAAGTTAGTTCTTTTATTTCGCATCGAGATCTCTCTTATCTGGTTCTTCTTCTTCTCACTTTTTCTTCTTGGAGCATCATAGAAAGCAAACGAGCCATTTAATCATCACCGCCTTGGATTCTATGAAGATTCGAATTTGTGGTCTATGGCTCTCTTGCTTTCCTTCCTTGTTTCTCCCTTCCTCGCCATGAGTAGCGAGTAGTTTTCTTATCAAGGCGAGGGGAATAGCCCCTTTTCCATGTGTTAATTGAATCGAGTTTTTACACAAATATTTAGACAGATGGTTTTCGGTTTAGAAATTGCAGATTTAAATGAAGTAATTAATCATTTTTATCACTTGTTAATCCTAGCAGATGCGACCGTGGAAATCAGGATTTCAAACACCTAAACCAAATTCACAAGGATTTGGATGCGACTGTGGAAAAATCTTCTTTAGGATGAAGAACAAGGATACGTGAACATCATGACCAATGGGTTCATGTGGAGTTCCTCTTTTGAGTTTTATTTACGAATAAAGTGCATATATGCTACCTTCTTGTTTGTCGTGTATTGCTCAATTTTGTTTTCACAAGGGCTAAGGTGGTGAAACCCCTAAGCCTCGATGCCTTCCTCCTTAATTTCAAACCATTCTTAAACTTTTTCTTTCAAATTCGCCTTTTAAATTTCAACACTTTACTTTTGTTTAGATAATCTTTTGTACTAACAACTTCCTCTTTTACTTTCTCTCGTTTAGAATAATCTTTTATTTTCCTTGCACTAGTGTAATCTTTTATTCCTCTTGCTATTTCCTTTCTCGCATTAGATAAATCAACCCCCTCAAATTGAACTTTATTTTCTGTCAATAATTCAAAAATATTAAAAAGAAATAATTTCAAAAATAAACCGGGTTCAAACAAAACAAATCTTAAAAACGTTGTCATGGGGGATCGACCCTTCTATACTAGCCTTAATCGGAAAATGAAAAAAGGATTAAACTCTAGAACAATTTTTTTAGTGAATTGGTGTACAAACTACGCGTATCAATTTTGGCATTGTTGTCAGGGACAACGGGTCATTTTCTTGAACCCTGAAATTTTTTTAAAAAAACTTTTTTTATCTTTTATGCCTTCCAAGTAATATTTTGGAAGTGTTATCTCCTCTTTCTGTTGAGTTTTCATTCCAGCAGTACATTGATTCTACAAATGAATATATCTGTATAACTATGTATGCGTCGTCCATCGAACGATCTTACGCTGCCATTTTTGACCCCAAGCCAGAAAGGACTTTCCATCACTTAAATTGACAAAATCGACTTAGGATGGACGAAGAGGAGGTTGCCCGTAGGATTGAGCAGGCACTTGCCACTCAAAGAGAGTTCATGATGGTTGAACGTGCATCTCAAGAAGCCAACTTACGTGTAGCCTATATTGCTAAGTAAGAGGCTATAGAAGCCGCTCAGAGAGAGGCCGAGAGATAAACATAATTAAAAGATTTTTCCACTCCAAAAACCAAATATGCACAACACCCAGTTGTGCCACCTGCGATCACTGCCCCTCAATTCAAGATCTGCACTTAGACCTGTCAAACTGGGTCAAAATCCGTGGGTGCCCACGGATCGACCCGTTTAAGTTGGGTTTGGGTGGAGAAATTTGCCACCCGCTAGAAATCACCCAAACCCATACCCATTCGTTTATTTTGTGGGTTTCACGGGTGATCTGCGGGCACCCGTGGGTGCCCATTTAACTAAATAATATATTAATATAAATATATTATCTATATGACTCTTAAGACATGCAACACATGTACATTTATCAATCAACTAAATTGATGACGTGTAATGTATACAACATAAAGAGTTAAAGTCTAACTTTCTTTATTGATATCCTTTGTTAATTGTTTACACTAGTGGAAACAAATTCGTTAACTTCTATATTATTTTTATGTTAATGAATATATAGTGTAATGCATGTTTTATATTCAATCATAACAATTATATTCTCTTTCTGTTCACTTTATGTATTGGACAATCATAAGAACATGAAACATCAATAACTTTTAACATAAGATGACAAAATATAGTGTTGTTATGGTAATATGTTATGCTATTTGTAACATCTATATCATTTAGTTTTTTTTATTGTACATTGCAGAAATGGTTATTTTTCATTTTGTCTCTTACATTTTATTTCAAAACATCATAATAGATATTACATTGTGTTTGACACAAAAAGTAGTGGAAGGTTGCCCTCATTTTGTTATGCTTATACTAAAATTATTAATGAATCATTCTACTCTTTGTCGTAGTTCAGAAACTAACAATATCTTTTCACTATGCACATATTATATGGGCACCCATGGGCGACCCACAACCCGCTGGGTCGGGTTTGGGTGTGCGACTTCTCCACCCATTTAACATTGGGTCTTTTTGACCCACACCCGCGAGACCCAAACCCGCAATGACCCAACCCACCCACCCATTTGACATGTCTATCTGCACTCAGTAGATTATGATGTTTCATGTCAATCCTTTTTCCAGAAACAAAGGTGAAAGTTGTCAAGATCACCTCCAACGCTTCACAGACCTTGGTTCCTTAACTAAGATCCTAGGTGTTTCTGAAGATGACATTAGACTTAGACTTTTTAAATACTCTTTTTCAGGGGAAACCATCAGTTGGTATAATGCCATTGAGAGTGAAAACCCCATCACCACTTGGGAAGCACTTCAAACAAAAATTTTGGTAAATACTTCCCCCTTCCCTCACCTATGAGATCAGAGGACAAATCATGTTATTTTCAATGATCCATGGAGAAACCTTAGGAGAAGCTTGGGAAAGATTTCTGGAACTCCTCTGCCGCTGCCCCCATCATGACATATCACAAACTCAACTCATTGAGATATTTTATCGTGGTATTGATGATGACACCAAGAAATTTCTTGATTCCTCATCTGGAGGAAATTTCATGTTCCAAAACCTAAGCAACGCATGGGAGGTAGTTAAAAGAGCTTCTGAAACCCATGATTGATGAGGAACCGGTGGGGTTTTAAAAGTGGCTAAGGTTGAGGTAAACCCAAACAATCATACTATTGTCGAAGCTCTTAAATTAATCTCTTTTGAAACATGACCTCTTGGAATCCTCGTTTATTGCCTATGAAAGACAACCTCAATAAGTGAGGGTTGCACAATCTCTATGTGGGATATGCCAAGGGTATGATCATGCTACCCTTCAATGTCAATATCTCTACAACACCCATGTGCAGTCTTATGTTGATCAACAAGTAGAGGATATCAACTCTATCCATAGTATCTCGGGCCAGGCTTACTACAATCCAAACCAAGTCGGAAACCATCTCATGTTTCAATATGGAAACCCCTCAGGAGCTGAAAACTCATCTCAACTTCCCCCTCCACAAAGACCCCCACAACCCCAAGCCAACTATCATCCACCATCGAGTTTTCCATACAATAACAACCAAAGGAATTTTGGGAACCATGGGAAATGTTAGGGGAAACTTCCAAAACTGTGGACCCTACCAAGGACAACAATATCAAAACCTTCATCAACCCCCCACCTCAATAGAACACCCCCACCCCTGTGGTAGAGGATAGGATTTCAGCCTTAGAGAAAATCATAATAGCGCACCATAAATTGACCGATGCTCAGTTCGCTCATCTTTTTGCCCAACAAAAACCCTCTGGAGGGACCTTCACTAGACATCCGAAGAACAACCCAAAATATCCCAAACAACTAAAGGTTGTTTCCACTCATTCGGGGAAGATTCATACTCCCCCCCAGAGAAACCCACAGTTGTTCCCTTGGACCTTGAGGATGATGATATAGTGATCATCAAAACCCCGCCCTCACCTACGCCTGCCATCCCCACTCCATCTCTTGTGGTCTCACCTATGGAAATAGACGAGCCAAACATTCCCATTTACAAAACTCGTCCACCTTACCAGGCCCGTCTAAAGCAAACTAGCCTTGACACCTATTTTGTGAAATTTAGGGAAGTCATGAAAAAGTTTCATGTGGATATTTCCTTTCTTGATGCCTTAGTTGATATGCCGACCTAGTCCAAATATATGAAATCTCTTTTGACCAGGAAGTACCATACCGACAAGCATGAGATGATCATGCTTGCTAGGACTACCTTTGATATTATCCAAAGTAAGATGCCTGAAAAGAAGAAAGACCCTGGCTCCTTTGGGATTGGGTGCTACCTAGGTGATAATGCTTGTAGGAAGGGTCTCACAGACTTGGGCGCGAGTATTTATTTATGCCCTATAGTCTTTGCAGGAGACTAGGTTTTGTTGACATCCTCCCCACCGCCATGACAATCCAATTAGCTGACTTATCCATGACAAAACCCATGGGTATCATTGAAGACATACCTATAAGAGTTGGGAAGGATGCTTATGTCTCATGTGACTTTGTCATCATGGACATAAATGAAGACTCAAGGTACTGCATCATCTTTGGTCATCCCTTTTTGGTCACCACTTGTGCCTTGATTGATGTTGAGGCTGGAACCATTTTCTTGTGCCTAGGCAAACAAACCCTAAGTTTAGGGTATTCGAAAGCATGCATGGACCAAGCCTCCAAGAAGAGGTCTATCTTCTTGATTGTATTATGAAGATGCAATAATTGAGACAAGAATGGGAATTAGTTTAAGATCCCCTCCAAAACACCCTTGTGACTCCTATTGATTATGGATTTGAAGATGCTCAATTGGAGCAATTTAGACATCATCTCGACACCTTTGAGAAGATTCATGATGGGGAGTTTGAAGACCTAAAAATGATCTCCATTATGGATGCAAAACCTAAAACCCCCAAGGCACCTGACATGAAACCCCTCCCTGAAGGTCTTAAGTATGCCTTCCTTGATGAGAAAAAACTTTATCCTATCATCATCAACTCTGATCTCACCCATGAGCAAGAAACTAAGCTAATGACTGAACTTAGGAAGAGGAAATCTACCTTGGGATACAAGATGGCTGATTTGACAAGAATAGATCAATCCATTTATATGCATAAAATTCCTATGGTATAAGAGTACAAACCCTCTAGAGACCCTCAAAGGAAATTGAACCCCAACATGAAAGAGGTGGTGTGTCTAGAGGTTATCAAGATTTGGGTTTCAGGGATCATTTACCCCATTTCTGACTCCCCTTGGGTTAGCCTTATCCAGGTTGTGCCAAAGAAAGGGGGTACCATAGTCGTGAAAAACGACAATAATGAGCTTATTCTCACTCATACTGTTACTGAGTGGAGGATGTGTATTGATTATAGGAAACTAAATAAGGCTACTAGGAAAGATCATTTTCCCCTTCCCTTCTTGGATCAAGTACTAGAGTGCCTCGACCATCAACAATATTTTTCTATCTTGATGGCTATTCAGGTTTCTATCAAATCCCCATTCATCCGAACGACCAAGAGAAAACAACTTTCATTTGCCCTTTTAGCACTTATGCATTCAGGAGAATGCCGTTCGAGTTGTGCAATGCCCCAGCCACCTTTCAGCGATGCATGTCTGCTATTTTCACTAGATTGATCGAAACTATCATGGAGGTTTTTATGGATGATTTCTCCGTCAATGGATATAGTTTTGAACCTTGTCTCCATCATTTATCTCTAGTTTTGGAAAAATGTGAGGAAGCACACTTGATCCTCAATTGGGAGAAGTGACACTTTATGGTGATAAAAGGAATTGTTTTCAGCCATAGGGTGAGCAACCGTGGCATTGAAGTGGATAGAACCAAGATCAAGGTCATCTCAAAACTCCCACCACCTTCTTCTGTCAAGGATGTTTGTGCCTTCCTTGGGCAGGAAGGTTTTTATAGACGATTCATTCATGATTTTTCTAAGATCACCAAATCCCTAACTATACTCCTTCAAAAAGACACTCCTTTTGTGTTTGATAAAGCTTGCGTGATTAGCTTTCTTTATTTGAAGGATGCCCTCATTTCTACTTCCATCATCAGGGCCCCTGACTGGTCCCAGCCTTTTAAGTTAATATGTGATGTGAGTGATTATGTTGTTGGTTCTATTCTTGTACAACGTGTTGATAAAGGCACCATGTGATATACTACACATCCAAAACCTTAGATGAAGCCCAACGGAATTACACAACTACTGAAAAGGAAATGCTAGCCATAGTATATGACTTTTATAAATTTTGGTCATATTTGGTCAGTTCCAAAGTCATTGTTTATGCAGACCATGCAGCCATTAGATATTTAATGACCAAAAAGGATGCCAAACCTCGCCTTCCTTGTTGGGTCCTTTTAATTTAGGAATTTGACCTAGAGATCTTTGACAAAAAGGGTTGTGAAAATGTTGTTTCCGACCATCTTAGTCGCCTTGATTTCTTCGATGATGATGACATACCCATAAATGACTCCCTTCCCGATGATAAATTGTTAAAGATGGAATCTCAATATCATTGGTTTGCACATTATGTAAATTTTCTATCCGCAGGTATATTGCACCCCAAATATAAGGGACATTCTAAGGCTAAATTTATGCATGATGTAAAACATTACTATTGGGATGATCCATATCTTTCAAGATCATGTTCGGATGGACTTTATCAGAGGTGTACTACTAAGGAAGAGGCTCATGACATACTTGGGAAATGCCATGTTGGCCCCATCAACGGGTACATGAGTTCTCAGAAAATGGCTAGGAAGGTCTTACAATTTGGGTTCTTCTGACCTACTCTATTCAAAGATTCATACCATTTTGTCCTTGCTTGTGTTGAATGTCAAAGGACCGACAACATATCAAAGAGGGACCAAATTCCCATGACTTCTTGGTAGGAGACTGAAATTTTTGACATGTGGGGGGTAAATTATATGGGCCCGTTCCCTTCTTCTTATGGGTACAAATATATCTTGGTGGATGTTGATTACATTTCCAAATGGGTTGAAGCCATCCCCACCAAAACATGTGATTCCAAGCCTGTGAATAAGCTTTCCAAATATATCATTTTTCCTCGATTTGGGGTACCTCGTACCGTAATATCTGATGGAGGTTCCCATTTCTTAGAGAAGAGCTTCGATTCCTTATTAAAATGGTATGGAGTCCATCATAAGGTTGCCACCCCTTACTACCCTCAAACTAGTAGTCAGGTTGAGGTGTCTAATAGGCAAATCAAGTCCATCCTAGAGAAAATGGTAAATCGGACTAGGACCAATTGGGCTTTAAAACTCAATGATGCCTTGTGGGCATATAGGACCGCCTACAAAACTCCCATAGGCACCACTCCCTTCAAATTGATTTATGGAAAAATCATGCCATCTACCCATGGAATTAGAGCATAAGACCAATTGGGCTATCAAAACTCTCAATTTTGACTTAACTGTTGCAGGTGAAAACCACTTTTTGCAAATGCAAGAGTTAGATGAGCTCTGAATGACTGCTTATGAAAATGCTAGGATTTACAAAGACAAAACCAAACTATGGCATGATGGCCATATTAGGTGAAAGGACAATAGAGAGGGTGATCAAGTTCTAATATACAACTCTAGATTAAGACTTATTCCTAGAAATCTTAAATCTAGATGGTATGAGCCCTACCTTGTCAAGCGTGCCTACCCTCATGGCACTTTTATTCTTTGGGATAAGGTTTTACGGGAGTTTAAGGTCAACATACATCGACTTAAATGTTACATCACCATTGAGGATTTCCAATCTTCTGAGGCGCATCAACTCTCTTTACTCGAAGACCTTGATTTGCATTAACCCCCATCCTCCCCTCCCAAGCCTTAAACGGATCCCTGATCTAGCCTTGTTGGGCCTTCAACATTAAATAAGGTGCTTATTGGGAGGCAACTCAATCATTTAATTTTTGCAATTTTTTCTATATTTGTCTTAGCTAACACTTGTGTTTCAATTTTAGGTCTTTTATTAAAAAAAGTGGTTGGTAATCCAACCAGTGGTTTGTTGATAAAAAGCAACTTTCTCTCATCTTCCAGACGACTGTCTGGTATAGGCGAGATGCTCGTCTTAGCCTCTAAGATGGCCACTCCACCAAAAGGCGGTTGTTTGGAATTGGAAATATGGAACAGAGGGTCCAACATGCCAGCCGACCGTTCGAAAAGATGAGCTGGTCATTTCACTCGCTTTGATGTGCATTCAAACCCACTGCCATCTCGACACTCATAACACAATTAGCTCATAGTTTGACCATTCGACTGCCCAACTGATCATCTGGGATGATCCAAATAGTCATCTCATGCGCCATGGGATCTATTTAACGAATGTTTGGGGAGGAGACATCTCACACCCAAACAACTCGTCTCCTCCCTAAGCCCTAGCCTCTCCGTCACACTGGACGACCGCCTCAACAGCCTAATTGACTATCTACCGCTTCCTCCCTCGCATCCAAGCACTCACACTAAAGGTGACAACTGCAGTCGTGGAGCCAGCCGTCCGCCTCACTTCTTCCCGTCCGCCTTGCTTCTCACCGCCTCTTGCCCTGCTTCCCTTCGATGAGCGACAACAATGGCTCGTTACCTTCTTTCCCACCAGTTAGTTGTTCGTGACAATTGATGATCCACCGCCAGCTGGCTGTCTTGCCTACAGAGTGGTCGTCTCGTGCAATCGTCTCCCCTTTCTTCCCCACCACTATCATTGTTGTCGCCCTACCCTTGCTCCTCATTTTTCTCCCATCTCTGAATCCAGACAAGAATCCACCTTGTTAGACGACCGACTTGTGACCGGGCGCCACCCCAGCAATAGCTTGCATCACCCCGATGCTACCTCCAGGCGATCATTTGGGTGTTCCATCCGGTCGTTTCAGCCTCCCAGCCAAGCGTCTCATTCTATCATATGTCCGTCTTGCTTTCTGTAGCTGGAATTCATCCTTGCGCGAGCCACCTCGCCAATCCCACTTTGCACCAAGTGTTCAAATTTGGGAGCCTACCCACGAATCTTCTCCCAAGATGGCTGAGGAGACGCTCCAGGACATACACAACGTAGACAGGCTCATCAACGAAACTATAGGTAGACAGTCCCAACCACACCATGATCCTGACTCCACCCCCCTCGCTTGCCTCGCATCGCTCCACATCCTAGCACCTGCGTGCAGTTTTTGGTGATGAGCACTTTGAGAGATACATTTGGTAATCTTCAGTTGGTGTTTCTCTCCCAAGATGGGCATCTGGCTCTACTTTGACAGCATTGGGCATCAAAATGGTGGTTGACAAGATCCTACAATGCAACCACATTGCTACTTTCATCTATCGCGTTCTTCCAATGTACAATGATCTCACCCTTGAGTCCATGTCTAGTTTTTCCGTTACCACTGCTCCCAAGGAAATTCTAGCTATAAAATATGAATTCTTGGGGAATGCTTGGAGATTTCTATTCACCAGTTCACCTCCCTCGTCATCAATAAAGATGAATTTGATTGGCTATCTCACTGCATGAGTCGCCGCCATGATGACTATCCTGAATCCTACAACATGGAGAAGTTTTGGGCAGACATCACGGGTCTCCCGCCCAAGATACCTAGTGGCGCAAAAGCATCTAGCATCAACAACCTTGTAGTGCGCTACCTCTATCGCATCCTAGCGTGCACTATTTTTAGTAGGGAAGGCACCCAAGGAGTAATTACTCACCTCGACTTGTATACCTTATGGTGTCTGATGAATGGGGAGCCTTTCAATTGGGGGAATGCTAAGATTTTTCATCTCAACTATCAAGATACCCACAACACTTCATCATCGATCTGCATTGGCCAATGTTTTTACTATGGTGGCTAAGTTCTTAGGCTTCACTCCATTCCTTTTCCACCATTGGAGAACGTGCATCATCTGCTCGACCTCACATATCTGGATGATTGCAAGTTCATCTATTATGGGGCAACCATGGATGTCTTTTACTTGACATTCAAAGGCATCGTCCTTGGTCTAGAGCTTCCTTGACATGCCCGATTTGCGGCTGCAAATATAGTGTTCAACCAAACAGACCTGTCGGGCCATATTCAGCATTTTCTCTAGGAGAATCCTGATCCAAATGATGTCCTCAAGCCTACTGCCCATAGGAGGAGTGTCTCCATGGAGGCACAATGTAACACCCTCCCTAAGAACATACATGCACATAGAGGAAGCTACACTAAGTTATCCATAATTCATGCACTCAAGGGGCATTACATGAAACTGGCACTCATAACAACAATATAATCAATCACACAAATTGAAAATAAGAAACATTCTCATAATTGTTCTTACAAAAGGAACATAAATGCTATCACATGGAAAACTAACTCAACATCTCGAGACATAGTCTCTACTCTAAAGTACTAAACATTAAAATATATTGGTGAGTGTATAAACCTGAGGATCATCTTATAGTTGGCACCCCACCCAATCTTATCCTTGTCCTTGAATCTTTGGGATCCATTTTGCTCCTGCTTCTCACATGCGGACATCTCGTCCCTAGCCATGCATTGGGAAAAATAGTCATTAGCGTAAGTGGCATGAGTATTCTAATATATATATTACTGAAGAGACAAAATGCTACAAATATCTTTGAACATTATAAACATGAAACTAACATTAAAACTTTGTATAAGATCTGAAACATAAATATATCTTCTTTCTTTAGCTTATCTCTTAATATGTTTACTTTATCTTTCTCTAGAGACATGTAGTCTGGTACATGGGTCACATGACCAGTACTAAGGTGCCTGGGTCACATAACCTGCACTCTGGACCTGAGTTATGTCTCTGAATTGGCCTACATGCTGGTGCATGGGCCTGATTGTAGTCTCTCTTATCTTTATCTCTTTTATTATACTTATAAATGAGATTATATGCATTCTCCGAACTAAGAAATCTTTTATTTATGATTTTTATATGATTGGGGCCACCATTATACAATAAGTCCTCCTGAGTTGGCGTATCTACGCCCTGAATTGGTACTGAAGTACCCTGAGTTGGCACTACATCCCTCTGAATGACACCGAGGTGTCTCTGAATTGGCGTGGCTACGCCCTGAATTGGTGCTGCAACACCTCTGAATTGGAGTAAACACTCCTCTGAATTGGCAACAGATGCCTCTGAATCGTCCCGGGACTACTGAATGATGACTTATCATATAATGTCTTATGTGAAGGTTTCAACTTAATTATCTTAAGTCTAAACTTACTTAATTCTTATTCTGAACTGAAGCTGAATACTGATTGCTTTACTAAATTCTGAATCTGAACTTATCTTATATTAAAACTGATAACTGAACTTATCTGAGATTGATTGCTGAGTATTGAGCATGTACTGAATATGAATCTGAATCTGAATCTCTGCTCTTAAATTCTGAACTGAATCTATTACTGACTGTGAATATGTATCACAAATTACTACATAATTGGGATTGGGTCTACAACCCTTATCATGTATCTTTATTCAATATCCGGCTACAAACACAATGAGTAACCTAACTCTGAATCTAAATATAATATTCTTATTATTTGGGTAAACTTTATTCTAAAACTCTAATTTGATAGACTGACTTCATTGATAAATAACACAACTGAGCCTAAAGGCTTAGGAAAAAGGATCTGAACTAAATATATAAATATCAACTATACAAAAGTGACTAAAGTAAAGTATGTGAGGGTAACTTAAGTATAAAATATCTAAAATATGATTCATGGCAAGATAATTCAAACTCTTAAAGGTCTCATGAAATCAAATATTAACATGAATCTTAATGCATTCATGTGAACTTAATTGTTAAATCTTAAAATAAGAATCTTATAAAATCTTATATTGCAAACTTAAATAATCTTATCACATACTTGATTCTTAGATCTTTATCATTCTAAGAAATCCAAATATTACATTTCTACTTGAAATCTTAATACATTCTTATCCCACATTATCATGTATGACTATCTTGGTCGCATATCTTATCTTGTAGTCTTATTCATCAATATGAATTATTACTAACAGTTCTTATAGAAACATGATCATTAAATTTTCTCATGAACCTAGCTTATGAGTCTCTATCATTCTTATAAATCTTAATAACATATCTCTTCTCGAGCTATCAGGCACATGTAAGGGCATAACAATGAATGTCTGAAAATCTCACTTGCATATCTTAATATTAGAACACTAGATCACATAAAGCATGGATTATGAAAATATGATAAGTTTGATAAATATAAATACTCATGGGCATGAACCACTTACCTAGGTCAGTAGAAACAATCCCCTAAGATCTCCTTCATCTTCCCATCTTCAATTTACCTGTATTACAAAACCTGAACCCTAGATTAGGATCTCCAAACCCTAATTACCATAGGTATGGATATTCGTGAGAACCAAATCAAAACAGGTCCTAGGTTCTTGACCATTGTCTAGGTCTTGAAAAACTGATTCAAAAACATATATGGTTTGCATTTTTCTGATACATAGACTAATTTCTAGGATTTATACAAGTTTGGAACATTATTTAATTTAATTGAAGCATGTTTTACCTTGAGAGGCATCAAATGGGGTGGGGAGGGATCCAAGATCCGCTTAACCCACGCGCCGGTCCACCTTCATCCCCAGGTCGCGAAGAGAGCCCGCCCCCTCTGTTTCCTCTGTAAAACAGAGTACCAGACTGCGGGTTCCCAGCGGCGCTCCAAGATGAGCCTCCTCTAGCTCTTACTCTGCGATCAAGCCATTGTGGTGCCCAACCTTCCAGCCAACCCAGCCGACTCGTATTTGTCATCGCGCCTAGCCTTGTACCCGCACGCGAAAGCCAAACTCGGCTCCCCCCTTTTCATGTCAAAAATAGGGCACCGCCACCGTGAACCTTCTCCGACATAGCTAGACTGACGATCAGGCCAACTAAGCTTTGAGACCTCCAATCACGGCGGAATGGTCTCCATGGCAAGGGTGGCCCATCTTTGTTCATCAATGGTCTAGGGTCGCAAAATCAGAGTCATAGTCTCTTCTCGTATCACTGACAATTAATAGGATGAGTAGCAGAACCGTTGAACACAACTATGGTGAGGAGAGTCTGCTCAGGGAAAGACGACGAGGGTTTTCCCAGATTGTGGATGATCCCCGATCATCGGTGAGGGAGTTCATATATATAGGTAGGGATCCAGGGACGAGCTAGAGTCTAGATAAGTAGGGCTTTGTTGGGCTCGGAGGAGTCCCACGAATACTGGGAATCTAACTTTGGTTTAGACCAAAGTCCGTGTGACACACTAAATTCCTCTAAACTATAGGTTTGTTAATGACTTGATAAATTTTTATTAATAATTATTGATGAAACTTTCCAAAATGTTTTGAGAGGGCATATGAGATCATTTTAGCCTTAAATTTTAACAATAGGAACATTTTAGGATCTAGAATATCCCTAAGTAGGTACTTTCTAGTTTTGATGACTAAAACTTTAGTTATTATCATAATGTAATTTACATCACTTATGTAAATTCGATGCATTATGATTGCTCCCATCCAAAATGACTTTCCATTTAAGGGTCAATTAGTGTTTATCTTAGTTCATTTAAGTCTATTGGATGAAATCATCCCAATCACGGTTCATATACTTTTTGGCGATCTAATGCATTAAGGAGAGAGAAAGTTCATTATATATAATTACCATTGAATTAACTATCATCATGAAGAATGAAACTATGACACTCATATTTATATTATTAAAGAGAAATGATATTCTATTTACTTGGGTTATTTCCATTGAGGCTCAAATTTGATTTCAATTAGTGAGCAATTTTATGAAAACCCCAAAATTTATTTAAATCCAAAATTGGGATGTTACAATTCTACCCACCTTAAACGAATTTCGTCCTCGAAATTCTTCCACTCTACCCACCTTAGAGCTTTGCATATTATACATACAATTATCTCTAATATTTTCTAACTGGCTCATAAGCATGTGCATGGTGAAAATTTCTCATGGTTATCATTATTAAGCATACATGTACATGTACTACTAATGAATTTTGAGATCTAAACTGTACATTCACCATCTGTCATGGCAAGGACTCTATATTTCCTCTTTGCCATGGTTGGATTAGGGTTCTGGTTCCCTTAAAACTAACTTACGTATCTATGCCAAAAATATCTACCCTTCATTTACATGCCCGGTCTTACTATGTTTATGATTAGGATTAGATGACTATATGTCTCAAACTTTTAATGCCAACACTTATTTTCTTTATCACCTTTGGATACATGTCGATCGGTCATATATTCATAGGTGACATGTCTTATCACACTTATCTTAGCACTTCTTCATGCACATCTCATACCACATTCACTTGAAAGGACAAGACAAGCATGATTATGCACATAACATTCTCTCTGCAAAACCCCACAAGCATGTGTCCCATACCACAAACTTGCAAGAAAAAGAGAGAGAATGCTATATACAACTATAGTGTTAACATAGAAAGTGTAAAACATCTAGGCACATAACCCTAATCCTTATTCAAACTTTTGTCTCCAATCAAGACATCTACTTCATCTCCTAATATCAATCACTTACTCCTTCTATACCTAGGGCTACTACTTATCTTTCTAACCTTAATTAAGAACATGAGAATTCATCTGGTGGCCAACTATAATGTTGCTCTGATACCATATTGTAGCACCCTCCCTAAGCACATACATGCACATAGCGGAAGCTACACTGAGTTATCCATAACTCATGCACTCAAGGGGCATTACATGAAACTGGCACTCATAACAACAATATAATCAATCACACAAATTGAAAATAAGAAACATTCTCATAATTGTTCTTATAAAAGGAACATAAATGCTATCACATGGAAAACTAACTCAACATCTCGAGACATAGTCTCTACTCTAAAGTACTAAACATTAAAATATATTGGTGAGTCTATAAACCTGAGGATCATCTTATAGTTGGAACCCCACCCAATCTTATCCTTATGCTTGAATCTTTGGGATCCATTTTGCTCCTACTTCTCACCTGCGGACATCTCGTCCCCAGCCATGCATTGGGAAAAACAGTCGTTAGCGTAAGTGGCATGAGTATTCTAATATATATATTACTGAAGAGACAAAATGCTACAAATATCTTTGAACATTATAAACATGAAACTAACATTGAAACTTTGTATAAGATCTGAAACATAAATATATCTTCTTTCTTTAGCTAATCTCTTAATCTTTTTACTTTATCTTTCTCTAGAGACCTGTAGTCTGGTACATGGGTCACATGACCAATACTAAGGTGTCTGGGTCACATAACCTGCACTCTGGACCTGGGTTATGTCTCTGAATTGGCCTACATGCTGGTGCATGGGCCTTATTCATGTCTCTCTTATCTTAATCTCTTTCGTTATACTTATAAATGAGATTATATACATTCTCCGAACTAAGACATCTTTTATTTACGATTTTTATTTGATTATGGCCACCATTATACAATAAGTCCTCCTGAGTTGGCGTATCTACGCCCTGAATTGGTACTGAAGTACCCTGAATTGGCACTACATCCCTCTGAATGACACCGAGGTGTCTCCGAATTGGCGTGGCTACGCCCTAAATTGGTGCCGCAACACCTCTGAATTGGAGTAAACGCTCCTCTGAATTGGCAACATATGCCTCTAAATCGTCCCGGGACTACTGAATGAGGACTTATCATATAATGTCTTATGTGAAGGTTTCAACTTAATTATCTTAAGTCTAAACTTACTTAATTCTTATTCTGAACTGAAGCTGAATACTAATTGCTTTACTAAATTCTGAATCTGAACTTATCTTATATGAAAACTGATAACTGAACTTATCTGAGATTGATTGCTGAGTATTGAGCATGTACTGAATATGAATCTGAATCTCTGCTCTTAAATTCGGAACTGAATCTATTACTGACTGTGAATATGTATCACAAATTACTACATAATTGGGATTGGGTCTACAACCCTTATCATGTATCTTTATTCAATATCCGGCTACAAACACAATGAGTAACCTAACTCTGAATCTAAATCTAATATTCTTATTATTTGGGTAAACTTTATTCTAAAACTCTAATTTGATAGACTGACTTCATTGATAAATAACACAACTGAGCCTAAAGGCTTAGGAAAAAGGATCTGAACTAAATATATAAATATCAACTATACAAAAGTGACTAAAGTAAAGTATGTGAGGGTAACTTAAGTATAAAATATCTAAAATATGATTCCTGGCAAGATAATTCAAACTCTTGAAGGTCTCATGAAATCAAATATTAACATGAATCTTAATGCATTCGTGTGAACTTAATTGTTAAATCTTAAAATAAGAATCTTATAAAATCTTATATTGCAAACTTAAATAATCTTATCACATACTGGATTCTTAGATCTTTAATCATTCTAAGAAATCCAAATATTACATTTCTACTTGAAATCTTAATACATTCTTATCCCACATTATCATGTATGACTATCTTGGTCGCATATCTTATCTTGTAGTCTTATTCATCAATATGAATTATTACTAACAGTTTTTATAGAAACATGATCATTAAATTTTCTCATGAACCTGGCTTATGAGTCTCTATCATTCTTATAAATCTTAATAACATATCTCTTCTCGAGCTATCAGGCACATGTAAGGGCATAACAATGAATGTTCGAAAATCTCACTTGCATATCTTAATATTAGAACACTAGATCACATAAAGCATGGATTATGAAAATATGATAGGTTTGATAAATATAAATACTCATGGGCATGAACCACTTACCTAGGTCAGTAGAAACAATCCCCTAAGATCTCCTTCATCTTCCCATCTTCAATTTACCTGTATTACAAAGCCTGAACCCTAGATTAGGATCTCCAAACCCTAATTACCATAGGTATGGATATTCGTGAGAACCAAATCAAAACAGGTCCTAGGTTCTTGACCATTGTCTAGGTCTTGAAAAACTGATCCAAAAACATATATGGTTTGCATTTTTATGATACATAGACTAATTTCTAGGATTTATACAAGTTTGGAACATTATTTAATTTAATTGAAGCATGTTTTACCTTGAGAGGCATCAAATGGGGCGGGGAGGGATCCAAGATCCTCTTAACCCGTGCGCCGGTCCGCCTTCATCCCCAGGTCGTGAAGAGAGCCCGCCACCTCTGTTTCCTCTGTAAAATAGAGTATCAGGCTGAGGGTTCCCAGCGCCGCTCCAAGATGAGCCTCCTTTAGGTCTTACTCTACGATCAAGCTGTCGTGGTGCCCAACCTTCCAGCCAACCCAACCAGCTCGTATTCATCATCGCGCCTAGCCCTGTACCCGCACGCGAAAGCCAAACTCGACTCCCCCCTTTTCATGTCAGAAATAGGGCACCGCCACCGTGAACCTTCTCCGACATAGCTAGACTGACGATCAGACCAACTACGCTTTGAGACCTCCAATCACGGCGGACTGGTCTCCATGGCAAGGGTGGCCCATCTTTGTTCATCAATGGTCTAGGGTCGCAAAATCGGAGTCATAGTCTCTTCTCGTATCACTGACGATTAATAGGATGAGTAGCAGAACCGTTGAACACAACTATGGTGAGGAGAGTCCGCTCAGGGAAAGACGATGAGGGTTTTACCAGATTGTGGATGATCCCCAGTCATTGGTGAGGGAGTTCATATATATAGGTAGGGATCCAGGGACGAGCTAGAGTCTTGATAAGTAGGGCTTTGTTGGGCTCGGAGGAGTCCCACAAATACTAGGAATCTAACTTTGGTTTAGACCAAAGTTCGTGTGACACACTAAATTCCTCTAAACTATAGGTTTGTTAATGACTTGATAAATTTTTATTAATAATTATTGATGAAACTTTCCAAAATGTTTTGAGAGGGCATATGAGATCATTTTAGCCTCAAATTTTAACAATAGGAACATTTTAGGATCTAGAATATCCCTAAGTAGGTACTTTCTAGTTTTGATGACTAAAACTTTAGTTATTATCATAATGTAATTTACATCACTTATGTAAATTTGATGCATTATGATTGCTCCCAGCCAAAATGACTTTCCCTTTAAGGGTCAATTAGTGTTTATCTTAGTTCATTTGAGTCTATTGGATGAAATCAACCCAATCACGGTTCATATACTTGTTGGTGATCTAATGCATTAAGGAGAGAGAAAGTTCATTATATATAATTACCATTGAATTAACTATCATCATGAAGAATGAAACTATGCCACTCATCTTTATATTATTAAAGAGAAAAGATATTCTATTTACTTGGGTTATTTCCATTGATGCTCAAATTTGATTTCAACTAGTGAGAAATTTTATGAAAACCCCAAAATTTATTTAAATCCAAAATTGGGAAGTTACACACATGGTGACAAGACTGGTCCACCACCGCCACGTTCATGACGCTGCACTAGGAGACACCGAGGCAACGAGGAAGGCCCTGAGGAGCCTTATGGCTTCTACAAAATTCGAGACCAATTGGAGGAGATTCAGCGAGAGCTGCAGCTCCAAGGTCATCAACTCAACCACATGTATCCGATGCATTGCTCCCACAAGTCATGGCATGTGCATCAAGGCCACTATGATCCTAGCAGACCTCAATATGAGGAGTATGGGGCCCGTCAGGTTTACCCTAACCCCAACTCTCCTATTGGGGATACTACTACTACAACCCTCTACCGTCTTCACATTTTCCACCGTCTCAGTGATTCTCTTCCCTTCATCTCTGATTTAGGTTTTACTCAGGACGAGCAAAAATCTAAGTCTGGGGTGGGGGTGGGTGGTACGATTCTATTCCACCCTCCTATCTTTTCCCTTTTTCTTTGTTTTGCTTTATTTTTTTGCATGTATTTGCTTCAGTTTATGGCCTTTATCTAGTCGACCATCAATTTCTATTTCATTTAGTTGTTAAGGCCATTATCTAGTCAGACATTGAATAGTCATCTATCATTGTAACCCTTTGAATTTAGTAAATCTTTTGAAAAAATTATTACAAATTGCCATGTCTGAAACTTTTATGTCACCTAGGACCCTTAAGGACATCACTCCTCGAAATAGTTGGCAAGTCATATGGAATTGATCAGAACCAAGCATAATATTTCCCTTATTTTCAGACAAATAGATTATCTTGTTATAAAACTTGCATTATGTGAATTATATAAATATTCTAACTTGAGCAATGACACTCTCTGGAAGAAAAAAAATGTATATGAAAGAAAAAATAATTGAAAATAAAGCATGAGAACATTTTCCCCTCTACTTTTCTTCTAAAAAAGAGAAGAAAAGAATCACCACCGGATAAAAATCAAGTTTTAGGTGGCACACTTCTTGAAAATATATTCCATACCCCACAAAGGGGCGTAACAAAAAAAAAGATGCCAAAGCGCACAAGAAAAAAAATTGTGACCAATGTAGCCACAACTCTACAAATCAAAATCCCGAGTCGAATAGAGGAGGGATCAAAGAAAAAATCTTTTGTTATTTCTTCTTCACTTGTTCACTCCCCCTCCTTCTTCCTGTTCTTGTGTAAATAACTTAAAAAATAATAAAAATTGAGAGTGTCAAAGTGAAAGTAAGAGGAAACCTATTTTTCTACAAAATCTTATTTTTTAAGCAAGATGTGATAATTGTTTTTATAGGGAATATATAACTTTATGTTATGTGTTTCTAGGATATTGGCTCACTTGGCCAAAAAAATAGAGATGAAGACTATAGTGATGTTACTAAGGTGAGGATGGCATTTTGGGAGTATAAATTAGAATTTATTTGCAATTTAAATTGCTCAGGGCTGTTGACCTAGGTGTCGCACATTGCCCATATTTTGATAATGACTTAACCATTCCATTCATATGTATCTAACAAATCTATTTGAGATCATTGCAGATATTAGATACAAGAAAAGAATCTCCTTTATCTCCAAAGCTACTCTTCCGGCACATGCAAAACATGTGACTTGTAACCGCTTTGTAATATAGCCCTTAGAGGCTTAGAACATTTTATGTAATCACTCATAATCATGTTTTGCATTGTATCTAAGATGGATAAAATGATTGGGACTCAAAAATCCATCGTTTGTACAGTTTATGAAAATTCCAAAATACCCTTAACAGGGATTTTGTCGGCCGAATTCCAAACTCGGCCGATCCATATATTCTGGAATTTTCTGGGCTGTCGGCCGAGTTTCCAACTCAGCCGATCCCTGTTCGGTCGAGTTTCAATGATAGGAAACTCGGCCGATCCACTGGTTGGTCAAGACTGAAGGTCGACCGATCGGTCGAGTTTCCCCATGGAAACTCGGCCGACAGTCTGCCTCTCAGACTTGTCGCCTAGTGTGTCGGCCGAGTTGCCTTTAATGAAACTCGGCCGATCGGACTGTACTGGAATGCAGAAAAAGCAATTCCAACCGTTGGAGGAGTTGGTGGGACTCAAAATAGATCCGTTGCAAGTTGTAAAACGGCTAGTTTGTGCCACTTAACTCTCCCAACCTCAAAGGGACACCCTCAACTATAAATAGGACCTCTTGGACTTCATTCCAAGGTTGCTCATTCACATATGCTTGGTCCTAGCCTTAGTTGAGTGGTTTCTAATTCTTTGAGCCCCTTTCTCTCTCTACCTTCAAAGCAAATTCGTGAGTATGAGTGAGTTAGGATCCCATGTATGAGAGCTATCATTTGTAATCATGTAAAGCTCTCCTTTCCACTTCTCCCATCTCCATTCTCTATGAAGATTGATTGAAGTTTCTTCTCCGAGTGAAAGAGAAGAAGGTTGCTGTTCTTCCCCAAGTGAAGGAGAAGAAGGCTAGCTGCTCCAGGCCTCCGAGTGAAGGAGGAAGGTGCTAAAGCTCTCCAAGAGAAGGAGAGGTGCAAGGCAAAGCTCAAGCAAGATGGGTAATTCCTGCAAGGCCGAAGACTAGAGCAAGAGTAGGTAAGTCCTTTGAAGAAGGCTGAAGACTACTTGCTTGGTGGGTAAGTCCTTGGTGAGGTAGAAGATCTTGGTCTGATATATAAGTCCTTGGATGGTTGGTAGTTGTATCTTGTAATCTTATTGTGTGATATATATAAGAGAACCAAGTTACAAATCCTAGAGCCTAACCAACTCTAGGTAGTGGACTGACATTGCTCCTAAGTTTAGGACATGGAACCACTCTAAACCACCTGTCCAAGTGCATGCTTTCCTTGTCTCTTATCCTTGCTTTGTATGCTAGTTTAGGACATCAAATTGCTGTTTTGAATTAAGTTCTGCACTTAATATAATTTGGTGGTCTAATCACTTTTGTGAAGTTTGTGAAGCTCTATTCAACCCCCCCCCCTTCTAGAGCCCATTGATCCAACAAGTGGTATCAGAGCAGGTCTTCTCCAAGCTACTTCAACAAGTAGGAGAAGATGGGCGATTCAGCTCTTGGGTCACTCAATCTTGAAGGAAGCTTCTCCATGAGACCCCCGGTCTTCGACGGCACAAACTTCCTATATTGGAAGAAAAGGATGCAATTCTACATCCAAGGCGTGAGCTACGAGATGTGGAAGATAGTCCATCTCAAGTATGAAGAGCCGAAGGGAAACATCACCACATGGACGGAAGATGAGATGAAGCGTGCTCAACTCAATGCTAAAGCTGTGAGCATCATCTACGCCGCCCTTTCACCATCGGAGTTCAACCGCATCTCTTCTTGGGACACGGCGCATGAGATTTGGCATAAGTTGTGTGTCACCTATGAAGGGACGGAGCAAGTCAAGGAGGCCAAGGTCTATATGCTCGGCGGCCTACTTGAGAACTTCAAGATGGGGAAGAATGAAAGAGTTGCGGACATGTACACAAGGTTGAATGTCATCTTGAACAGTCTTGCAGCCCTTGGAAGTGTCATGGATAGAGGTACCATCAATGCAAAGATCTTGAGATCTCTTCCAAAGAGATGGGAGCCAAAGGTCACTTCAATTGAAGAAGTCTACAAGCTGAGCGAGTTGTCAACCGAGGAGCTGGTTGGTAATCTCCAAGCACATGAACCAAGGCTCGACAAGCAAGAGGAAGAGGAGAAAAGAGAAGAGAAGGAGTCCAAGAAGATGAAGGACACAGCCTTCAAAGCTCAAGTTGAAGAAATGATGCGGCAACAACAACTTGCCATGAAGTCTCCCTGCCCTTCCTCAAGCGAAGATGAAGGTGCAAATGATCATGAAGCCAACTATTCAAAAGGAAGACACTTCAAGGGCAAGCCATCATCCTCAACTCCTAGATGCTACGAGTGTGGTCAAAAGGGCCACTACAAGAATGACTGCCCAAAAGCCAAGAAGGGCTATCATAAGAGCAGCCACAAGAAGGATGACAAATACAAAAGAGAAGCCAAGTACAAGAAGAAGAACAAGAAGGAGAGAAGACCCAAAGATGCAGCTCATGCGGCATGGGAGGAGTCCTCTACTTCAAGTTCCTCAAGCTCCGAGGATGGTGAATGTCACCTTGCACTCATGGCTTCTACTAGTGAAGAAGTAATTGAGGTAAGTGAGGTAAGTAAGGTAAGTGATGAAAGTTTACTTGATTTATCTAAGGAAACCCTCATTGAAATGCTTAATGATTGTCAATCATCTTTTGCTAAATGTAAAGCTAAAAGAAAAAGATTAGGAAAGATAGTTGATGATCTCTATGCCAAGATTGACATTCTAGATCAAAATGAGAAATTACATCTTGATAGCATAGATTCTTTACAAGGGCAATTTCTAGACCTTGAACTTCAATATAATGGAGTAGAGGTTGAGAATGGTACTTATCTTAAAACTATTGAAAATCTTAAGATAGAGAACCAAAATTGCCTAGATGAGCTAGATGTTCTAAAAACTGAAAATGTTGAACTTAAGCTTATTGATGATGCTAGGAGAGATGAAGTGTATGCTTATCAAAGGGAAATTGTAGTCCTTAAATCTGAAAATGCTAAACTTCTTGCACAAACAAATGATTTATCTTCTAGACCTATCTTGCCTAGAAATGAAGTTGCAAACTTAACTCTTGAAAAAGACTCTCTTCTTACTAAAGCCCTCTGTCTTGAGGCCGACCTTTTGCATGCTAGAGAAGATCTTGCTAGTTTATCTACTACCATTACAAATCTTAGTGATGATAATGCTAAATTAAGATCTACTTTGCAAAGGTTTCTTTCGGGTAAGAAGTCTCTAAATGATGTTCTAGAGCACTCTACCAAACAAGTTGGTACTAGTGGTCTAGGATACAATGCGACTACTCCAAAAGGTAAGAAGAAGAAAAAGGGTAAGAAAAAGAGTGTGGAAACTCCAATTTTCAATGGAGAGTCTTCCGACTCTAAAAATCCCATGGTATGTATGCATTGCAAATGTGATGATCATTATTCTACCTATTGTCCTTACAAGCCTAAGGGGACCAACCCAAATATGAAATGGGTCCCCAAGCTAACCCCGGACCCCAAAGTTTGAGTTGGGTTCCGACATCCTCTTTTCTTGCAGGTCACAAAGAAATGGATTGTTGATAGTGGCTGCTCTAAGCACATGACTGGAGAAATCAGCCATTTCAACAAAATTGTGAAGAAGAAAGGAGGATCGGTAACCTTTGGGGACAACAAAAAGGGTAAGGTTATAGGTGAGGGTGATGTAGGTAATGATTTGTGCATTAAAAATGTTTTGCTTGTTGATGGCCTACATCACAACTTAATTAGTGTTAGCCAATTATGTGATAATGGTTATCTTGTGCTCTTTACTTCCTTAGAATGCTTGCTTCTAGATTCCCTGTCCTATAATGTCATATATAAGGGAACTAGAAATGGTAATCTATATGTGATTGTTCTTGATGCTTTAAAGCCCATACTAAATAGATGCTTAGTTGTGGATAAAAATGATCTTTCGCTTTGGCATCGACGTTTGGGTCATGTGAACTTGCATCAAATGAAGAAACTGAACAAAAAGGACTTGGTTCGAGGACTTCCCAAATTGGATTTTGAAAAGGATGAGGAATGTCAACCTTGTACTCAAGGGAAACAAACCAAATCCTCCTTCAAATCCAAAGGAGTCATGAGTACCAAGAGAGTTCTAGAGCTTCTTCATATTGATCTCTTCGGACCTATGAGAACACAAACGCTTTGCGGCTCCAAGTATTGTCTTGTTATTGTCGATGATTTTTCTAGATTTACTTGGACTTTCTTTCTCGTTTCTAAAAGTGATACACTCGATGTTTTCTCGAGCTTTTGTAAACGAGTTGAAAACGAAGCTTCTTGTCATGTTGTTTCCATCCGTAGTGATCATGGGGGAGAGTTTGAAAATGATCTTTTTGAACGTTTTTGTGAAAAATCGGGTTATTCGCACAATTTCTCTTCTCCTCGCACACCCCAACAAAATGGAGTTGTTGAGAGGAAGAATAGATCGCTACAAGAGATGGCCAGGACCATGCTTCTTGAGTATGACACTCCTAAGAAGTTTTGGGCTGAAGCCGTTAGCACCTCATGTTTTGTGCAAAATCGAGTTTTCACTCATCCGACTTTTAAGAAAACCCCCTATGAACTATGGCGTGGTAGGAAGCCGTCAATTGATTTCTTTCATGTGTTTGGATGTCCATGTTTTGTTTTGAACACCAAGGACTCTCTCGACAAGTTTGATCCGAAATCCTACAAGGCTTTCTTCCTAGGCTATAGCACTACTAGCAGGGCTTTTAGAGTGTTTAACATTGAACTATCTAAAATAGAAGAATCTATAAATGTTAAATTTATTGAAACTAACCCTGGTATTGGCAAGCATTTGGGTGATGATGATGTTGCAGATGAAATCATTCCTATCTTAAAAGAGCTCAACATCAAAGACAAAGACAAGCAGGTTGAAGAAGAAGAAAAAGAAGAAGAAAGAAAGGATCCTACTCCCCGCTTTGCAAAGAATCACCCCAAGGAGTTGATCATTGGCAACCCGTTTGAAAGAGTGAGGACACGAGCTGCACACAACAAAGAACAAGCAGACAGTGCCTTCATCTCTCAACTGGAGCCAAAGAACATCAAAGAGGCCCTTGGCGATGATGAGTGGATCCTTGCCATGCAAGAAGAGCTTGAGCAGTTCGAGAAGAACCGTGTGTGGACCTTAGTGCCAAGACCAAATGATAGAAAGATCATTGGTACCAAATGGGTCTACCGCAACAAGCTTGATGAGCAAGGAAAAGTGGTAAGGAACAAAGCAAGGTTGGTAGCACAAGGTTAAAATCAACAAGAAGGTATTGATTTTGATGAAACCTATGCTCCTGTTGCTAGATTAGAATCTATTCGTATGCTACTTGCCTTTGCTAGTTATAAAAATTTCTTGCTTTATCAAATGGATGTTAAAAGTGCGTTTTTAAATGGTACAATCGAGGAGGAAGTATATGTTGCTCAACCTCCAGGCTTTGAAAATGATAAGTTACCCAATCATGTATATTTCTTGCAAAAAGCTCTCTACGGACTCAAACAAGCACCTCGAGCTTGGTATGAGAAACTAAAGAACTTTTTGTTAGATAACGGGTATATCATGGGCAAAGTTGATTGTACTTTGTTTCTAAAACACACTTCTACCCATTTTCTCATAATTCAAATATATGTTGATGATATTATATTTGGCGGAACTGACCTTGATCTTTGCAAAGAGTTTGGTTCTCTTATGCAGAGTGAATTCGAGATGAGTATGATGGGTGAGCTGACCTTCTTCCTCGGCTTCCAAATCAAACAAACCAAGGAGGGTAACTTCATCAACTAAGGCAAATACACACTTGAACTTCTTAAATGCTTTGGGATGGAGAACATGAAGCCAATGGATACACCCATGTCAAACACTGCAAAACTTGACAAGGATGAAGAAGGTGAGAAGGTAGATGAGAAGCTCTATAGAGGTATGATTGGAAGTTTACTTTACTTAACTGCCTCTAGACCTGATATAATGTTTAGTGTTGGCTTGTGTGCTCGCTTTCAATCAAGCCCTAGGAAATCACATCTTATTGTTGTCAAGAGGATTTTGAGGTACTTAGCCAAAACTCCAAATTTTGGACTATGGTACCCTAAGTCAAGGGACTTTACTCTTGTAGCATATAGTGATGCTGACTACGCAGGTTGCTTGATTGATAGAAAGTGCACAAGTGGCACTTGCTTCCTCTTGGGACCATGCTTGGTGTCTTGGTTCTCCAAGAAACAGAGCACAGTGGCATTATCAACTACCGAAGCTGAATACATAGCAGCCGGAAGTTGTTGTGCCCAGGTCCTATGGATGAAGCAAATGCTCCAAGACTTTAACATTCATTTTGATGCTTCTCCTATTTTCTGTGATAACACTAGTGCAATAAATCTTTCCTATAATCCAATATTGCATAGTAGAGCTAAACACATAGAAGTTCGCCATCATTTTCTCCGTGATCACATTGTCAAAAAGGATATTTATATCACACATGTGGATACGGAAAATCAGTTGGCCGACATTTTCACTAAACCGCTTGCTAGAGAACAATTTAATTTTATTAGATCAAAATTGCTTATAACCTCTCTTGATGATGTTGAATTGCTCTCTAATTAGTTGGTTACATCTTATGTGTGTTGCTCTTGCTTATAAATGCTTTGGTTGCTCAAAATGCTTGTTTTTGATAAAATTTCTCTTGTTTCTATCTCTTCTTCGGGCTTTTCTCACAAATCGGGTTTTAATCGACAAATAGTACCCTATGATGATGGGAATGTGCCTAAATATGCTTAATATACAATCTAGTCCAACCAGAAAATTTGCTTTAGGTCATTTGAGGCTAGGGCTAGAATCTAGGTTTTTCCCACATCAGGGTTTTTGTCGGCCGAGTTGGAAACTCGGCCGATCGGTCGGGCACAGGGCACCTGTGTGTTCTGTCGGCCGAGTTTCCTCTCCCTGGAACTCGGCCGATCGGCGGCAGACTGGTTTAATATATATAGGAATCGGCCGACTTGCTCCCTCTCAACTAGAGCAAAGTCGACCGAACCCTAGACGCCCAGCCCGACCCTTCCTCCCCTGGTGCTCCTCTCTCTCTCTCCAGCCGATTTTCTTCCCAAATCGACCTGTTCGTGTGTTCTTGCTGCCCTTGGCGTGCCGCCTGCTCTCTCTCTCCGCGTGGATCGGCTCCCTCTCCTCGTTCTCCTCTCCAATGAGGTCCCAACGCCGGAAACGTGTCGTTCCCGCCCCTGCTCCTGCGGTTCCTCTTGCGCCTAGGTATATGGTGTTTGATAATCTTTCTTTTGTTGACAATGCTGCTATTGCTCGCTACAAAGAGCTCCTTCCTCGCTCTCCCTTTCCTTTTCGAGCTCTTTATCAGCCCCATAGCTTTCATGCCGACCTTTTCAAAGCTTGTCAACTCTTTCGCACACATCATCTTGAAGCTCTTTGCATTGAGGATGCCCGTTTTTATAACCTAAAATACAGCTCCAAAGCTGTACGTCAATTCTACGCTAACTTGCGGTGGAATTACGACTCTTTGGTTCCCCCTTCGGACACCTCAATCGTTTTGACGTCTATGATTGCCGGCCAACCTTTCCATATTACTGAACGCTCGTTCAATCTCTATCTCAATGGCAATGTTGGCACGGCTTTGTGGATTACCGATTACCCTGCTTATCTTGATCTCTTGTATCCCGAGGACGTCTATAAGACCATTGAGGTTGACTTGACTGATATTCATAAGTTTCTCAAGCAACCCGATTTTCCTTATAGAAAGAAGGGCACTCTGCCATCTTCTGCCCTGTCCTCTCCTCGCCGTGTCTTGGCGTTCGTTCTCAGTTGCAATGTCCATCCAAAGAAGAATCAAACGGACATCGCTGAGAATACAGCTATGATGATGTATCTGCTCTTGAACAACCAAGGAGTCAAATGGGATCGTTGCATCCTTCACCATATGACTTGTTTTGACTCGGGAAAGAACACCAAGGGCACGCATCTTCCATATCCTGCCCTAATTTGTGGTCTTTTCCAGCATGCCACTGGAAAATCTCTCTTTTCCGATTTTCTCTACCGCCCCGATCGTAAGGGAGTTTATATCAGTGAGACCACTCTTCAGAAGAGTGTCCCTACCTCTGGTGCATCATCTTCTTCTGCTCCACCTCCACCTCCATCATCATCTGCTGCACCTCCTCCTCCACCCTCCACAGCTGCACCACCTCCTCCTGAGCCATCTTTCCGACCTCCTCCGCAGCCGGCTTTTGCTGACTTCCATGTCTCCAATGAGGCCCTCATGGGGTACCTCATGCATCAACAAGCCTACAACATGCAGGTCCAGCAACATCACCATCAGGATCTGTGCCACATCATGTCGTCCATGTCTTTGTCTTGCCCTCAGCCCTACCCCACCTACGAGCCCTACCCCGGTGGTGACTACGCTTCTTTTGCGTATAGTCAGTTTTATCCTCCTCCACCCCCTTCTGCTTCCGCTGATCACTCTACAGGTGGATACTCTTCTCCGGTTCTGGCGCTCCCAGGTGGCCGTTTGTCTGAGCTTCTGGCCCAATACACCTCTTCTGCTCCCCCTATTGAGGTTGCATATGAGTTACATGCCCTAGGCATGTCTTGGGCCGAGCAGAGTGCAAGGTGGCCCTGGCGTGCTTTTGGTCCTCCTGACGAGGATATGGCTGACCAGGAGGATGCTGAGACTGACGCTGATGAGGCTACTGCGACGGATGCCGAAGACGACGATGACGATGCCGATGCTGAAGACGAGGCTACACCAGCTGCTCCTCCTCCTTCAGATGATGGAGATGAGGACTACCAGCCCGACGAGGACATGGAGGCTGCCGTTGATGATGTTGACATAGATTAGTGTAGCTTAGAGTTGATGTGTCTAGTTTAGTCTCGGATGACCATGATATATCTTTTTGGACTATGATTGTATTATTTACATTAGGCACATCATCTGAGTTGTACTATTGCTACTCCGTTTGTCCGTGTAGTTTTTGTCTTATGTTTGCTTTTGGAAACACTTTGTATGGCTTATCTTATAGTGTGTTCCATATTTTGATGAATGATAGGTTTTTGCTTTCGTGCTTTATCTTGATATTTATCTGTTTCTCTATGTTTTGGTTGATTGAGTGTTTGGAGAAGACCTTGCTTTTATGCTCTTCTACCCCCCTGCCTTTTTGAGATGACAAAGGGGGAGAAAGACCTCAATCATATTGTTTTTTATTGCTTGTATGGTTCTTTTCTTGTCTATAAACTGAAATGCATCTAGACTTGTTTAGAATCATATAGTATCTATATATGCTATGTCTGCTTGTGTGTTAACTAACTATGCAGGAACGAGTAAGCATGAATTGAGGGGGAGCATTACAAATTGATCATATTTGCATCCCCTTGCAATTCCCTAAAGAAAAGGTATAATTTTCACATTCTTTTCAATATGTTGAGGAATGGTTTGTCATTGTCAAAAAGGGGGAGAATGTTGACCTAGGTGTCGCACATTGCCCATATTTTGATAATGACTTAACCATTCCATTCATATGTATCTAACAAATCTATTTGAGATCATTGCAGATATTAGATACAAGAAAAGAATCTCCTTTATCTCCAAAGCTACTCTTCCGGCACATGCAAAACATGTGACTTGTAACCGCTTTGTAATATAGCCCTTAGAGGCTTAGAACATTTTATGTAATCACTCATAATCATGTTTTGCATTGTATCTAAGATGGATAAAATGATTGGGACTCAAAAATCCATCGTTTGTACAGTTTATGAAAATTCCAAAATACCCTTAACAGGGATTTTGTCGGCCGAATTCCAAACTCGGCCGATCCATATATTCTGGAATTTTCTGGGCTGTCGGCCGAGTTTCCAACTCAGCCGATCCCTGTTCGGTCGAGTTTCAGATCCACTGGTTGGTCAAGACTGAAGGTCGACCGATCGGTCGAGTTTCCCCATGGAAACTCGGCCGACAGTCTGCCTCTCAGACTTGTCGCCTAGTGTGTCGGCCGAGTTGCCTTTAATGAAACTCGGCCAATCGGACTGTACTGGAATGCAGAAAAAGCAATTCCAACCGTTGGAGGAGTTGGTGGGACTCAAAATAGATCCGTTGCAAGTTGTAAAACGGCTAGTTTGTGCCACTTAACTCTCCCAACCTCAAAGGGACACCCTCAACTATAAATAGGACCTCTTGGACTTCATTCCAAGGTTGCTCATTCACATATGCTTGGTCCTAGCCTTAGTTGAGTGGTTTCTAATCCTTTGAGCCCCTTTCTCTCTCTACCTTCAAAGCAAATTCGTGAGTATGAGTGAGTTAGGATCCCATGTATGAGAGCTATCATTTGTAATCATGTAAAGCTCTCCTTTCCACTTCTCCCATCTCCATTCTCTATGAAGATTGATTGAAGTTTCTTCTCCGAGTGAAAGAGAAGAAGGTTGTTGTTCTTCCCCAAGTGAAGGAGAAGAAGGCTAGCTGCTCCAGGCCTCCGAGTGAAGGAGGAAGGTGCTAAAGCTCTCCAAGAGAAGGAGAGGTGCAAGGCAAAGCTCAAGCAAGATGGGTAATTCCTGCAAGGCCGAAGACTAGAGCAAGAGTAGGTAAGTCCTTTGAAGAAGGCTGAAGACTACTTGCTTGGTGGGTAAGTCCTTGGTGAGGTAGAAGATCTTGGCCTGATATATAAGTCCTTGGATGGTTGGTAGTTGTAGCTTGTAATCTTATTGTGTGATATATATAAGAGAACCAAGTTACAAATCCTAGAGCCTAACCAACTCTAGGTAGTGGACTGACATTGCTCCTAAGTTTAGGACATGGAACCACTCTAAACCACCTGTCCAAGTGCATGCTTTCCTTGTCTCTTATCCTTGCTTTGTATGCTAGTTTAGGACATCAAATTGCTGTTTTGAATTAAGTTCTGCACTTAATATAATTTGGTGGTCTAATCACTTTTGTGAATTTTGTGAAGCTCTATTCAACCCCCCCCCCTTCTAGAGCCCATTGATCCAACAAGGGCGAGCAAAGATTCAAGTCCATGGTATTTCGATGAATGCATATTAATTAATTATTTTGCATATTTTTCTATTATTTTCCTTATATTTTCTCCTTTTTAGTAATTTATGGACTAAATTGTAAATTTCCCATTTCTCAATATTTATGCAAACACTTAACCTAATTTCTCCAATATTGCAGAGATTTTCTCAAAAGATTTGTTTTGACCATCTGAGTCAGTGAGAGGGTCATCTCAGTGGTCCCATACGGTTGTCTCACACCTATGAAGATCCTCATCTCATTACCAGATGACCACCTTATCCTTAGATTCATTAGATGCATAGCAGTTTAGACGGTCGTCTGGACTTAGTGAGATGATCGTCTCATGGAGTTAGTCCCACATCAAATAGACAATGTCCAAGCCACGTGATTAGGGTTTCAACATTATGTATACACGCATGGAGGAGCGAGATGAGCACCTCACTAGGCCAATCGCTCGTTTCAAGGCCTTACTTTGAGACCAAGAAAATGCGAGACGGGAGATGCCACCAAGGTTCAATTGCCACTTCAAGATCTCGCCACATGACACTCAGAATGGGCATTCCACGAGCTCAAACAATCATCTGGGTTATTACTTCAGACCCAAGATTTCGGCTGCATAACCTATCTTAGGGTTTCAACCCAAAGTGTCTAGGCACACACCCAACCCTCACCAAACGACCGTCTCGTTTAGCGAGATGGGCATTTCGCGGCGCGTAGACAACCATTTTCAACATTCATCACTTGTAAATTCCCCCCTCTTAGGGTTTCCACCCCTCCTTCCCCTATATACTAAGAAAAGGGTCCCAAGTTATCAATAGAGGAATTATGTCATTTTCATTTTAGTGTAATTTTCCATTCATGAGCAATAAAATTAGTTCTTTTATTTCGCATCTGGATCTCTCTTCATTGGTTCTTCTTCTTCTTGCCTTTTCTACTTGGAGCAGTAGAGAAAGCAAATGAGTCATTTAATCATCACCACATTGGACTCTACAGAGATCCGAATTTGCAGTCTATGGCTCTCTTACTTTGCTTCCTTGTTTCTCCCTTCCTCGCCATGAGTAGTGAGTAGTTTTCTTATCGAGGCAAGGAGAATAGCCCCTTAGTCATGTATTAATCGGGTCGAGTTTTTACATGAATATTTAGACGGATGGTTGTCAGTTTAGAAATCATAGATTTAAACAAAGTAATTAATCATTTTTATCGCTTGTTAATCCCGACGGATGTGACTGTGAAAACTGGGATTTAGAACACCTAAACTGAATTCATGAGGATTTGGATACGATTGTGGAAAAATCTTCTTTAGGATGAAGAACAAGGATACATGAACGCCAGGATCAATGAGTTCATGTGGAGTTCCTCTTTTGAGTTTTATTTACGAATAAAGTGCATACATGCTTTGTAACACCCCTGACCTGGGTTATACTTTAACCCTAGGTGTTTTGATTAAGAAAGATGATTAAATGCTTAATCTCATTTTGTGAAAGGTAATTAGGGCTCAAGAGGAACTTATATTGCAATTCTAGTCCTTTTTGAACATTGTTGAAATCAATGTTTGGTTTGTTTTGGACTAATGTGCAAAATACCCAAGTTGAGGGGTTTAAGTGCAAATTGTGCATGATCATATGTTCCTCATATGTTGAAGCATCATGAGAGTGAATATGATGATGAGGTGTGGCTTATGGAAGCCTGAATACCAAGAAAGAGTTGATAAAGCAATGTATGTGCATGAAAACCCAGTTTTGGTGTAATGTGCAATTTACCCAAAACCTAGGGTGCAATATATAAATTAGCACTTCAATAAGGTCCCTAATGTTTCTTGGCATCATGTAGAGCAAATAAAATGAGAGGGGTGCCTCATTTGAATTAAGATGGAGGAGAGAGAATCTTGATATTAAAATAATCAAGATTTAATCCTAAGTGAAACCCTAATCCAATTTAGAGAAAAAATGAATGTATTAATTAAAGGGCCTTCAACAAAAATTAAAATGTTTGGATTCAGATGTGTGTGGATAAGCCTAAAGCCTTGCAAAGGCACGAGCATATCCTAAGGAGGTGAAATTCCACTCACCATTATTATAAGAAAAAGAATTTCCACTCAAATAAGGATATTCTTATTATAAGGGTTAAGGTGCTTAATTTCTTTTCCCTTAATTCATGGATAATGGAAGGGATTTCGGTGGGGATAGAGATTACCTTGCATGCAAGAAACCAAGGGGGAATTGGTGGCAACAATTTTGGAATTAAAAGACTTTTATAAAGTATCTTCTCTCTCCTCAATTTTCTTATAAAAGTACCTTTTCCAAGCCAAATGAAAGGCTTTTACGACCCCACTTCTTCTCCTTGCTTGAAAAACCGACCAAGAAGGCTAAGTACATCATGTATCACGTACCCAACCTGTTGTTAAGCCTTTGATCTTCGTTCTTCATGATTTCATGGTGAAAATCATAAAAACAATGTGTAATTCCTTCATTTCTTCACTCAATCTTCAATTCTAGCCGATCATTTCACTCCAAATCTTGAAGTTGAGCCTTGGAATAGTTGTAGAAGCTTCATCCACCATTATATACGTGTAGCTTGGAGCTTGGAGATCAGATTTGAGGCGGGTTTTATAACTTGAACCCTTTTTCATTGTTATTCAACCATTAATCTTGCAATTTCATTGATTCCTTCATTATCTTGATTAATTGCTGGTTGAAATTGATTAATTCATGAAATTAGAAGTTGTTAGAACATCAGGGATGAAGGTAACATCATCTAGGATACTTTTCCCAAATATATCTTGTTCCAATCGGTTTCAACATGTTTGCTCATGCGGTTTCACCAAACCGTTTGAGAGCAAACGGTTTGAAACCGTTTGGGAGCAAACGGTTTCAAAACCGTTTGAGTGAGTTGACCAAGGTTTTACCGTTTGATATTACTGTTCCTAATTATGTTGGTTAATGACTCACCAAATTCTATGGGTTAACTCCCAAGGAATAGTGATTTGAAGGCTAATCAATTAGGCAAATCTAATTGGATTAAGTGCTGATTTTTCATCTTGATTAATTTAACTTTTTGGGCAAACGGTTTCAAAACCGTTTGAGTGAGTTGACAAAGGTTTTACTGTTCGATATTACTGTTCCTAATGATGTTGGTTAATAACTCACCAAATTTTATGGATTAGTTTCAAAGGAATCATGAGTTGAAGGCTAATCAATTAGGCAAAGCCTAATTGGATTAAGTGCTGATTTTCAACTTGATTTATTTGCCTTTTTGGGCAAACGGTTTCAAAACCATTTGAAATGATTGACCAAGGGTTTACCGTTTGAGATTCCTGTTCCTAATTATGTTGGTTAAAAACTCACCAAATTTTATGGATTGATTCCAAAGGAATCATGAGTTGAAGGTTAATCAATTAGGCAAACCCTAATTGGATTAAGTGCTGATTTTCAACTTGATTGATTTGACTTTTTGGGTTATTTAACCCAAACAGTTTCAAAAACGTTTGGGGATTACCCAAACGGTCTCAAGAACGTTTGTAGGTCACCCAAGACCGTTTGTAGGTCTAGGGTTGGATATGGTTAAGTGTTTTAAGGACAAAAGATATGGTGTTAACCCTAATCGACTAAGTGCTGATTTTGCATTGGAATGAGTTGATGTTTTGGGTTGATTGATCCAAACGGTTTCAAAACCGTTTGGGAATCACTCAAACGGTCTCAAGACCGTTTGGGGATCACCCAAGACCATTTGGAGGTCTAGGGTTAAGCATGGTTGACCAATTGAAGGTCTAAAGGTACCAAACCACTTGGCAATTAAGTGTTGATTTGATGATCAACTCAATAGCTCAAACCCTAATGATTTTTCACTAGAATCCAAGGGTTGGATGAGCCAAACGGTCTCAAGACCGTTTGGAGCTCATACAAATGGTCTCAAGACCGTTTGGAGGTCACCCAAGACCGTTTGGAGGTCTAGGGGTGAGTACGGTTAAGCAATTGATGTTCCAATGATACTAAGTTAAAGTGTAATCAATTGCTGATTTGGTGATCAATCCAATGATCCAAACCCTAATTGGTTGACTTGGATTTTGATGATGTGATGGCCAAACGGTCTTCACCTACTTGGCCAAACGGTCTTCACCTACTTGGCCAAACGGTCTTCACCTACTTGGCCAAACGGTCTTCACCTACTTGGCCAAACGGTCTCAAGCACCACCTTTACCAAACGGTTTCAAACCGTTTGAACTTTGAAAGACCAAGACCGTTTTGGGGGTCAAGTAGTCAAAGTTGATTGTAGATTCAATTGATCGATTCAATTGGATACCTTATGTAATGGAGGTCCAAGGTGATTGAATCTCTCGAGAATAGAGATGATGAATGACTCATTGATCCAATGATGATTAGTAATGATAATCAATGAAGGTACAAAGATTGAAACCCTATTAGTACCTAAGTGATTAGTGCCAATTAAGGGATGAACCCTAATTGCTTATAGGATCAATGACTTGGTACACTATGTCATTCATAGTTGTATGTACTTGATTGAAGGGATGATATGACCTTATCAAGTTGAGATGATGTTAGCATGAATTCATAACATGAATATGATTCATGTGGTGATTAAGGGTATGATCCTTAAGTAAAGAGATCATGAAACCCTAATCATGAACATAAACCCTAATTGACAAGGTTATTGAATTCTAACCCTAATTGAGGGCAATTCTAAATCAAACCCTAATCCAGGGTAAGGATGTAGCCCTAATCTAGGGTAATCATAAGTGAAACTCTAATTTAGGAAAAAGAGATGTAAATCCCTAATTGGGATGAATAGTGAATCTCCAATTATGGATAATTGAATGAAATCCTAATAGAGATGAATAGTAAACCCAAATTGTGGGAAACTATGGTGGAAACCCTAGTTGAGGGTGATTCCAAGAGAAACCCTAGTTGAGGGTGATTCCATGAGAAACCTTAACTAAGTATTAACACCACATGACGTACTAATGTTATGTTGTGATAAGAGGCCCTAAGAAGGGTGAAGGCATGTGAGACTCTAATGAGGAGTCATAATACATAAAGCCCTAATCTTGGATAATATGACAATGAATCATAATTCTAATCTTAAGTAAGGGTATAAAGAAACCCTAATGATGAGATAGAAGGAATGGCCTTATAAAGGTGAAACATTTCATGTGGTTGAATATATGCAACCTAATTGTAAGCAATGTCTTTACAATTAGACAAGTCCATATCATTAAAGATAGTTGGACAACTCTAATGTGTGCCCTATGCATTATATGATATAGGTAAGTGATTAGTGATGGAATGTATTAATAAGGGAAATACCTCAATACAAGATAAGATGGCTAATTCAGGAGAGTCTGAAGTGATGAGAAAGTGATACATCAAAATATGATAGTTATCATATTCAACACTTCAGGGTTTATATGCCTTGATGTACTCCAAATCCAATATAATTGGGTAAGAAACATATGAAGTGTGTTATGCAACTATTACAATGAAATGTAATGAGTTGTTGCACCTTGTTGAGTGTTAATTAATGTACCTTGAGAATGGGGTTAAGCCCAAATGATGTGTATGATATAATCATACCATGATGAGGATGAGAAATGAACTCATACCTTGAATTGATGATCATTAATGCTATATGATGAAAGTAATGTTCTAAGAATAATCAAATATGATATCCTTGAATGCCCCAGAGGTATGGAATAATGTATTAAGGGTTGGACAGATAATGAGATCATGAAATATTTATTAATGAGAAATGGGGAACCCTAACCCTAATTTGGGTAAAGGGAATGAAAAGCCCTATTTGATAGTAAACCCTAATTCCTGGTAGAGGAATAATGGTGTTACTATTGCATCACATGATGTGATGAATATCTTGTATGACTATTATCATGCCTAATAACCATATAGATATTATGAGGTGATGTATATAGCTAGTTTGAGCTGTGACATTTATATAATAAATGTTGATTGGCATTATGTGCCCTAATATTGTTGTTGCTTAGTAAAAGAAGCAATATGCATGGACTTTTATGAGTCACATGAGTAAGTTGTTACCTAGTGAGAGGTGACAATATATTTTATGGCCTTGTGAGCCAGGTGTGATGCTTGTGTAACAAGTATCATGAATGCCTTGGTCAGATGACCTGAAGGTGATAGTTACCTGAAAAAGGTATAATAATGCTCAATGATGAGTTAAGGGTTTGAATACCCAGAACCATATGATTATGGTGATGAGAATGTGAAGGGATGAGAATTCCCAATATTGAAATGAGGGACTGAGTTCCCAGGATCTTAGAAAGACTAATAAATATATGATAAAAGTAGTACATGTCTCTTTATAGCATTGTTGTAATAAGTTATGTTTGAGAACTTGGCTGATGCTAAAAGAATATGAGAATGTACTTAATAAATCAAGTGAAATCTATTCATGTAGTGCTCTGGCCATAGATCCATCATCGTCAGGAATAGGTGATGGTGAAATGGGTGCCCGCGGCAAAACCCGGAACACATATTTTGAATATGTGGGGGTAAATGGGCGAAAATATCCTTACGTCCTCTTGAAGAGATTGTTGGAAGGTAAACAAGAAACCTCTCAATCCTTCATGAATATGTCGGGATGGATGTATCATGAATCTCCCAATGATACTTAATGTCGGATCGAGGAGATAAACAAGAAATCTCTCGATTGGCGATGAGAGTGCAGTTGACGTTGTAACTCTATAGCGAAGGTGCCAGAATACCCTGGCTAGCTAGTTAGCAGAGACACGAGATGTCCTGCATGTGGTCTCGTACTGACCGAGACAGATGAGGTCATAAGAATCCGGCTCTTTTGATGACCTATGTATGGTACCGAGGCAATTTCGTAATGGTCGGTTGGAGTATGAGCGGTATATCTCATCTCCTCAGAGCATAAGTGTGATTGTAAAATGTAATCAGCCGTATAGCATGTTTGCTTAAGGATTGAATACGGAGATTCATTGGCTGATGTTGCATTTCTTTGTGCATTCCTTAGTAGTTAAATGTTAATTATTTTTCTTTATATTCTCTGCAAGGTAGACAGATGAATTACTTATCTACCATGGGAATATGCAATGACCTCCTTGAGAATGGAGATTATCTTATTCTATTCTATGATGAATAACTCTGCCTGATAATGTAAAAATAACCCCTGCTCAGTTTTAAATTAATAAACTGTAATAACAATGTTTTTGGCGGAGAGTTATATCTCTCGCTGGGGCAATTTTCAATTGTTTCACCCCCATGGGAAACATTTTTAGGTATGCATGGGAGGCAAAGAAGAAATCCTAGAACAAGGAAAGAGCAACAGCAACAGCAGGGACAACAATAAGACCTCAGGTGGAGATATTGCCTGTATAGTCATACAGATAGTAGTCCTATGTGTCGTCTCTGTACTCTCAGGTCCTCGGAGTTTTTAGTCAGTGTCTTATGAATCAATCTGAGGTTTTGGCTTGATGCCTCGAGATTTGTATATTGTCTGTATATAATGTTTATAAGATAGTTGATGTTGTAATCTTTGAGAAGGAATGGTACATGTCGTATACTTGTGAACCAAGATGAATTTGAAATACTTTGGTTTTTGGTTAAAGAGTTTTCCTGTGAATGGATCTCTTGAAAAAGTTTAAATTTTCAGTGATTTTCAGTAATCCACTGTAAATAATTCACTTCCGCATTAGTTAATCATGTTTTCATAAGACGGTCGCCACATGCTTCCTTCTTGTTTGTCATGTATTGCTCAATTTTGTTTTCACAAGGGCTAAGGTGGTGAAACCCCTAATTCTCGATGCCTTCCTCCTTGATTTCAAACCATTCTTAAATGTTGCTTTCAAATTCACCTTTTAAGTTTCAGCACTTTATTTTTGTTTAGATAATCTTTTGTGCTAACAACTTCCTCTTTTACTTTCTCTCGTTTAGAATAATCTTTTATTTTCCTTGCATTAGTGTAATCTTTTATTCCTCATGTAATTTCCTTTATCGCATGAGATAAATCAACCCCCTCAAATCAAACTTTATTTTCTGTCAATAAGTCAAAAATACCAAAAAGAAATAATTTCAAAAATAAATTGGGTTTCAAAGAAACAAATCTTTAAAATGTTGTCATGTGGGATCAACCCTTCTATACTAGCCTTAATCGGAAAGTAAAAAAGAAATCAAACTCAAAGATAAATTTTCTAGTGAATTGGTGTGCAAACGACACCTATCATTTATACAAGTATAAAACTAGGTTTAGGATGATTTTTAGTCTATTATCACTTGTTCCTACATCAATTCTATCAAGCTAGGCAATTTGCACCTATACAAAGCATCATCTAGGTACGACTTGATGTACATTCATCCAAACACACATATAATTGCATATTCTTTGTCAGATCTTGTCTAAGTTCCTTGATCACCTAAAATACTCAATTCACATATTAGTAACACAGCTGAGAAATATTTGCATCATCGAAACTAGAGTGTAGCATGTGCAAAAATCCAACAATCTTCCCATTTTTTGACGATGATAGATTTTTCAATAAGATAAATCTGAGATAGCCAATGTAAGAGAAACATGCCTTTGATTTGCTATATGCAATAAATTTATCTCATGGATTTTTCTTCCCCTTTGTTGAAGTCAAACATGCAGGCATAATTACCGAACTCCCCCGGAAGGAGTTACTCCCCCTAAAAAATATAATCATATGGAAGGGAGGCATCATACCCAATAATAAGGAAATATCAAATGAAAGTAAAAATCTAAATATCAGTGCATGATATACAAAAGGCCACAATTCTATAATGAAACATGTGTATATATGTCTTAATACACACGAAAAGAAATCAACAAAGATTTCTTATGCCAATGATAAGGAATGTTAAGTCCGTCATTATCAAAGAGATCCACTAAAATAAACCATGATCTTTTTAAAAGATATCTCAATATTAATGCAAGAAATGTGAAGTCCTCCATGATACAGAGGTCATTAAAAGCAAAATCTAACAAAAATATCAATATAAAACACATAATTTGAGCTCCACTTAATCTAAAACTCATAAAAATTGATCTCAAACAAAGAAACTAACCACTAAGATAAAAATATCCAATACATAGCAAAAAAACACAGTTGAAACATGTAAAATATTTCATTTCAACCCTTAAATAACATAGATACTTGTAGTGAACTAATTCTAAAAACCAATTGCAAGATAGACAAATTAAAACTTAACAGTCAACATTTTGTTTGTACTATATATTGACCGAACTACCTCTTGTTCAAACTACATTTCAATTGAGAGGAAGTATAGTAGAAATTTTTATCCAATATAAATACATACCTCAACCAATTGATTATATATTCAATACCAATTGAAAAACTAACAAAAAATAGTAAGGATAGGCCAACCAAAAGCTATGCAAAAATGTCATGATCAAATAGATATCTAATGAAGCTTATGATTATGATATCCTCCCTAGAGAGAGGTTATTGGCACTAAAATTATGATGTTGTCACCTTTTCTCTTAAAATGACATGAGAATGCATAGTGACCAAATCTCCCGCGAGCGAAGCATGTAACATGGTTTATGGAAGAGGAGGTCACATTTGATTTTACAAATATAGCCCCTTTCTTCTTCATCCTAATTGTATTTATTGAAATATAACCAAGACAGGATCATTGTAACAAAGCAATATATCTTTGAACATTTTCTACTATTTAAAATTTATGCATAAATGAGTCTTTAGTAGTATATGTTAAGCATCTCCTGGTAATAGCAATGTTATCTTCAAGCATAGAAATGTTATCAGTTAAATCATCATTAACTTGAAGGATAAGATCATAGTCAACATTAGAGAAAAAAATACATTGTTTCTCCATATAACTCAACTTAGCTGAAAGAGTAGAAACTTGAGTTTGTGAAAAAGTATTTTGAGAAACAAGCTGATCTATTCTTATTTTTTCACTAGCATATTGATCATTTAGCTCAGTAAGTTCTATATTTAAAAAATCAACAATAGTATACAATTTGTTCCTAATTTCTTATATTTTCAACCTTTTTGAATGTAATTTTTACAAGTTCAATAAGTTCATTTTTGGAAATAGTCGAGAGAGATATCTCACTATCATCACTTCGAGCACCGTCTTCTTCTTATTCATCATTTTCATTATGTTTGGAGATTACACATTCAACTACATGGTTGTAAACTTCATCCTCGTCATTTGGTCCCATATTTGAAGAGGAATTGCAAGATTCATGATACATCTTCTTCTTTTTGTCCTTAGAAATCTTCTTCTTCTTCTTTTGGAGCTCCAGGCATCATCCTTCCAATGTCCCTTTTTCCCGCAACCATGGCATCTAGTAAAAAGTGATTTGTAATTTTTTTTAGAAGAACAATTTAACTTCTTACCTTTGTAATTCTTTTCCTCCTCACTACTAGATGAGCCACTTAATGAAGATGATGATTGTTTTGGAAATCTTTCTTTGAGGATTGTGCTATTTCACTTTACATTATATTCTTCTTTACCTTCCATCTCATGTTCTTTGAGCTTGAATTCATAAGTCTATAAGTTACATGTAAGTTCTTCAAGCCGCAAAGTAGAAAGATATAAAGATCCTACTATGGAAATAACTTCCTTTTCATACTTATAGGTTATAGAGTGAAAAATCTTAGTAATAAGCTCATGATCCTCCATTCTTTCCAAGTAATTTAATGGCATTTATAATAGAAGTAAATATAAAGTGCATTTCAAAAATATTTACTGTTATTTCATGCAAAATAACTCTATTCTATGATTACACATATTAATTTTTTATATCATCTACTTACTTGATTCCTTCACGAGTAACCGACAATTTTCTCCAAATATCATAAGAAGTTCCACATGAGGATATTTTATTATACTCATTGGGAGATAGGCAACAATGTAGAATACTTATGACTGTAGCATTTAAAGTAGCATGTCTTAATGAAGTAACATCCCATTACTCAAGATTAGTTGATGAAGGCACATACGGTATGACTACTATCTTCCAAATATCAAAGTTAATACCTTGAATGAAGAACAACATGCACCTCTTCCAATATGTGTAGTTGGAGTCGTCAAAGATAATATGTCGGTAGACATGTGCTCCTTCAAGGTTGAGTTGGCCCAAGAGATTTTCCCCCATATTCAAGACTTGTTAAATCTCCTTGAGCCTTACTTTCATACCAATTGACAACTCTAGATGAGGGGTTGAATAGAGCAAATCCAATTTCACATGCAACTCAAAACACAAGGTTGGTTGATTGCAACCTATTTTAAAAGATATTACAATAGCAATAGTAAATCATTTAATGGAAAAAGTACGATACCACATAAGACACAAGATGTAGAGTAATTCCATCCTAAATGATGCCACTTCACTACCTAGTTGTTTCCATCTGGAATACTCAACATGTTTTTTTGTTACATATTCTATACCAATACAAAATACACAAATTACCAATGTCTTTTGGGGCTCAAGATTAACATCCTTTCCAACTTAGTGATAACTATCATCTTCTTTGCAGGACACCGGAAGACCGTCCTCCTTGAAGAAGATCACAATCTAGCTCCACCACATTTAATCACAACCTTCTTACAAGAAGCAGCTCCAAATACCTTTGTCAAGAAGTAGCACAAAGCAACTTACCAACAAGGGAATTAGAAAGAAAAAGGAAAGTACAACTCCTATCACAAAGATTACACAAAAGTAACACTAATGAACAAGTGATGATCAACTCCACAAAGGTTATGCAAGGCTATAATTGGTGGAGTAGGACATTGAGGCTTAGCTAAGGCTTAGACTAGCGTTGAGGCTGTTGAATAAATAATGTGGAATACTAGATTTGGAAGGATATCATGTAGTTGGCTTGCTCAAGTGTTCTCTAAGTGTCCATATGGCACTCCTATATATAGGAAACAGTTATGAATAACTAAGATAGCCGACGAGTACTTAGGATGGGTTTAGTGAGGAATTACTCGTTAGAGGATAGTTGGCTAGGATTAAAATGACTAATCGCATACTAACTGAAAAGTTTGTAGAACAATTCTTGATCATGAAAGATTTCAACAAAGATGCATCTTGGTCAAAAAGAAGTTCGACCGAAACACTCTGGAGACCACCTTTGGTCTAACAATAATGTCTCGGTTGATCTAAAGTTTGACCGAGAGCATTTTGGTCTACACAAATTTTTGACCAAAAAGGCACTTTGTGCCAATAAACCATAGGATTTTGAAAATGGCTTAATTGAATATGGAAAAAATATTTACCTATCCAAAAGGGTGTATACAAGTACAAAATTGAGTTGGGATGGTTTTGAGCCAATCATCACTTGTTCTAACATCATTACCATCAAGTTGTACAATTTGCACCTATACAAAGAATCATCTAGGTAAAACTTGGTGTACAAGCATCCAAACACACATGCTATGTCATATTTTATGTCACTGGATCTTGTCTAAGTTTCTGAATAACCTTAAATAGTTAATTCACATATAAGCAACACAATTGGGAAATATTTCCATCATCAAATTAGAGTATGGCATATCCAAAAAGTCAACAGAAGCTTCATTGGGTGTGGATGAAGAAGATCCACTCTTCAACTCCAACAGTTCCAATGTCCTCCTCCTCCTCCTCCAAGGGTGCATGATGGCATGAAAAATGGAAGAGATACAAACAAAACCCTAGAAAATTAGGATTTAAGGTTGGAAGGTGGAAAGAACTAATGTGAATTTAGTGGAAACGTGAGGTGCGGTTGTGGAGGCATGGAATAGCTAACCTTAGATTCCCAACCGTGACTAGTGTATGCATAGTGGCCTAGAGGGTCTAAGGTTAACTGGAGGTTTAGTAGTACCATGATACATGGGAAACAATAGAGTTGGGTGGGTAAAACGGCTGTGGTGGGCACTACGACCATGGTCGGTGAGAGTGAAAATGACTGTAATGGATGGGAACAATGGCATTCAAAAGATGAAAATGTTAGATAAGTTTTGTGTGGAATGAGGTGGAGTAGCATGGCCATGGTGGGTACCATGACCGTGGTGTCTTAAGGGTAGAGAGACCATGTGGGATCCATGGTCGTGGTGGAGGAGGTAGGAGGGGAGTCGAGGAATGATGATGGCATAAACATTTTGCGTGGCATGTCCATTTTGGTTGCTTGGAGCGACAACCATGGTGGTAGAAACGACCGTGGTGGCTGAAATGTCTTAGGGTTGCTTCAAATTGGATCAAGTTAGTGATCTTCTCAATTGTAGCATGGTCATGGAGAAGTACCATGACCCTTTTAGGGGCTTTTCTTGCACTTTGATCTTATAGTGCTCCTGGTTTGAACTTGTTCCTTGGTCACTTAGGCATAGGTTGGGGTAGCTTTAGGGCTCTCTTATGCTCCTCCATGGATGTGGAGATCCCAGGTCCTCCTTATTATCTCTCATTCTATCATTAAGTATTAAAGTGCCTATAAATCATGCAAGAGCAACGATAAATGCATCTAACATAAAAAGATATTTATTGGCAAATAGCATGCATTATACATATCTTATTGAGATTAAGGGACAAAATGGCACAAGACAATGACCCAAACTGGGGCTCCATCGTTTATTTATTAAACATGGATCCTAGAAGTATTGAATACCGACCCTTGCCTTCACATGTAATGGGGATAACATGATGAGAGAGTCGTTACAATTGGTATCAAGGCCCATGTTTAAATAAATAAAATTTAGTTATTAATAATGATAGAAACTCTATAGAAAAATCAAGGAATAATTAAGGTATTTTCTAAAAGCAAATGGTATATAGAATGGTTCACAACCTAGGGGGTGGCAATTTATTCCTCCACACAACTAGTTGGTTTATGAGGACTCCCAAGACCAATGTGATTCTAGCTTGGACAAAGCCTTAGGATTTACTTGAAATAAATCATCTCTACATATTCTCATCTAAACTTTATCTCCCTATCATCTATGTTCTCTTCAACACTAAGAGTACCCCTTTATGAACCATAGAACGTATATTTTCCCACATCCAAGATATAGTTCCAAGAAAATTAGGATTAAGGTATGCTCCACCAACTAAGACATGTGAAAAGACAATTTGAGATTTAAAAATAAATATACGAGAAACATGTTATATGTGTTGTTTGCTCATCCTGTAAACAAAAACCCTAAAAACTTCTAGGAACCTGGATGAAATGAGATAAACTCGTCATATGCATAGTACCTACTTAAGGTAAATGAAAGAGAAAACCTTATGATGAGAAAGTTATCTTTTGAAAAAAGACTAATCTTGGAGATACATGATTAATGAAAGGAAATATCCGTTTATGAGAAACTATAGTAAGAGTTGGAGAAAGAGAAAGGAAGAAAATAGATATGTCTTCTTTGAACTATAATCAAAGATCATGATCCAAGGCAAGCATAATAGATAATGGGAGGTGGTGCATCTGTACGCAACCTAAAAGTAGGTGGAGATAGTTGCAAGGTATAAGTATGTCACCTTGAGTCCCAGGGAGGAACCCAAGATCTTTGAGCCTAATAAAACCTAGAATAATAGCTCCCAAATATGGGATTGTACCCCTATAAACATCCTTATGATCCTGGATACACCTAAGCAAAAGAAAGTGAATTGTGTGACCTACATACTTCAAGGATAATTAGAGGTGAGAATATAACTCAGTCAATTAGAACTTGCTTTTCAAACCTTCCCCGATTGAAGTTGTGTACATGACCATCCGGTGCGCTCCCGCTAGAGGCTTGCAACAAGTGCAATCCACGAGGTCGGGAGGCACGGGATGATGGGATCTTTGCTTTCGATATTTGTATGGTCCCAAATCGAGTCTATCACTAAAACTAAAACAATGCGCCCGCAAGCGTACGGGGTACTGTTGTAGTATAGATCAAAGGCAAGATGCGGGGTCGAACCACGGAGATAGAGGGGGTGCTAGAGTTAGAAGGTGTGAGCTACGTTCCTATTGCGGAGAGTAAGGTTTTTAGGGTTTTAAAGTTGTTTGATGGTTTGATTATACTAAAGAACAAGCGTGAAAGACACAATTGAAACTAAGTTATCAAAAACTGAACTAGCAATCTAGGTGACAAACTAGCTAAACTAAGGCAAGGGCAAGATGGACTAGACTAAGCAAGCAATTAGCAGCTAAGGAACTGAATTAACCACTAATCAAGATCAAAGACCTGAATTAACACTAGCTAGTAGAACTAGGCAATTAACTAAGGTAACTAAAGCAATTTGAACTACACTAGCATTAGCAAGCAAACAGAGCAATTAAGATTTTAAGCAAGAGTGATTAAGGTGGGTGGGCCGTTTGGGAAATGTCACTTTGATTTTAGTTGGGGGAGTTCATTAAACATGCATGGTGCTCAATTCATATCTAGATTACCAAACCAAACAATAAAGTCAATGCCAATAGAACATACCCTATACTACTAGTAGAAGACTAAGGTTAGGTGTAATTCTAATGGGATTGGCCAAATCTAGGTTTCTAGGGTAAGTGATAGTGAACAATTGAGGGTTGAGGGTAGAGATGGGAGTGGAGATGAGGGGATTTATCCTCATGCCACTAGCCACTCTAGCCTTTAGAAGGCCCTAGGCAATTATTTCACCCTCACTTACTCTAGCTACTTAGAGCTCACACTCACTTGTAGAAGGAGGGGTGTGTATGTGGGGACAAGGGGGCTAGCTAGGGATCCACTAATTGGACCTAGGATCCAAACCTAAGATAGCCACATATACTCCAATTTCTTCTAGAAGTTAAGTGTCATCAACATCTCAAAGCAAGCAATCCACACAAAAAGCATAAACCACATGCAATAAAAATGGGAAATGAGCTAGAAGAAAGGAGCAATCATCATAGATATGAATTAAGTTCATTACAAGAATTTATCCCCCAACATGGTATCAAGGTAACATTATAATCCCAAACAGCCCACAACAAGGGGGCTTAGCTAGACATGGTCAAGAAAACAAGAAAAGAAAGGGATAGAAGAAGTGGGGACTCCATGGAGCTTGATGTAGAAGCCTCCTTCTTCACCTCCAAGCTAGTTGTAGACGTCCTTCCTCCTCCAAGGTGCAGGGGTGCATGAAATGGTGGGGGTTTATGGATGGAAACCTAGGGAATTAGATTTCCATGGTGGAAAGTAGGTGGAAAATGGTGGATTGAGAGCCAAATACAAGGAATTTGCACAAGGAACTCAAGAATGGAGGGTGGAGTAGTGTAGCAGCTGTGAGGGAGTGTGTAACCCAGTGCTATGGCCGCCACCCAGGTATATATAGGTGGTGGTGGAAGCACTAGGGTAAGTAGGAGTAGTTTAGGAAAAGCAGTGCAAAATTGTGTAGGATCGACGGTCACCACGGTCGTGGTGGGTGTGCCACGGCCATGGTGAGGGTAGTGGGGCACGGCCGTGGGGGGTGAATACGGTCATGGTGTGAAGGAGGTGGTGAAAAAGCTAAGTGGGGAAGTGGCCACGGCCGTGGCGGAGTGCCACGGTCGTGGTGGGTAACATGCACCACGGCCGTGTTGGGTAACACGGCCGTTTTGGAGGAGTTGGAGGTGACCGTGGGGAGGGGCCACGGTTGTCTTGATCATCTTCAGCCACGGTCGTGGTGGCTTGGAGGAAATCCCTGTTGGCAACTGAACTTCTGGCAATTAATTCCCACGACCGTGGCAGAGTGCCACGACCGTGTTCTCTTCTATTGACCACGACCGTGCTGATGGCCACGGCCGTGGTGTCTTCAATGGCCACGGTCGTGGCAGGTGGCAACGACCGTGGGCGATCTAAGGATTTCCCTGTTGCAGCTTGTTGGAATTTGGCAATAAACCCACGACCGTGGCATTGGGGCCACGGCCGTGGTGAGGCCTGACTTCTTGATTTTGCTTCTTACTTTGTCAATTTCGGATGTCTTTGCTCGGGGATGATTCTTGGCCACTGGAGGTAGGTTGAGGGAGACTTTGGGGCCTTCTTTGGGTCCCTCCTTGAGTGGGGGGACCCTAGAATTCCCTCTCTCTCTCTCTTCCATCTAAGCATGGTCCAAGTACCTGAAAAATAGTGCAAAGAACATCCATAAGGGTATTTGCAATGATAATCATATTGGGGGAAAATACTTGTAATCTAACATGTTTAGATGCAACTTAAATACAAAATGGCACAGGATGGAGCCCTAAAATAGGGCTGCATCACCACCCCAAACTTAAAACATACTTGTTCTCAAGTATGCTCCAACTTAATCTTTCTTTTCCGTTCTTTTCAACAAAAACAAATGACGAATGCAAAGCAACAGAAAATTATTGAATATATGGTCTTGGAAGCGACTAAGTGCATGTGTCTCACATCTCTCCTCTCCTTCTTTCACAATCCAATCATGAACTGAGCACTGAGCATACAAACTTCAAATATAAAGTATAGAAATACAAGTTGTCCATATGTCCTTTATGTTATTCCGGGTAAACCATTTCATGTTGGTGTTAATCAAAGGTGACTAGGAGTGTTGTTTCACATTCATGCATTCAGTCTTATGCTTCAAACCACTCTAGATGATCCACTTGGCTGTAGAAAGGGTAAAGTGAGCTAGATTTGATGTTTTCTAGCTCAATGGGTATAAAAGAAGAAGAAAGGGTTGCGGTAAGATTTGGAGTGCTTTTACACACTCTTCTTTTCTTTATTTGAATGCTCTTAAACAGGAGCATCCTTTTATTTTATTTTTGCTTTTCTTTTCTTTTTCTTTGCCCTTGGTGTAGGTAGGTCACATGGTGGATAGAGTGAAGCGGGGAGATAAAGATGTGGCCACCCCAAACTTTTGGAGGTGGCCACGGCTAATATGTGCACTTTGGCATCTTTTTATGAGGCGGAGGGGTATGAAGATGGTGGAAGAATAGTCGGATCAAAGAGGGGTCATCAGTGTAGTTTTCAACATACGATTCCCTGCATGAAAGCTGATTCAACACTTTACCAAGTAATATCACACCACATGATAGAATTAACACAATATTCATATTTCTACCAAGTGATTCCATTGGCTCTAAGTGTTTCTTGCTTGCTCAATTCATGATTCAACCAAAGCATTCACAGACTTAAGAGATGTGGTTCACATGTAAAAAGTCACAAACAAGACCATATATCAATAAGATCTAAGAATGTAGCATGCATTTGTCACAAGAGTAAACCATTTCATTTCAAACATTGGAGATTAAGTCAAAACATCCTATCAGATCAAGAATATTCAAATCTGGGCAAAATTGGCCAAAAAGGTGCCAATTTGCACTAGGTCACATCTAAACCTACTTTAGGGTAAAAAGCAAGTAAATCCTAGCTAAAACATGCAAAAATTAACAAAAACCTACATGAGATGCAATGCATGGCTGAAAAAGCAAAATTTTTGAAAAATTACTCAAAAATGCAGAAATCAACTACATGAATGCGTGAATGCAAGCAGGCACACAAGGTCAGGATAGACAAATATGAAGGTTAGTCGAACTATTTGATCATCTTGCAAAAATTTAGCACAACGCACATGGAGAAAAGTGCGGTGAGAGAGGGCTTACCGCCCTACCACCCCAAACTTTTAAATCATGATGTCCTCATCATGAAATATAAGTTTAGACTAGTAGGGTAAAAAGGTGTGGGGTTGTGAAAGGCAACCGACGAGAGCTGGAGTGGTCAATGTAACTTTAGGTGAGCAGGATAGGGCCACCACGGCCGTGCTGAGCAGCACGGCCGTTCTGGCCTTCTTCCTATACCTCCTCCATTGATTTGCATTCTCTTCCTCCACTTTGACCTCCGCCTTGGTTAAACCCCTCAGCATCATCTTTCCTTTCTTGTGCCTGTGCTAAAATGATTCACAAATAGAAAAACTATCAAGTATTGTGTGTGTGTGTGTGTTTCTTGTAAACCAAAAGAAAGTATGGTAAAACAAGGTTCGAGAATCTCAAACCACGTGGGTTACCTCCCACTAGCGCTAAATTTATAGCCTTCAGCCGGGCTTGTTGCTCTTGTCACTAAGTGTCGACACCTATGGTGTCCTCCTTCTCTTCAACAATGATCCTATCAATCGTCTTTACGACATGTCCTTCATCCCACGGGGTGTACATCGAGCGGAAGTATGGACTCGATTTCCACAGCTCCAGGGGATCATTGTAGCACAAACTCTATCTGAAGTCTTCATTGGCCAGCTCGTCTCTCTCTTCTTTGGTGAACATGAAGAAGTCGAACTTTTTCCTCTTATAAGTAACCGTCAGCGTGCCCTTGCGGATGTTGATTTCTGCGCATGCGGAGGATAGGAAAGGCCTACCCAATATGAGGTATTCTTCTCCATCAATAGGTGCGGTATCCGCTATCAAGAAATCGGTCACATAGGCAATGTTCACCCTTTCATCCATCGACACTATTGTGTTCTGCATGATTCCCAAGGGCTTCCTCTTGGTTCCGTCTCCCAAGATAATGGCACACTCCACTGGTTTCATTTTGTTTAGGCCAAGCCGTAGGTACATGCTCCATGGCATGAGGCTCGTCCCTGCACCTAAGTCAATGAGAGCGTGCTGGACGGGTTGTGTGCCAATGTAGCAAGAAATTAGAGGCACTCCCGGATCACCTCTCTTTTCTGGGAAGCCATTGTCATAGATGAAGTTCAAAGATTTTGAGGCAACAATCTCCTCGGTCGGCAGTAGCACTAACTTTCTTCTTCCCATGCATATGTCCTTCATCAATGAAAAGAGTGATGTAATGCCTATTGTTCCCCGCTTCAAGTTTCCTAGGAGATTCATGATATTTCCGTCCCTTTTTCGGAGAGTCGAACCTTCATGGGATTGCTTTCTTTCTTCATCAACTATCTTCATTGTACTCGCTAGAACTTGCAGAGGGGTGGTGGTGACGCTCGTCTCATGTAAAGGTCTTGGTTCCCATAAGGATATGGCTTAAATCGCTGCTATGTCCATGGTATGTGAAACCGTAGACGTGACACTGTCACCAACAACCGGCTGAGCTATATCTAGGATAATTTCCGTATCCCTGAGTGAGGGTGGAACCAATGAGGGTGCCTCTACATTCGCGCCTGGCGTAGTAGCAACCTGGGTGCGCTTAGCATTCTCTAGTGGTACTTGGGCGGCAATTTCTTCAGAGTATTCTTTACCTTTGCTAGATCCCTCAGTCACTTTCTTTTCCCTTTTTCCGCAACCTTGAGCAGCTTCTTCACTCCATATGATAGTGACCATACTGACTTGCTCATGTGAAGAAGGGGGAGCTTGTGAGGACGGAGGTGGTGGTGGTCTTTGCTAGGGAGGATTAGGATTTTGGAGTATGCAGGTTGGTTGTGGTGGAGGTGGAGGTTGGTAAATATGTGGAGGTGGTGGTGGGTATTGGTAGTTCAGCGGGGGTTGGTGGGATGGCGGAGCATATGGGTGCGGTGGCCCTTGATATTGTGGAAGTGAGGTTGCTTGGCCACGTGGTGGGATGTGCGTGGCTTGGGTGGCAGTCACATAACTACCATCGCTGTTAGGATTCGTCATAGGTTGAGATGGCAGTCTCCCCTCTTCACGACGAGCAAGTGAGATAGAAATCTGATCGAGCCTTTGCTCAAGACGACTGATGTTTTGTCCTTGAGAAGACACTTCTCTCTTTACCTCATCTAGATTCCTCAATCTTCCAAGTACTTCCTCTTTGAACTTTGAATTGTAGCGTGGCTTCTGCTGCCCCTGTCCTTGCCCATCCTCGTTCTGTTTCTTCCAGGAGAAGTTTGGGTGGTTCCTCCACTCGGGAGTGTAGGAACTGGACATTGGGCCCTGATTGTTGCGGCCACCAAAGGAATGTAGAGTGTTGACCTCCTCGTCTACAGTCTCAATAGCCATCGCGGGTTGGCTAGAAGAGCCACCCACTTGATTCTTCATCATTTGTATCATATCTGCCATCATTTTCATCATATTGGGGTCGGTAGCATTGCGTGCGGGAGCTACGGAGGAGGGTGGGGAAGTGTAGTTCTGGCTGCAATACCCCCTTTTGTGGAAGCTCGGTGGTGAGAGTTCTCGGCGAGATGCTCAAGCAGCGGCCATGAGTCCTCGGGCGGCTTTGCCATGAACGTGCCCCCGCAAGAAGAATCTACATTGTTTTGGCTCTGCTCCTCAAGCCCGGTATAGAAGGCCTGAACTAGCTGCCAAAGAGGAACCTCCTGATGAGGGCAGTCACAAAGCAACTTCTGGAACCTCTCCCATGCCTCGTGGAAGGGCTCGTTCTCTTTCTGGGCGAATGACGTGATGCACCTTCTCATGTAGGACAACTTGGCTATCGGAAAGAACTTCTTCAGAAAGTCATTCTTTACTTCATTCCATGTGACGAGCTCTGGCCTCGAGATGTACCACTCCTTGGCCTTCTCTTTGAGAGAGAAGGGAAAGAGCATCCTCCTGATCGAGTCGTATGTAGCGGCAGGCGTGCGGAAGGTGGAGCACGTTTCTAAGAACGCGTCTATATGGTGGTAAGGATTTTCGTTCTCCATTTTGTAGTATGTGAGAAGAAGCCCCAAGAGTGCCAGCGGGATGGAGAACTGTTGACCTGGCATCTGGTCAACTAGAGTGGCGATGGGGGGAGTTGTAGTTCCCTGGCATGAAGTACTCGTGAAGCGGGCGATGTGGCGGTGGAGGTGGAACCTCCGGTGGTGGGTTGTTCTCAGCCATCTCGGCCTCTCGGTGTAGGTTGCGGCGAGCTTGACGTCTTCTTCTCCCAATCTCAAGGTCGTAAACCACCAAGTCGGTGCAAGTCAAGTGTGTGCTACGCATGCACAACTGTCACCTGCTCAAGTCACAAACAAACCATAAGAAACCAAGTTAGCAAACCAAGATGCAAAAGATAACACAGAATAAATAATAGCAATGGTGAGGGCAAAAGAAAAGGCTAAGCTACACTATCTAACTAGGCCGAGCGCCTCTATACCTGGCAACGGCGCCAGAAAGCTTGGTGCGCTCCCGCTAGAGACTTGCAACAAGTGCAATCCACGAGGTCGGGAGGCACGGGATGATGGGATCTTTGCTTTCGATATTTGTATGGTCCCAAATTGAGTCTATCACTAAAACTAAAACAATGCGCCCGCAAACGTACGGGGTACTGTTGTAGTATAGATCAAAGGCAAGATGCGGGGACGAACCACGGAGATAGAGGGGGTGCTAGAGTTAGAAGGTGTGAGCTATGTTCCTATTGCGGAGAGTAAGGGTTTTAGGGTTTTAAGGTTGTTTGATGGTTTGATTATACTAAATAACAAGCGTGAAAGACACAATTGAAACTAAGTTATCAAAAATTGAACTAGCAATCTAGGTGACAAACTAGCTAAACTAAGGCAAGGGCAAGATGGACTAAACTAAGCAAGCAATTAGCAGCTAAGGAACTGAATTAACCACTAATCAGGATCAAAGACCTGAATTAATACTAGCTAGTAGAACTAGGCAATTAACTAAGGTAACTAAAGCAATTTGAACTACACTAGCATTAGCAAGCAAACAGAGCAATTAAGATTTTAAGCAAGAGTGATTAAGGTGGGTGGGCCGTTTGGGAAATGTCACTTTGATTTTAGTTGGGGGAGTTCATTAAACATGCATGGTGCTCAATTCATATCTAGATTACCAAACCAAACAATAAAGTCAATGCTAATAGAACATACCCTATACTACTAGTAGAAGACTAGGGTTAGGTGTAATTCTAATGGGATTGGCCAAATCTAGGTTTCTAGGGTAAGTGATAGTGAACAATTGAGGGTTGAGGGTAGAGATGGGAGTGGAGATGAGGGGATTTATCCTCATGCCACTAGCCACTCTAGCCTTTAGAAGGCCCTAGGCAATTGTTTCACCCTCACTTACTCTAGCTACTTAGAGCTCACACTCACTTGTAGAAGGAGGGGTGTGTATGTGGGGACAAGGGGGCTAGCTAGGGATCCACTAATTGGACCTAGGAGCCAAACCTAAGATAGCCACATATACTCCAATTCCTTCTAGAAGTTAAGTGTCATCAACATCTCAAAGCAAGCAATCCACACAAAAAGCATAAACCACATGCAATAAAAATGGGAAATGAGCTAGAAGCAAGGAGAAATCATCATAGATATGAATTAAGTTCATTACAAGAATTTATCCCCCAACATGGTATCAAAGAAACATTATAATCCCAAACAGCCCACCACAAGGGGGCTTAGCTAGACATGGTCAAGAAAACAAGAAAAGAAAGGGATAGAAGAAGTGGGGACTCCATGGAGCTTGATGTAGAAGCCTCCTTCTTCACCTCCAAGCTAGCTGTAGACGTCCTTCCTCCTCCAAGGTGCAGGGGTGCATGAAATGGTGGGGGTTTATGGATGGAAACCTAGGGAATTAGATTTCCATGGTGGAAAGTAGGTGGAAAATGGTGGATTGAGAGCCAAATACAAGGAATTTGCACAAGGAACTCAAGAATGGAGGGTGGAGTAGTGTAGCAGCTGTGAGGGAGTGTGTAACCCAGTGCTATGGCCGCCACCCAGGTATATATAGGTGGTGGGGGAAGCACTAGGGTAAGTAGGGGTAGTTTAGGAAAAGTAGTGCAAAATTGTATAAGATCGGCAATCACCACGGTCGTGGTGGGTGTGCCATGGCCGTGGTGAGGGTAGTGGGGCACGGCCGTGGGGGGTGAATACGGTCATGGTGTGAAGGAGGTGGTGAAAAAGCTAAGTGGGGAAGTGGCCACGGCCGTGGCGGAGTGCCACGGTCGTGGTGGGTAACATGCACCATGGTCGTGTTGGGTAACACGGCCGTTTTGTAGGAGTTGGAGGTCACCGTGGGGAGGGGCCACAGTCATCTTGATCATCTTCAGCAACGGTCGTGGCGACTTAGACACGGTCGTGGTGGCTTGGAGGAAATCCCTATTGGCAACTGAACTTCTGGTAATTAATTCCCACGACCGTGGCAGGGTGCCACGGCCGTGTTATCTTCTATTGACCATGACCGTGCTGATGGCCACGACCGTGGTGTCTTCAATGGCCACGGTCGTGGCAGGTGGCCACGACCGTGGGTGATCTAAGGATTTCCCTGTTGCAGCCTGTTGGAATTTGGCAATAAACCCACGACTGTGGCATTGGGGCCACGGCCGTGGTGAGGCCTGACTTCTTGATTTTGCTTCTTACTTTGTCAATTTCGGATGTCTTTGCTCGGGGATGATTCTTGGCCACTGGAGGTAGGTTGAGGGAGACTTTGGGGCCTTCTTTGGGTCCCTCCTTGAGTGGGGGAACCCTAGAATTCCCTCTCTCTCTCTCTCTTCCATCTAAGCATGGTCCAAGTACCTGAAAAACAGTGCAAAGAACATCCATAAGCGTATTTGCAATGATAATCATATTGGGGGAAAATACTTGTAATCTAACATGTTTAGATGCAACTTAAATAAAAAATGACACAGGATGGAGCCCTAAAATAGGGCTGCATCACCACCCCAAACTTAAAACATACTTGTCCTCAAGTATGCTCCAACTTAATCTCTCTTTTCCGTTCTTTTCAACAAAAACAAATGACGAATGCAAAGCAACAGAAAATTATTGAACATATGGTCTTGGAAGTGACTAAGTGCATGTGTCTCACATCTCTCCTCTCCTTCTTTCACAATCCAATCATGAACTGAGCACTAAGCATAAAACTTCAAATACAAAGCATAGAAACACAAGTTGTCCATATGTCCTTTATGTTATTTCGGGTAAACCGTTTCATGTTGGTGTTAATCAAAGGTGACTAGGAGTGTTGTTTCACTTTCATGCATTCGGTCTTATGCTTCAAACCACTCTAGATGATCCACTTGGCTGTATAAAGGGTAAAGTGAGCTAGATTTGATGTTTTCTAGCTCAATGGGTATAAAAGAAGAAGAAAGGGTTGCGATAAGATTTGGAGTGCTTTTACACACTCTTCTTTTATTTATTTGAATGCTCTTAAACAGGAGCATCCTTTTATTTTATTTTTGCTTTTCTTTTCTTTTTCTTTGCCCTTGGTGTAGGTAGGGCACATGGTGGATAGAGTGAAGCGGGGAGATAAAGATGTGGCCACCCCAAACTTTTGGAGGTGGCCACGGCTAATATGTGCACTTTGGCATCTTTTTATGAGGCGGAGGGGTATGAAGATGGTGGAAGAATAGTCGGATCAAAGAGGGGTCATCAGTGTAGTTTTCAACATACGATTCCCTGCATGAAAGCTGATTCAACACTTCACCAAGTAATATCACACCACATGATAGAATTAACACAATATTCATATTTCTACCAAGTGATTCCATTGGCTCTAAGTGTTTGTCGCTTGCTCAATTCATGATTCAACCAAAGCATTCACAGACTTAAGAGATGTGGTTCACATGTAAAAAGTCACAAACAAGACCATATATCAATAAGATCTAAGAATGTAGCATGCATTTGTCACAAGAGTAAACCATTTCATTTCAAACATTGGAGATTAAGTCAAAACATCCTATCGGATCAAGAATATTCAAATCTGGGCAAAATTGGCCAAAAAGGTGCCAATTTGCACTAGGTCACATCTAAACCTACTTTAGGGTAAAAAGCAAGTAAATCCTAGCTAAAACATGCAAAAATTAGCAAAAACCTACATGAGATGCAATGCATGACTGAAAAAGCAAAAATTTTGAAAAATTACTCAAAAATGCAGAAATCAACTACATGAATGCGTGAATGCAAGCAGGCACACAAGGTCAGGATAGACAAATATGAAGGTTAGTCGAACTGTTTGATCATCTTGCAAAAATTTAGCACAAGGCACATGGAGAGAAGTGCGGTGAGAGAGGGCTTACCGCCCTACCACCCCAAACTTTTAAATCATGATGTCCTCATCATGAAATAGAAGTTTAGACTAGTAGGGTAAAAAGGTGTGGGGTTGCGAAAGGCAACCGACGAGAGCTGGAGTGGTCAATGTAACTTTAGGTGAGCAGGACAGGGCCACCATGGCTGTGTTGAGAAGCACGGCCATTCTGGCCTTCTTCCTGTAGCTCCTCCATTGATTTGCAATCTCTTCTTCCACTTTGACCTCCGCCTTGGATAAACCCCTCAGCATCATCTTTCCTTTCTTGTGCCTGTGCTAAAATGATTCACAAACAGAAAAACTATCAAGTATTGTGTGTGTGTGTTTTTTGGAAACCAAAAGAAAGTATGATAAAACAAGGTTCGAGAATCTCAAACCACGTGGGTTGCCTCCCACTAGCGCTAAATTTATAGCCTTCAGTCGGGCTTGTTGCTCTTGTCACTAAGTGTCGAGACCTATGGTGTCCTCCTTCTCTTCAACGATGATCCTATCAATCGTATTTATGACAAGTCCTTCATCCCACGGGGTGTACATCGAGCGGAAGTATGGACTCGATTTCCACAGCTCCAGGGGATCATTGTAGCACAAAGTCTCTCCGAAGTCTTCATTGGCCAGCTCGTCTCTCTCTTCTTTGGTGAACATGAAGAAGTCGAACTTTTTCCTCTTATAAGTAACCGTCAGCGTGCCCTTGCGGATGTTGATTTCTGCGCATGCGGAGGATAGGAAAGGCCTACCCAATATGAGGTATTCTTCTCCATCAATAGGTGCGGTATCCACTATCAAGAAATCGGTCACATAGGCAATGTTCACCCTTTCATCCATCGACACTATTGTGTTCTGCATGATTCCCAAGGGCTTCCTCTTGGTTCTGTCGCCCAAGATAATGGCACACTCCACTGGTTTCATTTTGTTTAGGCCAAGCCGTAGGTACATGCTCCATGGCATGAGGCCCGTCCCTGCACCTAAGTCAATGAGAGCGTGCTGGACGGGTTGTGTGCCAATGTAGCAAGAAATTAGAGGCACTCCCGGATCACCTCTCTTTTCTGGGAAGCCATTGTCATAGATGAAGTTCACAGATTTTGAGGCAACAATCTCCTCGGTCGGCAGTAGCACTAACTTTCTTCTTCCCATGTATATGTCCTTCATCAATGAAAAGAGTGATGTAATGCCTATTGTTCCCCGCTTCAAGTTTCCTAGGAGATTCATGATATTTCCGCCCTTTTTTCGGAGAGTCAAACCTTCATGGGTTTGCTTTCTTTCTTCATCAACTTTCTTCACTATACTCATTGGAACTTGCAGACGGGTGGTGGTGACGCTCGTCTCATGTAAAGGTCTTGGTTCCCATAAGGATATGGCTTCAAGCGCTGCTATGTCCATGGTATGTGAAACCGTAGACGTGACACTGTCACCAACAGCCGGCTGAGCTATATCTAGGATAATTTCCGTATCCCCGAGTGAGGGTGGAACCAATGAGGGTGCCTTTACATTCGCGCCTGGCGCAGTAGCAACCTGGGTGCGCTTAGCATTCTCTAGTGGTACTTGGGCGGCAATTTCTTCAGAGTATTCTTTACCTTTTCTAGATCCCTCAGTCACTTTCTTTTCCCTTTTTCCGCAACCTTGAGAAGCTTCTTCACCCCATATGATAGTGACCATACTGACTTGCTCATGTGAAGAAGGGGGAGCTTGTGAGGACGGAGGTGGTGGTGGTCTTTGCTGGGGAGGATTAGGATTTTGGAGTATGCAGGTTGGTTGTGGTGGAGGTGGAGGTTGGTAAGTATGTGGAGGTGGTGGTGGGTATTGGTAGTTCAGCGGGGGTTGGTGGGATGGCGGAGCATATGGGTGTGGTGGCCCTTGATATTGTGGAAGTGAGGTTGCTTGGCCACGTGGTGGGATGTATGTGGCTTGGGTGGCAGTCACATAACTACCATCGCTGTTAGGATTCGTCATAGGTTGAGATGGCAGTTTCCCCTCTTCACGACGAGCAAGTGAGATAGAAATCTGATCGAGCCTTTGCTCAAGACGGCTGATGTTTTGTCCTTGAGAAGACACTTCTCTCTTTACCTCATCTAGATTCCTCAATCTTCCAAGTACTTCCTCTTTGGACTTTGAATTGTAGCGTGGCTTCTGCTGCCCCTGTCCTTGCCCATCCTCGTTCTATTGCTTCCAGGAGAAGTTTGGGTGGTTCCTCCACTCGGGAGTGTAGGAACTGGACATTGGGCCCTGATTGTTGCGGCCACCAAAGGAATGTAGAGTGTTGACCTCCTCGTCTACAGTCTCAACAGCCATCGCGGGTTGGCTAGAAGAGCCACCCACTTGATTCTTCATCATTTGCATCATATCTGCCATCATTTTCATCATATTGGGGTCAGTAGCATTGCGTGCGGGAGCTACGGAGGAGGGTGGGGAAGTGTAGTTCTGGCTGCAATGCCCCCCTTTTATGGAAGCTCGGTGGCGAGAGTTCTCGGCGAGATGCTCAAACAACGGCCATGAGTCCTCGGGCGGCTTTGCCATGAACGTGCCGCCGCAAGAAGAATCTACATTATTTTGGCTCTGCTCCTCAAGCCCGGTATAGAAGGCATGAACTAACTGCCAAAGAGGAACCTCATGACGAGGGCAGTCACGAAGCAACTTCTGGAACCTCTCCCACGCCTCGTGGAAGGGCTCGTTCTCTTTCTGGGTGAATGACGTGATGCACCTTCTCATGTAGGACAACTTGGCTATCGGAAAGAACTTCTTCAGAAAGTCATTCTTTACTTCATTCCATGTGACGAGCTCTGGCCTCGAGACGTACCACCCCTTGGCCTTCTCTTTGAGAGAGAAGGGAAAGAGCATCCTCCTGATCGAGTCGTCTGTGGCGGCAGGCGTGCGGAAGGTGGAGCACGTTTCTAAGAATGCGTCTATATGGTGGTAAGGATTTTCGTTCTCCATTCCGTAGTATGTGGGAAGAAGCCTCAAGAGTGCCGGCGGGATGGAGAATTGTTGACCTGGCATCTGGTCAACTAGAGTGGTGATGGGGGAGTTGTAGTTCCCCGGCATGAAGTACTCGTGAAGCGGGCGATGTGGCGGTGGAGGTGGAACCTCCGGTGGTGGGTTGTTCTCAGCCATCTCGGCCTCTCGGTGTAGGTTGCGGCGAGCATGACGTCTTCTTCTCCCAATCTCGGGGTCGTAAACCACCAAGTCGGTGCAAGTCGAGCGCGTGCTACACATGCACAACTGTCACCTGCGCAAGTCACAAACAAACCACAAGAAACCAAGTTAGCAAACCAAGATGCAAAAGATAACACAAAGAATAAATAATAGCAATGGTGAGGGCAAAAGGAAAGGCTAAGCTACACTATCTAACTAGGCCGAGCGCCTCTATCCCCGGCAACGACGCCAGAAAACTTGGTGCGCTCTCGCTAGAGGCTTGCAACAAGTGCAATCCACGAGGTCGGGAGGCACGGGATGATTGGATCTTTGCTTTCGATATTTGTATGGTCCCAAATCGAGTCTATCACTAAAACTAAAACAATGCGCCCGTAAGCGTACGGGGTATTGTTGTAGTATAGATCAAAGGCAAGATGCGGGGTCGAACCACGGAGATAGAGGGGGCGCTAGAATTAGAAGGTGTGAGCTACGTTCCTATTGCAGAGAGTAAGGTTTTTAGGGTTTTAAGGTTGTTTGATGGTTTGATTATACTAAAGAACAAGCGTGAAAGACACAATTGAAACTAAGTTATCAAAAACTGAACTAGCAATCTAGGTGACAAACTAGCTAAATTAAGGCAAGGGCAAGATTGACTAGACTAAGCAAGCAATTAGCAGCTAAGGAACTGAATTAACCACTAATCAAGATCAAAGACCTGAATTAACACTAGCTAGTAGAACTAGGTAATTAACTAAGGTAACTAAAGCAATTTGAACTACACTAGCATTAGCAAGCAAACAGAGCAATTAAGATTTTAAGCAAGAGTGATTAAGGTGGGTGGGCCGTTTGGGAAATGTCACTTTGATTTTAGTTGGGGGAGTTCATTAAACATGCATGGTGCTCAATTCATATCTAGATTACCAAACCAAACAATAAAGTCAATGCCAATAGAACATACCCTATACCACTAGTAGAAGACTAGGGTTAGGTGTAATTCTAATGGGATTGACCAAATCTAGGTTTCTAGGGTAAGTGATAGTGAACAATTGAGGGTTGAGGGTAGAGATGGGAGTGGAGATGAGGGGATTTATCCTCATGCCACTAGCCACTCTAGCCTTTAGAAGGCCCTAGGCAATTGTTTCACCCTCACTTACTCTAGCTACTTAGAGCTCACACTCACTTGTAGGAGGAGGGGTGTGTATGTGGGGACAAGGGGGCTAGCTAGGGATCCACTAATTGGACCTAGGAGCCAAACCTAAGATAGCCACATATACTCCAATTCCTTCTAGAAGTTAAGTGTCATCAATATCTCAAAGCAAGCAATCCACACAAAAAGCATAAACCACATGCAATAAAAATGGGAAATGAGCTAGAAGCAAGGAGCAATCATCATAGATATGAATTAAGTTCATTACAAGAATTTATCCCCAAACATGGTATCAAAGTAACATTATAATCCCAAACAGCCCACCACAAGGGGGCTTAGCTAGACATGATCAAGAAAACAAGAAAAGAAAGGGATAGAAGAAGTGGGGACTCCATGGAGCTCGATGTAGAAGCCTCCTTCTTCACCTCCAAGCTAGCTATAGACGTCCTTTCTCCTCCAAGGTGCAGGGGTGCATGAAATGGTGGGTGTTTATCGATGGAAACCTAGGGAATTAGATTTCCATGGTTGAAAGTAGGTGGAAAATGGTGGATTGAGAGCTAAATGCAAGGAATTTGCACAAGGAACTCAAGAATGGAGGGTGGAGTAGTGTAGCAGCTGTGAGGGAGTGTGTAACCCAGTGCTATGGCCGCCACCCAGGTATATATAGGTGGTAGTGGAAGCACTAGGGTAAGTAGGGGTAGTTTAGGAAAAGCAGTGCAAAATTGTGTAGGATCGGCGGTCACCACGGTCGTGGTGGGTGTGCCACGGCCTTGGTGAGGGTAGTGGGGCACGGCCGTGGGGGGTGAATACTGTCGTGGTGTGATGGAGGTGGTGAAAAAGCTAAGTGGGGAAGTGGCCATGGTCGTGGCGGAGTGCCACGGTCGTGGTGGGTAACATGCACCACGGCCGTGTTGGGTAACACGACCGTTTTGGAGGAGTTGGAGGTGACCGTGGGGAGGGGCCACGGTCGTCTTGATCATCTTCGACCATGGTCGTGGCGACTTAGCCACGGTCGTGGTGGCTTGGAGGAAATCCCTGTTGGCAACTGAACTTCTGGCAATTAATTCCCACGACCGTGGCACGGTGCCACGGCCGTGTTCTCTTCTATTGACCACGACCGTGTTGATGGCCACGGCTGTGGTGTCTTCAATGGCCACGGTCGTGGCAGGTGGCCACGACCGTGGGCGATCTAAGGATTTCCCTGTTGCAGCCTGTTGGAATTTGGCAATAAACGCACGACCGTGGCATTGGGGCCACAGACGTGGTGAGGCCTGACTTCTTGATTTTGCTTCTTACTTTGTCAATTTCGGATGTCTTTGCTTGGGGATGATTCTTGGCCACTGGAGGTAGGTTGAGGGAGACTTTGGGGCCTTCTTTGGGTCCCTGCTTGAGTGGGGGAACCCTAAAATTCCCTCTCTCTCTCTCTTTCATCTAAGCATGGTCCAAGTACCTAAAAAACAGTGCAAAGAACATCCATAAGCGTATTTGCAATGATAATCATATTGGGGGAAAATACTTGTAATCTAACATGTTTAGATGCAACTTAAATACAAAATGGCACAGGATGGAGCCCTAAAATAGTACTGCATCACCATCCATATATTTATGTTTTTTTTCTTTCGATAATTACTTTATAAGTACGAAAAATGACAAAGAGGTATAGTAACACATAACTATGCATACCATGTCCTAAAACATAATTATGTGTAAAATATTCTATATGTCAATCTAGTACTTATTATGAACCCGTCTCTATCTGACCAAAAAAATCACTTTTGAGTTCCTATTATATCAATCCATGTTGATTCCGAGTTTGCTGATATCAAAACTAAAACCAAATCGATTTTGTTCTAGAGTCTATCAAATTAGGTCAGTTCTGAGTTGATGAATTTGGATTCTAAACTATGTCTAACCTAGAAATAACTAATTTTGACATTGAATCGTGCCAATTGATATGGGTTTAGAAGTTGATGTTCATACTGAAATCAGGTTGGTCAGACTATCTGAGACATTTTTACCTTGCATGTTTAGCATTTTGAATTTTCTTGTGTATTAGTAAAATAAAACCAATGTTATATAAATAAAATTTATCTCATAAGTACAATTAAATGGACCAACTTAACAACTGAGAGTTTGAATAATCAAATTTTATCACGTGCTTAGCACGTGTTTTTCTGCCAAAATTCTAAACAGCGCAGCCACAGGGGTCCGTTTCTATCTATCTTTCCTATAAACATGTTTGCTTGAGCTGTTTGCGTATAAGTCATTTGTTTGATATTTATCCAATGGTAAAACGTTGCTAATATATATATGTCGTGTCCAATGCACCGGTAAAACAGGCCAGCCGTTTTTTTTACTAATGTTTTTTTAGCTTTTGATGTTTATCCGTCATGTGAATTCTGCTACCCCGCCGCTATTTTAGGCTACAGTTGTTGCTCCGTTAGAACACCGGCACAACAAAGAAACTGTAAGCGACATATTAGTCGTTGTTTGTTGTGTTGTTTAATTGTAAGTAAGATACCGTGCAGTTTACCTAATCAGAAAATCGATAGATAATGTGCTGGGTGAAATCTACACGACAGAAAATTGACTAATCTGCCGTGAATGTTTATTGTCCACAGAACCTGGCCAGCGTAGCCCGGGCGGTCAAGCTAGTGAGCTCTGGCACCTGTTTGGAGAGGGGGTGGGTTTCGGCCCATGCAAATCCAAAAAAAAAAATTTCTTTAATGTATTTTATGATATTTATGGGTAGGGCGTAACAAATTTTATACACATATAAAAAGATTACTTACCTATGTACCAAACATCAAACATCTTACCATCAAATTTATTTGTCGTTGCTTCAAACACTAGTTATCTTACGCAAAGTTAAAATATCACCAATTAGTTTGTCCGTGACAATTAAACATACCCAACAACATCCCAAACACAACCTTATCTAGCAATATTTGCATAATTGAGTTACTTGCTTGCTCACTTCGCCTCATTGCCCAATTGTTGGCTTGCACAATTTAGGTGGCTTTTGATTCACAGTAATCAATTATGAAAATTAAACACAAGATAAAGTAGTATTATAAATTGTCTATCCGAGTATAATATCTCGACTTAGTTTGACTTAGTAAAGTCTTAATGTACTTTCCAATTGATTTTATTTTTTTATTTATTCTTTTAGTAAATTTTTACTGCCACATGTGCTCATCAATGTCTGTCTGAGAAGTCGTCGGTCCAGTCTGAATTTTAGCAATATGTTTGTCAGTTATGGGTCACGTTACACATTTCTAATCAAAGATAGACCAGTTGAAGAGAGTTAGCAGTTAAATAAGTTGTTCATTTTTAACATTCAGTATGTAAATTATTGTGAGTACTAATTATTTGTTAGTAGTCAGTAGGCACAATGGTAAAGAAGATGAGCAAAGGTAATTTTGATAGTGATACACAACATGTTGGAAGAGACCAATATTATTTTATTTTAAACAAATTATGTATAAATTATTGTGAGTACTAATAAAAAATCATTTATTTAGTTTCTGTTGTTTTACATTTTTAAGTGAACATGCACATACGAGAAGGGGAGCATAAGTGATCTTGATAATGTCATACTATAAGTTGGAGGAAGTCTATTGAATATTAATTAAACTTTCCGTTGTAACAGGTTGTACAAAAATTATTGTGGGTATGAATTATGAACCCGAGAACAAACGGGTTTAAACTTTTTTAATCTACGTCAACAATTAGTTTATTGGCCTATTTAATTCATTTTTATCCATTGCATTTAATGTTGCTTATTTATTTGTTATTATTTTACATTATTTTTTTCTTTCAGTGTTTAGCATGCACATGTCAAATAAGGGAATTATAGATAATTTTGTAATAAATTTTACATGATAGAGAGAGTCATTTGATGTTAGTTGTGTTATTCTTTTAATAAGTTGAATATAAATTATTATGTTAAACTATGAACCCCGAAGAAAAATAAACTTAAGTCTAAAATTTGAGTAACAAATCAATTTTTTTTATCAAGATGTTGGATTTTATTGTGCTAACTTAACTACTAATCACGTGCTTTCGACTAGTGGAGCTCAAAAGCCGCAGCCTCACTGGCATAGTGGCATGTGAGGAAAGCTGAGAAAACCCTACCAAAACCCAAACCTCAGGCTTCTCCACAACCCCGCGCGCCCGCCGCTCAAACCACCATTTATACTGTCTCAACTTCTCATTAGCTATCGTACAGTTACAAAACTCGCGGTTTCTTGAGCCGAGCTATCTCTTTCAATCCGTAGGAACGTTGAGAGCAACCCAGCTCCAATCGCACGATTCCTAGCTCCGCCAGGTAAAATGCCTCTGGGAAACAGAGAAGGGGACAAGGGCGACTCCCGCTATTGCGGCGTCGAGACTGAATTTGATGACGACATGACCAGAGTCTTATCTGGAAGCCTGTCAACCGGTTTTGACTTCATCGTCGCCCCTCTGGTTAGTAACCCACTGGAGTTTTCCTGGGAGCACATTACTTATTTTCCTGGGTGTTATGCTCTGATTATGTCGACTTTAAATTCTACACCACAATGCCATATTGAGGGCCTATATATTCGTCACTATCCTTGTTACTATGTTTTGAGCAATCTAACAGCTAAAATCCTGGGCAGTGGTCATCAATTTTTAATATAGACGATGTTTCAGTAAATTACTGTATCCATCTCCCGCTTGAACTCTTCTGGCCGGTTTTGGGTGTGGTTCACACGTCGTGATTGCCTAGGGAAACACCGAACAGCAATAGGTCGGTAATTTAAGAGCCTAACGCAGACCTTACATGTTATAAGCCACACTGTATTCGTCACATGTAACACACATCTTACCTCCAAAACCAGCTTCACACCCATTTTTCTAGGAGGAACAATGGAAATATATCCAGAAAGGAAATTTAAAACTAGCCCTATAATTCCTTAACATCCTTTCCTATATTGGAGTCTGCATACGATGTATGCAGCATGCTTAATTTATCTTGTTCCAAGGAAGTGCCTTCATATATCATAACAAATAACAACAAGCTATTCATTTTTCAGAACCTAGAACATTGTTTTTTTCTCCTCCTTGAAATAGCATCTCGAATAACCTATAAAGCACCTCAATGTGACTAGTGCATTCATGGCAGTGAAGTAGTAGCAAGAATAGTAGCAGCTATCACAATATATAGGGATAGATCTCGCTAGAGTAATCTCAAAATCTCATGGCAAAGTCAACCAAGCTGAGGTCTCATGTAGCATTGCCATATTTAGGAAGATGTATGTATGACAACAAAACACTCTTTCTTCTTACAACAAGTAACAAATCTTCCTCTTACAAAGACACAAAATTGTTTTTTTAGCATGTATGTAACCTTATGCAGTTTACATACTTTATCAGTCTTTCACAGTGCTGGGTCTAGTTAATATGTCGGGATAAATTTTATTAGTAAGATCTTTGTATAGAAGTCATTTTTTATGAAGCTGATCTTCCCAAGCATACATGACTGCAACATATGCAAGTACTTAAAGTTCTTTCTCAAAGTTTAGTAGATGAAGTCTCTAAGTAGTCAACCAAAGGTTGTCAGAACCGATCTGGTGAGCAAACTGGTGAGGCCTCCGGTTCTCGGTTCACTGGTTCAGTCGGTGGTTGGACTGGTTCAACTAGTGATGTCAGCATGACATCATAAATAATTAATAAATATAAAACATATCTGGATTGTCATCCACTGTAATGTCTATGCCCTCTGTTTTTTTGAAATAAGTAAAGAAAATTTAGATTCATTCCCCATATCTAAGTTAGGAATTCAGACTTAAACTCAATCCCATGTTATTATTAGATAATTACCTCAAAGTTCTTCAACATTTTCATTGATTTGCCTCTTTCTCTTCACTCGAGGCCTAGCAATGTCAGTGAACAAATCATTCCGCTCAACATCATCAAGTGCTACTGGTTCTTCCTCTTCTTCCATCACCCAATCATCAACGACATCAATGGAATCAATGTCAATTGGATCAAGATTTTGATCCTTTAAGATGTGCCTACACATTTTTACAAAAGATATAATAGATACCAGCTAATCAAGATTGCATTAATATCTAAAAAGAAATTGGTGTCTCAAAATTTACTTGTGCTTCAATCTCAAGTTGGTTCACACATAGACTAGGGAATCCAGTCTGATGCTCTACTCTATTCCTCTTTGTATGATAGTGTTCAAAATCACTCAAATTCCTTTCACAACCAGAAGAGGAACAAGTTTGGCTCAAGATCCGAATAACAATCTTTTGTAGATTAGGACAATCTCGACTAAATAGATGCCACCAATTATGTGGCATTTCAGATTGCAATGATACCTACGCCAATCTTTTTCCAAAGTTTCCCTCTTGGTTTTCAAACATACTCATTTTTCTGGTAAACTTTGGAAATAAAGAATCATCTGCTGAGCACATTCTTTCAATCACATTTACAACTCACCAATGATCTCAAGATGTTTGGAGAATGTGGTTTTGTTGTACTTCAATTTTGGATTCAACCAGTACCCTGCAACATGTAGGTTTTTATGTAGTTGCTTTTCCCATCTGACATCTATGGTCTTCCAATAAAGATCATAAAGCCTCTTCTTCCCCCACGTACTTTTCTAATGGCCTCCTTTGGCTTACCCGTAGACTCGTACAAATAGCCCATAATAGGTCTTTCATTAGAATCAACAATACATAAACCATGGACCAAAGGTTTAGTGATATGATATATAGTTGCACACTCACTCCAGAAAGACACATCAACTATAATTTTTTGGACAATTTTACCTTTGTCCTTAAGAGTACTTATAATCAGTGAACTCCTTACTTAAGAAAACAGCCTGCAAATCCATCTTGTGAGAAAGGACCAATGTATTAAAAAGCGGGAAGTGGGAGGCGTGCGGACGGCACCTTGTAACCGATTAAGCGGTAGGCGGGCGATTTTTGAAAAAGCGGGTGCCTAAATGCTTATATATTTTACACAAAATTACACGTGTATATAAAAATTACATTTCTAAGGAACTTTTATACATATCTAATCAGCAAATCAGTAATTAACTCAGTATTAATCAATGCTTTTCTACTACTCAATATTTCTAATCACTATAATCAGCAAGCAGATCAGTAATATTGTAAATAACAAACTATCAATTATTGATTTAATACTTTACTAGGAAACAATTAATCAGTATTGCACCAAAAAAGTAATGCTAGCCAGTAGTACCAATCAGTAATCACTGAAAGCAGCAAGGAAATCAGTAAAATAAATCATGCTTTAGAAGTATAATAGACTAATATGATATCTACTTAGACACATTACAGAAGTACCCTATTATTAGGGCTTACACACAAAGTATGCATTCTAAATTAGGACTAGGTATATCATAGAACACTTAAATGCATACAAGTTTCATAAATTATAGTCAACACTACTTGGACCATGTAATTAATTAATGTTTCATGCTTCCGGTAGATTTTTTTAAAAAGCGGGCAAAAAGCGGGAAAAAACGGACAAAAAGCGGGAAAAAAGCAGGTGAAGCAGACAAAAACCGGGCGGTTTTCTTCAAAACGATTAATCGGGCGCTTATAGGCTAAATTAAGCGGCTGATGGTGTTGGCCGATTAAGCGGCCGCCTGGGCCGTTTTTTAATACAGTGGAAAGGACACTTTGCATAGTAAGAAAGTTGGTAGCAAACCTTGTTGATCCAGGGCGTATTGTCTCCACCTATCCTGTCCTCTTCCTCAACAAATGTAACATATAGATGTGATTGTAAACAAATGTAGATATCTTCACAGCCTTGCTCACATCTTTCACCTGCACCAACTTGCCAATGTCTTCCAAAATTAAATCGAGACAATGTGTAGTACATAGAGACCAGTAGATAGAGGGATAAGTATTTTCTATTAGCTTGCCACACAGAACATAGTTGGGAGCATTATCACTCACAAATTGCACCTATTTTTGGGACCAACCCAATCTATCACTTCCTTAAACAGATTAAACAAATTCTCTCAAGTCTTAACTATCTCACCAACATCGACAAATTTTAAGAACACAATTCCTTTATGAAAATACACCAGAAAGTTGATTAATGTTCTTAGCCTTTTATCTTGCCACCTATCAGCCATAAGAGTGCATCCATATTCTTCCCATGTGGACCTAAATGAATCTACAAAAAAGAAATTTCTTTCTTTGACTTGGCTAGCAGATTTAGTCGAAGAACATGGCATGAATGTCCTTTGATACCTGGACCTACACCTGCAATGCCATCTAGCATTTTTTGAAATAATGGAGAACTAGCAACATTGAGAGGGATACCTACATCATAGAACCAATAAACTATTAAAGAGTGCACTTGCTCTCTGCCTTGATAGAATGTTGTGAACCTGGAGTGGTTCTTTGGGCAAAGTAATTGTCGACATGACCTTTCCTTTTATCCACAAAAGCAGAAGAATTGGATGAAACACTAGATGGTTGAACACAAGAGAGTATCCATGACTTGGACATCATCATAATTGTGATTTTGTGCTAAATTTGGACCAAAAGGATTGATCTCCTCATTGCGATCTGCCATATGTTCTTCTTCTCCTGATGCCCCTTTAAAAGAGCTCTCATTTGTTCACGAACATCATGAGGCACTCCTTTGCAAGCTTGTGCTTGTCCTTCCATGCCAGCCATATGCTATTTTAGCTTATGAATACCACCACCCCTGAATTTGCTCAAGCAGTGAAGACATGCCCAATACTTCTTCTCTTCGACATCCACTCTTTCTGACACATGCTTCCAAGCAGGATCTATCTTTCCTCACATAGAGGGTGAGTAGACAACCAATAATGGCGAAGTTAAGATAATTTCACAAACACAACCACACATAAAAATAATACAATACCTATCAAGATAAACACAACCACACAAAGATAACAAGGAACCACATATATCAATAATACAATACAAACAATCATGTTACTTTAATTCACACAACAATAAAGTGATAAACTAATTATCAAACCAATAGTAAAACACTAAAAGTAAAGAGAAGATCAGAAGAAGAAACAAATGCTTCAAATACAATTAAATTTAAAGCACATTGGGAGAGTGAAATTATACCTCACTTGCAGACTGAAGAAGAAATACACGCAAGTCAATAACGCAAATGTGCATGCACAACAACTCAATTCAGCCCAAGAGCACAAGCAAAACAACTCATTTTGATTCAATTCTGCGATAGAGAGGGTTACATAGAAACTAGGGATCAATATGCATCAATTTTAGAGGAGAGTAGGAGGCAACATGGACTCTGGCTATACAAATTGTGAAACAACCTGCATCCCCGTTGATACTATCGACAGGAGGTCGATGGTATCGAGATTATCACAGCAACAGAACAACACTCTATCAATACCATCGACAGTAGAACAACGGCGGAAAATGACGGCCTGCCTCCTGGTTCTATCTTTATTATATTATTTGTTTTATTGTTTCTCTATTATTTTCTCCTTTGTACCACAATGTATCTTACCCTAATATATAAAAAGAAGAGAGACGACTATTGCCCTCTCATGGAAGCTGCTCCTTGCAGCCGACAAATCTCTCGATGTTCGTCTCCTCTCCTCCTCATCTCTTCTCACACAAATCAATACAAAACTATGTAGAATTGTCACAGATAAACAAAATTAGGGATGTATTCGTAATTTCATACACCATTGGGTGGGTTAAAATTGAGTAATATTAATTTTATTTGAATATATAATTTGAATTTTGGGTCAATTGGGTCAATTTAGGTCTAAAAGTACAAACTCAGGCCCAACTCTAAAATGTTTTCAGGTTCTTCAGGTTTCATGTCAAATTTGGGCCAAGTTGCAAATCCTAACCTGCTTAAGAAATCGAGTCAGAAACAATTGCAGAGAGAGAATGAAGGATAAATCACAAAGACTCATTTTAGTGACTGACTCTAATTTACTCATTTTTTGTTTGCAACAACTTATTTAATCATTTACTTACCGATTCAGTCTCCCATGAAATGAGGGATGTGAAATGAGAACCAACTAGTGGGAGCAACTGATTTGGCAATGTATTTGGGGGAGGATGCATGAAACATAAAAGATAAACCATAAAACTAGAGGTAACTTTTACGACAAGAGAGGAAAGTCTTTCGCGAAAACTAGCTCTTGGGAAAGCGATATCTAGATCCAATTGTGGCTAGAGAATGTGGTGAAGTGAATGAGAACACAAAGTTGGTTCAAATATGTGGGCTATTGAATTAGTATTATAATATATTATACTTTTATTTGCAACCAACGAAGGGGTGGGGAGTCATTGGGACATGATACCAACATAGTGAGAGAATGTCAGATTTTTGTGAAGAATAGATAGTTCAAATGTCAGAAAAAGAGGGAAACAATTGCAGAGAGAGAATGACGGATAAATCACAAAGACTCATTTTAGTGTCCGACTCTAATTTACTCATTTTTTGTTTGCAACAACTTATTTAATCATTTACTTACCGATTCAGTCTCCCATGAAATGAGGGATGTGAAATGAGAACCAACTAGTGGGAGCAATTGATTTGGCAATGTATTTGGGGGAGGATGCATGAAACATAAAAGAAAAACCATAAAACTAGAGGTTACTTTGACGACAAGAGAGGAAAGTCTTTCGAGAAAACTAGCTCCTGGGAAAGCGATATCTAGATCCAATTGTGGCTAGAGAATGTGGTGAAGTGAATGAGAACATAAAGTTGGTTCAAATATGTGGGCTATTGAATTAGTATTATAATATATTATACTTTTATTTGCAACCAACGAAGGGGTGGGGAGTCATTGGGACATGATACCAACATAGTGAGAGAATGTCAGATTTTTGTGAAGAATAGATAGTTCAAATGTCAGAAAAATGTATGTATGTATGTATGCATATATATGCATGTATGCATGTGTATATATATAGATAAATGTATGTATGTACATACATATATGATGCATGTAACTGTTACGGCAACAAGACATACAATCTTAGTGAGTAAAAATGTTGGAAAGAAAGTAAAAAATAGTTGAGAAATAACATGAACTGTCCAGAGGATTAGGGGCTTTGAAGTTTAGTGTGTATTAGGAATTTTGTGTACATGGTTTGGTAAAAAAAGAGCAAGCGACTTAAAAGAGAAAAATCGTGAAAAGTCATGAAGAATCGTAAAAAATCATATAAATCGCAAAAAAGCGGGATTAATCGTGAAAAGTCGTGAAAAATCGGCGATTGGCGTATTAATCGTGATGAATATTCGGGAGCCTATAACATCGTGAAAAATCACCAAATTTTCGTAAAATTCGGAGACTTTTGTTACTATGCATGTAATAATATATTGTTTTCGCCAGTAGTTGAAATATAATGTATATGACCTAAAATCATACATAAAAATTCTGAAAATTTTCAGTTTTCTTTTTTCTATTTTTATTGTCTAAAATTATATATTAATTAGTGAAGCATTCAGACCATGATATATAAATTATTTTACTGAAATAATTTCATGTTATATATTTCAATATAAATTTAACATTTATTAAGTGTTACATAATTTTGACATAACATTCAAAAATCTTTTTAGAAAAAACTCATTTTGGAATTATTTATCCATTATTTTGAGAAATTATAGATTACTTTCAAGAGTGGTCGTAATTGTAGCCAAATTGATTACTTCCTTACAAGGCGGGTGTGTTGGATCTATAATGGACTCTAGAGGGGGGTGAATAGAGCTAAAACCACTTAAATAAAATTCATTAGACCTTCACGATATTTTCAAGATAATATGCAAGTATGAACTTTGATTGCAATTAAACATGCATAACAAGGGAGAGAGAGATCGAACAAGTATCAAATAATACAAGTTATTTATAGTGGTTCCAACCTCCAAACTAGGAGATGTACATCCACTACCTAGAGAGGTCATCCTCTAGGATTTTCAACCATGTCTCACTCCTTATATTCCATTATAAGAGTTACAACATAAGACATCCATTTTATAGGTCAAGGGTACCCAACATTTTGGATCAAGGAGCCAATAACCTTACAAAGGACTTACCTATCCATGACCAAGAGTCTTCTACTTTACTAAGGACTTACCTACTCTTGCAACGAGTCTTTGGTCTTCTCCAAAGACTTACCTACTCTTGCAACGAGTCTTCCGCCTTTAAGGATTTACTCACTCTTGACTTAGATCTTCCGACTTTGACTTCATTTCACCAAGGAGAAGCTTTCATCAAGGGACTTCTTCCCTTCTTCTTCTTCACCTCTCTTAGCCAAGAGAGAGAATCTTCATCTTCATGGTAGAATAAGAGATTGGGAGGTGGAGGAAGTGAGAGCCTCACAAGATATTAATGTAGGACTAGTTCTTTTACAAATCTCCTACTCATTCTAATGGAAGTAGCAACTGAATAAACTAATGAGAGTGGATGGATGCTGTTGGAGGTAAATCTCTCTCAGCTATAATATAGGGACCTTCATAGTGTTTGACTAAGTATGGGATGAAGCCTAAGGGGTCCTATTTATAGTTGAGGTTGTCAATCTAGCCAGTAGAGACACTCATGATCGATTCTAGCTATTTTGGGTGTTTTGACGGATATATTTTTGAGTTTTGCAACACTCAACGGCTATAAACACTTTTATGCACTTTTCCATACATTGTTATCTGTTGAGTTGTCTTTTGGGAAACTCGACCGACGACACTGTATGACAAGTTAAAGTGCAGGTGTCGGTCGAGTTGTCACCTGGACAAACTTGGCTGACCCAGGGCATTTGCCAAAAGCCAGATGAGTTGTTGACTGAGTTGTCACCAGGACAAATTCGGCTGACAGGCCAACCTGTAATAACTTTTGGCAAATGTTCAATTCCAAATTGTGCTTAAACATTCGAATTAAGTGCTCTTGATTTTTTCTAAACTTAATTACAAGTTGTACATGGGATGAGCTTATAAAGAGAGATTTTGAATCTCTACATCTCAACCAGAATATGGCCCATGATAGAGATGAATGGAAACGAAGGATCCATGTAGCTGACCCCAACATAGTTGGGACAGGGGCTTAGACGATGATGATTAATTACAAGTCATACAATCATTACAAGTGATTTACATGAAAGATCTATGGAGGAAACTATATATTCTTCAATCTAGATCTTTATTAATGTACGACTTGATTTCTCCAAGTTAGGATGTCCAAGTTTACGCATTTGGAGTGTGTCTATCCAATCTGAAATCACACAAGTAGAAGCATTAGACACAAATTAGTGGAATGGTTAGTCATCATCGAAATAAGGGTTTAGTCAATCTAGACCTTGAGTCAACATTCTCCCCCCTTTTGAAGTTGACGAACAATTCCATAAATGTATTGAAAGTTTTTAAGTAAAATCATACCTTTGGAAAAACCTCGGAGTTTCAATAGAGACTTTATATGCTCCTCCTCAATTGATGCTAATGGAGTTCACGTACTCTCCTTCGATTGATGCTATTTCTCCTGCATGGTTAGTTTTCATAACATGTATAGAAACTATGTCTTCTATTCATATATGCCTTTTCATATGTGTCTTTTCCCTTTTACATAATTCTCCCCCGTTGTCATTTCAAAAAGTGAAGGGGTTGAAGAGTTAAAACACAATTTGTTAAAAAAAGGAAGTGCAGGGGCTTGTCCAAGCAATGTATATAAAGCAAATCAAGAAATGCATTTGAACAACCCTGGATGCAGTTCTAGAAGACAATCAAGGTAAGGCTATGCAAGCAAATAACTCAAGATAGTAGATATGCAAGTCAAGGAACAAGCTTGAGTATGTATGAAACAAGATACAAGCATATCATACGGTTGGTTACCAATTGATGTTTTATATTCCAATTTGATGGACAAGACTAGAACTACATGTAGATGGACTACTAGTAGATGGTATCACAAGTTAGAACTACTAGTAGGATCTAGATCATAGCAAAATATGCATAAGTTAAAGAGTAGATGTAGAGAAATACCCAATCAAAGAAATATGCAATTTAAGAAGCATGAGAGGATATTACTCACTAGCAAATATGCATCATTACTAAAAGATGATTACCATTAAAAAAACTCAAGGTTGCATTAAAAGATATACAACTAGATAGATGTAGCAAGTTAAAGCACAACAAAAGCAATTTAAGATACAACCGAGAGATCGAAAGAGATCATTATCAAAACATGTACAACAATTCGAGATAAGTAATTGCAAGATGTAGAAATACCAATTTAGAGCAATTAGAGAGATAGAGTTGTATGCAACACAGTCAAGTTAAACCATGACAACATGCGCATATAAAGGTACCGAGAGGTGTGCCGTAGAATAAGGCTATTGGTTGAGAAAATCTAGTTGAGAGGAAAATTCTCATTCAAAAAGCCATCAGTTTATTTTGTGCACAGTGTTGTCGGTCGAGTTTCTGGGTTGAAATTCTCGACCGACGATAGCTAACCATTGGTGCTTGTCGGTTGAGTTTCTTTTAGGAAAAACTTGGCCGACAACAGATGTTGTCAAAAAATACATATATTTCAGAAAAACATATCTAGAGGCATGATAAAGGTATAGACCATAGCCAAACATGTATAAGCGAGTTAGTAATGCACTATGAAAATATCAATGGTAGTTTTTGAGCAAGAAAGTGACGAGAATCACAATGTATCAAATTTGGCTCAAAAATCATATGTAAAGTGCATAGAAACTTGGCAAGAACAAGCTATGATTGGATGTGAGTAAGAATATCCTTACCTCTATTCTTACCATTTCTTTTCCACTTGTTGCCAACCCATACACATCTCACCTTTCTTCTTTTCTGCGAATTGAGAAACCAATTTGTAAATTAATAACTCATGTCAATCCATTTGCAAGTGAACTATAAGAAGAAAGATAAAATGGTCCCCAATCATGTTTTCGAGTCCGAAGGGGTTAGATTAGCAACCCAAGTCGTATTGCTCTTGGGTGCTTTCTGAAAATGACAATATGTAGAATAATGACCAATTTCATTGCAATAGTTGCAAGTCCCCTTAGCCTTGGAACTAGAGGATTATCCATGAAAGATTGAAGGTCCTTTATCTTTGTTGTTCCTTTGGCTACAATCATACCCTATACCATGTGTACCAATTTGTTTAGCAGTATGGTGTACGATATCATTAAGATTCTTTTTACTATCCAAGAACCTTTGCAAAGAGAATCTCAAACTATGATTATCATGCATAAGAGAAGTAATAGTTGAAGACAATTGATTCATATCATCTCTATCTTGCAAAAGATCAATTTCTAAGTAAAAGAGCTTTGGTCATGCAATAATCTTTTTCAATATGAAGAGCAACAACATTATTCTCTCTACTAGTAGAATTAGAACAAGATCCAAGAACATTGATTTTAGCAAGCAAGGAAACATTTTATTTTTCAAGCAAAACAATCTTAGAAAGATATATACTATTTTCACATTCTATTCCTCATTTCCTTGCATAACGAAGGTTTTGTCCTTTTTTCCCAGTTTTAAGAACATTAATGTCAAGAATGAGAGAATTCATAATGTTAGTATGCTCTTCATTAGAACTAGGCATAAGAGGTTTGAGATTCTAGAAATTGAATCTTATCAAGCAAATTAGTATTTTCAAGTTTGAGAGAATCTACTTGTTTAAAATTGGCATTGTTTTCTATCGCAGTACTAACTAATTTCAATTCAAGTTCTTGATAAAACTTTTGAAGATCATTAACATCATCTTGCAAGCAAATGTTAGCATATTCAAGATCATCCTTTTCTTTATGCAAGTTATCAACAATCTTAGCAAGTTTTTTCTTTTTATGCTTAGTAGATCTTAAGAGATGCATGAGTAGCTTGAATAATGGTAATTAAGGATTCTTTATCTAAAGAGTTCAAATTTACCTCATTTGAATCTTCATTTGAACTTGCCATGAGAGCAAAATGTCATTCTACACCATTAGCAGAGCTTGAGCTAGATTCTCCACTAGTTTCTTCACTTGAGTTGGAGGAGTCAATAGAGTTTTTGTGCCATTTCTCTTCATATTGTGTTTCTCTTCCCTTCTCTTGTGATGATGAGTCTTTTTGCCTGGTGGGTAATCTTCCTTGAAGTAACCCTTCTTTCCACATTTGAAGCATTCGGTGGAGGAAGAAGACTTGCCTTTGTAAAGTCTACCTTTAGAGTACATAACATCTTCTTCAACTTGAGAGGATGGTGAAGCTTGACTCAGAATAGCTTCAACTTGGGCTTTGATTTCAGCCTCCTTTCTCTTGAACTCTTTCTTTTCTTCTCTTTCTTCTTCCTCTTGCTTGTCAAGTTTCATTTTAAAAAGCTTGTAGATTTCCTATGAGCTCGTCAATAGGAATATCACCAAGAGACTTTGTTTCTTCAATGGTGGTCACCTTTGTTTCCCACCTCTTGGGAAGAGACCTAAGGATCTTTGAGTTTATTTTCTTCGATCCATAGGATGACCTAGAGGACGACAAGACCATTTATAATGGTTTTGAGCCTAGAGTACATTTCAACTACCCTTTCCTTCTTTTCCATCTTGGAGTTCTCAAGGAGATCATTGAGCATATAGAATCTATTTTCCTTCACTTGCTTTGTCCCCTCGTAAGTGATACATAGCTTCCTCCATATCTCATATACCATTACTCATTAGAAGAAATCTGATTGAACTCGGTGGAGGAATGAGAGGCATAGTGGATGTTGATGGCTCTTGCATTCAAGGTTGCTTTCTTCAAAGTAGCCTCATCCCATTCTTCTATCGTTATATTCGGTAGCTTGTATGGAAGATCCACTGTTCTCCAGAGCTCAAGACTTGATCTTTGGATATAGAATTGTAATCTTCTCTTCCAATAGAGGAAGTTGCTTTCATCAAAGATTGAAATGTTGATGTACTATCTCCCACCTTGACAACTACCCATCTTCTCCTACTTGCGGAAGTATTACTTAGAGAAAACCCACTATGATACCAATTGTTGGATCTATATTGTCTCTAAACGGGGGGTGAATAGAGCCAAAACCACTTAAACAAAATTCATTAGACCTTCAAGATATTTTCAAGATAATATTGCGAGTATGAACTTTGAGTGCAACTAAACATGCATAGCAAGTAAGAGACAGATTAAACAAATACCAAATAACACAAGTTATTTATAGTAGTTCCGACCTCCAAACTAGGACATGTACATCCACTACCTAGAGAGGTCAAGATTTTCATCATTGTCTCACTCCTTATATTCCATTATGAGAGCTACAACATAAGACCTCCATTTTATAGGTCAAGGGTATCTAGCATTCCTTTTCGGATCAAGTAGCCATTATTAACCTTACAAAGGACTTATCTATCCATGACCAAGAGTCTTCTACCTTGCCAAGGACTGACCTACCATTGCAACCAGTTTTTAACCTTCTCCAAGGACTTACCACTCTTGCAATAAGTCTTCCGTCTTTTTGGGTGTTCCAACAAATATATGTTTGAATTTTGCAACACTCTAACGGCTAGAAACACTTTTCTCCACTTTTTCGTACAGTGCTATCGGTTGAGTTGTCTTTTGAGAAACTCCACCGACGACACTGTATATGTCAAAACGCATGTGTCGGTTGAGTTGTCACTAAGACAAACTCGGCCGACCCTGGGCATTTGGTAAAAGCTAGAGAGGTTGCTGGTTGAGTTGTCACCAGGACAAAATCGGCTAACGGGCCAACATGTAATCACTTTTGACAAATGTCTAAAAAGTGCTTAAACATTCAAATTTAGTGCTCTTCATTTTTTCTAAGCTTAATTATAAGTCATACAATCATTACAAGTGATTAAATCAAAGATCTGTGAAGGAAATTATCTATTCTTCAATGTTGATCTTTATGCATGTATGACTTGATTTCTCCAAGTTATAATGCACAAGTTTAGGCTTTTGGAGTGTGTCTATCCAATATGAAATCCCTCAAGTAGAAGCATTAGGCACAAATGAGTGGAATGGTTAGCCATCATCAAAACAAGGGTTTAGTCAATTTAGACCTTGAGTCAATAGGGTGGATCGTAAAGTATGCAAGGATTGTAAATCGATCAGCATAGGTTGGTGGTTTTAGATGTTAACATGAAGATCAACAAGTAAGTATAAAAAAATAAGATAGCAGGATCAAGTGGTGGAATCTTAAAGGAGAAAAGAAATTAACTTTTTATGATAAACTCATAAAAGAGGCACTTGGAACTTGGAGTGTGATGTTAGCTTTATGTGGCATAGTATGAGCTCATGCATAACAAAAATTTCCAAAGAAGTTTTAAGGGAGTCTAAAGGACGTGGGCCTCCACAAAAGGAGACTTGGTGGTGGAATGATGAAGATGAAGTACAAAAGGCTATCAAACTCATAAGAGAGATTTATAAGAGCTTGCATAAATATCGAGACGATGCAACTTTTTAGAGATACAAGCAAGCAAAGAAAGAAGCTAAAAATGTAGTTCAAGAGGCAAGGTCTAGATACTTTGAAGAGATTTATAAGAAGTTGGACATAAGAGAAGGGTAAAAGATATATATATAAATATATATATATATATGACAAAGTTAGGATTTGCAGAAAGCTCAGGGTTGCACAACGTGTGCACCCTCATATATATATTAAGATGTAAAACAGGAAAATAACAAAACAAATAACATGCTATGTAAAACAGGAAATATATAATGTAACACTCCCCCTCAAGTTGAGCATAGATGTCAATCATGCCCAACTTGTCCAGCAGCGTGCAGAACTGTTTCTTCGCCAAGAGCTTGGTGAAGATATCAGCAACTTGGTCTTCAGATCTTGTGAATGGAGTGCATATCTTGCCAGCAAGAATAGATTCTCTGATGAAGTGGCAGTCAACTTCAATATGTTTGGTGCGCTCATGATAGACATGATTATTTGCAATGAAGATGGCAGCTCTGTTATCACAATGCATAGGAATGGCCGATGAAGACTCAATCCCAAATTCTTTCAGAAGAGAACGCACCCACAACAACTCACAAGCAGTATGAGCCATGGCCCTGTACTCAGCCTCAGCACTAGATCTGGCCACTACATTCTGTTTCTTGCTTCTCCAAGTGACAAGATTGCCCCCTACAAAGGTACAGTAGCCAGAAGTAGATTTTCTATCAACTTTGCTGCCTGCATAATCAGAATCAGAATACCCTTCAAGAACACAGTGCCCATTCTTTTTATAATGAAGTCCCTTGCCAGGCGATTTTTTTAAGTATCTCAAGACTTGGCATGCAGCATCCCAGTGGCACTGTCTGGGTTTGTCGAGGTATCTGCTAAGAAGACCCACTGCAGTAGCAATATCAGGACGAGTAACAGTTAAATAGATCAATTTACCAATCAACCTCCTGAATTTTTTATGATCAGTAAACATAGCAGAGGAATCATCATCCCAATTGACATTGGGATCAAGAGGAGTATCTGCAGGTCTTGCTCCAAGCTACCAGTCTCCTGCAGAATATCAAGAACATATTTTCTCTGTGAAAGAACCAAGGCATTAGAGTTTCTAGAGACCTCTATGCCAAGAAAGTACCGAAGTCTGCCTAGATCTTTGGTAGCAAAATGCTTGCCCAAATGATCTTTGGTAGCCTGAATACCAAGAGTATCGTTGCCGGAAATAATAATGTCATCAACATACACAATCAGAACAGTAATCCCTGCTGAAGTCTTTTTTGTGAAAACAGAATGGTCAACTTGTGACCTCAGAAAGCCAAAATCAATCATGATCCTGCTAAACTTATCAAACCAGGCACGAGGACTCTGTTTGAGTCCATAGATAGACTTCTTAAGTCGGCATACTTTATGAGACTCCCCCTGAGCAACAAACCCAAGAGGTTGCTCCATATACACCTCTTTCTGTAAATCACCATATAGAAAAGCATTTTTCACATCAAGCTGTAGGAGAGGCCAGTTTAGATTCACAGCAACAGATAGAAGAATTCTGACAGAGTTAAGACGAGCAACAGGAGAAAAAGTTTCAAAATAATCAATGCCATATGTCTGAGTATAACCCTTGGCAACAAGCCTTGCCTTCAACCTTTCAACCGTACCATCAGGTTGATATTTGACAGCATATTCCCACCTACAGCCTACAGGCTTACACTGAGGAGGTGGATCCACCAGCTCCCAAGTGTCTCTGTCAGTGAGAGCAATCATCTCTTCATGCATAGCAGATGTCCAAGCTGTACTTTTCAAGGCATCCTGAACATTCTTAGGGACAGCCACAACAGATAAAGCAGATACAAAATTACTTGAATGAGTATAAAGATGAGCAGTAGACACACACTGAGCAATGCTATGAGAAGTGCAAGAACGAGTACCCTTACGGAGTGCAATAGGTATGTTAAGATCAGAATGTACCTCAGGTGCAGCAGAACCTTCTGGAGGAGAAGATTGGTTGTCTTGGGGGGGTACTTGTGTGGAAGGTGCTTTATTCCTGCGTTGATAAACAATAAGAGGAGGGTCTTGCTTTGCAGTAATCTCAGTATCAGTGCGGTCAGGCATACAGTCAGAAATAACAGGTAAAGGAGGAGCCAGAATGTCTGTCTGCAAACTATCTCCTGCTGAAGAATAATACGGTGTATCTTCAAAAAAGACAACATCACTACTGGTAAACCACTTCCGAGTGCTGGGATTATAACATATGTAACCCTTTTAAGTTCGAGAATAGCCCAAAAAAATGCATTTAGCAGCTCGAGGAGATAGCTTATCAGAAGTGGGTCCAAGCAATCGAACAAAGCAGGTACACCCAAATATTCTAGGAGGCACAGGAAACAAGGAGATGTCAGGGTGCAAAACCTGGATGGGAATCTTATTTCCAATAACAGACGATGGCATCCTATTAATTAGAAAACATGCAGTCAAGATAGCTTCAGGCCAATAAGAGCGGGGCACATGAGAATGCATCATTATCGTCCTGGTAACTTCTAATAAGTGTCTATTCTTTCGCTCAACAACACCGTTTTGTTGTGGGGTATATGCACACTAAGTTTGGTGAATTGTACCCACAGATTTACAAAAAATAGCCACATCTTGCTTAACAAACTCTAAAGCATTATCAGTGCGAAAAGTTTTAATAGGCAAGCCAAACTGCGTCTTTATTTCAGCAAAAAAATATTTAATAGTAGACAACACTTCAGACCTACTTTTTAACAGAAACAACCAAGTAGTCCTCGAAAAATCATCAATAAAAAGAATGAAATACTTGTAACCAGACAAGCTTGGTACATGGCATGGACCCCATACATCAGAGTGGACTAAATCAAAAATGTTTTTACTGCTCACAATACTACGTCTAGGGTACACAATACGAGTTTGTTTCCCTAGCTGACACGAATCACACTGAAAATGACAACTGCCAATATCAGGAACTAAACTCCGCAGCTTCTCTGACGAGGGATGGCCCAGCCTGTAGTGCCACTGGAGAGCAGAAACAGAAGCAGATAATGCAGATATCACAACAACTTTCTCTGATCTAGGTAACTGGTCCAAGTAAAAAAGTCCATAAGCACCTTCATACCCCCACCAATCTTCGTCCTCGTGCGAAGGTCCTGAAAAACGCATGAACCAGGAACAAATGTCAGGCTACAATTTAAACTCCGTAAAATTTTGCTGACAGATAATAAGTTAAGAGGAAATCTGGGCACATAAGACAGATTTTAGGCTAAAATGAGAAACAATATCACCAACTCCAAGGACCGACGACTTGGAGCCATCAGCAAGCGTAACAGAAGAATGCCGGGCAGGTGCATATATATGTTTAAACAAAGATCTATTTCCAGAAATATGTGCAGATGCACCAGAATCTATCACCCATTTGGTATTACCAGAAGTAGAAGGTGAGGAGGAGCTCAGGAATGCAGTATCATAACCAGAAAAGGCAGCATGTGCTCCACTAGTAGATGCAGCAATAGAAGATCCAGCACGCTCAAGAAGAAGACGCTCCACCTCGGCACGAATGTAGTCTGCGGTAGCCCCCGCAGGCTCTGGTGCAGGTGTATGAGTACCACCCTCAGACGCAGTAGATAAGGAATCTGCCGCAGCATTGGCCCACGCCGGCTTACCATACTTTTCCCAGCATTTTTCTTCAATATGGTTAGACCGGCCACAGAAAGTACACAGGCGCTGTCCTTGCTGAGGACGCGCAGCAGCAGAAGGCGGGGCAGCAGGAGGAGCTCCTCGTCCAACACCAGGTCTACGCCCCCGGCCTGCACCCAGAGGAGGACGACCATCATTGGAGCGGCCACGGCCACGCCCGCCCCAAGCAGCCAAAGCAGTAGAGTCTCCAGTCTCAGGAGGCGGAGACGGTGTCGATGACGGAAGGCGCTGGAGACGCTTGTAGGCAGTTTGCAAGGTAGGGAGTGGATCACTCGCCAAGATCTGATCTACCACTCCAGTATAGGACTCAGGTAAACCACTGAGAAACTGAATCAGTTGAAGCTCCGCCCGCTGTTTTTGCATAGTAGCTAAATCGGTGGACAGCGGGTGATACATCTCCTACTCACCCCACAAACCAGTGAAGGTGGAGAAGTAGTCTGAGATGTCAGATCCAGTAAACTGTAGGCGCCCCAGTTGCTTGGTGATATCAAAGACTTTCTTGGGATTTTCACTATGCGAGTAGGTACTGGCGAGCTGATCCCACATCTGCTTCGCCGTAGGCAGCTGAAGAAGAGTGACGCTGATCTTCTCAACGGAGCTGTTGAGAATCCACGTCATAACTGTCGAGTCATCACGAACCCAGTCATCAAAGGCTTTGATGTCCTTTGCATCCGCCTCCTCTGCAGGCTGAGGCGGACCTGTCCGAATCAAGTGAGAGTACTTCCCTTGTGATTTGGCAAAGATCACAAAGGAGCATACCCAAAGCTGGTAGTTGCGCCCGTCAAGTTTAATAGTAGTTACTTGACGGCGCGAGTCTCTCCAGATGTCATCCCCAGAAGACGCCATGAGGATAGGTAGGAAGGTAGGCACAGGCAGGCACAGACAGAAGACGGACTACGCCGTCAGGCAGGTAGAAGCAGGCAAAAGCAAGTCACCGTGGACCTCTCACATACACACTACGCCAAAGCGTAGCAGAGAACCCGGAGGCCGAAGCCTACACGGGCAGGCAGGCACAAACAAACACGAACTGAAGGTAACCCCTTAGACGAACAATGCGCCGATCTCCCCCGGAAGACTGATCTAGTCCAGATCTACCAGTGGCTCAGTGGTCCCGTAGAAAACGACCACCCGGCAGCGCACCTGCTGTGCGAACAACAACTACGGTTGCTCAAGCACTAGCGGTGCACCACGCCAGGAGGCAAGACGGAACCACGGAGAGACCTGCGGCCCGCTGGAGGCGGCCTGCTGGCGCTGTGACTGCCCTGGCTAAGCCAGTGGCGGGCGGCCTGCTGCCGACCGACGGCCTGCTGTCGGGCGGCGGGCGGGTGGGGGGGCGGCGGAGGAGAGAGATGGGAGGGAGGGAGACAAAGACGGCTAGGGTAGAGCCTGCTCTGATACCATGTGACAAAGTCAGGAATTGCAGAAAGCTCAGGGTTGCACAACGTGTGCACCCTCATATATATATTACTGAGACAATTACAGAGAGGTCCATATATAAAGGAAAATAACAAAACAAATAACATGCTATGTAAAACAGGAAATATATAATGTAACAATATATATATATCGTATAAGATAAAGGAAAGGAAGAGACTTTAGTCAAGTAAATTGCATCAACAATGAAGATGGTAGAATGCTGGTGAAGGATGATGATATCAAGAACCAATGGAGAAACTACTTTCTTGAGCTTTTCAATAGAGACACTGTGAATGATGTAAGAGACACATGTGACTTGCATACAAGAAATATCGTTTACATACGACGAGTTTCACTTTTTTCAGGTCAAGAATGCTTTGAAAACGATGAAAAATGAGAAAGGTATGCGGACCAGAAGGCATTCCCATTGATGTATGGAAGAGTATGAGGGATGGAGTTATGTGGTTAACACATTTCTTTAACAAGATTATGCAGACCAAGAAGATGCCAGATAAGTGAAGAAATAGTACTATAGTCCCCATCTACAAGAACAAAGGAGATGTTCAGACAATCGGCAAGAGGTATCAAGTTGATGTGTTACACTATGAAACCTTGGGAGAAGATTATTTAGCAAAAGCTAAGATCTATAACACAAATATCAAACAACCAATTTGGTTTCATGTCAGGGAGATCAACAACATATACCAATTTTTCTGATAACGAGGCTTATGGAGAAGTATAGAGAGAGCAAAAGAGATCTTCATATCGTTTTTATCATTTGAAAAAGGTTTATGATCGAGTACCCAAGGAAGTGTCGTGGATGGTTTTGGAGAAAACGGATGTACCAATCCAATACATTAACTTGATTAAAGACATGTATGATAGCTTGACTGCAAGTGTGAAGACTCCTAGAGGAGGGACAACATCATTTTCTATCACTGTTGGGATACATCAAGGATCAACATTGAGCGCATATCTATTTGTTCTTGTTATGGATGAGTTGACAAAGCACGTTCACGATGATATATTCCGTGGTGCATATTATTTGTTGATGAAACTAAAGACAGATTGAATTATAAAGTTGAACTTTGGAGAAATACATTGGAATCAAATGGATTGATGATTAGTGGAGCAAAACTAAGTATATGCACTGTAATTTCAGCCAATCTAGAATTATGAATGGTGGGGTCAAGTTGGATGGAGTAAATGTACCAAAATGTGATAAATTTTGTTACTTGGGTTCTATTATTCAAACGGATGGGGATGTTCAAGATGATGTTTGTCACAAGATCACTGCAAAATGATTGGAGTCCAACTGGAGTATTATGTGAACGAAAGATCCCTCTCATATTAAAAAGTTTTATAGAACAACTATATGATTAATAATGCTATATGAGTGAATGTTGGTCGGTAAAGAAACTAGGTCTCTACAAGATGAATGTGGCCAAAATGCATATGTTGAGATGGATTTGTGGGAAGACAAGAAAAGATTGTTTGAGAAATGACTATATTGGGAACGAAGTGGGGTGACGAGCATTGAAGACAAGTTATGCGGGATTTGTCTAAGGTGCTATGGACATGTTTAGGTAGACCGTTAACACGTCTATATAGAGCAATACTATGGAGTCTAGCACATTTAAAAGAAGAAGAGGCAAGATGAAATTAACCTGGGAAGAGCTTATACAGAGAGATTTCAGATCCCTACATCTTGATCAGAATTTAACCCATATCAGAGCTGATTGGAAAAGAATGATCCATGTAGTCAACCCCAACATGGTTGGGATTGAGGCTTAAATGATGATTATCTTGAGAAATGTGATGTATACAAGTTTGATTTGTAAAGTTATCATAGATATATGTTAGTTATAGCATAATTTCGTAAATATGCAATTTTGAATTGTAGTCTATCAATTGCAACTTGCAATTTTGGAGTATTCTTTTAGATTTAGATAGACGGGGTTAGAAGTTGAAGAAATATATGTAGATAGGAAGGAGAGAGAGTAAACTTACCTCAGATCTGAACAAGAAAGCCTTAAAGAGCAAGAGAATCCAAAAAAATACCTAAGTAACCCTCTACGCTTTGGGTAGTTATTTCTCAAAATTGTGAACCCATTTCGGGCGTGTTTCGTGAAATGCAAGCCCAAATTGAACCCTTTTCTCCAAAATTGATGTGTTTTCTCGAGGCAAAATTTCGATAAAAATTATAAAATTTTACTTGTGTTCATGGGTTGGTGCAGTATGTCCAATACTCGTTGAAACCAAAATTTTGAGATTTTGATCAAAATTCAAACCATGATCTATGTAACATTTGTTATTTGGAGATGCCAAGACACAAGTGGAGCGAGGTAATTATATTTAACAGTAAATTCTATGTTTTCACCACAAAGGAAGGTGGATCAACTAGCCATAGCTATTATATAAAAAATAATGGGTAAAGAGATAAGAGAGAAATTAGAGGGGGATGTGCTAGGACATGGATGGACAATTGCTTGTGATAGTTTTATTTTAGGAAGAGAAAAAGGAGTTAAGAGAGTTAATTATGTTTGACAATGTCAAAGACTATTTAATTAAGTTATTTGAGTTTATTTGTATATGGGCTTAAGTGTGTTTTAGCATTAGGATTTGTGATGAGTCTGTATGCTTCCGCCTTATCCTACTTATAGGAGGGGGGAGATTACCCTTCTATCAATAAGAAAAACACCCACAAGGGAACTTCCCCGTCATATCATTTTTCTACATGGTATTTGAGCAGGCCTTCCTACGCCACCCCTAACCCTAAGAGCGAGAGAATGAGCGCAAAGGAGAGAAGACTCACCTTGTAGGTGGCCACCGCTGCTAGGCGTTGCTTGGCTACGCGTAGTGATGCCCATCCCCTGCATCTTTTCGGAGTGCCTTCTTGGAGCCGTCTCCATCTTCAACAACAATTCATCTTGAAGTTACTGCTATTAGATCTACATGGGCCGCCATGTCGCTGCCATTGTTTGTTGCTTTTGGAGCTGTTATTGCTACTCGATTTGTCATCATCATCTACATTGTTGTCATCTACACCTCAATTTATCTATACCGCTGTCATCATCAATGCCACCACCAAAGTTGAGATCTAATTTCAAAATTTAGAAAACTATCTCATTTTTTGATCGATATTGGGGATATATTACACCTATATTGTTACGGTGTGTCGGAGTCCTGTTTCGTTCATGGCTTGGATCACAAATTATGCACTTTGTCACGGCCTGTCGCCTAAACGACATGGCGTGTCGCCTAAACGACACAACGTCTCACTTGTGATCTGTCTTGATTTTACCCCGAAAATATGTTGACTATGTCCCTTGCTTGGTGCCGACAATGACTTTTGCTATCTGACATGACGTGTCATCTAAACGACATTGTGTGTCCCCTGCTTTCTGCCTAAGTCGGCTGCCTGTTGCTACAACTACCGATGTGTGACATGACATGTTCTTCACTGACACAATGTCCCTCACAGACAATTTTTTTGAAAGCAGGAAGCAGGAGGCATGCCGAGAGCACCTCTTGACTGCTTGAGCGCCAGGTGGCCGCTCAGGCGGGCACTTTTTGAAAAAGCGGGTATCTAAATTCTTCATAATTTAATAAAAAGTAGACATATTTGTATAAAAGTAATATATTTATATGGAAGTTTATACTTATCTAGACAGCCTACACAACAAAATAAAGCACCCAGATAGTTTTTGACACAGTTGTAATACGGTATTTGGGTATTACTAATACCCAAATTGCTTACTTTTACTGTAGTGAATATATTTATAACTATACATACTAAAATGCAGTAAGCAGTAGAAGATATATAATGTATTAATGTAGATTATGCAGTAAACAAATAGAATATATATAATGTCTTATTATTAATATCCAATAAACAGTAGAATATATATTACACAATAGAATGTATTAGTACATTATATTATATAAGGTAGAAAGGTAAAGAAATACAATATGCAGTAGATAAGTAGATATTTATGTATGTATCATTGTATTATAAAATGTATTATATCGTAACATTTCATATTAAACAATGTACAACAACAATGTATTACATTATTACAGAGTTATAATATTGTACATTGTATTACATGCTAATTAAATCACTCATGCACATACATAGATACTAAGAAAGTCAATATATAGTAGCAACAACAACATTTGATTACAAAAAAATGAAAAAAGAAAGCAACAGTACAAAAATCCAGCGCCCAAAAATTAGGTGGCCAAAAGCGGGCACCCAAAATAAAGAATCAGTCGGTCAAATAGGCGGGTCAAGCGGGTTTAGGCGGCCGCTTAATGCGCTGCCGCCTGAGTGGTCGCTCAAGGCCTTAACCAGGCGGTTGGGCCTCTTGGCCGCTCCGACGGGCGCCTGGGCCGCTTTTCAAAACACCGCTGACACGACGTGTCACCTGCTACTGCGGTTACATCTTGGCGTGTTACCTCATCTACAATTATTCTATAACATGGCGGAGGCTTCTATACATGGTGAGACTTTATCCTTATTAGCAACATTTACCTTCCCTTTTCAACAGTTTTATACTTGTTTTATTGTCTTATATACATATTGCCTACCTCAATACTTGTACTACCCTCGTATACATATTGTGCCTATTACTAGTTGGATCCTTAACCAGATCTGATTTTTGCTCTAATCCATACCGCGGGGCTTTGCCCTCTACACCCTCCTAGATTTGTCGGCCTAATGACCGAACAAATCTCCCTTTTCAGGTCACAGTAAAATTCACATACTTTTCCACATGGATCTATGTAATCGGGTCATGTTGCACATTGACTTGAGTTGTCGGTTATTACCTTTTCCACATATTTGTCTGCATAAATACTACCTCTACCATTTTTTTTCCTTCCACCCCAACCACTCTCTGCCTATTTTTCGTGATTGGCATGAGGGGGGAATTAGTAATGATGAGTAGAGGGAAGAGATGAGATGAAGGAGAGAGAAAGAGGATTTTAGTTCTGCTACTCTATGGATCTTCATGCTACTTTTGTTGCTATGTGGATCCTTTTGCTACTATTATTGATTTCTTTACCTTATGAAGAGCTTGAAAAATGTATTCATCATCTCGACTGCTGCTATGACGTTACCTGCTTCACTTGTGCTATTTGTGATTGATTTTTTATTCGTTGAAGTTATTCTTGCTACTTGTACTATAATTAGTACATTTTGTTTATTGCTATGTACCTATGTACTATCTATCGTTTGTGCTATATTTGCATGTTGACTCTCTACTTGTCCTTGCTCTGTGCACGTTGGATTCTTTGTCCATGCCTTGCGCACGTCGACCATTGCTACTACTGTGATTCAATACTCTCTGGATTGTAATGTCTACTTCAGTGATGAAAAATACATATGAGAGGAGTTTTGAAGATTTTTGTTGGCGACTTTACATGATGGAGTTTCATCTACATTGGATCCTGGAGTCCTTTATATGCTCGCTACTTCACACACTGTTCTTTTATCCGGCTATGTCGTCTACTTCTATTCAGTGCCAATACCCTCTGGTTTGTCCGTGCCTTGTGCATGTTGACTCTTTTGTAGTCCGTGCTTTTCTATGCATGTGGACTACTTGCTTCAGTGTACCAAAACTTTATTGTCTACTTTCCTTTTTGTATCAACACTCTTTGAACTTGATGATGCTAATATCTGCACTAAATATCCAAAGAAAGTGGACAACCGATCCAACTCCATCCATTACAAGTGGTCATCCACTCCGAACGGTTTGACTGTGCGGATAATCGGTTTGGTACGGAAGCAGCAGATGATTTTGCCATCCCTGTTTGGACCCCCTCTCCCTTCATGATTATGTCAGTTCTAGTTGCTATGCAAACTCACATTTTACTCAAGAGTTGCTTGGTCGCTGAATGGCCACTGATATCTTCTTTACATCGTTATATCATGTTGCTCCCCCTCTCAAGTTAGCATGCCGCATTTTATCTCTATAACCATCTGTTGAGCCCATGCTTAATAAATTTTATTTTGTCCACTTTTATGAACGCCCAACTTATAACTATATGCATTTGTTTATTAATCCCTTCACACTTGCATTCATGTTTTGTGGGCTTACTTTTCCTGTGGGTGCTTTCATTTATGTGCTAATGGTAGTGCATGCACCTATATTATGCCAAAGGAAAGTGTGCAGCTCCAGCTTGTGTTTTTCTATTTTCATGTATTTATTACAGTTAGCAATCCATATTGCTTATACAATATAACTTTATATTACTATTATAACTTGTTTTCTGATGTGGTTACTATTCTTTAACATGCATTTTAATACCATACAGATCGATCCAAGTTACAGGCCGAGTTCGGCAAAGAGTGTTGAAGCAGGAAGCTGTATCCCGCCATTTGCTTCATCAGATCTCATTCTTAGTCCATCGCAGTGGAGTAGCCATGTGGTTGGTATGTTTACCATTTTATGTTGCCCTTGTTAAAGCTTCTTTTTGGAATACCATTGCACCTTTGAGCATTATTCAAATCTGCCTTAGTCCCAAAAAATCTTTTGGATCATAACAGTTCTTTTGATTATACAGGAAAAATTAGTTCTTGGATTGATTTGGATTCAGAAAACGAACAACTTAGACTGGATTCTGAAGTTGCTTTAAAACAAGAGATTGCATGGGCTTCTCATCTCTCTTTACAGGTTATCTACTTTTATATTTTTTTTCATATTTCTTATATTTATGTCCTCTCAGGGCCAAATAAGGCTGTAGATGATTTTCCAGCAGGGCTGTTGATGGTTGGTGCATGCTAGACTTAACTAAATAGGAGCTCCTATAAATAGGAGAACAGGGAAGCATACAGACTTAACTAAACCCTAATGGGCCAAGACACTTGGGCCCATATTACAAAGACACTAATAACAATAATAAAAGACTCTCGAACACTCCCCCTCAAGCTGAAGTTGGGAGAATCCCAAATCAGCTTGCAAACAGAGAGTCAACTAAAAAAGATATACCATGCCCATACAAGATTTTCTCCCCCTCAAGATTACAATTAAGCACTCATCTCTCAAATACTCCCCCTCAAGTAGATAGTCCATAGCACAAGCAGGTAAGCAGGTCGCAGAAGCTTCTTGATCATCATAGTAGAATCTGGAGCAGTAGTAAGCATCACAGCAACATGGTCTTCAACATAGTGGCTAACGTTGCATCCCAGAGAGTGCCGGGTCACAGGCAACAAAGTCCAGAGAGTGCTGGATCACAGGTAGCAGTAGTAGTCGACGTACAAATAAAGTACGGACAAACCAGAGAGTGTTGCACACAGCAGTAGGCAGTAGAAGTCGACGTGCAAAACAGAGCACGGACGGGTCGACATGTACAAGGCATGGACAAGCCAAAGAGTGTCGACAACACAGCAGTAGAAGACGTAGCCGGATAGAAGACATCAACTAAATAGGCAGCAAAAATAAACTCCAGATGTGAAAACTCCAAGAAGCAGGCAGTAGTATCAATATAAGTGTCCTCTCTCTTCCTCTACTCTTTCTCCTCTATTCTCCCCCTCACACCAAGCACGGAAGGAGTAAAGGAGTGGTTGGTGTGGAGAGTCAAAAAACAATGGTAAAGGCAAAGTTTTTCTGTAGGCAAATAGATGGAGGCAACCGAAAACACACATGGATCTTAGAAAAACCCACGTAGGGGCAGCAGATAGAGAAAAAAAATCTACAACATGGAGGATTAATCACTCCACCATGAGGCGCAGACAGATAGAGAAGATGAATCCCGTTACTCCGTCAACGTGCCAGAACTGGAAAGTTACCGAGGCTGTCCGGAGATTTCGGAAAGAGAAACAGAGCTAGACGGAGGGGCTTGTGGTGGATTAGGCCACAAGGATAGAGGTTATTAGGGGATTAGAAGTGGATTGAGGGTTGCGGAGGGGTGGACGGGCTACTGTAGCAGATGTACTGTAGCGACGTGGCAGTACTGTAGCAGTACTGTAGCGCTGAAGGAAATGACGCCCGGAGCAGCAGAAAATGAAAGAAATAGCCTCGGAGACCATGGAACAGCCTGCGGGCAGCCGCCCCATAAGGAAGAAGGGTGGCCGCCCGCCGGCTCCATCTCCCTCTTGTTTCTCTCTCTCACGTACGACGGCGGCTCAAGATTGCTGCTCTGATACGATGTGAAAAAAATGAGATTTGGAGAGCTTAGGGTTGCACAATGTGTGCACCCTCATATATATAATACTGAAAGAATTACAGAGAGGTCCATATATAAAAGAGAAATAACAAAACAAATAGCAGGCTATGTAAAATAGGAAATATATAATGTAACACTTTACATTTTGGTTTGAAGTTTGAACCAAACGCTAGTATTTTCCTTGAAAGTGCATGTGTTACTTTTATTTAGCCTTTTAATTCAATGCCCTCCTTACAACATTCATTTGAAATTTTGAATAGCAAATACTGTTTGTTTCCATAATTTTTATAAATGTAATTATCATTACTTTACTTAATGTATCATCAGCTGCATTTTTCATGATCATATCGGTAATGTAGGTTTATGAATCATTTCTATATCAGTACTTGAGTGATTAGGGACCTATAATGCACAATACATTTCAACATTTTTCTTCCTTTCCTTCAGCATACACGTTTTACTCAGCTGTAATGGTGCCAAGGCGATAAGGCTCCCTGCTGGAGGAGGCCTCTTCTTTAAGGATCCCCCCCACCCCAAAGAAAAAAATCATGGTAACATGGGTGTCGGCAAGTGGGCTTTTAGAGTTCTACTTTTTCACATCGATATTATAGCTCTGATTAGGATAATATCGTAGCTAATATAGAAATTGAAGCCTCTGGCAGGGTGGGCTTCATGACATTGACAATTGGGAACCATGTTCGTTGACATCATATGTGCAGACTCAAGACTAAAATGGTCTGATAACAACCACCAGACTCACATCGTCATTTCGGAACTGTCAAAATACCCAATCTCGAGGAGGCTAGTGGTCTATGTGCAAATACTGCAAGTTGCATTTCTACTGTGACTTCAAGTTACACTGGAGCTTTTGCATTTATGGCTGTTGTAACCACAGGTGAAGGATGTGTTTAGGAAGAAGACTATGTCCCAAGTGCACATTTGGTAACAAATGGGACACACTATCTTAGTTATCAAGGAGTCCGCCTAGGCGCCATAGTCCATAGGCTCTGGGCACAACGTCTCAAGTTGGGTGCCTAGCCCCTAAGACGGCTTGAGTGGCCGCCTAAGGCCTTTTATGCCCAAATTAAGCTAGGCCCAAATTAAGCCACTTAAAGGATATTTAGCATCAGTTAGGTGTCGATTTGGTCAAATTAGATCTGGCTGAGTCATTTTCATGGTTGAAATAGGTCTGATTTAACCCAAATCTGGTCAAATTTGGATAAATTAGGTCTGAATTGGGGGATAATGGGTTTGATTTGGGGACAGTAGGTCTGATTTGGCCATATGGGGTCTCAATTCGATCAATATAAGGGAATTCAGGGTAGCTAGGTTTGATTAGGTCATGTTATTCAAAATTAGGTTTGATTGATGCCAAATCATATCAAATTTGGGTGGATTAGGTCTAATTTGGGGACAACAAATCTGATTTGAGGGAAATAAATCTGATTTGGGGGATAGATCTGATTTGCCAAATTTGGACCAAATCATGTCAAATTTGATAAATTGGATCTGATTTGGGGAAAAGGTCTAATTTAAGGAGAGTAGGTCTGATTTGTCAAAATTAGGTCGTCTCATATAGGTCAATATATGGAAATTTGGTGAATTCAGGTCTAATTAGATCATGTTATAAGAAACTGGGTACAATTAAGGCCACAATAGGGCAAACTGTGTCAAATTTAAATTAACATCAAGTTAGTTCAAATTAGGGCAGATTATGTCTAGGTTAGGTCATGATAGGTGTGATTTAGCCTAAATGCTATGCAATACTATGTATGAATATCATTATTACGTACAAGTCAGTTCAAATTAGGGTCGATCAGGTATAGGTTAGGTTATCATAGACGTGATTTAGCCTAAATGCTATGTGATACTATGCAACAATAACATATTTACATGTACGAAGTTATGAATGTGATATCTGGATATCTACATTAATTTTAGGGTAAATTTCGCAATAATATGTGACGTTTACATCTTCTAACAATATTATCATGACCTTTTAGAAATTGCATAATCATACATGATTTATCGTTTCTACTTTCAATTATATCAAATCATGTAAAACTTCAAAATTATCCTGAATTCTCTTGTTCCTTTATTAGAAGACTAATAGCAGGTGATGGGTGGAAACCAACGAGCATATAATATAATTTGAAACGGCAACAACTTTTAGTTATCACGTTAAGGTAGATGTAATCGCAATTCAATGGTCTTCACGTCGAATCGGCCACAGAAAATATTTGAATACAAATGCATATCTTAGCTTTAATGTCAAAAACAGTTTCTCATATGCACATGACAACTCTTTGACAGAAGAACATTAGGTTAGCTGATTCCACCTGCATGTAAACTCGAAGCAACAAGGATATCCTGGAGGCGGACTACTAATGTTGTTGGCGAAGCTGACATCTACAGTCAAGGTGCTAGCTCCATGTCTATATATTTCTCTTCCCCCCTTCTCATTGTGCTAAGTTGGTACAATACCACAGACAAAAATGATATCACATGTCAACCACACCTTAATGCCTATGCAGTACATACTTGTTAATTATGTAAAGCAATATCTTCTCGACAACAAAGCATCCACTAAGAAATTCTTATGCCCTCTTGTCTTGACGAGATAATTTCTCGTTGTCTTTCGCATGTGACACATTTGAGACTTTGGGGCCTGTTTGGAGCCTATTGAGTTTTGACATGATGAGACATAGAACAAATGTTGTTCCGTGCTTTTGCTAAGAGGAGACTATTTGGGGTTTGTTAATATATCTTTACTTTGTGTTTATTTCATATTTCATATTACTGCTGTACCTACATGTAATTTTCCCTTTACTATAAATAGAGAGGAGAACCCTATTGGGTCTCTCACGTTGCCTTGTGCAACACACACAGACTCCGTCTTTCGTACGTTGACATGGTATCAGAGCAACGTGATCCGACGCCGCTTCCGCTCCTCTCCCTCCTAGCGCCGCCACACCCCTCCCTCCCTCTCCCTTCTCCACCACAGGGCGCCGCCGGCCCTCTCCTTCAGGCCGCCGCCGCCGTCGCTGCCCGGGCGGCTTCTCGGCTAGCCGCCGGCGTGCGGCAGCAGCAGGGAGACTGCCGGTGACGCAGATCTTGCCCGACTAGGAGTCTCCAACCTCGTCTTTTGCTGCTGGGCCTCCGGTGGCCATCTCTATGCTACCGTAGGCTCAATCGCTTGGAACCGGGGCTTCGTCTACGTTTTTCGGAAAGTTTCCAGCAACTTTTCGGCTCGTTTTTGGCGGACAATCTTGCTGTTTGAGGACTTCCGGGTGATCCAACGGCTCTCTAAAGCCCTACCCGGAGGTCTCGTCTCTTCCACAGTGCCTTCCTAATCACATCTCCTTCATGTGTGATTAGGAACCTCTCGTTTGAAGGCTGTCGATGCGTCAGTAACTCATCCTCTTTTCAGTTTCTGTTGTGACGTGTATCTCTCCGTCACGGGACGCGTATCTGTCCGTCCACTCAGCCTTCTGTGTGACGTGTATCACTCCGTCACCCATATCCCAGTTGCATCATGGAGAACAAGACCTATTATGAGGTCTCGCCTATTCCTATCAAGCTCAATGGGAAGAACTTTTTGCTATGGATGAATGCGGTTCATACTGTCTTGGAATCGCGCGATCGGGCAAAGTTTGTTGATTCTGCACCTCTCACTAGCACTGACAAAGACTATGCCGAGTGGAAACGTCTTGACAGCCTAGTGAAGACTTGGCTATGGGGTAGCATGGAACCTTCTATTGCTTCTAGGTTCATGTTCTACTCCACCGCTAAGGAGATTTGGAATGCCGTTAAGCAGCACTATGCTCAGGAGAAGAATGCTCTTCGCCAGTTTATGATCTATGATCGTTTGTTTGCAGAGAAACAAGGTGATAGATCCCTTGAAGAGTATTTCGGTGTGATTCAAGCTATCTCCCAGGAGTTGAGCTACTATCATCTAGTGAAAGTTGCTGAGCAGATTAAAGATAGAGATGATCTTGTCACTGCTAAATTTCTATCTGGCCTTAGCTCCTCATTTGGTTCAGCAAGAAGTGTGATACTTGCATCCGACAAATTACCGAGCCTTGCAGAAGCTTTCTCTAGGATTCAACAGTCCACCTTTGAGTCAGTTGATCCTACTCCTGTTGTTCCTTCTGGAGATTCTCATGCCTCCATTGCTGCAGCAGTTCGCGGAGGACGACCTGCACCTACACCAGCTGACAGACCTGGCTTGGGCAGAGGACGTGAGACTCGTCCTCGATGCACTTTCTGTGACAAACCGGGACACACCGTCGAGAAATGCTGGAAGAAACATGGGCGACCTGCCGCCCCACCTGTTGGAGCTGCCAACTGTGCTACTTCAGAATCTACTACGGCGAGCTCGAGTTCCTCTGGCATCACACTCACTCAGGAGGAGTATGACAGGTTTATTTAGGCCACTCAACATTGGAGTATGGGCGCCTCATCTGCTTCTACAGCAAATCTTGCATCTACAGCGGGTAATCAGGCTACATCTTTTATGGCTTCTGGATCCGCAACTCCCTGGGTGGTTGACTCTGGTGCCTCCCAACACATGACCGGTATGAGGCGATTGCTCCGCACATTTGACTCATATATTCCTCACCCATCTGTTACCTTGGCAGATGGTTCTGTGAGGAAGGTGGTAGCTAGTGGTTCTGTGTCCCTTACACCAGATATTGATTTGCAATCTGTTCATTTTGTACCTGAATTTCCATTCAATTTGCTTTCTGTTGCCAAGTTGATTGACACTGTAAACTGCACAGTAACATTCGGGCCTTCTTGCTTTGTTCTACAGGATCTCAAGAGTTTGAAGATGATTGGTGGGGGGCCTAGGAAAGGTGATCTCTACCTCTTTCCTGGTGATTATCTACCTCGCCATCCACCTCTTGCTCCAGTTTCCTCCGCCATGCTGAGTGGTTCCCCCTTGCTGTGGCATTGCAGATATGGCCATCCTTAGAAAGCTTGAAGAAGTTGGAACCAGATCTAACGCATGTGTCCTCTTTAGCGTGTCAGTCCTGTCAGTTGGGCAAGCATCATCGGTTGTCCTATCCTGTTTGTGTCAATAATCGGGCTTCTAGTCCGTTTGAGTTAGTCCATAGTGATGTATGGGGTCCTGTTAAAAACCAGAGTTATAATGGTTTTAGCTATTTCATTTCATTTGTGGACGATTACTCTCGCATGACATGGATTTATCTTTTAAAAAGTCGTGAATCTGTGCTTTCCATTATCAAACATTTTCATAAACAAATTCAGGTTCAATTTAACTGCAATATCAAAATTTTTCAATATGATAATGCCCTTGAGTATGTTCAGAAAGCGATGAATGAGTTTTGCAGTTCGGTTGGTATGATTCATCACACCTCTTGCCCTCACACTCCTATGCAGAATGGTGTTGCTGAGCGAAAGAATCGCCATCTTTTGGATATCACTAGGTCTATCATGTTTGAATCCAATGTGCCTAAACGTTTCTGGTCTGAAGCTCTTCTCACTGCCTGTTTTTTGATTAATCGGCAGCCCTCTTCTGTTTTGCATGGACGCACTCCCTTCTCTGTCTTACGCCCTATGGATAAACCGTTTCATGTTCCGCTTCGGGTTTTTGGTTGTACATCCTTCGTTCATAACTTTGATCCCAAACAAGACAAACTCTCTCCTAGGTCCTTGAAAACCTTGTTTCTTGGTTACTCTGGTACGAGTAAAGGTTACAAGTGTTATTGCCCGAGTTTGCGTCGTATGTTTGTTTCTAAGGATGTCACCTTTCATGAATCCAGTCCATATTTTGCAAATTCTATGAGCAAGGGGGAGCAATTGAGTGAGGGAGTGCCACCCGCAATTCAAAGTGAGGGAGTGCCACCTATCATTATTGAGGACATACCGCATGATCCACCTACCATTCAACCCTATACCCAGGTTTATCACAGGCGAGGTAGACAGGATCCAGATGAGGTAGCGGCACAAGTCCATGAGCCTCCTTCGCCATCTTCTACTCACGAGATTCCTGCAGAGGCTTCCGACCTTGATCTTCCTATTGCTGTCCGGAAAGGTATACGTTAATGTACTATTCGACATCCCATATCAAATGTATGTTGTTTGTCGCACTTATCTACACAGGCTCGTGCATTTGCTGTTGGGATGGACTCCATTAAGATACCAAGAAACCACTTAAAGGCTCTGAAGGACAGTGGCTGGCAGCAGGCAATGCAGGTGGAAATCTCTGCTCTGATTGACGATGGCACATGGGATCTTGTTACTTTACCTGCGGGAAAGAAAGTTGTGGGCTGTAGATGGGTCTTTACAGTCAAACACAACCCTGATGGATCGATTGAGCGGTTGAAGGCCAGATTGGTAGCAAAAGGCTACACACAGACATATGGAGTGGACTTCTTTGAGACTTTTTCTCCAGTTGCTCGTCTCAATTTTGTGCGGATCCTTATATCTCTAGCTACTACCTTTGATTGGCCTCTTTTCCAGCTGGATGTCAAGAACGCCTTTCTTCATGGAGATCTTCAAGAAGAGGTGTATATGGAGCAACCACCAGGTTTTGTTGCTCAGGGGGAGTGTCAGAAAGTCTGTAAATTGAAGAAGGCTATCTATGGGTTAAAGCAATCTCCTCGAGCTTGGTTTGACAAGTTCAGTGCTGTTGTTTTACAGATGGGCTTCTCTCGTTCCATGACTGATCACTCTCTATTTTATTCAAATTCTTCTGGTGGGTCCATAATTATTGCTGTCTATGTTGATGATATTGTGATTACTGGCAGCGATTCTACAGGCATATCACGTGTGAAGGAAGGACTACAGCAACACTTTCACACAAAGGACCTGGGGAAGCTGAGATACTTTCTAGGGATTGAGGTTCTTAGATCCCATGCAGGTATAAATCTCTCCCAGAGAAAGTATGTGCTTGACTTGCTACATGAAACGGGTATGACTGATTCTAAGCCTGTATCCACTCCTATGGATTATCACATCAAGGAGGTGGACGATGATACTGCATATTCAGATCCAGGTCATTACAGGAGAATTGTTGGGAAGTTGATTTACCTAACTGTCACAAGACCTGATATTTCTTTTGCTGTTGGAGTAGTAAGTCAACATATGAGCACACCACGACAGTCACATTGGACAGCTGTATGCAGGATTCTGAGATATCTGAAAAGTGCTCCTGGAAAGGGGATCACTTATTATAAACCAAAGAGTCCTCTATCTTCTTTGACTCTCACAGGTTATGCAGATGCAGATTGGGCTGGTAATCAAGTTGATAGAAGATCCACATCTGGCTACTGCACCTTTCGTGGTGATCATCTGATTACTTGGAAAAGCAAGAAACAACAAGTGGTAGCACGGTCTAGTACTGAGGCTGAGTACCGTGCTATGGCACATGCATGCTGTGAACTGCAATGGATCAAATCTGTCTTATCTGAGCTGAAGATTTTGATTCAAACTCCCATGATTCTCAAGTGTGACAATCAATCTGCTATACATATTGCCAGGAATCCTGTCTTTCATGAGCGCACAAAGCATATAGAGGTTGACTGTCATTTCATCAGAGATCAGATAAAGAATGGCAATGTGGTGACGCCATATGTCAAGTCTGAAGATCAACTAGCTGATATCTTGACAAAGCCATTAGGTCCAGCAGTGTTCCAGAATTTATGCGGCAAGCTGGGCATCCACAATGTGTACACTCCAGCTTGAGGGGGAGTGTTAATATATCTTTACTTTGTGTTTATTTCATATTTCATATTACTGCTGTACCTACATGTAATTTTCCCTTTACTATAAATAGAGAGGAGAACCCTATTGGGTCTCTCACGTTGCCTTGTGCAACACACACAGACTCCGTCTTTCGTACGTTGACAGGGTTGATCTAAATGCTTCCGGTAAGTAGTTGATATACTACTACGGTAAGGCAGATATGCAGATTTCTCCGGCTGCTAGCATACCATTACAAATTTTCAAAATAATATTGCCACCATAGTTTTAAAAAGCGGTATGCGTTATGCGTGCAGAGAGGTCACCTTATAGAGTATATGCGGTATGCGGGAGTATATGCGGAAGTATGTGCGGTTTTGAATTTTGTTAAATAATTAATTAGTATATATAAAGTAATCACACAATTGCATATTATTTTGTGCATTACATATTTAGACCCTAAAATTTGAGATATAATTAAATATAAAGTTTCAATGAAAAGTAAAGCACCATTCAGAAGGCATTCTAGAATAATTTAAACATAAACTCCAATGAAGCATGCACAAAATGATTTAACACAAGAACATACCAATCAATACTAACCAAATAATACAAAAAATGCATGCATGTCCTACAGGTCCAAAATAACAAACATTAATTTAGCACTTGTCTCGTTTACAAAACATACAACGAAATAATACATCAAGAAAATGTTACCAATAAAAATATAATCTAGTTTGGGTCGAGATAACAAATGTCCATCTAAAAACCATCGACTAATCGGCCTTATAAGCGGGTAAGTATATGCGAGCCTCTTATGCGGTCCGTGCGGCCTTTTTCTGAAACATTGATTGCCACGTCTTGCAGGTTCGACAACGTTGCACAAGATTCTACTGTGCCAAGTAAATATGTCATACCGTAAAGATTTGATATAAATGTTAAAACTAAAGATAAACTTTGTGCGATCATGTAATTTCTAAAACATTGTGATATAATTGTTATGAGGGGCAAACATTGTGTATTATTCTGACATTTACCCTTAATTTTAAAAAGAGTAAAACACCTAGAAACGCCTGGGCGCTTGCTGAGGCGCTTGGGCTCCCTAGGCAAGAAAGTAGTGGGCTGCAAGAGGATGTATAAGAAGAAAGGTGATGGATAAAAGACACACCTTGTGCAAATGGCTATTGTCAGATTGAAGGCACTGAGTATAACAAAGTATTCTCACTCGTCGTCAATCATAGTTCCATATGGGTGCTTCTTTCTTTGGTAGCCATTGAAGACCTAGAGTTGCAACAACTACACGTATGACAACTATTCCGCACGATGAACTAGAAGAGAAGACTTGCATGCAACAATCAAAAGGTGTTGAAGACAGAGAAAACCATGTGTGCTTGCTCAAGAGATCACTCTATGGGCTGAAACAATCTCTAGACAATACATGAGATTTGACTCTTTCATGTCGCAAAATGGATTTTCTAGTAGTAGCTACGATGCTTGTCTACGACAAAGAGCTGGATGACAATTCCTTTGTTTACCTATTATTATATGTTGATGATATGCTGATAGCTTCTAGACACGCATCTTGGATTGCTAGGGTGAAATCTCTTCTAGGTGGAGAATATTCTATGAAAGACCTAGGTGAAGCTAAGATGATTCTTGGCATGGAGATTCAAAGGGACTGAAAAGATAGAAGGCTTATCTTGATGCATGAGAAATACATTAAAAAGGTTCTTCCTAGGTTGTACATGTTGGATGCGAAACATGTTTCAACTCCATTGGCCGCTCACTTTAAGTTATCGACTCTGCAGTCTCAATAGTCTGATGAAGAAGTGAAAGAGATGGCACATGTACCTTACTTTAGTGTTATTGGTAGCATCATGTTTGCTATGGTTTGTACTAGACCAAACATCGCTTATGTAGTCATTGTGGTTAGTCGTTACATGGATCATCCTTGCAAGGCACATTGGCAAACAGTTACGTGGATTCTGAGGTATTTGAAGTGCACTTAAAATACATGTTTAGTCTTTCATGGAGTTAAAATCATCACGACAGGATATTTGGAAGCAATTGATGTCAAGTACCACTTCATTAGAGAAGTCACAACTGAAGGCAAGATTTAAATAAAGAAGATTGTATGTTTGAGAATCCAACCAACATGATGACTCTTCCATTAGCTAAGCTTGAGCTTTGCTAAAAAATAGTTGATCTTCTTTCTACCTGAGCTTTGCCCATGTAGGGCATGTGGAAGAGATGGTATTCGTATTTGGTTTCTGACATCGGAGAAGATGGCAAGTGCTTTTCTACTTCCATCATTTTTGTGTTGAAGACAAGGTGGAGTTGTTGAGAAAGTGTCTTAAACTCTATAGAATAGCTTCTCTGATGAAACAAATATCTATACAGAGCCTCTGCATTGTCGGGATGCATTTTGGGCACCTATAGGTGCATTTACAGTCATACATCAAACCACATATATTCTGCATCAATTGTAGTTATTATATACGGTCCAGCTGGACCGTATACGGTTCAACAATGGACCATTAATGTTTGCTTATATGAGCATACAGTCTAGGTTAGGGACCATATACAGTCCAGTCAGACCATAAATGTGATCGAAAAGGAACAATACGACTTTGGGAATTTGGATATGGGTCACATTCTTAAAAATAGATCCCAACTCACTCCAAGCATGAAGAGCAACAAAGAGACATCATGAGATGTTATTTTTCAGAGACCTGAAGCCAAGGACGAACCTAAGGCTTCTCCTATGGTTTCAAATCTCCAAGAGCTCCTCTCTAAACAATCATCTTCTTTCATGGTTGGCTTTCGGGTGTAAAAGCGGATTAGGTTCTTCTCTTCTCTCTTTTGTAATCATTCTCTCTGTATTATCTCCATCAATAATTCCCACATTGGGAATTTGCTGATCACTATAAATCTTGTCTTTGTGCTTGCTTGCTCTGTTGTTGATCTTCATCGTACATATTTAGATTGGATTGCTCAATCTCATGCTTCCGCGTCTCCGTAACAAGCTTATTGGGCCTTTTTGTTTGGGTCTCCCTTCGCCACAATATCCAAACAGTTGGGATACTGTATTAAAAAACCGCCCTGGCAGCTGCTTAAGCGTTGACAGGTACTGGCCCTCTAATACAGCCTTAGGCGCCCAGCTGGCGCTTGGACCATTAAGTGCCCGCTTTTGGGTCACTCAGCCCGCCTAAGTGCCCGCTTCAACAGCTGTTTTAGGCTGCTGTTTTGACCCGCTTAAGTAAAATCGGCTTCTAGAGCCATGATAATGGAATTTCTTTGCTGATTTTATACTTGAATGGATATTACTCTATTATACTTCTAGTGAATGAGTAGTTTTATTGATTTCCTTGCTGCGTTCACTGATTACTGATTGGTATTACTTTTTTGGCGCAATAGTGATTACTAATTAATATTATAGATTAGTAGTAAAGTTCTTAATAATTAATTCATAGTTGGTTATTTACAATTACTAATTTTCTTGCTGAATTTAATGATTAGAAATATTATTTGGTAGTAAGTATTGATAAATGCTTAATTAAATACCGATTTATTGATATGCTTGCTTATTTTAGCTATTAGTATTATTGATTAGTAGTTTTGAGTTTAATAATAAATTCATTGTTGGTTATTTACAATTATTGTTTTGTTTGCTGATTTTGGTGATTAGAAATATTGATCAATAGGAAAGTATTGATTAATTCTTAGTTTTAATTACTGATTTGCTGATTAGATATGTATAAAAGTTCCATAGAAATATATTTTTTATATACAAATATGTGTAGTTTTGTATAAAAATTTATAAGAATCTAGGAACCCACTTTTTCAAAAAGTGCCCGCTTAATCGCCCGCCAGGCGATTAATTGGTTACAAGGTGCTGTCCGCACGCCTCCTGCTTCACGCTTTTTAAACATTTGTTGGGATTTAGGCTTAGATGATGGTGATGATGATGATCAACTACATATAGTTCAATATTATATATCCATTAAGACTATAGAATACGTTTAACATGTTGCCTGATAAAGACTGCTAAGGGTGGTACCACAGGTCCGCCGTTTTGAATCCCAAAATCTGCTGGATCACTATATGTGGATGCCTTGAAATACGTGGATGTACTCGGGGTACTTGATCTTTAAGCTGCAACATAAGTGCAAAAGAGGAGGCGGCTTGTTGGGATGCCTTGAAATGAAGGTGTTGGTTGTATTCTTCATCTGTCATTCTGATAGGATGAATTGGCTTTTCAGGAGATTCCTTTTACAACACAAGTTCAAGGAGGAAATCCATGAAGTTCTAGCATGTCTCCTTAAAGTGCTCCTTGCCACTACGAGTACTTTTGGGCACCCTTGTCCTCTAGTGGAACAAAGATCCGTTCCACCTCTTCCACCATAACCACGTCTGGATGAGTTATTTGCATTATTTATAGTAATCAGAGTAGAGTGGTCAATAGCAATAGTGAGAGATTCCTGTTTGAGAAAGGCACACGATACATGTTGATATGCTTCTTCGAAAGTGGGAAAGTTAGTTTTTGACGGGATTTAGCCTTTGAATTCATCATATTCTGTACACAGTACAACTGGGAGTTTGATGACTGCCATGTGGTCCCTTTTTTGACGGGATCTAGCCTTTGAATTCATCATATTCTTTACACAGTACAACTGGGGGTTTGATGACTGCCATGTGGTCCCTTTGTTTTTTGAAGTTTTGAGAATCAATACACAGAGGGAACAATGTACTCAGACCCTACGTCTCACGACCTTCACCAAAATATTGTTTAAGAATTTGTTTCATCGGTGAAGGTTGTACAACTTCATGGTCGTATCGTAGATTTGGGAGATGCTATTGGAAATTGGAATACAAAAGTTGAAGAGGATCTCATACGACTTTAACCTAGTTTAATGATCAAATAATACCAGTAACCTGAGCTTCATGTAATTCCATAGAGTGCAGAGAAGGTTAGCATCTTACTACCCCTATTTAGATAGGGACTTATAGGGAGAAGGATCATTGGTGAGATGCTTGTCCGAACATAGAGCGGAGAGAAGGTTAGCATCCTATTACCCCCCTTTTAGATAGGGTATATGGAGAAGATCATCGATAAGATGCTTGTCCGAGCATTGGCCTTTGAATAACCTTGCAACTTTGTTGGTGAAAGTCTTGGCCATTTAGCTTTGGCAAAGTGATCATAATTATGGATATCGAGGGAGAAGTGTTGAAGAGTGCTTGTTGACTCTTTTTTTGAGCCATAATAACTTAGTGTGCACATGACATGTTGATAGAGGACACAACGTATGGCTTTGCTTATACGACGCATAACTACTCATGTCTAAATAGAGATTACATGTGGGAAAGAAGTCACACGCATGTCTCGAGTGAGCACATGTGTGATGCAACACATGCTCAACGGTCAACATATTCACCATCTTTGGACTTCTGTTGAAGAGTCTAACTAGAATATCACATGATGTGTGTTGGATCAACAAGATGTGTGTGGGTACAAAACACGTACTCAATATGCAAGGCGTGTTGGGAGACACAACATGTACTTGACTTACACGAAGTGAACTTGATTACATGATGTGTACTTGGATTACACAACGTGTCCGATGCTGGTAGCGACTGTTAATGCACATGTCAATAGAGCCCCTCTTAAAGATGGAGATAATACTCCTAATGGAAGGCAAGGAGGATTTCTCCTTGAGATGAAGACAAAAGTAGCTGCTCCTAGGAATGAGTCACTCGTGAACCATCCTAGAGATGGTGAGGCAACCACCCCTCTTAGAGATGGGGGGAAGCGACGTCTCCTAGATATATATGAGGTGGTAATTCCTCTAGGGACAAGAGGCGGCGATGACTCTTCTAGAAGAGATGCTCTCCTCACGTGGACTAAACTCTACACTCTGCTACCATGTAGAAGACTTGGCAGTCAATGGAAAAAGGTAAAGTTGCTACTGTTCTTAATGGCCATAGTCCTTCAGATGAGCAATAATGGTTTCAGATGGTTTCCTCCCAAGCTTTATATATTCTTGAATAGCATTAGGGCTGTAAATGGACATGTGTATATCTGCATACCCTCAAACCCATACCCTCTAAACCCGTCATGGGTACAAATGTTAATAACCATATAACCGCTTACCCATATACCCATGTATCCGCTTCTCACGAGGTAAGGTGATGGTTATATATGTACCCATACCATGTATACCCATATACCCATTTAATTATGTTCTTATAAATAATTTATATTAGAATGTAATGGTGCATATTGTAGCACTCACATCTAGCAAGTATTAAGTATCTTACAATAATAAAAAATTATATTAGAATGTAATGGTGCATATTGTAATACTCACATTTAGCAAGTATAAGTATTTTACAACTATAGAAATTTATATTAGAATATTGTGGTCCTTATTGTAGCACTCACATCTAGTAAATATAAGTACCTTGCAATATTAAAATTAACAAATGCAACGAACCTCACACGACCTCATAGCAACACATGCACATTTCATCAAATCGACAAGGCCATAAATTCATTCTCTCATATCGCTCCTTTTATCTCATTGGCTTGAATGGTATTTCTCCATAATTGGTATATAGATGTGTTACACAATGTGGGCTGCACTTTTCCTCCCAATGTAAAGGCAAGCCAACATAATTTCCAATGTCAACATTGAGTATTTTATTCTGCTGATAGTATAGCCAAACTCCATAATGCACCAACAGAACAATTATCATTCCTTTTTTGTATTTTGATTTAGCTGTATCAACATGTAGTGTTTTAAAAAGCGGTATGCGTTATGCATTCAGAGAGGTCACTTTGTAGAGTATATGCAGTATGCGGGAGTATATGCGGTTTTGGATTTATTATTTATTATTATGTATATATATGTATATATTAATCATGAATTTGCATATTTAGTTTGTACAATTGTTTATCTAAATAGTGCAATTACAAGAATAATGGATGCAATCATCAAAACTTAAATAGATACAAACATGCACTATGATCTAAATCTAAGCAAACATAGATGAATGCAAAAGTGAAAAAGAAGAAATGAGAATATGTCCATCTAAAAATCGGGGTTTAATCGGCCTTTATGCGGTCGTGCAACCGATTATGCGCCTGGTTCGCTTTTGGGAGGGATTTCTAGTATGCGGTTTGGTAGGTGGTCCACACCTTGTATGCGGCGCTTATGCGGCTGCACAGATCGATTTTTAAAACACTGTCAACTGAACAATTATCATTCCTTTTTTGTATTTTGATTTAGCTGTATCAACATGTAGTGTTTTAAAAAGCGGTATGCGTTATGCATTCAGAGAGGTCACTTTGTAGAGTATATGCGGTTTTGGATTTTATTTATTTATTATGTATGTGTATATATATATATATATTAATCATGAATTTGTATATTTAGTTTGTACAATTGTTTATCTAAATAGTGCAATTACAAGAATAATGGATGCAATCATCACAACTTAAATAGATACAAATGTGCACTATGATCTAAATCTAAGCAAACATAGATGAATGTAAATGTGAAAAAGAAGAAATGAGAATATGTCTATCTAAAAATCGGGGTTTAATTGGCCTTTATGCGGCCGTGCAACCGATTATGCGTCTGATCCGCTTTTGGGAGGGATTTCCAGTATGCGGTTTGGTAGGTGGTCCGCACCTTGTATGCGGCGCTTATGCGGCCGCACAGACCGATTTTTAAAACACTGTCAACATATAACTCTTGGTTGTCCATTTTAAAGTGACATATTATTTATTTATCAACTACTATATTTGTACAAAATAGAATGTATTTAACACCATACTAGTACCAATGTCATCCAATTTGTGTGATAGTTTGTTGTATCCCGAATTTTGTGGTACGTTATTGTAGCAAGTTTATCCATAACCGTATACCCAGTTACCCATCCATATACCTGGCGGTTATGCGGATATGGTGCGGGTATAGTTTTTGAAAAAGCAGGTATATACCCATATCCATACCCGTTTAACTAAACGGTTACGGTTATGGTTATGACCATAATCGCACCATACCCTACCCATTTACAGCTCTAAATAGCATGTATCAAAGATTAGCAAGTTGACTCAATCTCATGTCGCCAGTAATCCCTTTATTTGTACAAAAAATACATATGGGCATTTTACATGTGAACCTTCATGTATATTCAACCACACATACTCTTCGATGAACTATATTAGCATATCTCAAATGAAATTAAGAAAACTGGGGTGAGCCATGCAAAATCTACTCCCAACTCCTATGGATCATCTTCTCAAAAGCCATTAGGGTTGTGTTAGGGTTGTGATGAAGATGAACTATAGAAGCTTGGTTGGAAACTCATATACTTGACAATCACCTGACCATATATCTCTTATGCTGTGGCAGTAGTTAGTCAAGTAGTCAACCACAAAGTCCCCAAATCTGGTCACACTAGGATGCCGTATACAGAATTCTATGATCTTTGAAAGGTGCAATTGGGACTATCGTATAGATGTGCTAATGCTAATGGACTGGATATGCAATAAATTACCAATGAACTTCTAAATTTTGTATCTGTCTCAATGTCCAGTTGTCCACTTACTGTCAAGGAAAGGCAAGAAACAATCTGCTATTGGTGGTGGTTGTATTGAGGTAGAATACCAACTGACGGTCATGCTTGCTGTGAGTTGCAATGGGTTTAGTCAATTCAAGATGAGCTGTGCATTCCACTTACTACCCAATGACCTCGAGGGATGATAATTAGGCTGCAATCCATGTAACAAGTATTCCCATGTTCCATGATCAGACTTAACACATCAATGTGAAGTTGTGAACTGGCACTTTGTCATAACAGTAGTCATGCCAATGAAAATAGCTACACATATTTGAACAGAAGATCCTATAGTAGCCGTTCTCACTAAACTGCAGTTTCCTTCCATTTTCCAACGTATGATTAAACTAGGTCTACAGACTCTATGATGTGTACACTCTAGCTTGAGGGGCGGTATTGAGATGCATGCCTATTTTATTTGTTTCTCTGATTTGGATGTCTATATAAATCCGCCCACAATGGGTGTACGTGTTTAATATTCACCCTGCATTGTATGATTGGGTTTCCACGGTTACCCAATCATGTGTAAATAAGCAAGGCTCCTCTAATTAGTGATTAAGAAATAAAAGGATGTTTATGCGTAACAATATCAAAGCCCTAATAGGGGTATTTTTCAATAAAGTAGAAAAGAAGTCCCATGGTCAGTGTCCTCCGTAGCATTGACCACTGGGCACTATGGCTGAAAATAGGCATGAGAACCCAGAAAAAGATGAAATTACCACGTTATCAATGTTAAATATGGATAATAATCTTAATTAAAGCACTAGGGTCCTAAAGATACATGAAGACTGATAAACAGGGATGAGATCCAGAAAAAGTGGACCCCAGGCTCACTGAAGGTGAGAGAGCCTTAGGGCTTGATGCCTAGGTGCATGCTTTCAATCATGGTTTCACTCAAACTTTTTATGTGGACTAATGATTCATATGAATCTTGATGATGACCCAAACATCTTTTTTTGATATTGTAGAACTTGCTTTGTATTTGTGGTTATGGGGGTGTAGCCTAGGCACCAAGGCACATGCCTTATATTTATGGTTTTGTTCAAGCTGGTAGGTCTATAAGTTTATCTTATGATATTCTCTTAATAAGAAGTTTTAACATTGCATGACCTTGGTTTATACTTATGGTTGTGGGGATATTTGCATTCAAAACACTAGCTTTGAATCAAGCTTTCTTGCTTTGAGGATCATGGTCTACCACTCCAAGTAGTAGCCATGATTATGGTGTAATCCAAGTTGCTTGCTGTAGTCTTTAAACACTCACACATCAATACTGTCTATGTTATGTTATGCAGGCATGTCTTCTTCCTTCACCAAGGGGCCGTTCTTGCTCTAATTATGCTAGATGCGTTAATCAGATATTGGCTAGTTTGAGCAATATGCAGGTACTTCCAAAGGTTTACACTAAGATTATCTTGTCATCCTTCTATTGCAATCTTTACACTAGTTTACTTACACTTCATACCTCCCAAAAGTTGTGGCTTAGGTTGCCCCTGTATATATCTGAAACCAAGGAGGCTGATGTTTCTGAGACAAGCTCTGGACATGAAGTAAGCGCTTTAACTAAATTTTTAGGCTAACTATATACTGCTTATCACCGTTCTGATGCAAGATGTTTCTTTCATTATAAACTATATATAGAGGAGGCAACACTCATTTGGCAGAATATTATTAACTTGAGCTAATCTAATGCCTCTCTAATAGAACTACCTTTTGGTGTAGATCCAAGATTGGAGTGTGAGTCAAGTTTTTCTTATTTGGCTAATTATTTAAGCATTATATATCTCAATTGATAGCAAACTCGCAAAGGACTGCTTTTCTTTAGAAATTAACATAATAGTTGATAACATGGAATCATCATGCGGTATCGAATTTTTATATTAACCTTCAAATATCTTGGCATGTGATTAGCAGGTTTTTTTTCTTCTTTGCAATATCAGTATTTGAGTCCACGTTCTTATTTTATAAATACAGCTAGGTTTAAGTTATTACAACAATAGAATTGTATAGGCAAGCATTCAGGTGGCCTCAATCTTCAATTACTGCTGAAACATCATCCACAGGAGCATTGGTTTTTATATATGCCTATCTGGCTAATAGATCCATACCAAAATTGTATATGTGGTGATACTTTGAAAAAGAAATTGTAATTTGAAACAGTTTCAAGTGCCACTACAGCTGATCATTGCTTGGGCGATATGGTTCAGTTTAGATGGTACAGTTAACCATTGCTTCTAAAGGATTTCCTTACACTGCCCTTCTTGTTTCTCAGGATGAACTACAGAGTGATCCATGGGAGTGGTGGAATTCGTTCCGTTTGCTGTGTGACCATCACAGTCAGCTTGCAGTGGCATTAGATATTTGGTGCTGTACTAAGCTAAAATGTTACTTCGTCGTTTCATTCTTTTGTAATAGCTTTATGTAATATTAATACCTGTTAACAGGGGTTCTCTGCCATCTGGTAATTCTCTGGGGCGTTGGTTTGGTGAGCCGGTCAAGGCAGTTTTTATTCACACAAAAGTAATAGCTCTTTTTCTTGTTACATTGAGTGAGTATAATCATTAAGGTATCACTAATGACCGTCTTTGGCATTTGATCTTGCAGTCTTTTTTAACAAATGCTCGTGGATATCCTTGTCTATCAAAGCGGCATCAGAATCTGGTGGGAGGCTTTTTTAATCACTCTGTGCAGGCAAGTGGCCCTTAGTATCCTAAGCAGTTTTATGATCAATTAGGATGTGTCTCCTGAGGTGAATCTTTTTTTTTTTTTGTCTCTGTCACTTTCATTGGCTTGGTAATGGAAAGGCTACCCTACAATCCTTATTACCGCCTTTAATACCTGACTTATTCTCTTACTGATGGTATTTTCAAAATTTTGATGCCTTTAGATGAAACTACTGCTGTTCATGCTATATGTACTCTATTAATGTTGAAAAAATTGTTAAATTAGGTAATTCTTTCTGGAAAAACAATTCATAATAGTCCTGAGGAAAAATCTGAAAGGGAAGCTAATGGTCTCAATGATGATCATGAAGGTATGTTTGCAATAGACTGGCTATGATCAAGCATCTATTATTTTATATGTTCCTAATGACAATTACTCTTCATTCTCAAATCTTAGATTTTATCAAATAAACAGTTTTTGTGGATATTATTTCTATTGGAAATGCTATGGTACTACTATTATTCTTTCTCATGAAGGCTCATATAAACTTATGATACAATATAGGAACTGAAAATTATCACATCAAGCCTTACTTAAATTATATTGCGTTTTTGTATCAACGGATGGAGCCACTTCCTGAGCAGGAGCGTTTCGAGGTAGGAGGATTTTATAGATAAATCATTACATTGCCTGTTATCCTTTCTTTTGACTTATAATGAGTTTTCCCATTATTTTATGGCTGTGGTAGCTTGCATATAGGGATTTTCTTCAATCACCTTTGCAGGTATGTTCTCATAATCTTTAGTCATTCTGTTTTTTCCTGTTCGTATTTAATGCAGAACGAATTCAATAATTTCTATTACGCGTGGATTTGTTGCAGCCTCTAATGGATAATCTTGAGGCGCAAACTTATGAAACCTTTGAGAAAGACACCATGAAATACATTCAGGTCAGTTTGGTTCGTTAGAAGTTGTCAAGCCATAAATCCACGATATGCATCGTCCGCTTTTTTTTCCTTAGCAACTTTTTGTTGTGATGTTGTGCAGTGCCAAGATACATTCAACATGGTATGGGGGACCTTAATTCGACCATATTTTTAAATGTCACAACTTGACTGTTTGATGAGCTACAAATACGGTCCAAGCTCTTTGTTGAGAGTGATTAATCAATATGTCTATTATCTATTTAGTATAAGTGTCTAAGTGAGCTAGCCCGTTAGGATTCGGTGTTGAAGTCTTTATTCTTTCCCTCTATCTTATATGAAAGGAGTTGGGTTTGGTTAGTGCATCCACCCCTTTGCCTCCTAATACTGTTCTAAGTTCTAACTTGGTATCAGAGTAGTCACTCTTGGGTGTGTGTGTGAGTTTGGGGGGGGGGGGGTTAGAGAGAGGGAGAGAGAGGGACCCCTGCCTGTAGAAAGATGACTGATTTTCCCTGTTCCAGTGCCGCTATCCACCAGATGGCACTTCCCTTCTCTCTATGGTAGCTGCATTCCTGCAGTTGACATTGACTTCCCTAATGTACAACCCCTATATCATCATCATTATCATCATCATCATCATCATCATCTAAGTCTGTTGTACAACCCCCTATATCATTATCTAGCCTCAATCCCAACCATGTTGGGGTCAACTGCATGGATCCTTCTTTACCGATCTGTCGGGGGCTTCACGTCAAACCAAAAAACCCTTTATCTACATCTTCTGCTTCACACACGTGTTGGTGGTTCCCGTCTGCACACATAGCGGGCATACTGCCATTGCTCCTCTGGTTGCCATGGCCTCCTGTTCTTCCTACTCTGACTGACAACTGGTCCTGTTTTAGGTCTCCAACAACTCCCAGCCTTTCCGCTGCATCGTGTTGCACGACCTCATCTTTGGTGCTGTGTGTGCATATTGCTGCCTTTGTAGGCAGAAGAGTCAAGGGCATGTTCTTCAGGTTAGCTCGTTCGAAGCCTTGTTATGATGTTTCCTGTGATCCAATTGCTGCCGACATTAATAGAGACGGATCCTCCTGCAGTCGCTGTCCTTACGGGCATAAGCTTCTGCTGCCAAAACCTCTGCTGTGGCTGAATTGTTGTTCTAGCAGCAGCAGAATTTGGGAGGAAGAAGAAAGGCTCCATCTTTCTTTGCTCATGTGTGCAATGACAGCTAGAAGAAAAGAGAAACATGGAGCGCGCGCACACGTGTGATTTTTTTTGTCTGCTAGTTATTTCCCCTCAAGTGCGATAGAGAGCTATAATGTATGAGGAGTTTTTGCCTTTAGTGCCGGCATATTCTTTCAAGCCGTTACTGTTCCAAACTCCTTTTAATTTTCGTTTTCCTGTTTGTGATTTTTTTAGACACCGTTTTTCGCTAGTCCATTGGCTCTAATTATCCCTATTAATGTCCATGTCACCTTTTTCTTTTTGTTGCCTTGTGCATCTCACGCTGTTTAATCTATATAAAAATGAAAATAGCAGCACCACGGCTCAGAACTCTCTTGGTCCAGTTAATCAATTCAGTGCGCCAACCAGCATCTGTTGGTTGCTCTCTCTCTCTCTCTCTCTCTATCTAGCTTACAGTTTTCACATATACTCCTTTTTTTAGTAATTTTTATACCACTACCCGACCACTTTCTTCATCTAGTTCGTGGTTGGTGTGAACGGGATAAATAAAGAAGAGGGATATATTGTAAGAGGATGATGATTAATTTATTTCCAGATTATTATCCAGATCCAAGTTGAATTTGCATGTGGAGCTTCTACGATGCTATTCTCACATCTTGAAATGGCGGTGTCTGGTATTTCCTTAATGGTGTATCGTCTATCTATGTTGTCTTGACCACTGCTACTACCTTTGTCCGGTATATTTTATGCAAGTTGACTATCTACTATTTTCCATGCAATTTCGTACACTTTGACTCCCTACCAACAGTTTTCCCTCACTCGCTGTACACTACTATTATAATCCAACACTCTCTCAACTGCTCCACACAGACTCGACCACCTACCCGCCGTTGTCTATTGCTTTCCACATGCTGCTTGAATTGGATACTTCCATGTTAGCTGCTTTTCTATCTACACTGGATTATTTGATTGATGGGCAATAGTGGAGCGTTTCATTGAGATAATCAGGAGTGCACAACTTTTATTGGACTTTGTTTGTTTGCTGTTTGTTTTTAGTTTAATTCAGTATGTCCGCAAGCTTGGCTTGGGATTTTCCCATAAATTGCAGCTTGAGGGGAAGTGTCGAGAGTTTATTACTCGATAGGCTTATTGTGTATTTAGAGTATAGCTTTAAGTGGGCTGACTCATCAGGATTTGGCATCCCAAGTATGTAATTATGTCCCTCTCTCCTATGTTCAAGAGTAGAGTTTGGTTTGTGCAACACATCTCTGCCTCCTAATTATGCTCTTAGCACAGTTTTGTAAAAGCTGATTCTACAAAATACACTAGATTATCATTGTTCAGCTAGTTCTAAGAATCCATGTATGTGGGTATTATTGTTATTGAAGTCAGCCTTTGAACAAACACAAGCACACTTAAATGTAAATCAACAATGGCCTATCAAGAATAACAAAATCAAAGATTACAAACAACTATTTATTTGCCAATCGGTAAATTTGATCAACAAACAATAATGGAACAAGCAGCATTTAGATATGACTCATTTAACTGCTAACCATCTGACTGATTCTAATAAAAACAATTGACAGCAATTTGATGAAGTTAAATATATAACTGTATTGAACTTAATGTAAATTAACGAGAAAACATTGCAGCTTTTGAAGTTTGACAAAGTTGATAGGAGAAATAAAATTACATCATTACTTTGGAATAGTAAATCTAGCAATTTATAAAAATTTGTGTTTGGTTTAAAAAGTGCCCTGAAATAGTTACCTTGGCTCAAGCTCAGCCTCAAATATCAAGAAAGTTTGAGGCTAAGACAACTCAATCTGTAAACTGGGCACCTGGCCCACCTTTCAAAATATTGATGTATAGAATTACATCATTACTTTGGAATAGTAAATCTAGCAATTTATAAAAATTTGTGTTTGCTTAAAAAAGTGCCCTGAAATAGTTACCTTGGCTCAAGCTCAGCCTCAAATATCAAGAAAGTTTGAGGCTAAGGCAACTCAATCTGTAAACTGGGCACCTGGCCCACCTTTCAAAATATTGATGTCATATGTGGCATCTTTGTCTCATCTTGACATGAGAGAAGCTATCCCGTATGCCATAAGTTATCTTATATGAGATTGCTCTCTGCATAATTTTTCGTGTTTAATATAACATAGAAAGTTATTTTTAGTTTGCTAAGATATATTTCAAGCCTTCAAACTTTACTATTACCTACTAGGCGATTAAGTCCTGAAAGAATAAGTTTGCAGTAGCAGCTATAAATAGTGGTTGTGGGTTTCATCACTTCTGCCTTGCCTCCCCTCTTCCTTCCGTTGTGGCTGATGTGGCTGCTTGCGTCATGTCCTCCACTGCCCTCCTTTCCCCTTCACATCTCCCATCTTTCTCCTATTTTTTGCATATTCCCGCCCAAGTTACCACTAGATGTAGCAGCAACTACTAAATGTGAAAATGGGTATAGGAATAGGAGGAGAATTAGGGACATCACCCATATGGCGGAGGCATTGAAACCAAGCAACAATGGTAGTGGTGGTAGGAGATGATGGAAACTATTCTTATTTTATTAGATATAAGAATGATCTATCTGATTAGTATATATTCTTGTTCAACAGTATCAAAAGGCTGTAGCTGAAGCTTTGGTTGACCGCGTTTCCGAAGACAAAGCTTCGATTATCACAACAGTAAGTATGCAGGATTGAACTTCACATTTAAAGTGGTCTTGGATTTAATACATTAACTGGCCTGACGTTCTTCAATGTGATATTTTGTGTTGATACATTAATAATTTGTTGTATGTGGTTGAAAAAGGTACTTATGGTTGTTGGAGCTGGACGTGGTCCTCTTGTGCGGGCATCTTTGCAGGTCCATGTGCATACTTTTTGCATCTTAGCTGTTTATCTTGAGTTTAGGTATCAAACACATACAAGCTGATTTTGGCTGGGTATTGTAGGGCTGCTAAGTGTGAATTTGCAATGTATTCCAAATTCACACTTTGCACTCTGACTCACACAACCATATTAGGCCTCAATGTAATGTGTGCACAATTTTATGTTTTCTTAGGCAACAAAAATGTAAAAAAATGATGAAGAAGGGTGGGTTTCTCAACTTCCTCAACATTGTTTCTAACTGTGAGACGTGAATTTCCTTGAAGTGCTTCAGGCAGCCGAAGAAACTGGACGAAAATTGAAAGTCTATGCAGTGGAGAAGAACCCAAATGCTGTTGTGACGCTTCATGTATGTTTTTGAAAGTAGGAATTTACTTCAAGTTTCTTCTGAATAAGCTCTTTTGACGAAACAGCATAATTGAGTTATCCCTTATATATATTTTTCCAGTCAGTTGTTTATCTAGTATGAGGTTAACTATTGCTCCACGGGGCTTCGCTTTGGTGGGCATCTTGGCCATTAGTGCCGTGATCCTTTTTTGGGTTCTGCTTCTTATATTTAGTTCATATTAATTAATTTGTTAGGGATCTAATATACAAATCAAGCATTACGGTCTGTAAGGTCCCTGATGCTGAAGTAAAGGTTATACTGTCATTTTTTCCCCTTGAAAATGTCTATACTTAAAGAATTATGAGAGAAATAGCCCTTTCACCTAGACGCCCAATCAGATCAGTGGCCACCTAAACGCCTCGGAAAATGTGATGAAAAGCAATTGGAGAAATTATGCAGAAATTAAATAGGTCAATTTGAGTAAATGAGGACGGGAATCTGTGATTATCAACTGATGTATGTTATTGCATGTGCTTTTATTGTTTATGTATGAAAGGGAATTGATTTTATAATTTTTGTTGCTAATTCATCTGATGTAGCTTTGTTATTGTTCATTAATAGAATCTGTATTCAGTGATAATATCGCCTTGGCTGAAATTTTAGGGAATAGTGATAAGAATCATGCTTATAATTTTCACTTATTGGGTGATTTCCATTTTCATTTATGTGACCTACCTTTTATAATTTCAGAGCTTGGTCAAGCTTGAAGGCTGGGAAAAAATTGTCACAATAGTCTCCAGTGATATGCGCAGTTGGGATGCTCCTGAAAAGGCTGATATTTTGGTATGTATTGTTTTATGCCACATTATTCTTTTTGTACTTGGTGCGTGCACTTTACATCTTACCCGTGCTGTTCTTGTTTCTCAGGTGAGCGAGTTGCTGGGTTCATTTGGAGATAATGAACTGTCACCTGAGTGTCTCGACGGAGCTGAGCGATTCTTAAAGCAAGATGGCATCTCGATTCCCTCTTCGTATGTTTTAACTTTCTTTTCCTGCTTCTTTCTGGGGAGTGGGTTGCTGGTGGTTTGGGTGCTGTAAGTATATGGGGCCTCTTAGGGTATAAATTTACAATATGATTTCATTTTTGTTCACTTAATATGTTGCTTTTCTGAATCGAATTTTCTTTGCTGCAAAACCCATATCGGTTTGAACATAATGAGGGCATGTATGTGTGTAGAAAACAGACTAACTCAATCTTATTATTTGCTGAGAGGATTATTTCTAGTACAACAACATATTTGCCGATGTTCATGTCTACAAATAATTTTATGCAGGTATACTAGCTTCCTTCAACCAGTAACCGCATCAAAACTGTACAATGATGTAAATGCTCGTTACTAGTTACTTTCACGGCTAGCCTGTTCAAATATCATCTTACTGTGTTGTTTTCTTTTCTGTTTTTAGGTCAAATCAAATAAGGACCTTGCTCACTTTGAAACTGCATATGTTGTAAAGTTGCACAGAGTAGCTAGGCTTGCACCAACACAACGAGTAAGAGTTCTTCATCAACAGTTGCTCTTAATGATTAAACTTTCTCAACCTGGTTTGAAATTTTTCTCTAAGTTCTGTCCGGGTCAAAAATCTTGCATCAGATTGGAGGGCCCATAAAATGACCCACGTGTTAGTTGTAAATATCTAGCCTTATATACCGAAGTATTGGTTCAAGGTAGCAAAATCATGAGCAAGTGTATCCTATTCAATTCCAGGCTCACCATACAAGATGAAGATGAGAGACATGTTGGAACCCTAGCAATCGAGTAGCGGAAAACCTTGCTAAAAAGGTTGTAGATTGGATACCACCACAAAACCACTTGTTGGGAAAAAGGACAAGCAATTATTATCTTGCCTTTCTTTTGAAAAAGAGACATACAAATATAATTTCACAATAATTATCATCTCATCTTCAATCTGTTATTGTGTTAAGCTTATGTTTATTTTTCCAGTTTCTAAATGGATCTTGGGCTTCTATCCATATAGCCTTTGCTACTTTATATAGTGTAACAAGCCCCCCATTAGGGATGACAATGGTGCGGTTTATAGCTAATCCATAACCACACCACATAGAAAAATCAAACACCATATCCGCACCATATCCATTGTGGTTTTTAACATGAGAAACCATATCCACACCGCCAAAAAACGCAGCTAACCGCACTACAGCACACCACATCGTGAACACATTTCTATTAACATATTATACATAATATCTATGAGACTTTACACAATAAATGGAAATAACAACATAGACAACAAATAAAGAGATCATGTATGTTTATTAATTATGCAAAGAAGACAACCACATGTATAGTCATTGCAGAATTTTTTTACTTCTTTGTACATGAAATTGCATTTTAAAAATAGAGATCTAGCAATCTAGTAAGAATGATAATAAATAATGTGTTTAGGATAGTATTTTACATATATTTATATATAATTAACATGGATTATCTGCGGTGCGGTTTTTATCCATTGTTTTATCTCTAGAACCATAACCACAACACACCATATCGCTTTTAAAAACTGAAAACCATTTGTGTACCATAACCATTTAGTGCGGTTATGCGGTGTGAAATGCGGTGCGGTTATCCGTGGATATGGTTTTTTCATAATACGATTGCCATCCCTACCCCCATCTTTGATATTAATAAAGCAACAACAACCTTAGGCTGCCTTTATGGCTTGGGCTTCCCGTGGTTTTTTCCCTCCTCGGAGAGTCCCTCCTTGGAGAGTTTTTCCACGTTAAATCTCGTCTCTTTCTACATGGTATCAGAGCCCGATGATTAGGATATGTCTTTCTACGGTTTTTGGCCACTAGATTTGCTCCCTGGGTCTTTCTGCTGCCCGCTTGATTTGCGTCCTACCGTCACACGTTGCCCCAGCTGCTGTGTTGGTCGACTTGGTATGCTGTCGCCAAATAGGTTTCTACTAGGCTACTACAGTACATCCGGTGTACAAGAAGGCTACATCCACTATAGTTGCTGTGTCCACGACGTTGTTCCCTGCCTGGTTTGGTTCCTACTACTGCTCCAGTAGATCCCCTGCTGCCCGAGTTGTTCGTTCCTACTAGCGCTACAGTGGTTTCAGGCAGTGAGCAATCTCGTTCCTACTAGAGCCACAGCTACCTCGGGTTGAATCCTCCTTTTTTTTTGCTGATCAGTAGAAAGCCTGCTGTCTTGCAGCCTCTTTACATCATTTTTTTCTATTGCGGTTTTGCACCCTGCATCACTTAGTACTCTACATTGCTGCTGCAACGTGTTGTTTGTAGCTGGAACTCAAAAAGTCTTACCGTATCACTGGAAAAACTAAGGGATATGGCAGGACTGAATCCTGGCAGGCTGTGTTTTTTGAGTTCCAGTTCTTTTTCATGGACTCCTCAGGGTGCAGTGACACGTGAGCCATGCAAATCACCATCACAAAGCTGAATCAAACAATTATCTTCTATGGGTTGCTGCTGCTGAGATAACAATAGCTGGCTGGGGAAGAATCAGGTATGTTAATGGGACAAAGAAAGTCCCTGCAATCGAAGACGAGGGATGGGATCAATGGTACCTAGAAGACAACCAAGTGAAATCTTGGATTGTAAATTCTGTTGCTCCTGATTTTTTTATTCGAAAGAAAAGTGCTTATGACGTGGGATGTTTTGAAGAACATGTTTGGACGGAAGAAAAAGGACATTTGTATATATCAACTTAACAAGAAGCCTTGGGGCATTTGAGTTTTTCCTCTTTAAAGAAGCCTTTTCTTGATATTTTCTCTTCTGTTGATCCGAGTCAGTTAAAATGTGATGTCTTGAGCTATCCAAGCATTACTGTACCATGTATGAGCATTCTGAAAATAATACTAAATCTATTTCTGAGTTGGTCCACTATGATGTATGGGGTCCACCACCTATTGTCTTCTGCACTTCAAGTAGCGCTTCAGAGCAAGAGCCACGAGGTTCAATTATGGCATTGCCGCTTGGGGCATTTGAGTTTTTCCTCTTTAAAGAAGCCTTTTCCTGATATTTTCTCTTCTGTTGATTTAAGTCAGTTAAAATGTGATGTCTTGAGCTATCCAAGCATTACTGTACCATGTATGAGCATTCTGAAAATAATACTAAATCTATTTCTGAGTTGGTCCGCTCCGATGTATGGGGTCGACAACCTATTGTATCTAACGAAGGCTTCAAGAACTTTGTGTGCTTTATTGATGATTATTCTCAATGCACATTTTTATATCTTATGAAAAAACGATATGAGATTCCGCAGTTAGTTGAGCAATTTCTAACAATGGTAGAAACACAATTTGGAACTACCATAAAGCAATTTAGATCTGATAATTCCCAAGAGTATTTAGAAAAAGGGGTCGTATCCATGTTCAATAAGAAAGGTATTATTCATCAGACATCCTGTAGCTACACACCGGGACAGAATGGTGCGACAAAGCAAAAAATAGACATCTTTTGAAGGTCACAAGTGCTCTCCATATTAAGAGAAACGTTCCCCAAAAATTCTGGTGTGTTTTGACAACCGCCTACTTAGTTAACATGATGCCTAGCAAAAGAATGAAGGCGGAGATTCCAATCACAGTTCCATCCGTAAACAAAATGTTTTTCATCTTCCACCAAAAGTTTTTAGTTGTACTTGTTATGTGCACAACCTGCAACCTGTGAGATCAAAGTTTGACTCACGGACTATTAGAGCTGTTTTTCTTGAGTATTCATTGACGAAGAAAGGATATATATGTTTATCCAGAAAATACTATATTTCCAAAAATGTCAAGTTTCATGAGAATGTACCTTTCTTTATGGATATTGTTCCTCTAAAGGGGTGTCTGCAATATGCTTTTCTAATACTTTAGAAGGCATATAAAAAAAGACTCATCAAGGATAGAGGTTTGGACAAGTGTATGAAAGAGGAAGTATTTGAAAAGCAGTCGTCACTGAGAATGTTGATACCAATATCAATCCCAGTCTCAATCCTCTCGAACTTAGGTCCAAAAATCGAGATGGGAGGCGAGGTAGATCTGCCAATCGCTATTTGGAAAGGAACAAGAGAATGCACCAAACATCCCATTCAGAGATATGTGTCCTATATCCTATTCACGACTGCACTCAAATTATAAATTTTTTTGTCTGCTTTGTCTGCTCTTGACATTTCCACAGTTCTCAAGACTATAGATCAAGCCTTAAAAGACCCGAAATGGGCTCATGCTGAAGAAATGACTGCTCTAATCAAGAACCAAACATGGGATATTGCAAACATTCCTAAAGGAGCTCATCTGGTTGAATCTAAGTGGGTTTACACAATTAAGCACAATGCTGATTGGACTGTTGACATATTCAAGGCTAGGTTGGTTCGAGGGGGTTTTCTCAGAAATATCAAATTGATTACTTAAGAGACCTTTTCTCATGTAGCAAAAATGAATTGAGTTAGAATATTCACTGCTATCTGTATTCGATTCCCCTGGAAAATGCATCAGCTTTATGTTAAGAATGCTTTTCTTAACTATGACTTGAATGAACAAGTCTTTATAAAACCATCACCCGACTATGAACAAGCAGGAAAATGTTGCAGTTTAAAAGAAAGCTTTGTATGGGTTAAAACAATCTTCGAAGGGTTAGTTTGAAAGACTCTAAAGCTTCATGAAAAAGTTGGGGTTCCAACAAGGAAATGAAGACCATACATTGTTCATTCAAATGACCTCAAATAAAACCACTCTAATGCTAGTTCATGCCGACAACATGATTATTACAGGAAGTGACAATGAAGGAATACAACTTTTAAAGACAAGGCTAGCTAAGGAATTTGAGATAAAAAATCTGGGCGAACTAACAAATTTCTTGGGTATAGAGATTGCAAAATCAGCAAAAGGAGTAAATATTTGTCAAAGAATATATGTACTCGATATTCTCAAAGAAACATGCCAAATGGGATGCAAGCATGTAGGGACTCCTATAAAGGAAAATCACAAGTTAAGCTTACAAGATGGGATTCCAATGGATGACAAAGGTAAAACATGTATCAAAGATTGGTTGGGAAACTATTATGCCTCACTTTAAGTAGACCCGACATTTCTTATGTTGTGAATACTATAAGACAATTTATGCATGCACCTATAGACATACATCTAAAAGTTGCATATCAAATTCTAGCATATCTAAAAGGAAATCAAGGCAAGGGGATTTTATTCATAAGACAATGACCTAAAAATTGAGTGCATCACTGATGTTGGTTGGGCATGATCCCAAGTTGACAGAAGATCAATTTCAGGCTACTATGTCTTCTTAGGTGGAAATTTTATAATTTGGAGAAGCAAGAAGCAAAAGATGGTTGCTAAATCTAGTGATGAAGCTGAATATAAAGTTGTGGCTCAAGGGGTCATTGAAATTTTATGGGTGAAGATTCTTTTGAAAGACATGGGAATATGTCCTCTGAGTCCTATGATATTATACTGTGATAACAAATCATTTGTTAATCTAGCAAAAATCATGTCCTCTGTTAGAGAATAAAAGACAACAAATCGATATATTGATAAGAGGCAATCATGCTCCTATAAATAGGAAAATAGGGAAGCGTACTGACTAAAACTAAAACCTAATGGGCCAGGACATACTTGGGCCCATATTACAAAGACACTTAACATATATAAACAGACTCTCTAACACTCCCCCTCAAGCTGAAGTTAGGAGAATCCCAAATCAGCTTGCAAACAGAGAGTTAAACTAAACACAAAGAAATAGAATAAAAAGATAAACAAAGCCAATACAAGGATTTTCTCCCCCATAATATTACAATTAAGCACTAAAACACTCATACACCCCCCTCAAGTAGATACTCCATAGTAGGCAAGCAGGTCGCAGTTGTAGAAGCTTCGTGATCATCTAGAGTGTAAGTAAGCAGAAACAACTGTGGTTCATGATCTTCATCACGGTCGCTAACGTCGCAGCTCAGAGAGTGTTGGTTCACAACAACAATAGTAGTCAACGTACAAATAAAGTACGGACGGGTCAACGTGTGAAACAGAGCACGGACGAGTCAGAGAGTGTTGGCACACATTAACAGAAAGTCGACATGCAAACAAGGTACGAACAAGTAAAAAAGTCAACATGCGCAAAACATGGACAAGCCAGAGAGTGCTGGCAACAATAAAGTGGACGTAGCCGGATAGAAGGCCATCAACATAAACAAGTAGGCAACTAAAATAAATCTCTTCAAGAAGCATGTAGTAATGGCAGCATATATAAACTTCCTCTTCTCTCATCTCTCTCCTCTACTCATCTTCTCTTCCTCCTATTCTCCCCCTCACACTAAGCATGAAGGAGTCAAAGAGTGGTTGGGGTGGAAAGTCAGAAGAAGTGGTAGAGGTAATGTATATGTAGGACAATGTGGAGGAGATATCGACAACTAGAGTCAAAGTGCTACACGACCCGATTGGGTTGATCTACATAGAAAAATTAGATGGATCTTTTTGCGACCCGAAAAGGCACATTTGTCTGGCCCTTAGCAATCTAAAAATCAGATCCGAAAAGGGACCCGTTTAGAATAGGTAAATGAGTATATGGGGGCATTAAAAAATATTAAGGGAGATAAAGTTATTTGGATATAGGGTTGGTGAGTAACTATAGGTGGTGGTAGGGAACCGGGGTTGCAGTGGAGGGAAGGGATGGGTAGCGGCCATCAAGATAGTGTAGAGGCTGGCGTAACAACCACAGTAGAAGAGGAGGATGACGACGACTGTTTTGGCGGGCGTAACAGATGCGGGTAGAAGCTGGGTTTTGGCGGCTGCTTGAAGCCGTTTGGTGAGAGAGACGGGCTGAGATGTAGAAAGCGAGTGTGGTGACTTATGGAAGCGGCGACGGTAAGGCAACAAACTGGCAGGGGTACACTGGGGCAATATAGGAGGGGAGAACAACGAATTGGAGGCTATAAGATGGTTAGCAGCTGTGGGTCTAAAATAGGGAGCAACTTGTGGCAAGGACCAACAATGGCTGTGGTGGCGGGAGTGGGTTGTGTGCCATAGATCAGTGGGGCTGTCATCGGCGAGCGGCGTCGTTGCGGGGCGGCAACAGTAAGGAGGACCACCGACGGGGGCAAGGCATCAATCAGTGAGCATCAGTCATGGCAACCTTTGCGAGGCAGGCAACACCAGTAGAGCACATGGCGGCTGCGGCGATGCGTAGGGCCGATGGCTAGGCAATATAGGGTGGTTGGACAACATGTAGTAGATGGGAGGCAAGTAGCAGGGCATCGGCCAACAATGCGGAAGAAGTGGTATGGAGCAAATTGTAGGGAAAAAGTGTGGAAATTCCTCGCGGGCAGCCAAGCACCGCCAAGGGCGACAACCGCGTGCAAGGAGTGTTCTTGCTTTTCCCTCTCTCTTTTACGTAGGGCTGGATCACTGCTCTGATACCATGTCAGAGAATAAAAGGTGTGAGATGCCGCAAGGCTGCGCTATGCAGCGTGAGAGTCGGCAATGAGCCGTCTCTCCTTTATTTATATAAATGGACAAATTACATATAGGTACAACAGTAATAAGGAAATGACAGAACTAAATAACACAAATAATAAAGAGATATGTTAACACTCCCCCTCAAGCTGGAGTGTACACGTTGTGTATACCCAGCTTGCCACGTAGATTTTAAAATGCTGTTGGACCCAATGGCTTTGTCAGGATATCTGCCAGTTGATCTTCAGTTTTGACGTGTAGCGTCACAACAACACCATTCTTGATCTGATCTCTGATAAAATGGCAATCAACTTCTATATGCTTTGTGCGCTTATGAAAGACAGGATTCCTGACAATGTGTATAGCTTCTTGGTTGTCACACCTGAGCTCCATCGGAGATGAAATAGGAATCTTTAACTTAGAAAGTACAAATTTAACCCATTGTAACTCGCAACATGCATGTGCCATAACACGATATTCAGCCTTAGTGCTAGATCTTGCCACCACATTTTGCTTTTTGCTTTTCCAAGTAATCAGATGATCTCCTAGAAAAGTGCAGTATCCTGATGTAGACTTCCTCAAAGATGGGTATTTTATAAAAAGCAAGAATAACACTCCGGGCAGAACTGCAAGAAGAACTAAGCCCAGACAAAAACTTGGCTGTAATCAAGTCATCTCTGTCCTTGACCTACTCTGGAACTGTCACTGGATGATAGTAACTCAACTCTTAGGTAATAGCCTGAATCGCTCTAAAATATTCTTCTAATGACCTGTCACCCTGTCTCTCTGCAAAAAGACGATCATAGATCATAAACTGGCGAAGAACATTCTTCTCTGAGAGTAATGCTTCTTCACTGCGTCCCACATCTCCCTGGCTGTAGAGTAAAACATGAGCCTTGCAGCAATTTTAGGTTCCATACTCCCCCACAACCAAGTTTTCACAAGGCTGTCATGACGCTTCCATTCAGAGTATCCTTTCTCAGCAGCATTAGGGAGAACAGAGTCAACATGTCTCGCCTTGTCACGGGACTCCAGTACTGTATGGACACCATTCATCCATTAGAGATAATTTTTCCCGTTCAACTTGATGGAGGGGATAGGTGACATCTCGTTGTAGATAGTAGATGTCTTGGTGTCCGCCATGATTTAATAGGAACAGTGTGACAGATTGATACACGCCATAAAGGAAGCTTGAGTGACGGAGAGATACACATCACACCACGGATAGATACGTTACTGACACATCCACAACCTCCAATTCGATATTCCTAATCATACATGGAGGAGATGTGATTAGGAACGAACTTATGAGATTACGGGCCCTTCGGTTTAGGTTTTAATAACCCGTTGGACCAACTGAAGATCCCGAACAACAAATGCGACGCTTGCTGGATCGGCCGGTTGCTGCTGGAGAAGGCCGCCGGCAGGTGGAGAATCTGCGGCGGGGTGACGAGGGAGAAGGAGGTGGCGCCTCATGGACTGGACGGCTGCAGCTAGAGCAGCAGCGGCCGACTACGACTGATCCAACGGTAGTGGCGGCGACCTTGGTTGCCGGCGGCGGCAGTGGCTGTTGTAGCTGTTGGCGTTGGTGACAACTTCGGCTAGGAAGGAAGAGGAGAGGACGTCCCTCGCTCTGATACCATGTGAGATGCCGCAAGGCTACGCTATGCAGCGTGAGATCGGCAATGAGCCGTCTCTCCTTTATTTATATAAATGGACAAACTACATAAGTACAACAGTAATAAGGAAATGACAGAACTAAATAACACAAATAATAAAGAGATGTTAACAGAAGGCAAATCTGATATAATGATAAGAGACAACTGCGCTCCTATAAATAGGAAAACAACGAAGTGTACAGACTAAAACTAAACCCTAATAGGCCAAGACATACTTGGGCCCATATTACAAAGACACTTATAACATAAATAAACAGACTCTCTAACATCCTCCATGATGGTATGAAGCATGTAGAGATCACGGAATTTAATCACCGATACCGATGCCGTTTCGACAGCTTGGATATAGATATTTACCGGTATTACCGGCGGAAATATCGACAGATGCAATCCTGGCCATATTGACGCCAAAACGAACGAATTAAATCATAAAATTTTACATGCGCGGTCTCAACACCTATATGCAACGTTTTATGCAATAAAATTCTATATTGGGTATGTGAGGGGGGTCAATCATGTGGGAGGTAAGGAATCTGTCCTTTTTTTGGAGATTTTGATGAAGAATTTCGATGACAAAATGCAAGAATTAAGATCTGAAATTTACTAGCACAATCCATAAACTCATGTTTAGACACTTATGCAATAATATTCAATTTACAACAAACATATAACAACATAGTAAATTACTAACTCACATCAGTTGTATGTTGAGTGGCGCGCTGGTTCTCTATACATTATGTTGTTGATATGGGCCACATATTGCTCCCATGTCATGTAACTTTTGTAAGACTTGTTATAGGAAACAACATGCTCCTCATTCACTTCAGGATTGGCAAACTGTATCATCCCAAACTTTGGAAAATGTTCTTCCAAATCTTTGAGATATTTTTCCTTGGTTGCTGAAATCAATGGAGGTTGAGTAGAAGCAGGAGGAGGTGTCCATGCATGAGGAGCTTGATGTTGAGGAGCTTGAGGTTGAGTAGAAGCAGGAGGAGGTGCCCATGCTCGAGGAGCTTGAGGTTGAAGAAAAGGAGGTTGTAATGGTACATCGGCAATAGGATAAACTGTAGTATGCCCACCACTCCATGTTTGATCTCCATCAACAAAGTATGCTTTGGTGTTCACTCAAAAGCATCCATAAGGGCTACGGACAGAGTATGCTTCATGATATCCCAGGCCTACTTCTAATCTTGGTGGTGGTTCAACTTGATATCCAGAATACCCATGTTGGGACTGAGATGGGTATGGAAGTGTCTGCCCAAATAACATATCTCCAAATGAATGCTGAGATTGAGAGTTAGATATGCTCATGGTATCCATTGAATCAACAAGATCAAAATAATAATCACTTTGGCTCTGGTATTGTGGTTGTGGTGGAGGTGCACCGCTGTAATCTTTCCCAGTTTGAATTTTTCTCCTTTGAAATGTTTTATCAGCCATGGGATATTCCTGTTCTGGTGGAGGTGCAACCCTAGTAACATGACTAACATAAGGCCGATCATCATTTTGAGGATCAACAGCTGGAGGATATTCTGGAGAGCGTTGACTGCGATTATCACCATCATTGCCACCATCATCAGACTTAGATTTGGAACCAGATGTAGAAGAAGAAGAATCTGAGCTACCTAATTGTTCTTCCACTTCTCTATTGATTTCCACATCAGTATTAACATGTGAACAAGTCTTTCTGGCGGGGTATCAATAATAATATCATCACCATTATTTGCATCAAGTTGCTCTTCTATATATGGATATGGACATCCATCTAAATTATCAAGAACAGGACGACCTATCTCATTCATCCATTCCTCTAAAGGATTTTTTGAATCATCCTCCAGTCCTCTACGTCTTTCTGTGTTAAAAGTATATGCGATGTCAATGGGATCATGGAAAACAACAAAATCCACTTCCTAGTAGTTGGCATCTCGTATTGCTCTAGCCTTCAACCGCATGTTGTAGTGAACGTAGACAAGATCCCTCAATCTGTTTGCACCAAGCATGTTCCTTCTCTTTGAGTGTATCAAATTGAAAGTGCTCCAATCTCTTTCACAATCCCCTGCGAAGTTGTTTGAGCTAGGATGCGAATAACCACTTTTCTTAAATGGGGGGCATCTGTTCCATTCCAAACCCACTACTCACAAGGATCACTTGCCTAGCGGTCAGCAACCGCATTTGGATGGCCAAAGCATCCAGTCCTTTCACGAAACTGGCGCAACTGCAAAAATAAAATATACGATATTGAGATGATGAAATCAAAGGAAAGACTAATAAGAAAGTAAGATTTTAAGTTATATAGTTATATACCTCTTCCAATACTAGCAATTGCTCTTTTGGAGAGGTAATGAACTTGTTAGTGACATCTCTCACTGCATTCATAAGAGTCGCATTCAAGCCCAGCGTTCGTGAGTATTGGAACCTCAGATTCAAATAGTAAGCTGTCACAAATTTAAATAAGGAAATAAGAATGACATTTTATTTGTTGACTATTTGTTAGACCAATAACTTAGAAGTTAGAATATAATTGAGATATATACCTGCTTTATGCAATGGATGCAAAAGCATATTTGTCCAACGGTTCTCATAAATTCTTATGTATTGCTCATTGGACCTAGATGCTGGTTCTTTGATACTATCCACCATTGAGGTCATTGCATCATATAGGAAAGGCTTTCTTGCAGTTTTGTCACCATCTACCAGCCTCAATACTTTGACAATGGGTTCCATTATTCGTAGCACTCTAGTAACCTTATCCCAAGAAGGTCGGTTGGCAATCAACTCCTCAATTCTTCTGCCAACCGGAGTGTTGTGCTCCTTCATGGAGGTCCACTCCACTCTATTGAAGAGCCTCCTAATTCCATCCTTTTTGGACTTTAACGATTGTAAGGCAAGAAAATTTGTTGCAAATCTAGTTGCCTCTGTTCTAATTAGATCACCACCACAATACTCAGGTCGCCTCATTGCATTTGGCAGAAAAGAATGGTTGTAGATGAATCCCGTGATCAACCTACCATCAATGACAACATATTTGATGAAATCAATTGAGCCCATGTCCTTAAGAATGAGATCTATGCAGTGGGCAACACATGGTGTCCAATGAACCGAATATTTCTCTCTCGCCGGCCTTCTTGAAGGAAGAAGCATTATTAGTAACTATCTGTACCACATTCTCCACACCAACCTGCTTCATGTATGTCTTCATTAGTCTCTTTATGTATCTGTGGTTCCTGACCTCACCCGAAGCATCAACAAAGTCTAGAAAAACTGTGGATCTGTTGATAATTTGTCTTCTATTTCCACTAGTCCACCCATCACACATAAGTGTGACGCCATATTCAGTCCACATGTTTTTGGTCTGAAATCCATGCTTGTACATCCTTCTTCTCTAGTGGAAGATACTTTTTCATTAATTCATATGAATTGGGGGCCTTGACTCCCCTATCACATCTACCATATGCTGCAGATAGGGTTTAGTTGCAACATGTGCAGGTATACCATGAGCAAAGAAGAACTTGCCCACTGCCTTGCCAACCTTATCTTTTGCACCAGTGAACATTACTTTGAGGCTTTTTTGCCTAGCCTCTGGCTTCCTAACCCCTGGCTCATCAACATTCCTCAATCTCACACTAGCAGAACGGAAAAGTGTATCAATGCCTCCTTTCTTCCTTTTACCATGACCAACTCGGTCTTCATCGTCATCTAGGTCAACACAGTGAATTAAAAAGCGGCCGCCTGGCCGCTTGAGCGGCCCCTTAAGCGGGCTGCAAAGGCCATCCGCCTAATATTGCCCTTAGGCGCCCGCTTTTTTCCCGCTTCATTCAAATGCCCGCTTTTTTCCTGCTTTTTGGCCGCTTTTTTCCTGCTTTTTGAAAAAATGCTGCTGTAAGCATGTAATGTTAATTAATTATATAATCCAAGTAGTATTGAGTATAATATATGAAGCTTGTATTACATTAAATGTTCTATGATATACCTAGTCCTACTTTGGAATGCAAACTTTGTATGTAAGCTGTATATAATAGGGTACTGCTGTAATATATCCAAGTAAATATCATATTACTCTATTATACTTCTAATGGTTTTACTGATTTTACTGATATTCTTGCAGATTTCGTTCATTAGTAATTGATACTACTGGTTAGTATTACTGATTTCCTTAGAAATATATTTGTTATATACACATGTAATTTTGTATATAAATATATAAGAGTATAAGCATCCGCTTTTTCAAAAATCGCCCGCTTAAGCGCCCGCCTGCCGCTTGAGCGGCTACAAGGTCCCGTCCGCACGCCTCCCGCTTCCCGTTTTTTAATACATTGGGTCAACAACAGGAATGCGTGCAGTCCCACTGCCTCCACCTGCACTAGATGGCCCATACCTCCTTGTAATCCGAGCTGCCTCCTCCCTTTCCCACTCACTTCTGCGAGATTCTCTGATAGCACGTCTATACATACGATGTGATTAGGCTGTATCACATTCAAGAGGATATCCAATATCATCATCAGATTCAGCAGAAGAACCTGTGGGCCTAACATCAAACAATGTATCTGTGTAAGCCCGGTCAACCTCCATCTTTTGTTGTTTTTGTTTCTTTGCACCCATAAGTTTCTTGAAATCATCCCCAACATTTTGGGGACACCTTTGGCACATTGCCATATTTTTGTCACCACCAGTAATGTGACGTTTAAATCTAGTAATCCCCCTCCACCAATTGTCTTCTTACAGTAATTGCAAATTATCTTTCCCCTATTCCCATCAACAGGCATGCAGTGATTCCATGCAAAATCCACATCCTTAGCTCCAACTTTATCGGCCCCAGCACCCTCACCATCGCTTGAAGACATCTTCTCAAAAGTCAAAAGTCAACATTGCAAAAAGACAAAGACAAAAAAAAATTAGGTGTATGAAATCAAAGCCATTAAGTTGTAAGAAATTAATCTATTTGATGTATCATAGAATCAAACACAACACTCTAAGTGTATAAATATTAAATGTATTTATAGAATCAAACACAATTTTTTAAAAGATTTTTATTACCAAGAAAAAAGGGTTAAATTATAAAAATAAAAGTCTGAAATTATTTAAAAAAATTATAAAATTTGATTTTATCTAGTATTAAGGCGAGCATTGAGGACAAGTTGCGTGAGGGCCGACTCAGATGGTACGGACATGTGCAACGCAGACCTACTAGTGCGCCTATACGAAGCAATGCTATTGAGCCAAACACTATAAATAGAAGAAGAGGAAGGCCTAAATTAACATGAGATGAGCTTATAAAGAGAGATTTTGAATCTCTACATCTCAATCAGAATATGACCCATGATAGAGCTGAATGGAAACGAAGGATCCATGTAGCCGACCCCAACATAGTTGGGATTGAGGCTTAGATGATGATGATGATGATTAAGGCAAGTGATGTGTTACAAATTACTCATTCCATCTTGTATAACACTAACACACATATTTCTGTAGAAAAAACAAAAAAAAATGTATTTTTTTTTAATTTTCAGCATTTTTAATAAATGAAAATTCGAAAAATATAAATATTTTAACTATTTTTTTGTTTGTGTTTGTTCATATTAGTATTTGGTACAACTTCTACTAAACCTAAGTTAGATAACAGTAGCAACATTATCCCCATTCTGCCCCCCCAAAAGCCTCCCGGCCTCTCACGTCTATTAATAGTACTTATTGTATTATTACGAATTCAATGTTAATTAGTGGAATTATATGATAATATTAATTAATAGTAGTAAATCTAGTGATACATTAGTAGATCTACATAATATAATCATAGATCTAATGTTAAATAGCATTAATCCTAAGTTTTTTGGAGTAGATCTAGGATTTAGGTGTATTTAGAGAATTTTAGAGAACTTCTATGGTGAAAATAGAAGGAAATAGAGAGGGGAGGGGTTGGAAATGATGAGAAATGAAAGAAATTAAGAAAACATACCTTGATTAGGGCTGATTTGAGCTCCAAGTAAAGAAATCGCCCCAAATCTCCAATTTTCTTCACTCAAACAGCAGCATCAACATGTTTGCAAAAACCGGTATGTTGGGGCGGCATACCGCCGATATCGTCCTTAAGTGGGGCTTTTTGCATGCGGCGCCCCCGATATTCACCGATATCGGACAGTTTTACTGGTAAGTCCACCGGTTTACCGATATTTGCAATCCCAGCGGCATACTTGCTCAAACCGATGACCGATGGCGTCGATATCAGCATATCGGTCGGTAGACCGACGGCATTGAATTAAATGTCCGATTTCGATGCCGTGTCCAATGGCCCAGAAATAGAAATTTTTCGAAATTTCGCACGAAATTTCGATATTTACGGCCCTAACGATTTCGACGACCAAATAAGCGAATTAAATCATGAAAATTTACCAGGATGACCTAAACGCCAAGATCTACTCAAATATGCAATAATATTTCATATTGGATATTGGGGGGGGGGTCTCCCACATTTGTAAGTGAAGGAAGCTGAATAATTTCGACAGAATTTCGATGGCAATTTCGATGACAAAATGAAGGAATTAAACTATGAATTTTTGCATACACAATGTCTTGACATAGATACACTAGATTATATGATAAATTTATATGTTTAGAGGTTAGGGTGGGATCCATGTCTTGATGAGTGAGTGCACAAATGGACAGAAATGACAAAGTCTGTTAGACAGTTAGACTGTTACAAACTTGCAAACTTCAAGTTAAAACAACTACACTACTAGACTAGAGTACTACAAAGTACAAAGTACCGTTACCAACTTACATATTACAACTTATAATATATAAAACAAATTATAAACTAACAAACTTACACATTACGATGTTCCATAAGTCTTACAAAGTAGGACTAAGAGACCAACAGTCCTAGTTGAAGCTTGAGTGTCGTGGTGGTTGTTGTCCTCGTTGTTGACCATACATATGCTCATTGATACTATCAACATATGTTGCCCAACTCATATCATTTCTATACACGCGGTTATATGTCTCAACATGCTCTTGGTAGATCTCGTCAGACACAAACTGCATCATCCCATGTTTTGGGAAAAATTCCTCAAGTGCTTTTGCTTGATCAATAGATGGTTGTGAAGCAACTGGAGCTGGAGGAGCAACAGCTAATGGAGGAACATACAAAACTTCACGGTATCCTTGCCAAGTTTGCCCACCATCATTAGATTCCATATGAACATGTTCTCCAGTGTAAGAATAACCTTGCATGAGTGGGTCATTGTATCCTCCATACATATAGCCTGGTTGTACTTGTATACCTCTAGAAGAAGAAGAATAATCATCACCATAATTATAAGTCCCATGACTCCCACCATAACCATAGCCATAGTTATAGGGATCTTGTTGTGGTGGTTGTGCGACTGCAGGTTGTGTTTGTGGTGCATGAGGGTACCCAAATAAAGAATCAGCAATAGAAGATGAATCCCTGTCTGAAATACTCATGCTCCCAACTGATTCAGCCAAATTAGAAATACAATCACTTTGGTATTTGGGAGCTGGAAGAATAGCTAGAGGTGGTGGTGACGGTGTTGGACCTTCTGGTGTGCCAATATATTCTTTTGTACCTCTAGTTTTTCTTCTTTGGAATGTACCATCAACAAATGGAATTTGAGTTTCAGCAGGTGCAACTTCAGCCCTAGGGGCAGAGATATAAGGTCGATCATCATTGTCATTCTCAAATCCTGCCCACTCTTCATTATTATCATTACCTTCTTGGTCATCACCATCACCATCACCATCACCATCATCATCATCATCAGGTGCATCATCATCATCATCATCATCATCACCACCACCATCAGATTCGGAGAGTGGCTACTAGAACGAGTTCCACCTTCTTCAACTGCCTGTGCAATATCCATCTCATCTTGAATGTGTTGTTCTTCTTCTTCAAATCTTTGTACATGGCTGCAGTCTCTTGTAGCTGTCTCTTCTTCTGCTCTAGTGCTAGGCATGAATGTTGCTTCAACAGTGGGATCCGGCCTGCCATCATTTCTATCTAAAACTGGGGCACCACCAATATTAGTCATCCATTGTTGCAATGGATTATCCTCTGGATCAATATTCTCATTACCACCACCATAGGTAAAAGCAATATCAAGTGGATCATGGATGACAGAGAGGTCCACTTCTCTAAATTCGGGCTCTCTAAGATCTTTTGCCCTCAACCTCATGTTATAGTGAACGTATACCAAGTCATTTAGACGTTGTGCACCAAGTCTGTTTCGTCTTTTGCTATGAATGAGGTTGAATGTGGACCAATTTCTTTCACAACCACCTGCAGCAGCTGTTTGTGATAGAATTCTCACAGCAATTCGACGTAGTTCTTCACAACCTGTGCCATGCCATGACCACCACTCACATGGAACAACTTTTTCTCTGTCAGCAATAGCGCTTGGATGTGCAAAGCATCCAATGGCTTCTCTGAACTGCCTCAACTGCAAATTAACATGACAACATTGATAAGGTCAAGGGCAATAAAATCTGATTTTTTTTCTCAATAATTAGTAAATAGAGAGTTCCAGACTATGTATTACCTGGTCCATAATAGTCACCCTCTCTTCAGATGTGGTGACAAGTTTCTCCACAGCTTCTTTAATAGCTGCCATGAAGTCGCTCTTGAACCCTAACTTGTATTTGTATTGGAATCTAGGGTTCAAGTAATGAGCTACAAGAAATAGAAATGGCTATATATAAAATTGTCTTGCATTGAATGTGTCATTAGTTATCAAGATATAGAAATGTATATAATTATTGAATAAGTATCAGTTATGCTCACCAGCTTTGTGCATAGGGTGCAAAAGCATTTTCTCCCACCGCTTCCTTATAATTTTCTTGTATTGGGAACTTCCTCTTGGAACAACTTTTGATATTGAATCTGTCATCAGGGTCATTGCTTCATACAAGTAGGGAATGGTTGGTGACTTATCTCCATCCACCAACCTGAGCACCTTCACTATTGGTTCCATGATTCTAAGAATTTTATTAACCCTCTCCCAGAAGCTCCTACTGTTCACAATGTCTTCTATCTTGCCCCCAGCGGCTGTCTTACTTTCCTTCATTGAACTCCATTCAACTCCGGAAAATAATTTTCTCAACCCATCTCTCTTTGACTTCAGACTTTGCAACGCCAAAAAATTGGTAGCAAAACGGGTGACTCCTGGTCGCACCAAGTCACCACCACAATACTCCTTCCTCATAGCAGCTAAAAGAAATGAGCGATTGTATATGAAGCTTGTGATTGTCCTGGCTTCAATGATCAAATTTTTCACATGCGGCAACCCACCTACATTTGAACAAAACAGAGTATGAAATCAAATAATGACACTATAAGTCATTTGGAATTGGAAATTGGAATACAAGGAGTCAAACATATATCATATATGACTCACCTATATCTTTCAGAATCAAATCAATGCAGTGAGCTGCACAAGGAGTCCAATAGAGTGGAAACTTATCCATCAAAGACTTTCCAGCTTTCTTGAAATTGGCTCCATTATCAGTTACAATTTGAACCACATTTTCCACACCAACTTCTTTGATATACCTCTTCATCAATTTAGATATGAATGTAGCAGTCCGAACCTCAGCGGAAGCATCTACAGATCCAAGGAAAATGGTGGATCCATTACAGTAGGCAAGAAAGTTGATGATCTGTTTTCTAGTTCCAGATGTCCAACCATCAACCATTAATGTCACACCATAAGTCTCCCACCTACAAGTACAACAAACAAAAAGTAGATGTAGAGTTAAAACCTCATAGTCTTGAAGACTTCAACAATCAAGAATGGAAGGGACAATAAAGAAATAAGCTTAGTTACCTTTGTTTCTTATCCTCAATCCATTTTTGGATCTCCAATTTTTGTTCAGGAAGGTAGACATTCATAAGCTCATATGCAGTGGGGGCTTTAACACCCGGTCCAGCCTCCCCTGCAGTTCTCAAGAGGTGTTGTAAGTATGGCTCAGTAGCCACGTGTGCTGGGATCCCATGGGCAAAGAAGAATTTGCCAACTGCTTTGCCAACCTTATTCTTTGCACCAGAAAACATAGATTTCAACTTCTGTTGTACTGGTTTTGACCTTCTCATACCTGGCTCGTCTACATCTACACCCAACCTACCTCTTGTTGTGCTGTGAGATCTGAATAGGCTATCAATTGTCCCTTTCTTTCTTTTCACTTGGGCAGGCGTATCAGTATCATCTCCTAAGTCAACCGTGGGGATGGATGTTCTTCCTGAACGGTAACCAGCCGCATGACGTGCACCACTGCCTCCACCATGCTCAAAAACAGATGGGCCAATGCCCCTCCTATATGAATCATGTTGTTCTCTCTCCCATGCTTGTCTTTTGGAATCTCTAAGCGCTCTGCGATACATGCGACGTTGTTGGGAGGTGATATAACCTTCAGGATAATCTACATTGCCACGTTCCTATCACCGCCAACAATGTGGGATTTGAATCTTGTAATCCCCCCACCGCCTATTTTCTTGGTACAATATTTGCAAATCACTTGTTGCTTAGTGCCAGGAACTTGCTCACAATGAGCCCATGCAAAATCAATGACTTTTCCCTTTGTAGTAGTAGTACCACCATCATTTCTTCGTCCACCATCACTATCACCAGATGAAGAACCCATCTACTGCAATTTAGAAAAATAAAAACATGAAAAAATAACCACATCAAGTCAACACATGTATAAATAAACCATAACTAGTTACTAAAGCCTAAAATTGCATGTTAGAAACTTAGAAGGTCAATGTATAACTAAGTAGTTCATCATTTTTATATTTATTAATTCAATTTTATAATATTTGTTTAATTTAAGGTCTGAAATTAATATTTAAATTGTTATAAATATACAAATTGAACTTGTAACACTGAAATTAGTTAGCATTTATGGTATAAGTCTACTAGTGTAATATATTTAGGGTTACATTAGCGAAAAATAAAAAAATATAAGAAATTTCAATTAAAAAAAACTTTTTTTAGCCATTTTGTGTATAAATACGAAATATATTGATTAGATTTTCAAAATAAGTGTAGTTGTATGTATTTCACACTATTGTTTCTTAGATGTACAAGTTTCACTTCAAGATCTTGAGTTTTTAAAGAGAAATCTCACTTAGAAATTTAGGATTTTCGGAGTTCTTATTAAGCTATATCTAAATGAGAGTAGAGTTAGAAAGAGGAGGAATAGATGGGCTAGGAAGAGGGGTTACATACCTTAGAATCAAGTAGAGAAGCCTCCGGGAGCAAGAAATCCCAAGAAAATCACCAAAATCGCCAAACCCCAGCAGCAGCAGTCCGCGGAACACTGTTTCGCGAAACAGTGGCTGCATTTCGCAGCAGTTTCGCGAAATGAAGGCCGAAACTGGGCTTTTTGCACCGAAACCCCCTCCAGTTTTGCGAAATTTCGCCCACAGTGCGAAATATTTCGCGAAATGACGGACATATCCCTGCGTACCAGCGTTTCGATGTCCGATTGAAAAAAAATCGGAAATTTCGGTCGAAATTTCGCAATTTCGATCGAAATTTTGTACCATGACCGACGGTACCGTCGATATCTCATCCCATGGTAGAGTTGGACCAATATTTATCAGAGAGAAGATTGATTCTGGAGAATTATGTCTACCTTATGTTAAAATAGGAGAACAACTGGCTTATATCTTTACAAAGGGAGTCAACAACTCTATTTTTCTAAATGTTTTAGGCAAGTTGGGCATGTTTGATCTGTATGCCTAACTTGAGGGGGAGTGTTGAACTTATGTTCTTTTTTCTGTTGCTAATGGATCTTGGACTTAGATCCATATAACCTTTGTTGCTCATCATAATGTAACAAGTCTCCCCATCTTTGATATTAATAAAGCAACACCAACCCTAGGTTGCTGTGACAACTAGGGCTTTCCCGTTTTTTTTTACCTCCTTGCTGGGTTTTTCCATGTTAAATCTCGTCTCTTCTCTTTCTACAGTCTGATGCATGAAAAGTCTTCATTGTTTGTGATCTTCCTCTCCTCCACATACCCTAAGGTTAACTCATGAGGAAGATGCAAAAGGTTGATTACCACGCCTGCAAATGTAGAATCATGCATGAAAAATAAATAGCTTGTCCATAATGGATGAGAACTAATACGGCCATTTACTATAGTAGAACCATAGTACTAGAAAAATCCACCTAGATGCTACTGAGGCTTATCCCTCGAGGTAAGTCCATCCTATTTGTGCCCCAAGGCTTACGCCTCAATGTCATAGATCAAGGCTTACACATCAAATATCTGAGGCCCACCTTAAGGCATTGTGGCTCTAAGACATAGCCAATGCACAAGCCTCAATTCTGGATGATAACATCTTATCCGAGTCACCATTTTTGAGATTATTACATCCACTTTCCTTGAAAGACGGCATTGGGGATGCAAAGAATATTAAAAACAAAATTTGAGACTTTTCTTCATCTTACACTGGATTGGATCGTTAAGGAATTGACTATGGAATGCTCATATACCTGTTTTTTGCCGCAAGTATCAATTTATATTCAGATTGTTTATAGTTGATTATCATTCTCTCATTGATGAAATCAAATAATTTTAATTCTTGTTCAATGACTCAAAATCAAGGATTACTTTTGTTTTTTAGCTATTATATTGCTAGAAAAATCTGTGACACATTTTTCTTTATTATGTTAGTCCTAATTTTATTCTTTGTTTCTATCTATTTTGATTCCTGGTTCCTACTATGTCCAAATTATGTTCCTCCTAATGTCTTTTGTTTTCCTATAACCACTCCGGATCTACTAGTACAAAGTATTCACATCTCATTGTTTGGTATACATTTTATTTAATTTATGTTTGTTGTATCTGACATTAACTTTGCCCTTTAATCCATATAATTCTTGTTAAGTTGGGTAACAAAATTGGATCTAGTTTTAATTTTTCTTATAGATTCACATTTATATTAATACTTACACGTGTATACACATATATTAAATACATTCACACCCACACCCATATATCTTTATACAAATATATACACATGTATATATCTACTTATATATGAACGTCTCAAACAATTTTTAAGGTTACATGTGGCCCAGGTAATGTTTGAAAAACTTGACCCATACCCGGCCCACATAATAGAGCTGGGTTTCAGGTCAGATTCGGCCTGGCCCAGATACATAGTAGAAAAAAAAATATTTAACATATGCATAAGATAATATATTAACATCAATCTCCTTGTGGTCAACTGTATCGAACCCCTAGATAACTAACTGAGACCTTTTTATGGTTGGAAGTATACTTTTTCATAACATCAATCTCCTTGTCGTCAACTATATCGACCCCACGCCTCCGGCATTTTTCAAGGCTAGACAAATTATACCTTGTGGCGCCTTGCAAACTTTACACCTTGAGTAAAACCCTTTTGCGGTAGGAAGGATATGCCTCCTCATAACATGAATCTCCTTGTTAACTATATCAACCCCCATTCCAAAGAAGCTCCTATAAATAAGAGATTCTCGATATTTCCCAGGTTTTCGATGTTTTTCAGCTGTGATTGTAACAAGGTGGAAATTTTTTCACCTCTTGGTAAGACAAACCTACCCGTAGGGTTCCAGAAGCCAATCCTCAGGGAATTCCGCGTTCAACGATCATAATGTTGATGTTACCTCGTGACGTGGTTTTTTCAACTAGATCATGCGAAAAATAGAATCCATGGCCACTTCCTGATTGATTGCCATATGGAAGGAGGCTGGGAGGGAGACAATTTCTCAAAAACTGTGATACCCCTCATAACTGTCCCATAATTTGAAGATGAGAGTTAGAAACCATTCCGTGCAATATTCACTTTCTTTGGTTGGATGTGATACTGCCATCTATTTTCTGATTTTGTTTTGACCAAAATCAAGACGGATAATCCAAAAAGGTACACACTCCTTATGATACACCTCCCCTCCCTAACATGATGTGATTTTTTTGTTGATATATGACACAATTACTTGGAGTTTTTACTCAAGATAATATCCAACAAGGAAAAAATGCGGAACATTTCATGTTAATATCTCAGCTTAAACATAGATCATTATGCTACTGTATATATTATATCATTTGATCATATAAATGATGATGTAATAACTAATGACTTAATACTCTAAAGGTTTATAGATAACCCTTATTTATGTCCCTATCTGGATCCTATCCATGTTGCCCTGGTTTCAATGAACTGCTGTGATGTTCGCATCACAATTATGTATAGATTCACTCTATAAGCTAATGTTAAATTGACCTCCAATTTTCTTCACTGTCACTGTTACAGGTTTTTACCTTTGATCATCCTAATTTTGCTTCCAATAGTAACCAAAGGTACAAGAAGTTACACTTTCACATACCGGAAGATACTGGATCTGCTATTGTACACGGTATGCTGCTGAATGTCATCTTTTCTTTCTTTGAATTTGTTTTGTGTTACTTGTGTCATTGCTATAGCTTCCACGAATTAGGATATATTTTGAGTCCACCTCATTTGTAGGAAATCATCTACAGTTATAAACTGTGCTCACCCTTGGTTGGTTTCTTTTTAACAGGTTTTGCTGGATACTTCGACACGACTTTATACAAGGATGTGCACCTAAGCATAGAGCCATCTACGGCAACACCGAACATGTTTAGCTGGTATATTTGTAGTTTCTTATTTGACCTAAGGTTCAGGTGATGATCGTGCCTTATCATCTCTATGCTTGTATCTTCATAACAGGTTTGCGATCTTTTTCCCACTGAGAAAACCAATCTATGTTTCAAAAGGGTCCTCGTTAGAAGTGGACTTCTGGCGTTGCTGTGGAGCCACCAAGGTGAAGGATCTTGTAACAATTTAATTGGTTGAAGCCAGTAGGTGATTTATCACAGCTGATTTTAAAGGTTCTTTACCGTGCAGGTCTGGTACGAGTGGTGTGTGGCATCACCTACTCCTTCACCCATCCACAACCCAAATGGACGTTCCTATTGGGTTGGATTGTAGGTTGTAGCCACAACCCGGCGCTTACCTGATGTAACGGCCAAGTTTCAAAAGCAACAAGTTTACATCCGATATAATATCTTCCTGCGGTACTTTCCATTCGGATAAGGTTGAGTATATTGTAAGAAAGCGACAATTTTACATACCACACAAGAGAGAAGCTAATTTTGTTTCCTTCTATGCGTATTGTAACACTTATGTTCTGCACTAGTTTGGCGTATTGAATACTGTAATTTTGCTGTTATATTTGCAAAGTTGCAGGCAGAGGCGTATGTATCATCTTTGGTTTAAAGGATTTTTATTTTGGTGAAAACCGTACGCAATTCTATCTGTCTAGTTGTTTGCCATCAAAATCAGTTGCCTTCAATTTTCAACAACAGTAGGGAGAACTCGACAGTGAACGTGGAAGAGTTATGTTTGGAGATTGAGAAAATTTGTTAATGTATTTTTTTTGTAATTTATGGTGTCAAGTGGAGGGGTCTGCCGTTCCATATGACCGTTACGCAAGACCCAATTGTTGCTATATAAATCCTCCTTAGCGCTTCAGTGGGTTTAGAACCTAGGACCCGATTTTACCAGTTGAGTTAGCTTTTAAGTTTTGTAAATACACAAAGAGTATACTCTCTTTTTGTCACGAGAAACCCGCTCTAGGCAGTCACTTTGTAACTCACTCCAACACGGAGCATGGGAGGATGTGGTCCGATTACCCATTGCCATGCTCAATCAGCATGGAGTGTCATCTGCAGAATGCCTTTGTTGTGATTCAAAGTTGGGTTCTTCATTGAGACTTACCAAGCTCTTGCCAACTATTTTATTTTGGCCAAACACCGGTAAGAGTATATCAACCAACACTAATGATGTTCATTTGATCTGAGATGTATAAATGAAAACTAATAGCTAACAATCACTAGTGATATGAGTATCTAATGGTAAGCGTTGATTATGACTATTGCTTTGGGGTGAAGGCAGTTAAACACTAATGCAATTGTCATCAAAGGCCCCATGACAGCTTTGTGAATGTACCTGAAAGATTCAAGGGAGTGATCCCTAATTCATACTGCAATGAAAAATAGATTTGGATTCTAAAGTGCAACAGTCTGTTTTATTTAAAAGAAATTTTTAGCCTCAAGATGTTGGAAATTTTTGCATTTCGTAGCTGTCTTTTTCTTCTCTGATTGAATTTCTTCTTCTTTCTTGAAAATCCAATTGAATTTCTTCTTCTACTTCTGTTTTTCTTCCTCCTTCATGAGCCACTATTCTGATACACTTTTGCTTGACAGTCGTGATTATTATACTCCACTTCTCTAAAAAAAGATACAAGTCAAGAAGAATTTATCCTCTCTCATTATATGCATATTCATATACTCTTTGTTGCGGCTGCTAGTCTACCATCAGTTCTATTTAAACTTGACTATCTTTTCTAATGAAAAGTAATTGACCCAACGCAGTTAATGTGGCTCTCTTGAATTTATCCTCTCTCATTATATGCATATGCATATACTCTTGAAAAAACGTAAATACACGATGATATTATAGAAAAGAGAAGATTAGTACACTGGTAATACATACGAGATTGTCAATCACTGATGCTCGTATCATCATGCCACTCTGGGATTGGAAAATAAACGGTGGAAGAGACTTACAATGTTGCTAGATTCAATTTATCTTATTGGATGTGGTAGGAAGTGAGAGAGGACTATGTTTCTTATTTTTTTTTACCAAGATGTGTGGATTGGATCAAAGAAGATGCTCCTTTTGGGAGCTTTGAAGGTTAGGGATGGAAGATCTAGGAGTTTTGGGGGTGGTAGTTGTCAAGTTGAGAGAAAAGATGCACACTTTGGTTCTGGGGGTGGGGGGTGGCAACCTCTCTAAATAGGTTGCAATCTCTGTCAATGGGGATCAACATACTCAAATTAGGGGTCAATCTCTCTAAATGGTGGCCATGAGGATATTTATATATGGGCTAAGGAGTTGCTTAGGGTTATGTTTAACATATAAACATAACCCACAAGCAAGTCAAGAAGATTCTAAAAAAAGGGGGGGTGTGGCTTAGAAAAGCCCCACCCTTTGGATTTTTAGAGGTGTGTTTTAATGATGCTTTGTTGACTGGTTTAAAGCATGGAACGAGGGATGCGTGCTTGCTGCACACCCCTACCTTCCAGGTCCCGTAGGAGCACTTTAAATGGTGCCATATAAACCATTTTGAGGTGTAGAATGGCATGATGCATTCCTAGTTCAAGCTCCATTTTCACTTCTCCCATGGTTTTAAACGTTCTGACCATTATTAGTTACACGAAGGGGTCTGACTCCCCAAAGTGGGGCGTGCACATGGTAGTCTTTGTGAAAAACTTGTTAGACTGAAGTAGCACACATGCTTAGGTATGATCATGGTTTGAAAAGGGTGCAATTTTATGGCTGCAACACATTGGTTATAAGTTGAGTATCTCATTCTACGTGATGGGGATTATGTTCTAGGTTGAATTTTTTTTGGAGACAACCTACAAGAAAGGTAGTCTGTAGTGAAAGGTCTACAGTTTGGATGTCTATTCCTGTTGGTAACCTTCCTATCACAGGAGTCTGATATCTAAGTGCAATTATGACCTCTAATCATGAGAGACTAGGAATGCATGTATGAAAATAGGTACGACACCACTGGTGGGGGAGAACTGGAAGGTGATGCTGCATGTTGTAGGCGGTTGTAATCTTTATGTTTCTTTTTCCTAGACAGCTTGGCCTCACATGTTGAGTTTATAGTCGGATTGATGGTTGGTATTTGATTCTTGAATCTCTCAACAACTAGTTGAACTACTAGTGGCATAAGTGGTATCGGTAGTAAGTATTGCATTCTCAATGGGAGAGCTAGATGATCATGTAAGGGTGGGTTCATCATAGGAATCTAAAACATTTAGTTCAGAGGGGGGGGGGGTAGAATGGTATTCCAAGATTCAACAATATGTATGCAACATCAAGATCTTGCAAATAGATCTGTGCACACAAGCCAATCTTTGCTACTTGATCTTGTCCCCTGTGTTTATTAGCCATAAGGTCTATCGGGACATATACAACTGCATGCTTTGTCAATAGGGATGCCTAGTGGTGGAAAATGATATGTCCACAATGGGGACCATGATAGTGACGTTGGCATTGATCTTCATGGATTTGGAATCCCTAGCATTCATATCAGATGGACATGTTGTTGACGTCATGGGGCATGACCTGAAGGATAGCTCCAAACATTATGTTATGAGGTAGCACTAGACGTGTAACGTACCAAAATCTAAAACCTTACCATATTCGATGACTAGGAGGTTAGTAAGCTTGGTTCCTTGGATTTGACCAAACAAGGATGGATCTATACCTTAATGTATATAGTTAGTGCATATAACATGAATAGCTCAATGGTAACCTATAAAAAATATAGGATTGAAAAAAATATGACATTTAAGTGGCAGAATGTTATATAATTGACATCTTATATCATAATACAATCATATTAACATAATAGATTATATGTGTGCTAACACGTAAGTGGATTCATGAAATATGTCACATATACTTTCTTTGTTAACTAATATACACATAATAAGTAATATATGGCTAATGAGAAGTATAACGTGCTTAATACATGAATTGGAATATTAACTAGAGTTTCCCTGGCCATAGACGTGAATAATGTAGCATTAGCTAAATAAATATTGAATTAATGAACTTAATAGATTAAATAAGTAAAATATGGAAATTTGTGCATAATAATGCAAGATAACTCTTTCGAAAACAAAGTGAAGACAATAAGACTCAATTTAATGCATGTTGATGATAATAATGTAATATTACAATAGATATAGTGATGATGAGCTTAAATCCTAATTATATTAGAAATCACAAAAGTAAGCCTCAAAACCCAAATCTAATGAAAAATTTGTGATCTTTGGGTCTCAATTAGCTTTGCTGCCAAATTTCACGTTAATTGAACAATCTTAGATGCCTTAGTTTCTTTAGAAAAGAAAATATAAGATGATTCAAAAATATTGAATAAAGTAATAAGCAATCCCTAAAGTGGGAACTAATGGCAAAATTAGAATCTATATGTCTTAATTAGCCTAGGTGAAAAATCGGAGTTTATTTGGAACTTGTTTAAGTCCTCAAACATAATATGAAAGAAAACATATAATAAATGCCCTAATATCCTAATTATCTATTGACATTTGCATAATTCCTAAAATTATGCTTGTCACACCATCTTTTTAGATTTAAGTATTTGTCACGATGTCACACCAAGTTCCCTCATGCGGTATTTCCCCTTTGGCCGTTGGATTCTGGTCATGTGAACTGGGGCTCGTCTCCCTCCTTGGTTCTTAAAGGAAAAGAAGATGCATAGTTTCCACAGTCCCTTCTCCCATCCCGATCTCTCCCTCTTTTGAATCTTTCTACTCTCCTCTCTCTCTCTCTCCCCAATTTCTCCCAATTTCCTTTCCTTCGTGAATGCCTCATCTTTTCATTTTGTGTAATCCCTAATACATAGTTTTTTTGTCACCGATATATGTCTCGCAAATTGGATGACTTCCTTCTTTGCTCCTCCCTTATTTCTTCTCTTCCTTTCTTTATCCTCACAATCTAGGCCATTAAACTCTATAAAAACCTATGGATATCCTTGAAGCCTCACTAGGCACTGTTCCCTAGTGTTGGTTTGGTCACTCCTGTCCCAGAGCATAATCTCCCAATTGTAGTTACCTACATAGGTAAAACTGAGGATGGGGTTGGGACCTACGACCATGAGAGTCTGGTTATGGCACAAGAGTCCTATGTGAGTTCAGAAGAATGTTTCCCATCCCTCTATTGAATTTTTATCTGGTAATCTCACCATCCCCTTTATTCCCTCTTTTCCTATGATAAAACAATTGATGTTTGAAGGCTCGATTCCTCACAATTTGATATTGTCACCTTCAATTTTGCACAGAGAACTCAAAGTTCATGTCATCCTTCTTCTTGTGGCATTTAACAATGGTTTTGCAATGTGCGTTTCTACTTTTCTGTGGATGAAGGTAATGGTAAAGTCTAGTTGTTTTCTCCATAATTTTTCTTCTTTCATGGTTTGTTGAATTCGTGGCGGTAGTTTGAGCTTTATTCAATGATTCCCCAAGACTCTACTTCCAATTTTTTCTTCTGCAATCACCAACCTTCATTTGGAGAGGAAGACAAATAACCAGATTATCATTATGCCATGATTTTTTCTTGTATCACATGTCTAGGGGCTATTTGGTTTATTCGTCCATTTTGGTTTGAGCATCTCACACTTGGTTTTAGGCCATAACACTGCCACCATGGTGGTTGGTGATTGTGACACCTTAATTTTGGGTCCGCCTTGCTGGAGTATTTGTTTAGTGTGTTATTATATTATAAAGAGTTTTATGATAGGTCAAAACTTCTAAAATTCAATTAATTATATACAACTTAGAAAAAGAAAATAAGATATGTTTTAGAATGGTGAGAATTTTCCCTATCTAAGGATACCTGTTTCACTATTTATTTCTAATACAATAAGTATGTGATTTTGAGATATTTTCTAATTAGTTAGAATTCTAATATTCATATCTAATAATCTACAAGTAAAAAACTAAATTAAAATATTTTTTGATGTTGATAAGACATAATTTACAAGATGGTGTGTTTTGATAACCTAATTCAACAATAATAAAGTTACAATTTTTAGATTTATATTATTAATGAAAACTTAACCCTAATTCCATATATGATGTTATTAGGTGAGTTGTGACCCTGATTTGAATCTAGGATTGACTTTGGAAACATGTAAACTCGATTTGAAGTATGTTGCATCCCCCTTGAGTTATATTGAGAAACTGATATAATTTCTCTCTCTCTCTCTCTCTCTCGATATATGTTGCATTCTACTATCCATATTAAGCAATTAACATAATTTTATTCTCTCGTGATGTATGTTGGATCTCTTAATCATCATATTGAACAATCACATACATTTCTCTTTCTCTTGGTCCTATGGGACATGTTATCCTATACACTTCTCTCTCCTTTAAGATGTTGACTTATATGAGTGATTGTACACTTATGTTGATCTTCTGGTTATTATTTTATTGGATATACTCATTGGATTCGAATTTGTATCTTGCTCATCTTATTCCATGTGGTTATCATAATTTCAATACTTGAACTAAGTGAAACCCTAACTTTCAGGTGTTGGACTTTTATGATCTTATGTTGCACCTTACTTATGAATATTGTTGGATATTTTTTATGTGTACTCTAACCCCACAAGATAATTGTTGGATATTCCCATCCTCTTATTTTATGTTTGATCACACTTATTTCTTACCTCTACATTATGTGCATGTACAATTGACTAAGACTATTAGTTGTAGCGGGTACCTCTGTACAACCACAACATTTGGACATGTGTATTCCATCCCGAGTGTGCATATTCTACTCATATACATATAAAGGGCACATGTATTCCACCCGAGGTGTGTGTTTTACACCCTATGCTTAGGGCTTGAGATTTATGGCTCTCATCCCTTCTTATATAATATTAGTCTGATTGTTCAACATGCACAGTTTAAAACTATTTATGATTGTGACATTTTAGTGTGATATTGTTTAAGGTAAGAAAATCTTTTATTGAATATCCTCTTCACAATATTCTCTTTGATATCCATTAGTATGTTCTTTATCCCTCTTGATCTGGGAAACCTAGAATAAGTTTATTGATGTCCTTTTTATATAAAGTTTCTCACTTCCTATTTATACGCACATAACATCTTTTATGATGACAACACTCGCTTTGTCTTCTCTTAAGGGGTATTATTCCAACCCCATAGGTGAAAGAAATAGAAGACTTGACATGATGAAGTGGATCTGGCTAGTGGAGTTGACGCTGGGATATAGACTTGGAATAGTTTGGATTCCCTGCTTAGATATCCTAAAGTTACTTTACTGTAAGCCCCTTAATGGGAGATTTTTATGTACCTTTTGAAATTGAATATAGTCATTATATTTATTTCTACTACTATACTTTGGTCTTTTATACCATCCATCCGAGGGTAAAAAATTACACCTATTCCAACATACTCGTTAGTGTATTTGTATTAGATGAGTTTATTCGTCAAATTTGGTAGAGAGTGGGTCCCCACTCACATTCCACTCTTTACAAGATGGTATCAGAGCCATGGTGGTCAAAATCTGACTGTTTCAATTTATCTCCATTAGGTTACTTATCTTATATAATAAATTCCTAAGTAGGACCCTCACCTTACATATTCACCCTCTTAGAGAGATGTTTAACGTAGAATTTACCTAAATCATGCATGAGAAGATAAAAGGAAGATTTCGAATCATCTGGGATACACATAAGAATTTTGATTACTTACCTACCATAAAGGTTAATGGTGACATGTCTCATAGGGATGTTAAGATCTTACTTTAAGGTGGATTATAGCATAGAATGAGAAAACTGTTGGTAAGGAGATCTTAAATTGAACATTGTCACTTAGTTCTTGCTTCAATTCTGAGCCCTATCTTGAGTTTCATATCACAAAATTTTTCGATCAATTTTTTTCTTTATAATACTATATGTACAAAAAATGGATTTTAACAAGCTTTTCTTGGACAAAGGCACAATAGAAATGTGTATGAAGTTGGAGTAGAAACCTTAGAATTAGGAATCTTAAATCCTAGTTCAGAGCTAGAGCGATGACTAGGGAAATGTAACATGTACTAAAGGTTTTGTTGACCTACCCTTTGTACCCTATGAGTTTTTGGGATGCTTATGTGAAACTTAGGGTTGTTATCTTAGTAACAGAAGGACTTAAAGTTTCAACCCTAGGTGAATATGAGATGTTAGTTGGATGCATGATATATGAACAATATAAACACCCAAAGTATTCCTGACTAAAAGGTGTATATGTAACCCTAACATTTTTAAGAGTTGATTAGTTTAACTTATTAGGTTGAACCTTGTAGGGGGTGGAGAGTAGTTGATTGATAATGTATGAATGGTTAGATTTTGAGGATGAAATCCTTTTAAGAGGTGGAGTATTGTAACATACCAAAACCTAGAATCTTACCCTATTCCATGATTCGGAGGTTAGTAAGCATGGTTCCATAGATTGATCAAACTAGGACAAAGTTATACCTTAATGTATATAGTTAATGCATATAACAAGAATAACTCAATGGTACCCGCTAACATATATAGGATTGTAAATAAATATAACATATTAAGTGGAATAAGGTTCTATAATCAACATCTTATATCCTTATACACTCATATTAACATAATTAATTATATGTGTGCTAACATGAAAGTGAATTCATGAAATGTGTTACATATGCTTTCAGCCTTAGTTAACATATACATAATAAATGATATATGTCTAATGAGATGTATAATGTGCTTTATACATGAATCGAAATAATAATTAGAGCTCCCTTATCATAGATGTGAATAATGTACCATTATATAAATAAATAAATTAAAGGACTTAATAGGTTAAATAAGTAAAATATGGAAATTTGTGCATAATAATGCAAGGTAACTCTTTAAAAAAAAGTGAAGATAATAGGACTCAATTAATTGCATATTGATGGTAATGATGTAATATATAATAAACATAATGGTGATGAGCCTAAATCCTAGTTGTTTTAGAACTCACAAAAGGAAATCTCATTCCCAAATCTAATGGAAGAATTGTGAACTTGGGGTCCTAATACCTTGGAAGCCAAGTTTCACATTAATTGAGCAATCTTGGATGCCTTAATTTCTTTTAGGAAATAAAATATGGGATAATTGCAAAATATTGAATAAAATAAAAAATTCCTAATGTGAGAATTAATGGAAAAATCAGAATCTACACGTCTTAACTAGTCTAGGTGCAGAATTGGAGTTTATATGGAACTTGTTTGAGTCCTCAAAATATTAGGAAAGAAAACATATGTTAAATACCCTAATATCCTAATTTTTGAGTTGATTTTTGTATATTTCCTAAAATTCTACATGTCACGTGATCTTTTGGATTTAAGTATTTGTCACACTATTACGTGGGGTTCCCTAATATGGATATCCCCTTCGGCCATAAGATTATGGACGTGTGAACTAAGGCTCATCTTCCTCCTTGTGTCTAAAAGGAAATAAGTCACACAATTTCCATGGTCCCTTCTACCCATCCTAAACTCTCACTCTCCAAATCTCTCCTATGTCTGATATTTTCTCTCAGTTTTCTTTCCTTCACGAAGGTCTCGTCTTTCCAATTTGTGCAATCCATAAATACATAGTTCTTTTTTGCCTATTTATGTCTTACAAACCCGAACACCTTCCTTCACTGCTCCTACCATGTTTCCACTCTTCCTCTCCTTATCCTCACAACCCCAGTAATCAAACCCTATAAAAATCTCCAGAGATCCTTCATGCCTCACTAGGCATAGTTCCATGGTGTTGGTTTATTCAGTTACCTGTTTCAGTGAAACTTTGGATGGGCTTGGGACCTCCATCCATGGAAGAGTCTGGTTATGGCTCAAGAGTCTTCCTTGAGTTTAGAAGGATGTTTCCCATCCCTCTATTAGCTTTTTTACCAAGTAATCTTGTCGTTCCCTTTCTTCCCTCTTTTTCTATGACAAAACAACTGATGTTTCTTCCCTACAATTCCTCATGCTTTTGATGTTGTCGCCTTCAGTTTTGCCTAGAGAACTTAAAGTTTAAGTCATCCTTATTCTCGTGGCATTTAAAGATGGTTTTGCAATGCTCCTTTCATCGTTCTATGGCCAAAGGTCTTGAAAAAGTTGTGGTTGTGATCTCCACAATTTTTCTTTTTTATTGGTTTGTAAATTCATGGTCATAATCCGAGCTTTCTCCAATGATTCCCTTGATAGTCTCCTTCTAGTTTCTCCATTTCCACATCGAGATCCAAGCCATGTATATCTAGTTCTCTGCTTGCTTCTACAACCGTCAACCTTCGTTTTGGAGAAGAAGGCAAATAACTAGATTATTGTTATTCCCTATGTTTTTTAATTTTATGTGTCACACGTCTAGGGGATATCTGGTATTTCATTTATTTTGGTCTGGGCATCTCATGGTTGGTCTTAGGCAAGGGCACTTTAGCCATGGCGGTTGGCGATTGGACCACCTCAATGTGAGGTCCGCCTTACTGGAGTATTTGTTTTGTGTGTTATGAGGTTATAAAGAGTTTTATGATTGGTCAAAACTTCTAAAGTTCATAGTTAATTATTTATAGCTCAAAAATTAAAAATTATGTTTTAGAATTGTGAAATTTTTCCTATATGATAATATCAATTTCATCGTCTAATTCTAATAGTATAAATATGCGATGTTTAGTAATTTTCTAATTGGTGAGAACTCTAAAATTTATTACTATTATAACTTAGACAAATAAAGTAAAATATTTATAAAATTGGTAAAACATAATCCAAAAGATGGTGTATTTTGATAACCTAATTAAATATAATAAAAAAAATTTGGTTTATATAATCAATGCGAACTTACCCTAATTCCATATATGATGTTATTAGGTTTCTTGTGACCCTGATATGGATCTAGGATTTACTTTGGACACATGTAGACTCGATCTGAGGTATGTTGCATCCCCTTTGAGTTATATTTAGCAATTGATTTGATTTTTCCATATCTTGATGTGTGTTGCATTCTACTATCCATATTGAGCAATTAACCTAATTTTACTCTCTCTTGATGTATGTTGCATCTCTTATCCATAATATTGAGCAATCATGTACATTTATCTTTCTCTTGGTCCTTTGGGATATGTTATCTAATACACTTCTCTCTCCTTTAAGATGTTGACTCATATGAGTGATTGTGTACTTATGTTGATCTCCTGATCTTATTATTTTACTGGATATAATCATTGGATTCTAATTTGTATCTTCCTCATCTTACTCCATGTGGAAATCCTAATTTGAGTAATTGAACTAAATTAATCACTGACTTTCAAGAGTTGAACTTTTATGATCTTATGTTACACCTTACTTGTGGATATCATTGGATATTTGTTTATGGGTGCTCTAACCCCACATGATAATTGTTGGATATTCTCATCCTCTTATTTGAAGCTTGAATATACTTATTTCTCACCTCTGCATTATGTGCATCTAAAAGTAGACTAAACTTGTACATATTATTGCGTACGTTTGTACCACCATAAAATTTGGACATGCGTATTCCATCCTGAGTGTGCATATTCCACACACACACATAAATATATATATATATATATAGAGAGAGAGAGAGAGAGGGTGCAAGTATAACGCTCAGGGTGTGTGTTTTCCACCCAATAATTAATCTTGGGATTTGATGGGTATCATCCCTACTTCAATAATATTAGTTCGATTATTTGACATGCACTATATTAAATTGTTTATGATTGTGATATTGTTTAAGGAAAGAGAATCTTTTATTGATACCCTCTTCATAATGTTCTCTTTGGTATCTATATGGATGTTCTTTGTCCCTCTTAATCTAGGAATCCTTAAAAAAATATTGATGTTCTTTTTCAATAAAGTTTCTCAATAGCTATATATATGCACATCCCAACTTTTATACTTATAACATCCACTTTGTCTTCTCTTGTGAGGTGTGCTTCCAACCCTTAGGTGAAAGACATAGAATACTTGACATGATGAACTGGAGCTGACTTTGGGAGATAGACTTGGATTCCTATTGCTTAGATCTTAAAGTTTATTTTCATGTAAGCCCCTTAATGGGAATTTTATGTAATCTTTTAAAATTGAATATAGTCATTACATTTATTACCTCTGATATATTATGGTCTTTTATACCATTCATTTGTGAAAAGAATATTCCAACGAACTCGTTAATGTGTTTAGAATAGATGAGTTCATCCACAAATTAAGTAGGGAGTAGATCTTCTACTACTACAGATGTGATTTATGTCATTGACTTTTTTTCAAGGGAAACTAACGATGTAATCTATCTCATCAGCTGAGAAAACATGGGCTGTGTTTTATTTATATCATTGAGTGGTTTGTGACAACTGACAAGATAAATCTCCCGCAAAAATACAATTTCTCATATAATTTTTGGGAGATATTTCATTTTTATGCAAAAACCCTATTTCATTAGTTTATGTACTACAACTGACAGGATAAAGGGCTATGCTCCAAACATATCTGTATAATTCTCATTTTTATATCTCGTCTATTGTTCCTACAGGGACTCGACAAGAAAAGGGTTTGCACCAAGTGTCCCACAAAAAAATCTCCCCTAAAATTGATTTTTCTCGTCAGATGTCATCACCTCAATCGACGATGTAGGAATCGTTAGGTTGTATTTGGGATGCATCATTAGTCTCGATTTTGTCTAGTCAATGAATGACATAAATTGCGTCGATCAAATGTTTTGTAGGAGGTGTTTTGGTTTCAGCTGACGATGTAGGTTGTACATCATTGAGGTATCTATTACTTAATCACGTGAGAAATACTTTCCCCTCTATCCCTCTCAGTGAGCCTACTATCTGATTGCCCTCTCACAATACCCTTGATGATCATTGTTCTGCTCCTTTTAGCTTCGCCGCTATTCCCCGATATCTACCGCTACTCCTCTTCTAAACTCTACCACTACTCATCTTCCAGTCCACTGCCCTACTCCTCCTTCATGTCACCTTTCCCTGGCCTCCCCAACAATAGGCGTTGTTCTCTGGTGAGCACAAGCCAACAAGCTCCACCACTCATCCTTCGACACTACATCTCATTCTTTGCTGGCTACTCCTCCTGGTCTTGCTCCTCCTATGTTGATGCCTACTCCTTCTGCTACCGTGGTTTCCTGGATGCTTCCTTCCATAGCTGATTGAGCACTTTGAGTACAAGATGCTCACAACCTCCTTTTCTTCCAACTCCACTGCTCACTGCCTCCTCCTACTCTGGCGTTTCTAAAGGTAACTCCATGATAGTTTTGATGTAATTTGTGCATAAAAATCCTTTCTATTCTTGAAATCAGTAACTCCATGATGATTAGAGACCATAATGTTTATGTTCACGCTATGTTATGATATGATGGTGTACGTCACTCTAGGTCCACTAGTGATGACCTAGTGTGATAATTGATGTATGTTGAATTGTTAAATACAATGATGTATCTTGTGATAATTGAATGTATGTTGAAATGTTAAATACAATGGTGCATCTATGTTGATAATTGAATGAATGCTGATATGTTGAATACAATGGTTATCTCTTGACCTTACTAATATGAACCGTTTATGCACTATTATGAGACTTTGGACCCTAAATTGTACATATATGACTTAAACCTTGACATAATCATAGGAAATTAATGGAACCTCAAAATGTCTTGAAGCTTGAAACACACAATCATGAACGACCCTACAACAGTAAGAGATAATCAAATATGCTAATAACCAACTTGAACCTAACTTGATAGAAACCCTAAAATCTATCTGGGATGAGTGATGAGAATCTAATACATGCATGTGATCTTATCTTAATCGGGTGTTTCTTGTGATCTAGATGGTCAATGATAGGTTAAGAACCAATGAACTGATGTACAAGCTTTAATAATTAATAACTATGATTTTATTTCTTGAACCTTTTATATATGTATTCTTAATTACTTGCTTAAATATGTATGCTTAATTACTCACAAATTAGGTCAAATTTTAAACCTAATTCCTAAACTATGTTGTTGGCCTAAAAACCCACATAAGATTTACTCATTAGGTGTAAACCTTGGATAGTCCCTGATTTGAGATTGTTCTTGAGAACTTCATATCAGTTAGTATGTAAGTGTATAATGCATGCTTGATTTCAATAAATTTCAACATCATTCCCCCTTTTCCTCTCTAGATTCATATGTAGGTGGGTATTTTCCCATCTACATTGATGTACTTGGAGAACTGTGGGGAAGTGTTGTTGAAATTTATTAAAATTGAACACACATTATACACTTATCTATGAGATGAAGTGCTCAAGAATGGGATAGGTGGTACACATTCAGGAATGTCAATGCTAATATATGATTAGGGCTCAATTCAAACATTTTTTTTTCTTTTGAAAATAACTTATTAGCTAACACATGATGAGCTACCCATCTCCATCTAATCATATAATGGATCGATCATGGATGTCTAATCCAAATCACTACACTCTGGAGTTTATTAATGGTCTTTATGAGTTTTTAAGATTTGCAAAGGAACATAGCAAACAACCTGGAGATAGGTTCTATTTCACCTGTAGGAATTGTAGTAACAACTTGAAAGTTGACACTATTGACATGATCAAAGATCGTGTCATGTGCAATGGGATTGTATAGGTTGAACCATTCATCATGGCATCACAAACAAAGGAAGTATTCTATATATTGATGATCTTGCAAAAAAAAATTTGTATGTCATTCTTCATGGGAAAAGACAATTCATTTCAGATCCTATTGATGAAGAAGAGTACTATGACAAGTATGATGACTCTAATCCATTCTATGTTAGCTTACCAAGTGTAAGTGTTGAATCTAATAATGATGACTATACAGGTGAAGATCACTCACAAGCGATATTAGTTTAAGGTATACTATATGTAATACTTCATATGTTATTTTCATAACATAACATGCTTATTTTTTCATATGTGATCTGAATTTTTCATTGTGTGAGTTGACTTTATATGTGATCTAACTTTTTCATATGTTTACTTTTGATTTATAGATGACACCTGACCAGGAGCAAAATGATCCCAAGCATTAGGATCTTGGGCGCAAGGCTCCTGCTGGGCCTCTTGATCAGGGTGTTGATATAAATCTAAACTTGAGAGAGGGATAACTTTATTGAAAATTACCTAAAATAGGGAAGGGAAGAAGGGTGTCATTGAATTTAATGAAGTGGGCATGACGATTATAAAGAGTTCGTCATCTTGATAAGATAATTATCCTAGAGTTTAATCCTTTTTTACTTTCTAGTCAAGGCCAGTATAGAAGGGTCGATCCCATAGGACAATGTTTTTAAGATTCATTTTCTTTTTAGCCCAATTGTTTTTGAAATTATTTCTTTTTGGTATTTTGAGAGATCAAAAGAAAGTGAAATCCGATTTTAAGGGGAATTTGATTTAATTAATGCAAGAAATTAAAGTGTAAGGAAATAAGAGATTACACTAAATAGGGAAATGGAAAGATTAGACTAAGCAAGAAAAATAAAGTAAGAAGATGGTTATCACAGAATAAAAGATTATCTATGAATGAGAACAATATTGCAAGAATTAAAAAGGAAGTGATTGAAACGAACATTGAAAAGGAAACAGTTGAAATCAGATGGGGAAAACATCGAGGCTTAGTGGTTTTCACCACCTTAGCCAAAGTGAAGACAAGACAAAAGAATATATGATAATTAAAGGTATAAGTGGGTATGTGAATCATTTGTAAATAAAAAATAAAAGACAAACTCCACGTGAACCCATTGGTCCTGACATTCACACTTCATAGTTCATCATCCTAATGGAGACTTTCCCGCGATCGCATCTAAATCCCCATGAACTGGTTTAGTCATTCTAAATTTTGGGTTTCAGGGTCGCATCCTCCGTAATTAACTGACAATGAAAATGAGAGATCACTTCATTTAAATCGGTGATTTTCTAAACCAAAAGCTATCCGTATAGAGAAAAATCGTATAAATTAAATCCGATCAACACAATGGCCAAGGGGATATTCCTCTTTCCTTGATAAGGAGACTACTGGCTACTCATAGAGAGGAAGGGAGAAACAAAGACAAAAAGAAAGAAAGCCATAGACCACAAATCCGGAATCCCTGAAGAGACCAAGGTGGTGACGATTAAATGGCTTAATCAATTTATCTGCCACTCCAAGAAGAAAAGTGAGAAGAAAGAACAAGAATAGAAGAATCCAGATGCAATAGAAAAGAACTAACTTTATTGCTTGAATGTAAAAATTACACTAGAATTGAAATTGACAGAGTTTCACTACAAATCGAGTACAAAAATTGGGACCCTTTTCTTAGTGGAGTCTCCCCTCCTTTTATAGGAGAAGGAGGGGTGGAAAATCTTGAAAGAGGGGTGAGAAGGAAAGGAGCGGCTGCTGCTGAAATGTACTATTTGCACACCGCAAAATGGCCATCTCGCTAGGAGAGATATCCGTTTGGTGATGATTGGGTGTGGGTCTAGAATGTTTGGATCAAAACCCTAAAGAGGGTTGTGGAGGCGCCATTTGAGAGTAGACTTGGGCTCGAAGCAAAGTCCCATACGGTTGTCTGGGATATGTGAGACACCCATTTTGGTTGTGACATGGCGTAGCTTTGGATCAGTGACTGAACCCTAGATGAGAGAATGGTGGCACCCTTGCTTTCATTTCTTGGTCTTGAAGTAAAACCTCAAAACGGTCATTTGGGTAAACTGAGGCGCTCGTCTCGCGCCGATATGCACATAATCAAGGTGTTGGAACCCTAATCAAGTGGCGACGCGTTGGAATATTGATGTGAGTCTAGGTCAGGTCGACCTAGCCATCCATGCTCGTCTGGGTGCTCGTCTGGCTCCATGAGATGACCGTCTCGCTGAAGTGAGATGCTTGTTTGGCATGTAGAGTTTGGCTAATTGAGCCAAGGCCAAGGTTGTCGTGTGGCTCTGAAATGAGGGGTTGATGGAGCTTCCACTCGCATGGAATTGCATGCACCACTAAAAATCCTAAGGATAGTAAGTCTTTAGGTTTAGCCTTGCTTATACTATATTGAGAACTCCACCCACGTATGCTAGGATACGTGGAAGTCTTATCGTAGTATAGTTAAGAATCGAATCCACATGACAATGATCTTGTTGGGAGCAACAAGATAGAAAATGTTAGAATTTCACTTAACCTCTTAACAGTTGATATTTAGATCGAAAAGTTGGTTTGGTTGTTTTAAACTAAGTGCAAGTAAAACAAAGTAAGAAAGTAAATTTAAGGTTGTAAACAATGATAAGAAACCACTAGGATGTGATCGGCTTTCACCACCACTACACATGGATCAAAACATGCAACATAAAAACATAACCTACAATAAGAGTCTTAAACAATTAGTATCTTTGTAGATTTAGTTTCCTCTCAGAGAACTAACTAAGAGAAGTGTGGGAATGTTGTAATGCCAGCCATACCCGAAATAATGGTCACTTACTTTACATCATTTCCTTCGCAAAGTGTGTTCCTCGACTTATCAAGGTTGTACTTTCATACGTCAACTGATTCCATTTCATAGTATGAAAGTACAACAATGGAAGTGAGTTTACTCCACTTCTTGAAAAACACTCCTAGATACCGAAACAGATGCATGGTGGATACATGCATCAAGAACCAACATTCAATCGAGATTCGAATCTAATAGTACAAACATAGACAATTCATACTAAAAGATAAAAGGTAACACAAGTTGGTGATCAAGCAACAAGCATTCATTAAACGATTGATGTTGAACTGAAAAGAAAGTATATCTCTATTGTAAACTATGGATTACATTGCATGAAATGAAAACATGGGTAGAGGAGCTACTCCCCACACCCTAGTGTATGAGACTACTCGCTAATGACAAGGACAAAGAAGGAGGCGAGAAGAGAGAGAGAACGTCATCTCCATGAAGGAGGGAGGAAGGTCAACCCCTTGGAGAGAGAGAGTGAAGATCTTCACACTTTGCAGGTTGCTCGATGATGAATCCTCCTCTTCCCACCTTCTTTGGCGATGAGAGAGAAAGCAACTTCTGGATGGACTGTGGATCTCAGACCGGCAGCCTCGGGGCGGAGGATGAAGGATGGAATAGCTCTGGAGCAGTAGAGGTAGCCTTTGGATGTCTGAATCTTGATACCTTGTGAGGACCCTTTGGATCTTATTTATAGGCTTTAAGTGGAATCCAAACAGTTTGGGCAGTTTTAGGCCCAAACAGTCTTGGAAACCGTTTGGGTTCTAAGACCGTTTGGTTTTGTGCGGTCTCGGACCGTGTAACTCCATGCGGTCTCGGGACCATTTGGTTTTATGCGGTCTCAGGACTGTGTAACTCCATGCGGTCTCGGGACCGTTTGGTTTTATGCGATCTCGGGACCATGTAACTCCATGCGGTCTCGAGACCGTTTGGCTTTTCACGATCTCGGGATCATTTGTTTTTATGCGGTCTCGGGACCGTGTAGCTTCATGCGGTCTCGGGACCGTGTGACTCCATGCGGTCTCGAGACCGTGTGACTTAATGCGGTCTCGGGACCATGTGACTCCATGCGGTCTTGAGGCCAGGTAGTCTCCAAACGATCTTGGGGACTGTTTGGTCTCCAAACGGTCTCGGGACCATTTGGAACTTTTGTGATTTTTTGTATTTTTCTGTAATAATAAAAAGGAGAAAAGTTAATCTAATGGCATATTTGCAGTAAAGGAGGAAAGTTAAGGATTCTATCTAATTTATCTGAGAAAGAGTATGGAAAACTGAGGAAAATTACTAAGATAACATCATAAAATGTGAGGTTATCACCCCCCTAACTTGCAGTCTAGCTTGTCCTCAAGTTAGATAGAGATGAGGCATGTAATGGCGAGGCGATTTTATTTAGTTAAGATTTTCATACTCTTGCTTTAAATCTAAACCAGAGATTTCCCTATGTTGTATCGGAGCTTTTGCTTACCTCAACTCTTTCAGGTGTTGAGAGTTGCTTGGATCTCAGGTTTCTTTCATATCTCATAGCTTTCATCGGGACCACCTTTTTATTCTGTGCATGTCGTCGACTCTAATCAGTTTTATACTTCTCTAAAAATCCTGTCGGAAGCTAGAGTGGGTATGAGGGTTGGCTAAAGGCTTGTTATGTAACTCCCCCTTCAAGTGGGGGAGGGTTTGTCTATGCGTTTTAGGGTCTCACTACCGGGCACGATACATCTGCCTTTGTGAGGGCAATTGAATGTACTGTCCAGGTGAGTCCTTTATCAACCTTTCATATATTTGAATACCTTAGGGTTTCACTACCGGGCATGACACATCTGCTTTGTGAGGGCAGCTGAATGTACCGGCTGGGTGAGACCTTTATTGGCTCTTCATATAGATCCTTATGCATGGCACAACTCTCATATTTTTATTCAACACACTGACTTTTATTCGTAAACTCACAGGCTTAGGATTTGGAATTTTTTAGGGGTTTTGGTTGGGCGGCCAAGCCTCTTTTATTTGAAGAGAAGAAAGATGTTCTTAGAGTTTCTCAACATGCACTTATTTGGTTTCTACTTAGTGGTCCACTTGCAAGGCTTCTTGATTTGGATGTCACCTGATATCCCTCCCATCCTTGAGAGTGTTTGGCTTGTTTCGGCCCTGATGTTAACCTGTGGAGATTCAGATGTAGATTTGAAGCAAAAGCATGAAAATCTAGTGTGAAGATGATTTATTAATTCGCCATTACATGTCTATATGCTATTCTTGTTATTGCTCTTGAGTACTAACCGGATTCTAAAGTTAGATGGGAATGCCTTTTTCTAAGAGGGATGTTATTCTTATGTGCAAGGTTTATTTTAACGGGGGAGTCACTTAGAACAAAATCTAAATGTGCAAAGAAAGCTAAAAAAAATTGTACAGAATTTGAGAAAGAAGGTAGAGAGGGCAGGATTTAAAAATGATACCTTGCCCTTGTCCAGTGTACTCCCCCCCCAACTTATCACTCACTCTGTCCTCAGAGTGTCAAAATGATAGGTTGAGAAGTACAAGGATAAGGGCATCAGGCTTCTGTTAGTCCTTAATTAGCGCCATGTGTGCGAAGAAGATTAACAGCGAACTTTCCACGTAACACGCGGTAATCCACATCTGTCATGTCCTCTACTGGTCTTCCAAGGGCCATGATGGTGTACATCCAGTAGAGGACGTGGAAACCACAGTCATTTGACTCGTGAAGCTGCTGGGGACATTTGTGGCTGAAGGCATGGCAATGAAAGTGTTCTTTACCGTATGCTCATGTGTGCTTGCTGAAAAGGTCGGGTAGTTGGTCAACACACTCCTTCGCCACCTCCGCCATGGGCGTTCTTGGTGTTGTAGTATACTGTTGTTGATATGGATTGTACTGGCTGTCAGAACTGTTGTATATGATTGTTGTTCAGTCATGAAGATTTGTTGCAAGCAACATCTAGTGCTCTGAATGAAGGAAGGGAAGCATGATAAACTTCGGAGTCATATATTGGAGGAAGGAAATGACTGCCTCAGTTGTTCTGAAGTTATTTAGCTTTAGGACATCATCCTTCATATATGTTGATGCCATATAGATCATAGGGTGATTCTGTTCGAGAAGATATTGATAGGCGGCCATCAAACTCACGGATAGAGACCCTTTGATCCATACAGTTTCACGTAGAGCATCTGCCATAACCAGAATATCTCCGGCTATAAAAATGAGATCATCTTTCTCGGCGTAAAGCCTTGACATGATGAGCCGAAGTTCATTTTCGGAAAGACTTTTGCAGGTGCTGAGGTCAAAATTAGGGAATGTCGGTGTAATGGCGAACAAGGGGACCTTTTGGGAAGATGGTCTGTTGATGGTGGCCCCGGTGAGAAAATCGGTGTCCCCTTTATCATTCACCAAGTCAAAAGAATAAGGTTCCCATTATTTCTTCTCAGGGACCATGACAGGCTGTTGTTTCTCCAACTCCTTTATTATTTGCCGTAATGGCTATTTTTGAGGACGTTGGATGGCCGAGTAAAGGTAGTGGGGAACGTCGTTAGGCGCCATAGTTGGGTCCTTGAAGAACCTTCTGTCACATATTAGCTCCATGGCATAACGCCCTCGCAGAGAATGAAAATCCTATGTGGCCAGCTCAGTGAAAGGGATTTGTTGATTGAGCGCTTGGATGTGGCGTATAGTGTAAAAAGCACAATCCCTAGATCCCTCTTGTGTTTGGACTTGTGGGTTGATGATTTGGAACCAGAGTTGGTTCCAACCATTTCAGAGGGATGGGTATGCTACCCAAATCAATTTCTGAAGTAAAAAAGGGATGCATCTGGCCTCCCCGACTTCAATACCAGCAAAAATAATTATTTCGGTCTTTAGTTCACTGGCACAACAATTGTACACCTTGGCGTCTCGAGTCGTGCTGTCCATGATCATAAGCAGCTAGTGGCCAGAAACTTGAAAGGGCACGGTAATATAGCGTGCCTTTTTGGCAATCCCCCTCTGTAACCGCTCAATAGATTTGCTTTGTAAATCTTTATATAAAAGAATCATTGCCAGAGCGGGTGAAGCGTTAATTACTGGTTGTAGCCATTTAGAGCTTCTGTAGATTTCGATAGAATTGGCAAGGAGGACACGGAAGATTGCCATCTTCACCGATGACTGTGGTCGAAGGATTGTGCGGAAGTATTCACGTGTCAACTTGCACTGGGTCTTTGTATTATGGTAGATAACATCACCCCCTTCTTTGGCATCATCTACGATAGTGTTTAAGATGAAGATATCTTGAGCATCTAGAGTAGAGATGGCCGCCAAGTCTAGATCGTGCATCTTGTGGGGTAGAGGTGGCAGCAGGGGAAGCTCTTGCGGAAGGTGGGAAGAAGTTTTCTCCAAATCGTCTATGTAGTGTTGCAGAACTTCATCTTTATATGAATCAGAAACAGATTCGAGATCTTCGTCTGTATCTAAAGTGACTCTTTTTAATTCTTCTTGTTCTGGGGGTAAGGGCACTGATTGCTCTGGTGCGGAGAAGTGTTGAGCTAGTGTTGCTTGTTGTTGAATCATGCTAGTTCCGAATAAACATTTTTGGAACTCAGCAAAAGCTGCTTCTTTGGCAGCTTCCCCCAGAGATCCCATTGCAGAATAATCAAGAAATTGATCCCCATATGACATATTAATGTTGTCATTGTGAGTAGGGGATTTGGGATCTTTATCACCTTCGTGGTGATCTTTCTGTTGTTTTGGTGCAACTCCTTGGCTGGGGCCCTCCCCAGCATTGTCTGGGTCGTCAGATGTATCGTCTGAGGAGGTGCTATTGTTGGAGTCAGCCGAGGAGTCAGAATCCTCATCTTCATTTTCTTCTTCATCATCTTCTTCGTCCACCGCCTTATCTGTTGTCTTCTTTGGTGGAGGCTTCTTGCACTGCCGGTGGAGTGCTTGTAGTTCGTCGAAAGCCACTTGCACATGCTCGTGTGTTTCAAGCAGTGCGTCGTGGGTTTCTTTGAGATCTAAATAATGAGCCTCGACGGAGAGGAGTCATGCATAGAGGTCCGTCACTTAAGTTCTTAGTTAGTTGATTTCATTGTTGGATGACTCCTCTTGGCAGTTATTTAGTTGTGTGAGGGTGGTGCTGATGTCATCCAAGTGCTTGCTTAAAGTAGTTTGTTGCTTCTTAAGCTCACGCAGAGTTTCTGGTAATGGTTGATTTTGCGTAGAAATCCTATCGACTTGCTTGACCAGATCGCCTTGCTGGCTTTTCACTTCAAGCACCAACTGTGGCAGTTGTTGCAGGCGGTCGTCGATGCGTTCGACTTTCATGGCCGCTGCTTTCTGCTGCTGGTGGATGCTTGAGAGGATGCCTGGCAGGGCACGATTTTTCTCATTAATCTTGGCGACTTGTGTGGTTATACCCCGCACACAAGAAAAAATAGATTGTAAAATATTAGAAGGGTCAGTGAGGAGGTTTCAGATAGCGTCGAATTGATGTCTGAATTCCTCACCGATGTTTGTAAAAGAGACCCCAGATGCTGAAGGGTGGGGTGGTTGGGGTCGAGGTGGAAGGGTGGAAGTGTCTTGCGAAAGAGACATTGTTGATGGTCCCACAACCTGTGTGGTGACTGTAGATGGAGTCACCAGCGGTGTCGGGGTGGTGGTGGAAAAAAATGGTGACATTCTCAGTGAGAATGGTGGGACTGAAAATGTTGAGGGGAATAAGGTGGAGATGGTAGCGGAGGAGGTGAAGTCGGGTGTTGGAGTGGAGAATGGGATACCTGAAGGGAAAAAGGTTGAGGTGGAAGATGTGGGTGGAGGTGTGGATGTGGGGAAAGGAATTGTTGTTGGGGTTGTTGTGGAGAAAGGTGGGAGGGTGGTAGATGGTTGGATAGTAGTGGATGGTAGTGCTGTAGGGGTAGTGGTGGTGGCGAGCTCATCAGTTCGGATTATGATGAATGAGTCTAATTATGAGGTATTGATAAGGTCCTCGGGGTGGGGGCGTTCTGTCTCAGGATTTAGCTTTGATGTCGGCGTCCCCGAAAACTATTGTGGTTGTAAACGTGCCTTAGATGGTCGTTTTACTGGTATTTTTGTTACCCTAGCTGCTGGGGCAGTGATACTAAGCTCTGTCTGGCCCGCTTCGGTCTTCTTCTCTTGTACTTTGACCGAAGCTAGGATTTTGGTAAGCTCTTCGTCAGTAAAGAGTAATTTTTTCTTGTCGTAATCCGCTAGCTCCGGAAGCGGTAGCAGAGTTCTAGAGGATCTTACTGTAGGGCAGAAAATGTAGTGTAATTTCACATTCTTTTCTTTGATAATGTAAGAGTTATTCAAGGTTTGCTCATTAGTGAGGATGTCGCCCTTGATCTACGTGCACCGAGGGAGTAATCTTTCCATCTTGAGGTATTTAAGAATGGAAGTTATGTGTCCTCCCATGTAGATTTCTTTCCCTAGGGCGTATGCTAAAAACTTTTGTATCATGTGTCATCCAATGTTGACCGGATTCCCATGTAGGACGGACCATAGAATAAAAAGATCAGCGGTGATAACATTCCCGCCCTCTGTTCTGGGGAACAGCACACTGGTGAGAATTTTGTGAAGTGTGTGCACTAACCCAGAGTGAATATTGGAGGCCTTACAAGTCTTTGCCTCATAATTTGGGATCCCTGTTAGGGATTTCCAAAAGTTGTGTCTATTGAACTGGGAGTTCTCCGTACTAACAGCTTTGGCCTTTTTTAACTGCTCGTGGTTGTCTATGAAGATTTCGTTCAATAAATTTTCTGTTATGACAACTTTATGACCAAAAAGTTTGGTGACCAGCCTGCGGTCATCTCCATCCCTTGCTCTATCCATAATGTCCACATCTTCTTTGGTGAGATGTGTAAAGAAATCTGTTGTGGGCTCGACGTATGAGATCTCGGGGACAAAGTACAATCTTGAGAGATTTGCGTTATCGAGTAGGGTGAGGATTCGATCATTTATCCTCATCTTCATTAGTACGCTTGAGCAAACGTACTTTGTTGGTTTTAAAGTTTTGTCGATGGATGGGATGGTGTGGATGAAAAGGTTTTCTGGTGGTGGTGCGGTGGTGGTGATGACGGAGAAGACATGGGTAGTGGTGGTTGCAGGAGTGTTAGTGGGGGTGGTGGTAGCGGTTGATGGGGTATATCCTGCCAGAGTTTGTTCCCTAGCAATGGCAGTGCGGACCTATTTTCTTGCCCATTTTTTGTGGGTTATTCGGTTGTAGTTTCCTGGACCTTTCGTTTCCCCTTGGACCTTTCGGTTGGGGATTCATCCTCGGAGTTTGGCTCATATTCGGAGCCTTCATCACCAGAAGAGATTTCTTCCACTTGTTCTTCAGGCTCCTTGGCTAGACATCTGTTGATGCGGTCAATTTCACACATGACCGATGTCATGTTGACCTTTGGTAGGATCTGTCCAGTCTTTTCATAGGTATCGACGACCTTCTGGAGCTTAGCGTGGGCCTCCATCAGTTGCTCCGTTGTCCAGTGTGGGTCGTCGGCGGTTCCGGCCATATCTGAAATTTTTTGCATAAAATCATGTGTTAAGATGGTTTGGATTTGTAAAGATATCAAGTATATTAAAAGAAAAGTTTACGTTATGTAAGTGTTAATGTTTTTAGATTTTAGCAGAATTCAAGTGGTTTGTAAGACCAAACAGTTTTAAGACCGTTTGGCTCCAAACAGTTTCAGGACCATTTGGAAGGTGGACCGTCGGGGGCGTAGTGGACGGTGGTAGAAATGGCAGAAAAGGTGGACGACAGCGACGACGTGCGCGTCATCAGAAAAGAGAAGCGCGTCAGCGGCGTAGGCGTTGGCGACGGTAAAAATGGAGAGCGGCGTGATGACGAAGGTGTCGGCGGTGGCGGTAGCTTAGGTCTACCTTGCTGCACGGGTGATGATGATGATGACGAGGCAACGGACGTCGGAAACGATGGTGTGGAGGTCGTGAAGACACACGGAAGCATCAGTGATGGTGGCGGAGAGAACCAACATCGCGAGTTGCGCGGGAGCGAGAACGGAGGAGATGAAACAGTGCTCGCGAGGGTTTTGAGGGTTCGAGAATCGAAAGAAAGAAGAAGGAGAGGGGGTATGGTTATATTTATAGGATATGGGGGTTGACCTTACAAATTCCCGGGGTCAAACAGTTTTGAGACCGTTTGGGCTCCAAACGGTTTTGAGACCGTTTGGCTCGAAACGGTTTCAAAACCGTTTAAGATGGTTTAGGTTTTTGATTTTTATATTTTTATGTTTGTTTTGGTTGGTTATGTGAATTTTTATATTTTTAGATTAAAGATGATAAACCTAAGTTAAACAAAGGAAAAAAGAATAAAAGATAAATGATGATACTCAGATCTTGGGTTGCCTCCCAAGTAGCGCATGGGTTTTATGTCGCTGGCTCGACGAAGTTTTGATTTTGTTATGGTGATGTTGTGGGGTCTCTGATCTCAATAGTCTGTCTCGAAATTTTGTCTACTGGAGTATAGTATTTTTTCAATCTATGTCCATTGACTATCCTTTCTCCTCCATTATCGTCAATAATTATGATGGCTCCAGTCAGGTATATGTGCTTGATGGTAAAAGGCCCGTACCACTTTGTACGAAGTTTCCCGAGGAACATTTTGAGTTTGGAGTTGAAAAGAAGGACTTTGTCTCCAATGGCGATGTCTTTTCTTTTTAGATGACCATCGTGCCACATCTTGGTTTGTTCTTTATAAATCCTGGTACTTTGGTATGCGATCATTCTGAGCTCCTCTAGTTCTTACAGCTGGAGTTGTCTGTTTTCTCCGGCACTTTTAAAATCAAAATTCAGTTGTTTAATGGCCCACCAAGCCTTATGTTCCAGTTCGACTGGAAGATGACATGATTTCCCATATACCAGACGGAACGGGGTTGTTCCAATTGGTGTTTTATAAGCTGTGCGGTAAGCCCAAAGGGCATCGGGAAGCTTGGTGGACTAGTTGGTACAGTGTCTATTGACAGTTTTCTCTAAGATTGCCTTCAGTTGTCTATTCGAAACTTCGACCTGACCACTAGTTTGTGGATGGTAAGGCGTGGCAACTTTATAGTTGACTCCATATTTCTTTAAGAGGGCTTCGAAGCTTCGTTCCAGAAAATGGGTCCCTCCGTCGGATATGACAGTTCAGGGGACTCCGAATCTAGGAAAAATGATGTCTTTAAACATCTTAATGACTGGTTTGGAATTACTGGAAACTGTGGGTATATCTTCTACCCATTTCGAGACATAATCCACAACAACCAGTATGTAAGAAAATCCATATGAAGAGGGGAATGGACCCATGTAGTCTATTCCCCATACATCGAAAAGTTCGATCTCTTGCCACATAGTGAGGGGCATTTCATTCCTTTTAGTTATACCGCCAGAAAGTTGACATTTATTGCATGATTTTACAAAATCATGAGAATTTCTTGCTATTGTTGGCCAAAAGAAACCTGATTGTAGAACTTTCATAGCGGTCTTTTTCGAACTCATGTGTCCCCCAGTGGGGCCGGAATAATAATGTTCTAAGACAAGAGTAATCTCTTCTTCAGGTAGGCAGCGACGAAAAAGTCCATCTGCGCATAGGTGAAAGAGATAAGGTTCGTCCCAGTAGTATTGCTTAACATCGTGGAGGAATTTCTTTTTGTCGTGGTGAGAGGCGGAAGGGTGGATGATTCCTATAGCTAGATAGTTCACTATGTCGGCATACCAGGGGAATCCGGTGGTAATTTTCATTAGCTGATCATCGGGGAGGGAGTCTTGGATAGGTACTTTATCATCATCCTCGACTTCAATGCGGCTGAGATGATCAGTGACGACGTTTTCCACTCCGCTTTTGTCTTTGATTTCCAAATCAAATTCCTGAAGCATCAATACCCAGCGAATAAGTCTGGGTTTTGCATCTTGCTTCTGAATTAGATATCGTATGGCGGAGTGATCAGTGTAGACTATGACCTTTGATCCGATCAGGTAGGAGCGGAATTTCTCGAACGCATAGATGACAGCTAAGAACTCCTTTTCTGTAGTGGTGTAATTCTTTTGTGCTTCATCAAGAGTCTTGAACGCATAGTATATTACATAAGGCCTTTTGTCAATTCTCTGTCCTAACACTGCTCCTATAGCATAGTCGCTGGCATCACACATTATTTCAAATTGTTGCGACCAGTTAGGTGCTCTCGGAATAGGCGCAGAGACTAGAACATTCTTTAAGGTTGTGAATCTTTGTAGACATTTTTGGTTAAAATTGAACTCGGCATCCTTGGTCAATAATTGGGTCATGGGTTTTTCTACTTTTGAGAAATCTTTAATGAATCTTCGATAAAACCCAGCATGACCCAAGAATGCTCATACTCCTTTTACGTCTTTTGGCGGTGACAGTTTCGAGATGACATCAATTTTTCCTTATCTACCTCAATCCCTCTGTCACTCACTCTATGTCCGAGGATGACACCTTCAGTTACCATAAAGTGGCATTTTTCCCAATTTAAGATAAGGTTTGTTTCCTCACATCTTTGTAAGACTTGTCCAAGGTTGAGTAGACAGTTGTCAAAGGAATCTCCGTAAACTGAAAAGTCATCCATGAATACTTCTATTATGGACTCGATTAACCCTGCAAAAATATCAGACGTGCACCTTTGGAAGGTAGTAGGTGCATTGCACAGCCCGAATGGCATTCTTCTGAAAGCGTAGGTCCCGAAGGGACAAGTAAAAAAAATAATTCTTGGTCTTCTGGGTGTATGGGAATTTGATAGAACCTGGAATAACCATCGAGATAACAGAAGAACTTTTGATGGGCTAGGCGTTCGAGGACTTCATCAAGAAAAGGTAGAGGGTAGTGATCTTTTCGTGTTGCTTTGTTTAGTTTCCTGTAGTCGATACACATTCTCCACCCCGTGACAATCCTCGTGGGCACTAGCTCATTTTTATCATTTAGCACGACAGTGGTTCCTCCCTTTTTGGGGACCACTTGGACAGGGCTGACCCATTGGGAATATAAAATTGGGTAGATAATATTGACTTTCAGCAGTTTGAGGACCTCAAGGCGAACCACCTCTTTAAGATTGGGGTTCAGCTTTCTCTGGTTCTCTCTTGAAGGCTTAAATTCTTCTATCATGGGCAGTCTATGCATGCATAAGGCTGGGTTTACACCTGTCAGGTCAGTTATTTTGTACCCAATGGCTTTCTTATGTTTCTTCAACTCAACGAGAAGCCTTTCTTCCTGGTCTTTCGTTAGAGTGGAACTGATGATTACTGGACATAGTTTTTCTTCCTCCAGGAAGACGTGCTTAAGTCCCGTTGGTAGGGTTTCAATCTCGGGAGCCTTAGTTGCTTCGGTTGTTTCCAAAATAGTGATAGATTTGAGCTCCTCAAAAGTGGCGGTTGGTGCTTCTTCAACTTTCTCTAAGTGTTGCAAGCATTGTTGAACTAATTCATTGGCTGAGAATTCAACTTCTGGATTGATTAGGACATTTTCTAACACATCAGATGGTTCAGATATTTTCAATTGTGACATTTGATGTATTGCATCTAAGAGAAAAACTTCCTCCTGAATGTTGGGACCTTTCATGCTGTTGAGGACCCGGAATTGAATTTCTTCTTTTCCCAGTCTCAGAATGATTGTGCCACCTTCAACATCAAAGAGCGCCCTGTCTGTGGCAAGGAAGGGTCTGCCGAATATTATTGGGTATCTTAGATCCTCCTTAATGTCCATAATGATAAAATCACATGGGACATAAGAATCCTTACCTATCTTGACTGGAATGTCTTCAATAATTCCTAGGGGTATAGTGATAGTTGAATCAGCTAACTGAATTGTCATCATTGTGGGTAGCAAGTCAATAAAGCCCAATCTTTTACACATGGAGTAGGGCATAATAGATATGCTAGCCCCTAGGTCAGCTAATCCCTTTTTGCTCGAAGCATTTCCAATATAGAATTGAATATCGAAAGAACCAGGGTCCTTCTTTTTCTTTGGCATTCTATTAAGAATGATATCGGAAGTGGTCTGAGCTAGTTTGACAGTCTCTTGCTCTTCAGTGATGTATTTCCTTGATAGCAAGGTTTTCAAATATTTAGCCCAAGCTGGTACTTCAGAGAGAGCATCGAGGAGCGGGATATCGATATAGAGTTTCTTCATCCCCTCCTTGAATTTTTGGAACCTAGTGTCCATTTTAGTCTCTCTTAATCTTCCTGGATATGGTATCCTAGGTGTATATTGCAGAACTTCTGGCTCTTTGGGAGCTTGTTCCTTTTCTTTGCCTGTTGTGGTCTCTGTAGATTTCTCAATTCCTAGATCCAGGCTTGCATTCGAAGTAAAGATAGGTGTATCATCATCATCATGAGCGATTCTCGTAGTTTTATGAAAGACACGACTAGATCTTATAGTGACGACATTCAATTGCTCTGGTCTATTTTGATCGTGTCTAGGGCTTGACTCTAGTTGACCAGCAAAAGTACCTACTGGTGGCTTCAATTGGGCAGTAATTTGTGCTAGTTGAGCCTCCACAGCCTTCTGTTGAGCTTGCTAATTGGCAAGCATGGTTTGTTGTGGTTGTAACATCTGCCTGATCATAGTCATCTCGTCTATTGGCTGGGAAGGGGCATTTTTCTAAGTGAGTTGTTGTTGTCCTTGATGTGGTTGTTGCAGAGATGGTGTTAACTGAGGTTGCTGCGGTTGCTGCAGCTGAGGGTGCAATTGTTGGTGCAGAGGAGGATGGGTATATTGATAGTAGGCGGAGGGATTTCTAGGGTAGTTGGATCTTGGGAAATTATTTCTGAGGTTCCCTTAATTTTGGTTAAAGTTACTTTGAAATCCAGGTAGCAGCCTATTGGAGGATCCGCCTTGTGTTTGATGTTGCGGGTTAGCAATCCTCACAGGATTCCCATATCGAAAACTGGGGTGGTTTCTTGGTTGATTTGGATTATAGTAAGCTTGTCCCTGTATGGAATGAATGGAATTAACTTGTTCGGGCATCTGATCTTCAGGGTGTTTTCTGATTGGTTCGTACTGCTATTGTGGTGGTTGCATATCGATCATCACATTATAAAGTAAGCCACATGACAGTGTAGGGTGATCAGATGCGTGACAGGCTTCACAAGTCCCTGTGGCAGCTTTAACTTGTTGGACTTGGGGGTTTTTCTTCTTATCATATTCTCCAAATGAAGTTTCAAGTGCCTGTTGTTTGTGATCTATAGTTTTTAAAGCTTCAGCAATAGCCTTCATTTCCATTGATTCCTCATCCTTATAAACTTTGAGGACTCCCTTAGCAGATGATCGTCCCCAATTGGATTAGTTCTCATCTCCAAGTGTAAAGATTTTCCAAGCATCCTCATAGTTCTTCCTCATAAAATTTCCTCCAGATGAGGAATCCAGAAATTGCTTGATATCATCACTCACCCCCCTATAGAACGTTTCTATTAATTGATTTTGGGAGATACCGTGATGAGGGCACTTCCTTAGAAGCTCTTTGAATCTTTCCCATGCTTCTGTGAGTGATTCTCCAGGAAGTTGGGCAAAGTGGTTGATCTGCCCCCTAATTTCGTAGGTTAATGAAGGAGGGAAAAACTTTTCCAGGAACTTTTCTTCTAAGGGAGCCCAGGTGGTGATGATTGGCTCCCTATCAAGTGAGTTGTACCAACTCAAATCCCTTCTGGATAGAGTGAAGTGGAAAAGATGTAGCATTATTGTGTCAAAGGCAACTCCGGCTTGTGGGACAAGTCGGAAAAGTGCCTTGAATCTCTTCAAGTGATCCATGCAGTCATCTCCAGAACCACTGGAGAATGAGATGCCATGCATGATTTGAATCCATTGTGTCCGGATTTTGAAATTGGGTATGTTGATGATTGGTGGCCGGACTGGATGATTATCTTCATAGTTCTTGGGGACGGCAAAGTCCCTCAATTGCTTATTTCTTAGCTCTAACTGGGCAGCTTGGTTAGCTACTTCGTTTTCAGCTCGGATGCGGGCCTGTTCTTCAGCTCAGATTTCCGCTTGGATCTGAGCACGAGTATGAGCAATGAGTTGTGCTCTCTGAGCGGCTATGGCGGCGTTGACCCTTTCCATTACTAACGCAGCTTGGCATTGATCTTTAGCCATTTGCCTGGCTCTTTGGAGGTTCAGTCTGATGCGGCGGTGGAAGCTTCTCTCTACCTCAGAGTCGTACTCTGGATCAGGGGAGAATCTGAGATTATGTGATGGTTGCATAATCTTTGATGGAGTCGCCAATTTTTGATGGAGCTTCCACTCGCGTGGAATTGCATGCACCACTAAAAATCCTAAGGATAGTAAGTCTTTAGGTTTATCCTTGCTTATACTAGATTGAGAACTCCACCCACGTATGCTAGGATACGTGGAAGTCTTATCATAGTATAGTTAAGGGTCGAATCCACAGGACAACGGTCTTGTTGGGAGCAACAAGATGGAAAATGTTAGAATTTCACTTAACCTCTTAATAGTTGGTATTTAGATCGAAAAGTTGATTTGGTTGTTTTAAACTAAGTGCAAGTAAAACAAAGTAAGAAAGTAAATTTAAGGTTGTAAACAATGATAAGAAACCACTAGGATGTGATCGACTTTCACGACCACTACACATGGATCAAAACATGCAACATAAAAACATAACCTGCAATAAGAGTCTTAAACAGTTAGTATCTTTTTAGATTTAGTTTCCTCTCAGAGAACTAACTACGAGAAGTGTGGGAATGTTGTAATGCCAGCCATCTCTGAACGAATGGTCACTTACTTTACATCATTTCCTTTGCAAAGTGTGTTCCTCGACTTATCAAGATTGTACTTTCATACGTCAACTAATTCCATTTCATAGTATGAAAGTACAACAATGGAAGTGAGTTTACTCCACTTCTTGAAAAACACTCCTAGATACCGAAACAGATGCATGGTAGATACATGCATCAAGAACCAACATTCAATCGAGATTCGAATCTAATAGTACAAACGTAGACAATTCATACTAAAAGATAAAAGGTAACACAAGTTGGTGATCAAGCAACAAGAATTCATTAAACGATTGATGTTGAACCAAAAATAAAGTATATCTCTATTGCAAACTATGGATTACATTGCATAAAATGAAAACATGGGTAGCGGGGCTACTCCTCGCACCCTAGTGTATGAGACTACTCGCTCATGACAAGGACAAAGAAGGAGGCGAGAAGAGAGAGAGAGAACATCATCTCCACGAAGGAGGGAGGAAGGTCAACCCCTTGGAGAGAGAGAGCGATGATCTTCACACTTCACAGGTTGCTCGATGATGAATCCTCCTCTTCCCACCTTCTTTGGCGATGAGAGAGAAAGCAGCTTCTGGATGGAGTGTGGATCTCAGACCGGCAGCCTCAGGGCGGAGGATGAAGGATGGAACAACTCTGGAGCAGTAGAGGCATCCTTTGGACGTCTGAATCTTGATACCTTGTGAGGACCCTTTGGGTCTTATTTATAGGCTTTAAGTGGAATCCAAACGGTTTGGGCAGTTTTAGGCCCAAAAGGTCTTGGAAACCGTTTGGGTTCTGAGACCGTTTGGTTTTGTGCGGTCTCGGGACCATTTGGTTTTGTGCGGTCTTGGGACCGTGTAACTCCATACGGTCTCAGGACCATGTAACTCCATACGGTCTCAGGACCGTTTGGTTTTATGTGATCTCGGGACCGTGTAACTCCATGCGGTCTCGGAACCGTTTGGCCTTGCACGGTCTCGGGATCATTTGGGTTTATGCGGTCTCGGGACCGTGTAGCTTCATGCGGTCTCGGGATCGTGTGACTCCATGCAGTCTCGGGACCGTGTGACTCCATGCGGTCTCAGGACTGTGTGACTCCATGCGGTCTCGGGGCTGTGTGACTCCATGCAGTCTCGAGGCTGGGTAGTCTCCAAATAGTCTTGGGGACCGTTTGGAACTTTTGTGATTTTTTTGTATTTTTCTGTAAGAATAAAAAAGAGAAAAGTTAATCTAATGGTATATTTGCAGTAAAGGAGGAAAGTTAAGGATTCTATCTAATTTATCTGAGAAAGAGTATGGAAAACTGAAGAAAATTACTAAGATAACATCACAAAATGGGAGGTTATCGACGGTCTTTCGGAAGTGAACCGACTGTCTAGGCATAGTGAGACGGCCGTCTCACTGGCTCAATGGGTCAGAATCAATGTTTAGAGGAAAAACCTACAAAAATTGAGAAAGTGGACAAATATTTGCAAAAGTAAACAAAGAAATGGGTAAATTACAATTTAGTCTAGAAATTACAAAAAAAAGAGAGATAAAATATAATAAAAATAATTAAGAATAATATAAAAAAAGATGGATGAATATTCATTCATCAAAATACCCCAGACTTGAATCTTTGCTCATCCTGAGCAAATTAAATTACAAATAAATTCCAATTTATACTCCCAGAATGTCTTCCTCACCTTTGTAATATTACTATAGTCCTCACCTCGATATTTTGGCCAAGTGACCCAATTTACTAGAATAATATAGCATAAAGTTCTATAGTCCCTATCAAAACAAATATCAAGTCTTGCTTCTAAAATAAGAATTTTTGGAAAAATAAGCTTCCTCTTACTGTCGCTTTGACACTCTCAATTTTGATTTTTTTGTAAGTTATCACACAAGAACATGATGAAGGAGGGGTGTGAAAACAAAGAAGGAAGTGATAATTTTTTTTTATCCCTCCTCTATTCGACTCAAGATTTGGATTTGTGGAGTTGTGGCTACATTGGTCACAACTTTTTCATGTGCACTTTTGGCATCTTTTGATGGTACACCCCTTTGTGGGGCATGGAGTTTATCTTTTGAGAAGCATGCCACCGCGGACTTGATTTTTGTCCGGTGGTGATTATTTACTTCTTTTTTTAGAAGAAAAATTGAGGAAAAGAAGGGATGTTCTTGTGATTTCAACATTATATATATATATATATATATATATATATATATATATTCCTTTTTCGAAGAGTGACATTGCTCAAGTTAGAATATTCCTACAATTCACATCATACAAGTTTTATAACAAGATAATCCATTTGTCTAAAAATAAGGAAAATTTATGCTTGGTTCTGATCAATTACTTATGACTTGCCAACTATTCCAAGGAGTGATGTTATTAGGGGTCTTAGGTGACACAATAGTTACAGTCATGGCAATTTGTGATAGATTTTGTAAATAGTTTTACTAGATTCAAGGGGGTATAATGATAGATCACTACTCAACGGGCCGACTAGATATTGGCCATTACAACAAAGTAAAACAAAAAGGAATGACCGACTAGATAATGGCCACTACAAATAAGTAAAATAGAAAGGATACGGTCGATTAGATAAAGACCGTGAACTAAAGCAAATACATGCAAAACAATAAAAAGGCAAAATAAAGCAAATAAGGGAAAAGATAGGGGTGGAATAGAACCATACCACCCACCTCCACCCCAAACTTAAACTTTTGCTCATCCTGAGCAAAATCTAAACCCAATATGGAGGGATGAAGATCACGGTGGTGGTAGATAGTAAGGCGCTAGAGGAGAGGAGGAGGCAAGGTTGTGGTAGTGACTTGATTTATTTTGCTCGAACCACTACATCATTTTTGCATGCATGTCTTGAAATGTATCCTCGACGGCTTGGTGTACATCTGTATACCAAGGATAAAAATTAAAATCAAGATGGTTAGGTCCCCATGGTTCAACATGTGGTGGGGAGTAGTCACATTAAATCTTATTTGCATAAGTATAATTGTTAGACAGAGCATTATTTTGATTGAATTGCAGCTGTCCAGTCGTATGTTGTCCACTAATGTCAATCAGGGTTGGAGTGAAGGGATGATACTCAGAGTATCCATCCATGACATTGGGATGCACCGCTTGGATAGTGATATGCAGTGGTGGCTCATAAGGCATTTGGCAATTATCATAGAGAGGTACCTCGAAGGGAGAGGGAGGTGAGAAAATGGGTATGGTTATAGACGGGGGAGGGGGTTGTGGGACAAAAATTTCATGAGTGGTGATGTTGGTTGTGGCCACAACAAGAGCAATGGGAAAGGAAATTCCCATCTTGATAGGAATGGTGGGGCAGTCTGAATAGGCGGGGGTTCAGAATTAAGGAAGCATTGCTGCATTTGATTAAATTGTTACATGCATTTGAGTAAATAGACTTCTTCCTCTTGGGTATACTTCATGCTACCCCCATAGGCTTGGAAATTTATGAATTATGTTCCCACACGTACTGTGAGAAGTCTTTCCTCAACGTCGATGAGCGCCTTGGCAATGCAAGGAAGGGTCTGCCAAAAATGAGAGGGTAATGACTGTCTTCTTTTATATCAAGCACCACAAAGTCATAGGGGATGTAGAAATTTCTGACTTTGACAGACACATCATCAATAATTCCAAGGGGTTTGGTGATGGAGGAATCTACACGTTGAATATGTATAGAAATGGGTATAACGTATGTGAGACTGAGCCTCCTGCATATACTCAGAGGAATGGTGGATATATTAGCCCCAAGATCAGCTAATCCTGAATATCTAGTTGAATCTCCTATAGAACAAGTGATCCAAGAAGATCATGGGTCTTTGCATTTCTTTGGCATCTTGCTCTGAATAATGTTAGATGTAGTTCTTGCTAGTTTTACAATTTCAGATTGTTCAGTCATGCACTTATGATTCAAAAGGGCCTTGAATAATGTCTTCCACTTAGGTAGTTCGGTCAGGGTGTCCAGAAGCGGGACGTTGACACATAGTTTTCTCATGATATCCTTGAACTTGTTGAACCTAGAGTCCAACTAGGTTTTCTTCAACCAGACGACAAAGGGTATACATGACTTATACTCAGGCACTTCTTCTTAAGAGGTGGGAGTGGTAAAGGGTTGTGGTACAACAACCTCATCATCTTCCCCTTGGTCAAAATCTATGAGGGAGAAAGTTTCTCTTTCTGGTGTGGTAAGGCCAGATACAGTAGCAACAACCTTGAGTTGTTCCATGTGCTTGGGGTTTGGTTCAGGTTGATCGACAAATGTTCCGACAAGTGGTTTTTGTTGAGAAAAGAGACAGGAAAACTGAGCATTCATTGACTTCTAATGAGCTATTATGATTTTCTCTAAGGAAGAAATCCTATCATTAGTTACATGAGTGGGGTTATTCTGTTGAGGGGGTGGTGGAGGTTGATGAAGGTTTTGATATTGTTATCCCTAGTGAGGTCCATAGTTTTGGAAATTGTCCCTATAATTTCTTTGATTCTCGAAATTCATTGGTTGTTATAATTGTTGGGAAAACGTGGTGGTGGACAAATGATGGCTTGTGGATGAGGTGGTTTTTGCGGGGGGGGGGGGGGATTTTGGAGGAATTTTTGGTTCTTGAAGGGTTTTGATATTGGAATCTAGGATGATTGCTAGCTTTGTTGGACGTGTAGTAAGCTTGACCCCAAATATTATGGATGGAGTTTAGGTTTTCCAATGGCTGGCCAACTGTCAGTTGTATAGGAGTGTTGTAAAGATATTGACTTTAAATGGTAGCATGATCATACCCTTGGCATATCCCACATAGAGATTCAGCAACCCTAACTTGTTGAGGTTGCCTTTCATAGGCATTGAAAGAAAGATACTAGGTGATCCTATTTCAAGGAGATCAATTTAAGGGCTTCAACAATGGTATGGATGTATGGGTTTTTCTCATCCTTAGCAACCTTGAGGACTCCACTGGTTCCTTGTCTAACTTAGGTCTTAGAGGCTCTTTTAACCACATCCCATGCGTTGTTCACATTTCAAAACAAGAAATTTCCTCCAGATGAGGAATCAAGGAACTTCTTGGTGTCATCATCAACACCATGGTAAAATATCTCAATGAGTTGAGATTGTGATATGTCATGATGAGGGCAACGACAGAGTTTCCTGAATCTCTTCCAAGCTTCTCCTAAATTTTCTCTAGGTACCATTGAGAATAGAAGAATTTGTCCCCTTATCTCATAAGTAAGGGAAGGAGGGAAGTATTTATCCAAGAACTTTATTTGAAGTGCTTCCCAAGTGGTGACGTGGTTTTCACTCTCCATGGCATGTTACCAACTGCTGGCTAGCCCTGAGAGAGAGTATTTGAAAAGCCTAAGTCTAATGGCAACTTCAGAGATAAATGGGATCTTGGTCAAGAAACTAAGGTTGGTGAAACTTTAGAGGTGATCTTGACAAATTTTCCCCTTGTTCCTAGAAAATGAGTTGGCCTTGAGAATGGTGATCCACTAAGTGTGAATCTCAAATTGAGGAGCGATAATTGTAGGTGGCACAATCGGATGTTGTGCATATCTAGTTTTTGGAGTGGAAAATGTTTTAATTCATTTTGTCTATTGGCCCCCTCTGAGCAGCTTCTACAACCTCTTGCTCAGCGATATAGGCTGCACGCATATTGGCTTCTTGGGCCACACGTTCAACTATCATAAGCTCTCTTTGAGTGGAAAGTGCATGCTCAATCCTACGGCCAACCTCCTCTTCATCCATCCTAAGTTTGTTTTGTTGATTTAAGCGATAGAAGGTTCTCTCTTTCTTGGGATAAAAAATTGGCAACGTAGAATCGTTCAGTGGGCGACGCATGCACAATTATACAAATATATTCCTGTAAAGAAAAAGGTATTGCTGAATGGAAACTCAGTAGAAAGAGGAAATAGTACTTCCAGAATGTTACTCAGAAGGCATAAAAAATTAAAAAAAGTTTTCAAAAATAAATTTCAGGATTCGAGAAAATAATCCATTGTCCCGGGCAATAGAGCCATAATTGATATGTGTTGTTTGCACACCAATTCACTAAGATGATTATCCTAGAGTTTAATCTTGTTTTACTTTCCAGTTAAGCCCAGTATAGAAGGGTCGATCCCACATGACAACATTTTAAAGATTTATTTTCTTTTTACTTCGATTGTTTTTGAAATTATTTCTTTTTGATATTTTTGAAAGATTGACAGAAAGTAAAATCCGATTTTGAGGGGAATTTGATTTATGCAATGCAAGAAATTAAATTGTAAGGAAATAAAAGATTACACTAAGTTAGGAAATGGAAAGATTAGACTAAGTAAGAAAAATAAAGGAAGAAGATGGTTAGCACAGAATAAAAGATTATCTAAGAATGAGGATAATATTGCAAGAATTAAAAAGGAAGAGATTCAAACGAATGATGAAACAAAACAGTTGAAATCACATGGGAAAAACATTGAGGCTTAGGGGTTTTCACCACCTTAGCCAAAGTGAAGACAAGACAAAAGAATATATGATGACTAAATATAGAAGTGGGTATGTGAATCATTCGAAATAAAACACAAAAGGCAAACTCCACGTGAACCCATTGGTCCTGGTGTTCACGCTCCATAGTTCATCATCCTAATGGGGACTTTTCTACAATCGCATCTAAATCCCCGTGCAACTGGTTTAGTCATTCTAAATTTTAGGTTCCACGATCAGATCCACCAAAATTAACTCACGATGAAAATGAGAGATCACTTTGTTTAAACTGGCAATTTTCTAAACTAAAAGCCATCCGTATAGAGAAAAATCATATAAATTAAATACGATCAACATAATGGCCAAGGGGTAATTCCTCTTGCCTCGATAAGGAGTCGGCTTTCTACTCATAGGAAGAAAGGGAGAAACAAAGAGAGAAAGTAAGAAAGCCATAGACCACAAATCTGGAATCTCTGAGGAGACCAAGGTGGTGATGATTAAATAGTTAAATCACTTTATCTCCCACTCCAAGAAGAAAAGCAAGAAGAAAGAATGAGAATAGAAGAATCCATATGCAATAGAAAAGAACTAACTTTATTGATTGAATGTAAAAAGTAAACTAGAATAGAAATTGATAGAGTTTCACTACAAATTAGGTACACAAATTGGGACCCTTTTCCATAGTGGAGTCCCCCCCTCCTTTTATAGGGGAAGGAGGGGTGGAAACCCCTAAAAGAGGGGTGAGAAAGAAAGGAGGGGCGACTGCCGAATGTACTGGTTGTGTGTCGTAAAATGGTTGTCTCGCTAGGAAAGATAGTTGGTGATGACTGGGCACGGGTCTAGAACGTTCGGCTTGAAACCCTAAAGAGGGTTGTGGCGGTGTCGTTAGAGAGATGACTTGGGCTCGAAGCAAAGTCCCAGATGGTCATCTAGGATCTGTGAGACGCCCATTTCAGTTGTGATGTGGTGTGGCTTTGGAGCATTGTCCAAATCCTAGACGCCTTTTGTTTCTTGATCTCGAAGTAAAACCTTAAAATGGTCATTTGAGTAAACTGAGGCGCCCGTCTGGCGCCGCTGTGCGCGTAATCAAGGTGTTGGAACCCTAATCATGTGGCGGTGCATTAGAATATTGATGTGAGTCTAGGTCAAGTGGACCTAGCCATTCAGGCTCATGTAGGTGCTCATCTGGCTCAGTAAGACAACTATCTCGCTGAAGCGAGATGCCTGTTTGGCATGCAGAGTTTGGCTGATTGAGCCAAGGCCAAGCTGGCCGTTTGGCTCTGAAACGAGGGGTCTTTAGGGAGTGAACTGACTGTCTGGGCTTAGTGAGACGGCCGTCTCGCTGGCTTAGTAGGTCAGAAACAATCTTTGGAGGAAAACCCTACAAAAATTGAGAAAGTGTATAAGTATTTGTAAAAGTAAATGAAGAATTTGGTAAATTGCAATTTAGTATAGAAATTACAAAAAAAGACATAAAATCTAATGAAAATGATTACGAAGAATATACAAAAAGATGAATAAATATGCATTCATCACAGCTAATGTGGGGTCCTTGGTTGAAGCAAAGTGCCTTTTTGTGTTGGTGATAGGCGACAAATGAGTAATGCCACTAAAGACTTGTAGAGGTGAGATATATGATTTTACTTTTTATAGTATTTTCCTATTCTTTCCTTTCACATTTCTAAAAAGTAATGAATGTTACCCGGCCAGTGTAGCGCAGATGGTTCGGCCCGACCTGTCCTCCCTGGGGGACCTAGGTTTGAAACCTCCTGTTGCGCATTGTATTTACAATCCCTTGGGTCATCCGGGCTCTGGAACCTATTTGAGGGAGGGGGGAGACTAAGTCTCCTTATAACTCAAAAAAAAGTAGTGAATGTTGAACCCTTTTTAGGGCTGATATGAGCTTGATGAAAAGTTGCATCACAAGTCTATTATGCAGCTCATTGGGAGAAGACATAAAGATTGGTAGACACTCTTCACAAGAAACTACATCTTTGGAGTTAAGAAGGATAAGGACCTCACTATAAAAATGGACATATCTTGATAAAAAAGAGTAGTTGGAGTTGGTTGAGTAGAGAAACACAAATGTGTTCAAGGTATTTTATTACATTCTAATGATTTCTTATCACTACTTAACAATATTTCTTATTGAATTAATTAGGCCATTCATGATGCAAAAAAAGAAAGGTGTGACATGAATGTGCACAACCACTTGATGGGTTCAGGTAGTTATATTAAATGCTGCCAGTTGAGAGAGTAAGTCTGAGAGCAAGAGCTAGAGAAAGAGCAAGACCAAGAGCCTTCTATTGATACTCCTTCTACCATTCAATCTTCTAGTTTTTCTGGATGGTTGCCTTGCTATATTGAATGGATAGATGTGAGGAATAACAAAGATGAATAAATGTCCGTCCAAGCAACCCAGGAGGTGGATTCAAAAATGGTAAATTTCTTGGTTTCACAATGGATGTCCATGTTCTTTTTTCCCTAAATTATTAAGTTTTATTGATTAGTCAGTTTTGATGATGACTAGTTGGAGATGGGTGAGCAAACAAAGGAGGACAAGTTCACCCCTTGAGACACACATGATGAATTGACGGTTGATATAGGGATGGAAGAGCACCCTAGACATGTTAGGGCCATTGGAGATGGATTTGGGCATAAAAAAAAATTTGGCACATCCCAGCAAAAGTGCAAATCTGCCAAGAAAGGGGGGATGGACCAGGAGGATGTGCAAAGATTGATAAATAAAGCCTTGGAAGAGTTTAAGGATTTTTAGGCAGTGCAAACTTATCCAGTAGTCACACAACCTATACAATGCCACATGTCCACAGAGTGTATTGGGAGTAATCCTTCGGTACCACATGGAACGACCGCGGTAAGATTAAATTTTAATATCTATATATAAATTGTGACAAAATAATCTCTCAAGTCAATATATATATATATATATGTCAATTTCAATTTTGTGTTTTATAAAATTGTAGGTGCCAAAAAATGTCCTCTTGCCATTGATGTTCCATCATACAACGTCGTGCAATAATCTATCATGATATCCCCCTTCTCTATAATCATGTTTGTGTGAACGTCATACGTGTCATTCCGACATGGAGAGACACACCTCTCCCATACGAGCACTCGGATGTCACCACAGTCAGAGAGGTAGAAATCTGCTTTACTAGGTGACCCAGATGACTCATATTTCTTGAAGTATGACTAATGTATATTCAAATTTATATAATAATTAGAAGCTAATATGAAAATACATGCATGAAGACCACAACAACTAAGAATACCCTAGGGTTTTGAAGCCTCCACCCCCACATTTTATTCCACATGAGTTGTTCAACTCCTTAGGCCCTAATTGCAAGGCGTTGACAATATAGTTAGACCATATAGAGCAATTAGATACCACGGTGATGGACCATTGGGAGGAGGTCGTAGGTATAGATCCTGACATTGTTATAGTGTTGACAAATGTTTATTAGCTATTTTAGTATCAATGGCTGAACACATCAGTGTTAAATTTGGAAACAATGAGTCTGAATACCTCGACATATGTGAAGAATATATATTTATTAATTTCTTCCTATATATTAAATGCTTGCATATATATATATATATATATATATATATATATATATATATATATATATATATATATATATATATATATATATATGTGTGTGTGTGTGTGTGTGTGTGTGTGTGTGTGTGTTCAGTCATTTGTTTTACACAGATGATGAGTTCAGAATGTCAAATGTGTCATTTCTAATGCCATCAATGATTAACGATTTAGTTAGAGATCTGAGCGACATCAAGGATTATGTGACTACCATGATGAAGGTTTTTGGTGCTTGCAGGACTGTGATCACAACTCCCTTCAAGGTTATTGTGACACCCCAATGCCACAGAAATAAGATTACTCAAAACAAAGTACACGGTCAACAATTAAATAACCACATAACCATCAAAATAGATAAATTAAAACCAGACTCATATAACCATCATTGAAAGGAAACATATTACATGAAGGTCCACAACTTGTAGCATATCACATACCATACCATATATTTACATCTGTACAGTGGCCATCTGCCACACACCTATTGCAAAACATATGTTTACATGTACAAGCAACTTATATACAACAAAGGTATATTGCCAAAACCACAGATTAAGATACAACATCTACAAAAAAACACATCCCTTCTGCACCTGAGAGTATAGGCATGACACTAGGAATCTACTACACAGCTCTAAAAGCTATTCAACCTTCAATGGCTACTGATTTCCAAGCTGCTCTTCCTCAAAAAAACAATCCTACCCATGCCACTGATGAACACCTAAAAGATGTAGCAAGCCATGAGGGTGAGGCCCATTTCCCAAAGAGAGAGCTATAACTCTCCGTCAATGATTATTGAAACATACCAGGATATATTATTAATAAGTAGGATGAGCAGATTCAACTAAATGAATAAATTAAACTTATTACACAAGTTAAGTAGTTCTAACAGGTAAGCATAGAATCATGATAAGAAGGAATATGAAGAACATGTATAACTGTTAACTTCTATTATTACATTACATAACAACTGAGCAGTATAAAAATAAGGCAAGGGTAAACATCCAAGGTGAATCGTGTTCAACCCTAAGTAGATATACTACACGGCTATATTACATATTTTAAGCCCCGAGGAGATGAGGTACACCAGTCATACTCTAACTATCCACTATGAAATTGAAAAAAGTGTCATACAAGATCTAGGAGAGTTAGAATCCTTTGATCTCATCTTCCCTCGGTCAGTATGAGTCCACCGCAATGACATATAAAGTTCAACTACAAATCTGCCTAGTCCTCCTTGGTATATAGGTCAGGACACTAGTGAATAGGGTATACAAACCTAATCATATGAGGTACAACTATAGATTTCCTCTATTACATGATATACACTGAGACACAACCACAACCATTCTCCTAGTAAGGCATCACCGCAACTGCAACACTCAGTCACTTGCACCTCACATACTCAACAATATGCACTCTGAGTTTCCATTAAGGGAATATTCATTTCAAAATAAAGAAAGTTTTGACACTGGAATTGATCTATGGCACAAGGCACTACATTATTAGGGTTCCACTTGATTAGTAAAGCCAATTGGGTGTGTTTTAATTGCATCAATCAAGTTACATAAAAACCCTATAGATATTCTACAAAAGATAAGGTCGGTTGCAACTTCAGAAGATATGAAACATATACAGTTTAAACTCGTCACATCACCACATGGTAGTGATACACTATCATACAAATGAGTCCACACTCATCATTACATGATCATGAGATATTGATCCCTCATTAGACTACCAGAGGATATCACCTCAGTTAGGGAAAAAAGCCTTTACCAAGGCCATAAGATCATTCACATTGTTCCCTACAAGATCATCATTATCTCACCATGCCTCATCAAGGCTCATAATCGGTACACATGTACAACACAACCAATACCACAATCAATTATTAATTATGATGCTTATTCAACAACAAATTAGGGTTACAACATTAAAAGAGAAAAAAATACTTCATCATTATGCTAAATACCCAAGCAAACAAAACAACATTGTTATGTACTTGCAATGAGGGTTACGATTTCAACATAGCTAACTGAAGTAGGGTTCAAAACAACAAGCAGAAGTAAACCCTAATCACCACCATATCCAACATTCTTGGAAGCATATTAGGTCAACAATCATAAACATAGGGACAACCACACAAGATGATCACAAACCCATAAATCTTCATCGACCGCCAAAGATAAGTACATCACAGACCATTGAAAACTAGATCATATCATCCTTTGTGACCACATAGACTAAGCATCATCAACTGCTAAAAACACGTGATAGGTGACCGAAGAAAATCATGGTTTGACCCCTTCATCGGCCATTGAGAATGGATACTTCAGTGACCATTGAACCAAGGTTAACCACCCTCAATGATCACATACAAATCCAAGGTTCATCGACCACATAAGAGCAAGTTCGATGAATGAGAGTCATGAGTAACACTTGTCGACCAAAGAGAAGGTCCTCAACCTTAGTGACAACACACTAGTAAACTCAACAATCTGGAGGAGGTGAAAACTCATCCACCACTAAGGAAAAAGAAATTCTTGGTGACCACAAAACATCACTTTCCTTGGTTACCACATGAAGAGAGAGAAAAATCATCAACCACAAGATCATCAATTTGATCATCACCATGAAACCAAAACATCAAGGTGTAACCACATGAAGGAAAGCAACACCAAAACCCAAATTTTGATCATCAACAAGTCAAGGAAAAAACATGTGATGAGAGAGAACCCATCATTTAGCACATGCATGTAAAGATCAACACTCCCATTATCAACATGGCAAATGCACACATGATTAGAGTTTCATCAAAGAAGGGGTTTATCTAATCAAGATCACCATGGAACATAAATTGTAGCTCAAGATATCACCATTATTCTATTTGGAACCATGCTTTAGAGAAAGATTATTTTCATGCAATATTAGATGCAACAATAATCAAGGAGAAAGTTATATAACTCGCCTTGGATATGAAGAAATAACTCCAACAACAAGGATGCTCCAAGAAAAGAGAGGAATCCTAGCTTGATCACCACCTCACACTAAGCTAGTGCCACCTCAAAGAGATAAGAAAAAACCATAGATTAAAGGAGCACAAGATGGAGAACAAAACCCTAGGTTAAAAAGATAAGAAAGTGAAAATATCTCCAACTCCACTTGAGAACTACCATGGAGGACAATGGATTCGTCCAAGAAGAGAGAAGTTCCTAAAGATGCACCACCATGGAAACCCATGGATTCGGCCAAGACAAATAAGAAAGGGAGGGTTGCAATAAAACAAAGATGAGGAGAGGTATATCACTTACCAAGGTCAAGAAGATAGCAAAGGATAACCAAACAATCTCAATTGAAGGGTTTCTCCAAATCCCAACTCACAAGTAAGATGGATCAGCCACTATAGCTCCACCTTCACCAACAAGAACACAAGGGTCGAGCTCCAAGCAAGAGGAGAGGTAGGGAGGGTGTTAGAGGATGACTTGCATGCAAAGAGGGAGGTATATATATCCAAGGGTTAGAGAGAGAAGGGATGTCATGTGTCTAACTAAACATGCCATTAGTCCACCATATCTTGGCCATTCAAGCACCAAACACATGCATGCATCATAGGTCATTAAAACCAAGAAAAGCAAGTGACCTCACTTGGTCCAGAAAACCCATGATCAATGAAGAAAATTTAGTGACCAAGATGCTAAAAAAAACCACACGACCAATGAGAGTCACCAAACTAGGTGAACACTGAAGATCTTCAGCGACCAAGGTGATCAAAGACCCAACCATCAAACTAGGGCATTCAAGCAATTCCTAGATCTCAACATATGATGCCACCCCATCAAACCAAGCTACAAAAAGGCACCACCAGGCACCAAAAAGATGCCAAAACATGTGAGGCACATCAAGCATGTGACAAATTGCAAGATAAACCTTAAACATGGGTAAATTACAATTAGGTCCAAAACAAGCACACATATAGTATAATTAGCTCAAACATTGGACCAAATTGGAAATACAAGCATGTCATATGTTATTAAATCACATCACATGATTCTATTAAGTGTTTTAGAATCTAATCATTCTAATAAAGAAAGATCAACAAGAAAGCTAGGTCAGGGGTCTTACAATTGTGTAAGTTTTGGGCTTGTTGTGAAATTTAATTTTTATTTTATTTGCCTTCTATTCACTTAGAAATAACCATGATCAGTTGTTATTTATTGTTTCTGAGTACTATAATGTGTATTTCTTTGATCCTTCTTGTATAAAACTAACACCGAATGAGGGACACCCAAAAAGTGGTGATTCACGCGTAAGTATAGTTTTTCCATTCTCAACATATTTGTTAATATTTATATCATATGATACTTTAATAATGCAACATATCTATTAATTTAACTTGTAGGAGTGTGAAAGCATTCCGTAGCAGCAGAGGGAAGTAGATTAAAAAAAGAAATTAGTAGCTTGGAGGAGTGTTGATGTAGTCTTCTCATTCAAATGCATATATGTTAGAACCCTACTTAATTACATTTATTAACATAATTGCAAATCTACAATGCCCTATACAAGACAATGATTGGGCATGCGCATATTATGTGATTCTATACATGCAGAGATTGTCAAGTACATGGAAATATCAAATGTAAACAAAAGGTAATGTTATTAGATTGTAACTAAATAAAGTAGTCTTGTTTGATAATACTAACAATCAAATCTAATTATAATTATGTCTCATTCTCTTTGTAGTTTTTGAACTACTGAAGCCTATACATTAGAGCAACTAAATGACCTATGTGAATAGTGGGCAGACTGCTTCATCAAATATGTGGATTTGTCAGATAATTGGAAGGGTTGATTGATATTTTGATGTCATATTGTTGTTTATTATATTATTATACAATTGTAGACTTAGACTTTGTGCTAGCTGACATTGATATGTATTCATGCATATGTGTGTGTGAATTGAATGTGAAGTTTACCAGGAAGAGAATGATGTGTGCTTATGCATATGAATGAAATTGAATGTGTGGCTGATAAATGAATCAATTGAGTTGTGAGTTCATGCATATGTGTGTGCATTTGAAGTGAAAGGTGGATAGAATGTGGAGGCTTGTTGTCTTGTTTGTGCATTTTGTATCAAATGCATGTGTATTCGTATATATATATCTTTCTTCTTATAGTTTCGGCGGCCTATTGTTAAGTTGTGATGCTCGCATAGGCCTGAAGTTCTAATGAACTATAGGAAGTAGACATGCTAGCAAACAGACAGTAGGTCTGAAGATCTGGTATATATAAAAATGAAGACGTTTCTCATCTGTTATTTTGAAATACCGACTACATGCACTTACTACGTTGGTTACTTGTAGAAAATTGATGAGATATCCTTTAATTTTTACTATTTATTCACTAATAAAATCGATGAGATACTATTAGTCATTGGTTATTTCTCATCAATTAACCAACAAGGAGCTATTAAGGGAAACTATTTTTTCTACATAATTAGCATTAAGCTGTCAGTTCTATTTTTAAATAACCAATGAGGTAAGGTTAAGGAAAACCACATTTTAGTTTCGCATTGTGTGTTATGTCATCAATTTGACTCTATCATGGAACTGACGATATATATATGCATACACACACATATATACAAATATACGGATGTCTTCTGTTATTTTAACCAACGACGTTTGTCTTGAGTTTTATATTGCCCAATGAGTCATCAGTTCAAAACTAATGACATATGCTTGAAATGACAAACGAGATATCCCATTTCTATAGTGGTGTCCTCTTTGGTCCCACTCATTACAAGACGTGTGCCTGAGTGAAGCATGCAAGGGCTTTGTTTGTGGGTTGAACTAATAGACATGGGTCCTATGGTGAAAGTACATGTAACACTCCTTACGTAAGTATCTGTGTTTACAAGTTTAGATAAGATAGCATATTTACATATGATGTGAATCATTACTATTGTATGTGAAAAATGCCAATTGCATCGAAAAATGGCTTTAATGCATAATTGTGCCTTGTTTGGCAAGGGGACAATAATATTGGAAAGCCCGAACAAGGACATAAATGAATAGTTCTCCCTTTCTTGGAAAGGGACTAATATCAGCATTCTTGATTGTTTTGATCGATTTTGGCGAAGGGACAAAAAGAAAAGAAAAAAAAATCATTTCTTTGCTTCACAAGGGGTGGATAGGGATGAAGCAGTTTCATCACATGGTCCTAATTTGATTTTCTGGATGACACCGATATGCATCCTAACTATCAAGTTAAATAACTTATCATTATAGGTTACCCCATGAGACTTTTGTAACATCTGAATGTTTATCCTTACACAAATTTAGTAGGGTGTAGTATCCTTTCATGGCCACAAAACTAAATAATCTAATTAATTGAACTTGCATATGCAGAGGATTCAATCTGGGGTGAGGTTCCCATTCAAGGAATCACTTCTATTCTACTTCTATTGAATGTTAATAACATGGAAGAGTAGATATTTCCTTATTTTTTGAGGGACCTCATTGGAGAATGATCAAGGGAAATTATGATTAAACAAAATTTTCCTCATTATGAATGTTCAAAAGTGGATATGTCACCATCTTTTTTTGGACAACTCACATAATCTTTCATTTCTTATTCTTAGAATGAATTTAAGGATTATAGCTTATTTTGGATTCTAACTTGATGGTAACTTGAGGATTTTGGATTATTGTGATGGCATAATGTTGGGCTTAAATATAGGTTTGTGCTCCATCACAATCATGAAGATTGTAGTACATCACAATGGGTTGAAGTATCTCGTGATCTAGATTCATGTTGGGGTTTTGGATTTATCAACAAATAGAAGTCAAATTTGTTTTTTTTTTCTTTCAAACAGTAAGATTTTACCAAAGTGTGTCATATTTTGAATTTAAAAAAGGGTTACACCAAAAGGTTGAAATGACCTCAAACTTTTTTGGATTTTAAAAAATATGGTTACTAAAAAGTCACTATTATAGTTTGACGTAGTTTGTTTTTATTTTTGGTATATCATAATCACATCCCATGTGGTCTTGATGTAGTTTAGGTTTTGAAATGATTGCACCAAAATATTGAAATGACCTCAAACCTATTTGGGTTTTTTAAATAAGAGATTCCTACCAAAAAATTGGGCAACATTTTGACACAATTTTAGATTTTGAAATTTGGAGTTACCAACATCAATTTCTTATGTAGGATTGATATATTTTAGATCTATAAAGAAGTTTTACCAAAAGGTATAAATGATATCAAATCAATTTGGGTTTTGAGGAAAATATTGTTACCAAAGAGTTAAAACTTGTGCAATATTCCGACATCATTTTGGGTTTTGAAATTGGGATTTACTGAATTCAAGTTCTGATTTAGGCTTTACATAGTTGATGTTATGAGAAAAAAATTGTGCTAAAAGGTTGGAATGATTTTAGACTTATTTGTATTTTGAAAAAGGTATTGTTACTAAAGAGTGAAATTTTGTAATCATTTTGACATTATTTTGGGTTTTAAAGAAAGTTGTGTTTACCAAGGGGTCAAAGACTTTCCATTTTCATGATGTAATTTTGGGTTTTTGAAATGTAACCGAGTTCACCAAGGAGTCATAAGTTCAATAATATTTAAATATTGCCTTCGTAACATTCATGCCCACTACTTAAGGCTCTAATAGAGTTTTGAGAAGAATTATTGGCCCCACAAAACACCATTGACTTTGACTGTGTGCTTTAACCTCAACACAACCCAGGATCAACTTTCAGACAGGTAATCCATCATGGCACTACTTTGGGATGACCATGAGCATAAAGCTCTTAGTTATGGACTCCCTGAATAGGAGGTGCACCTTGGTCTATGGGTAGTCTAATAATTCCTTTGAAGATCATATTATCTAAGGCCTCAAATCCTGGGATGTTATAATCTCACCCACTTAGACTTTTGACATCCTCAAGGCAAAAATATGGCTTCTATATATATCTTCCCCATTTTAGTGAAGACCCAAAATGTCTCATGTCACCTAACTCCCATTAGAAACTACCAACATAAGGGTGGATCCATCAACTAGGATAGACTTCTCCAATATGAGAACACATGGCTTAAGACTGTCCTATCACATGATCATGAGGGCCCATCTACTAGAACGGAGCTAGATCTCATAAATAGTTTGTAACGCTCGACCCCCTTGCCTAAGGTTTTAGTAGAGTTTTAAGAATGGAAAGTACCACATAGACCACCAATGGCCTTAGCTATGCACTTTATCATTACTCACGTATAGCTTGGGACCAATTTCAAAGTAAGTGACCCATCCTAGTACTACTCTAGGTTGAGCATGCTTAAACGCATAATACTTAGTGACGGTCTCCTTAAAAAGAAGTTGCGCCTTGATGATACGGGTAGTCCAATAATTCCATTAAAGATCATATTGTTTGAGACCTCAAATTGTGAGATGCTACAATATTGGACTTTGAAAAGATTTGAATCAAAAGTTTGACAACATTTCAATGTTGATTCAGATTTTAAAAAAGGTGGCTTTGGTTTATAAGTTTTGAAATATTTTGATGTTATCTTGGGTATCATAAAAGGGTTTTTTTACCACGGGATCAAAAGTTGGGAAGTGCTTTGATGCTATCTTAATTTTTTAATAGGTTGGTTTTACCAAGATCAAAAGTTAGGTAGCACTTCAATGCTATCTTGGGTTTTTAAGAAATTGATTTTATCAAGGAATTAAAAGTTTGTTAGCATTCTGATGTTTTCTTGGGTTTTGAGAAAAATAGTTTTATCAAGGAGTCAAAAGTTAGACTATAGTATTTTTTTAAAGTCAATTTACCTAGGGTTCAAAAGTTCGACAACTTTTTGACACTATCATAGATTTTGAAAATGTAGGTTTTACATATAGGTCAAAACTTTGACTGCATTTCAGTGCTATCTTCGATTTTGAAAAAGAATTTAAACAAGGGGTCAAAAGTTCATCAACTTATTGATGTTTTCTTGGGTATCATAAAAAGTTGATTTTAACAAAGGGTCAATTGTTTGGTATCACTGACATACTATTTTAGTTTTTGAAAGGTTGGATTTTTATGAAAGAGATAAAAGTTTGGTAGCATTTTGATGCTATCTTGGGTTTTTGAAGAAATATCTTTACTAAGGGATCAAAAGTTACACAACATTTCAACAATGTTTTGGTTTTTGAAGAACATAATATGATGTTTATATGTGCTTTGAAAAAAGAAGTGACTTGCCCATTTTAACCATCATGATTTTTAACAAATATATCAGGAACTCCTACACAAGTGTATTTGCAATGGGTGAAATGAATGGCTTTAACTTCACTAGAGTTACAATATACTTAATTCTACATAGGTCCATGTGTTCACTACTCTAGGGTACTTCCCATAATATACATCCCAATCATGTGGATGCAATGGATAGAAGTATAAGGGAGTGGACATGGTTGGGGCTAAGGATGTCACCCCACTTGTATGGGGTTCCTGCCACTATAGATACTTGGGTGTGTTTTGAATGGTGTAGCACGAGCGCTACTCTTTCTACTTATCATCGTAGGAAGGGGAGGATGTGAAATGCAAATTGTTTGAATTTTAAAACCAAAATATCTAGCAATTATATGTCAGCATGAGGGTGTATATAAACATGTTACTAGATTGAAAATATGGAAGAAAATATTACATTGTAAGCATTTTTAGTTAGGCAATATTTTTTCCATTACATCATCCTACAAAGCAATAAAACCCTTGATATGTTTGGGTGTGTTATTATACTACACCCATATTTTTTAGGATACAAACACAATGACTATCAAACTAAAATTTCAATTAACATCCAACAAAATATGGGTGTATTCTAGATAGATGCCCCATATATTTTTCTCTTTTTTCCATACCTTTGTTTTTTTTAATAAAAAAATTTCCAACAAGAAAGAAAAAGATTATGAATCATCTGATTGTAAGAAAAATGATTGAGCTGCAATGAGGAATATTTAACGAGGTCATGTCACATGTAAGTTTTGATGAAATATAAAAATGACCACTCTAGCGTCTATACAAGTGTGTTCCAAGAATGTACCGTCTCTTGCATGGTTATTCAATACTCTTAATTCATTATCGTTTCTTATAACTAACACACTAATACCTTGTGTGTAAATACAAGTGCACGGTCATCAAGTAATAAAGGGATTTTGAGTCTCAAGTTGTCAAACTCAGGGAATTGTGCCACTAGAAATGGTTACTTACTATTTCTGATAAGATAAGTGTAAGGAAAAGTTGGATTTAAGTTGGTGATTAATTTACTAATTAAATAAACTAGCAAGAAATTAAAAGTTGTTTTAGTTTCAGACTTAAGAATCCCTATGATATTGATTGCACCACAAAAATTCAACTATTTGTAACTATTCAACTCATTAACATATTGTTAATACTATTAAAAGCAATGAGTGATTTATATAAATGATGTGTCCCTTCAGATCATAACATTGTGTTTATCCAAGACAAAATTCTACTGTTGTGATATTTTATTTTAGGAAAACCATAAAAACAATTCAAATTGATGAAATACTACAAGTATGAATCTACTATCATTATTCTGCACCTGCATCTATGAATAGAATTTGAAAAATCAAGGATTTTCCAACCATAACACATCTAAAATAGCAATTGCAGTGATGAAGTATAATTGACACAAATAATGAACATCTATCCATTAAATACAAACTACAAAACATATATCAACAAACATAAACAAACTAATATCAATATTCATGTTTGGCTACTCCCTACATCTTAAGAAAGGTAGGATTAGTTCTTCAAGATCAATATGGTATTTCAATAACAAGAAGAAAGGGATGAAATATGCATTAAAATGATGAAAAATCACATAAACACCATATTAGACACTAGTACAAGATTGTAGAATTGTTCTAGGTGATATCTATCACTCACTTCAGCCTCTAGGTATACATGGTGACAAATCTTCTTGCTCATCACTCCTATCCTACTATCGGTAGTCAAAATAAGTTTGAAAAAAGGATAGATTCCCATCAGAAAAAAAGTTCGGTCTTCAAGTTGCCTAATTTCAAGAGGGAAAAACATGGTGTGAGATATTTCTAATTCAATCTTGGTTAACCTTGTTTACTCAGGGTCTATGATTTTAAAGTGAAGGTCAATATATCAAACTTGCATGGTCAAATTTGCTATCGATAAATCATATAACATCAGTTCCCTCAACCATTTAGTCAATTATATCAACATTGACGTTGACACATCAATATGGATGCATCGAGTAAACCATCCCAGAAGGGTATAAGATCAATCATATTGACATGTATGTTGATGCAATGTCTATCTACTTTAGGTTTCACATATCTTGACAATAGAAACATTCAATAGTTAAGGCCTATTAATATTATGACAATTTTATGCCAAAATACACTCAAATTCAAGGAAAATGATTCACAATCGGTCATGCACTAGTTGCATAATATATGAATAAAAACATACATAATTGCAATCACTTTAGTAGTTAAATAGCACTAAAAAGTTGATATATGCATGAAAATTGTGCGTGCATGAAAATCCCCCATCCTGAATTTGTGTTTGATCCTTGAGAAATGCATATCTTAGATTTTATTAAATTGGTATGCAAAAAGACAAACATTGATAATTCTCCACAAAATGATCACAAATAAACCCAACCAAACATAGAACATGTATTTGTTCAAAAGTGACCGATCATGAAAATGGCAAGGATATTGGCAACACAAGCCACCTAGAGTGGAGAAATTATTCTGGCTAGAATGAACATGTTGAATGTATCATGGTATATCCCAATACTACATTGCCCTTAATTAAATATAATAATCAAAACGAGAGTATTCCCTTGCTGAAATTGTCTATGGAGCCATAATGATGATTGCCTACCAAAAAGGGTAATGGGTGGATGAATAGGTAATTTGAATGTTCACAAAAAATAGGTAATTTGAATCACATTAAAAAACCAATGCAATACTAAATGCAATAGAATGTGCCTATATGATGTATAATGTGAACCCTAATGACTACAATGCAATTATAGTTGTTAATGGTATATGTGATGGATGCCTCATCCTATTACCGAAGTTAAGTGGAAGGTGTTTTCTCATACCCAGCTACATTTAACACTCTTTCCCTAATGAAATATGTGGTTAATCTGATAATTATAATTGCACATCTCTCCTTTTTTTAGTTATTTGTTTATGATACACTCTCCTTATGAGAGTGATAATTTTGAATGTTGGGCCAATAGTTAATAAGTAGGTGGATAAGTGATTATGCTTTTGTCCTTTTCTGGGTACATGTGCAAGAATATAGTCATCACTAACACCCTATGCAAATTATGCAACAAAGAAAACTGATAATGATTCATGCAGTCCTAAATGCACTATATAAAAATATTTTTTCCTTTGCTAATGTAAAACTATAACCAAAAAATGGTATCCTAACATTGAATGATACATGAAAGTACACAAATCTGAATTGCTTTACAAATTTGATGACAATGATAAGAAAATGAATGAGGGTGGATGGATATTACTGTGACTAGATAACATCATTTGACTAGACAATGATAAATTCCTCTTATGGTTGACTTACCAATAGTTGTTTTCTCAAAGCCCATCCCAACAAATTCTATGAAGATCAACACTGATGTGTAATTGGCTAGACTCAAACCATGATACGATTCCACATATATTTACAATTAAGATAGGGTATTAAAGTTATAGAAAGTGTACTAAAGTTGAAAATTTCAAGAAAATTCTACAATTGTTGTAGTCTAGGACAATCAAAAATAGACTCAAAAATGTACCTTGACAAGAGTTGTCTACAATACATGCATGATCACAAAACCCTTTTTCTCATTTTCATAATCAGGAAGGAAGCAATTACACTAGATATACTCAAAACTAATTCCAAATAAAAGAAAAAACATAGCATGGAATCAACACGATAAATTATGCAGATTAGAGTGTCATTCCACCCCCTAATATTGTCATTCACATTATCTACAATGCCAAAAAGACCCAAAAAGTGCATGGACATGTGTACCAAGGCATCATTATGGTGGTAGTTTTTTGGGTCGAATCTTGGTTGGTTGTTGTCATGTGGAAAGGAAAACCCTTCAAAATTTGACTCAATAGATGGTGGTTGTGGATGTGCCAAAATATCTCAGGTTCTAATGATCATCAAATAATGGCTAGGTAGAATTCTCCACCCCTATCATCATCCCTTGAAAGAAATATTGATTCTGAACAATCAAGTGTTTATTCTGGAACATGGTCTCCTAGTGCTGAAAAATGTGCCCCTGATTCGCAAAGATATGATCTTGGTGATTGTTGGAACTATGCCATGGATTTGTGTTGTTTTTGTACATCATGTATGTAGTCAAAATGGCATGCATGTTACCCATGGATTAAATGTCTCTTGCCTATCGATGATGTTGTCGATACTCCTTGATGACAAGGAAAGTTTTGTGGTGTGTCTCTCCTTGGTGTAGCTGCATGTGTATCCTCAGCTTTAGCCTCCTCCTCATTGGTTATTGGTCAGGACAATAGAGATATTACAAGCCCCAAAGTGTGAATAGGGGTTAGGAAGTTCACACTCCTAGAAGTCAAATACCGCATAGAGTTTTTTGTCCTTACGGGTAACAATTTTGGCTTGACGACAATTCTTGAAGTTGAGATTATCCTTATTCTTTAGGGGCTTGAGTTTAGAAATGACAAGGTTGAGATATTGTATTATATGTGTGATGAGCCCCATAAGTGGACTAGTGACCTCTTAGCTGAATGAACCACTTGCCTTAATGAGTGAGGATAAATGGACCAACATTGATCATTCCTCTCCAATAGAAAATATATATATCACTAGAGCATACAAGTCATCTCTATGCACCTTACCTTGGCCCTACTTAGATTTGGTGAAGATAGTATTGGTCAACAATTTATGGACCTAGAACACAAAGGAATGTTTGATCTCCAATAATACTCCTCTATGGATTTTGTGATTGGGTGACAGTGGAAGCTATAGACAAAGCCATAAGCATCACATTTCTGCCCATTGTTGGACCAACCATAGATAGCATTGAAGGTGGAAAGGGATAGTCTATGGTTGATGTTGTGTAGATGAAAGGAGACCCATCGTTCCTCTGGACCATTGACAATCTCAATAAAAAATTAAGCATCAAAGATGGCAGGTAACTTCATGACAAGATTGGGATATGTATCTCAATTTTTTGAAGAAGAGGTGGTATCCCACCACCACTTGGCCCTTGTAGATACAATGTGTGGAAAATAAGATGGAGGCTATGAAATACTTTCTCATTAATAGCTTCCAAACTCCTCTCCTATTAAGAAAGAAGGCAAGTGCAAGGAGGTGGAACTTAACCCTGATGAGCCAAGACAATTAGGCCCATATAACATAATAAATCAATTAAAATAATTCTAATACTTCCCCTCATGCTAGAATATGGGAAAAACACATATCTAGATTAGACTTACACAACTCAATTAGATGTTACTAAAAATTAAAAAAATGTCACTCCCGATACAAGATTTTCACTTCACCTTAAACATGAATCTCCAACAAATAAAAGTTTTGATGATGTTGCAGGCTGGAATTACTTGAGCTTTAGAGAATAACTCCTGAAGTGCATGTAAAATGTAGAACATAACCCTAAATTTAGAGTAGAAGATCGAGAAACCATGACTATGTCATCTTCACTAGAAAATAATTTGCTATTGTAAGAAGGGTAATTAACACATCCAACGATATAGCAGTAGAGGTATTTTTAAACACATATATGATGAGGTGATGATGACTATAAAATTGGAGCCATATAGAGTGTGACTCTTAAGGGCTTGACAAGAATGAAAGACACAATCAAGGAAATCCCAAGTAGATCAGTAGAAGAACCATCTTGGTAGATGCAACTTGAAGAAGACATGGATAAAGTAGCTTGGTTAATATAAAATATGGAAGAATCATCACCCATGCAGGCTTAAAATTGACAAGCTTCTTGAAAAGCAACCATCCATCTTATGAGATGCGATAGGATTGTCACATACTAGCACTAAGGGAATAAAAGGTTGACATAAGAACAAGCAGCTCTATCCTGAGGTGTGTTAATGTTGTAATTGAGATCCTTCAACTTGCGTGAAAGTGGTAGCTAACTAGAAGAAGCCAAAAATATCCAACATGTGACGTACTGGATTTTGTGTACTAAACCTTTGTTGATCTATGACCCATGATTTTTTCTAATCTTAATTTTATATGCAAATTTGTCCTTGATTCCAAATCCCACTCAGTCATTTTGATTTAATTATCAAAATTTTAATACCAAATTAGGCTTCAATCGAATTCCATTTTGTCAAAATGTACACATCATCCTCACTTGAGAAATATTTCAAAATTAGTCCTTGAATTTAGTTACGTGAATCATTTTAATTTCCATTAGTAATATTTTCATCATTGTGCCTAGACATTTTGATTACATCTCACATTTTTAGAGTTTACTTACATCTCCAACTAATGGCTTTGGAATGATTTAAGAATATTGGTCAAGTTAGTATATATTGAAACCTTAGTGATTAATGATAGAAATTTAATAGATTAGAGCATAAAGTGGAGAATACGTATTCCCATAAATTAGCATAATAGAAATTCAATGCTTGCTATAAATTTCATAAAAGTGGGAGTTAAACTTCAACAGATATACAAAGAGAAAACTCACTAAAATACGATTTATTGTCCATTAATATTGTACATTGATGACCTAGCCTAAGCGCATCTCCTTCACCAGATAATCTTTGTGCCACTAATAGTTATAGAGATACAAGGAGATCTCTCCCTTATTTACTTAAACACCATCCAGTGATTCGGTCCCTTCTCTTCTGCTTCCAAAATCGTAACCAACCAAATACTTGGCCAGTGTCTCAAGCCCTAAAGGCTTGACAACAAGGACTCTATTGACTAGATAATCATGAGTATGGTCGGTACCTCAGGTGAACTCCTACTCATGACTTAATTTCCTGATGACCCTCAAATATGAACATTGTCTCCCTCCTCCTATATAGTTATCCCAATGATAGTCAGATCCAACTTGACTGTGGCCAACCCCATATTCACCTACCATCAGTTGTCCTCTGCCACCTAGAATGACAAGCATGCAACTTAGTTACTCAAGAAAACTACATGTGTTAGCGCACTCATAACTGAAAAGGGACCTGCAACCATCTTCATTGCAACTTGTTAGTCGTGTAAATCTCAAACACCATGATGCCCTTACCCCTTGTCTTGATGGCAACCTATGCAAGTTCACCTCTCGAAGATTGAACTTCAGCATACTAAAAACATCACCCCAGTTCTGCAATCTGCCCAAAGCTCCTCACACATGCACCCTAACTGCAATGCCACCACATCTTCCTTAACCATGACAACCCCACCACCGTAAGGAAAACCCAGACCTGGCCTAATGTAGGCATACCACATCTCTCATCTTCATAGTCATCACCAAACTCCACTATGAAAACATTGATGAGTCTACATTTCTGACTTCCTTACACCTTTAAATCAAGATCTAGAGAACCGCCTTCCTAGCCAAGGCCTTTCCCTGTGACTCCTCCCCTAATCACCATATACTCTTAAACAATTCAGAGTTATCATTCCAGCAATCCTACCCTTACCTCTTACACGCACATATGATGAAAGAATCCCTTCCACGAACATCATTAACAATGCTATGTAAAAAAATTACATATGAGACCTTAAATTCCTAGGTGGCAGACTAGTAGAGACACTGGTCATGCTTTTAAGCCAATACTACAACAAGCTCATCACTAGAAGACAACTGGAGATCATATTTAGATATGCCAAAAAGTTGATCATGGTACGAGTGAATCAATCTCAACCTCTAGGTAAGACACCTTATTTTGGTATTATATAAGATAGATGAAAAGATCAAGGATCATGGGTTAGAAGAGAATTAGAGAATGTAGTATATACTAACTAATCTATCACCATTTATGATGACATATTTTAGTGCATCAAACAACATACTATAGATTGTGAAACTAATTTAATAAGCACGTTAATACAACTAATAAATACCATGAGATAGAAAATAATACTACGATATATGTAACCCTATATATGAATCTAGTAGTAGTTGTTTAATCTAGGGTTTACATACATATCCATGAATGTACATGTTACAAAGCATGTACAGAGTTAAATTTGGCATATGCAATATGATGTAAGAATATATCATAATGTATTCATATGTCATTTATGAAGTGTGTTTATATAACGATATTAGTATTTGAGAGAAAAGGGAACTAGAAAATAGCATACTTATAAAATAGAAATATGGCTGACTTAATATATGATGGCATGTTATGTTGAATTTACATGTAAATATATTTCATCAGATCCACTCATGTTAATAAATACATAATTGATCCTACAAACGTATTCTTTTCTAAATGAGAACATGAATATACAATAGTACTCATATGACTATCATCGGGAAATGATAATTTGAACATGTGAATGACATGAGAATCCCATAAATCTGGTCAATCTCTATAATTCCTAATACCTAAATTTATTCAAAAGGTGATCTTTGTAAATCACATCTAACGTAATGAATATATTTTGCAGAAAGACGGGTAGAGGAATTCAAAGATAAATAATAAAATATGATGATAACATTTATTATATATATAATCCGGTTTCAAACCAAGTAATAAAGACAATGGGAAAATATGGAATAATAAACCTACATTGGATAACTAAATCCTAAATAATTCAAATTGAAGAAACATTAGATTCCAAGCCAATAAGTAACAAGCTTGTTCTGCTTTGTAGCTCCCTTCATCAATGCATGGAGAAAATCATATCTCATCTTGTGCAAACATGGTATTCTTACATTTTGTATAGTTTTGATTTGAGGTATGAAATTTCTATAATATTTGGAAATCATATTCCTTCTTGAAAGCATTCATAGTAGGCGGGTTGGTTGGTCTGAATTTGTTTAAAACTTTAACCTTCCTCTTTGAGAAGCCACCAACAAATTATTGGAAATAATATCACACTATTTAAATGTCAAAAAGGGTAGGTTGGTGCCCTTTAGTTTAGTGAAATTACACTTCCAAGTCTCTTCATAAAGTTAAAGGACATAAGGTCTCTAAGTATACTAGGAAAATCAGTTGGTACGTTATAATTTTTCGTAAGAGAGACTACATGGCTTCCCCAACAGATAGACATTGGCATGTGCTTTCTATATGAAAATTTGGATTTCTAGTCTCAAAAATTGATATTAAATCCTATTGATATTTGAAACTGATTGTTTCATATGTTACTTGCATAAAATTTTTGACTCCTTGAAATTTTTCATAAAAATCCTTTGTACCTAGTTCATACTTCTTCGTTCCAAATATTGATTTTGTATCAGTTATTTGACCGAACCATATTTTCCTTCTTGGGGTCCATGTCTGATTTTGTTTCCTTCAAGGATTCATAGACAAGTGATCAAAGAAGGACCTAGAAGAGACTATACGAGATGCTCTCTATTAGCAGATGAAGATTAGATTTGCTAAAAAAAATCAACTAGTATGTATATGTATCTTTTCTAAGAACACCCTTTACTCTAAGAAAAATGTATGAACAAAAAGACTTTTTCTATTTTCCGATGTAATATTTGTAAATATTTGTTCATAAATATTTGGTCTTTCCAACATGGTATTAGAGCTATAAACAGTCAACACCCATGCATATCTCATAGAAAATTAGGGTTAGTTAGGAATACAAGTGGAGTAGTTAGTACTAACAAAAATAGGTATAACAAACCCTAGTATCATTAGCTCAATTATTAAGATATATCTAGATTACAAGAAACACCAAGAGCGTAGGATGTGAGGTATGTACCTAAATATAGAAAATCACAATGCATGCCTAGCTCATTTACTATCTTTGGGACTCCCCTAGGCTTTGATTTACATGGAGATGTTATTAAGAAATAAGTATTTAAGATACATGTATGTAGATTTACATCGAGGTGCTTGGAACATTAAAATCACCACTATATGTATACGTGGAGTGCCCTAGATTTTCTCTACAGTTTGTTTCAACCACATGTAATTGCAAATGAAAAAAAAAAGATATAGAATAAGTAGATATCACATGATATACCCTAAAATGGTAAGTTTGAGTATGTATAATCACATTTGATGACTTCTGTTTGGAATCTTAAAATATATTTATGAGGGATGTAGCATAAATAATTTACTTCAAATTTATTAATTAAATAAGAATAAACCATCACCATGAAAGTAGAATGAGCTAAGGTTTCTAAGGAAGAATGTTTAGAGAAGTTTATGGCATAGTTATTCCCAATTCGCTTAGGTGGTGGTGGGGTTTCCTCACTTTACATATTGGCCTAGCCAAGACAAGTTTCAATACGAGGGGAAAACCCTAATATTTGGATAAAATATTCAAATCGAAGAAAAAATATATATGCAATAATCACTAATATTGGAAATAATAATATGTTAACCCATATAGAGGAAAATTATACTGTGAAAAAAGTTATATAGATTAAAAATAATCCTCATTGTAACTTTTACACAAATACCCCTACACAATTTTGAGAGTTAAACAATAGGTTCTCCTATATATGTAATTATGATATTTGTAGACCAAAAAGGAGAAGATATGAATCCAAAATAATATTTATATATATGCAATTTATAAAAACTAGATTTCAAATACATCACAATCCATATTAATATAATTAAATGGTAAAATGTCATAAGCAAGACCAGCAGATTCTAGAATTCCCAATTTCTAATATATATAAAACTTTGGATAATTTACATTGAACGAAGAATTATATTTATTTTTAAAACCCTACACAATGAAAATGGAGAAAAAAATAAAGTGTATCAAACTTTTAGCCTAATAAAATGTCACACAAAGATAAGCGACAATAATATTGAGTAAAATTTTATAAATTTATAAGTTTGACTATGATAAGTATAGTTTATCTAATAATGTTATGCTGAAACACAAATTTTTGATATTCATTCTTAACCTAGATATGTGTACATGACCCTAGAGGACTTATATGAACCAGACACCATTAAGTGCTCTGATGACTCCTTATGTTTAATTAAAATCAAAATTTCCAAAATGTATCAAGTAATTGGGATAATTGAGTATTAGTAATTAGAATGTAGGCACGAGGTGATTGTAACTTATTTCTTGTATTAACTTTGGCCATGTTTAGTTTTACATTAAAATATTTTTTCATTGAAAAAAATCATTTTCTTTTAAATATATCCAGAAAATTGATTTTAGGGAATTTTGTCGTTAATTTCTTGAGCTAAGTCACAATCGAAAAAGTATAAGAAAAACCTTAGAGAGAGTCATATAAAACCCTTAAAACCTAAATCTTGGTATAGGGTAATGATTTAGAAAATCTAAAGGATGTTTATTGTAGTTGACATGTTTATCTATACTTTTTGTTGAATCCTTTTACATGGTGAAGAGTGTTACTAGACTAGACCATGTATGTTCCAATTTAGAGGGCAAAATCTACTTTAAGGTGTGGAAAGTTGTAACATATTGATTTTGAGTACTAAATTTGCATTGAGAAATAATCATGGATATCTTCAAATCTTAAATTTTATATGCAAAGTTGTCCTACATTTCAAATCCAAATAAGTCATTTCGATTTAATTATAAAAGTTTTAAATTTTAATACAAAATGAGTCTTCAATCAAAATTCTATTTTGTCTAAATGTACACATTATCCTCACTTGAGAGATATTCTAAATTAGTCCCTCAATTTAGTTTTGTGAATCATTTAATGTCCATTGGTAATTTTTAAATTACTCTGGGTAGACATTTTGTTAGACCTCACATTTTTAAAATTTATTTACATCTCCAACTAATGGAATTGGAATCATTTAAGAATATTGATCAAACTAAAAAATATTAGAACCTTAGTGATTAATCATAGAAGTTAATAGATTATAGCCATAAAGTAAGTATTATCATATATCAATATAATAGATATTCAATGCATGCTAGAAATTTCATAAAAGTGAGAGTTAAACTTTAGGGGATACAAAAAGAGAAAACTCATTGAAATAGGAGTTATTATTCATTATTTTAGACATTATTGACCTAGCCTAAGCACATCTCCTTCACCAAATAATCTCGACAACGCCGACAATTACATAGATACAAGGTGATCTCTCCCTCCTTAATTGGAGAACGCCAATCTGGGATCTGATCCCTTCTCTTCGGCTTTCAAAACTACAACCAGTTGGATACTTGGCCAACGTATGAAACCCTAAAGCTTGGCAACAAGGGCTCTTTTAACTAGACTAGTTAACGTAGACGTGCACCAAGCATGTGTTCCCTTTATACATGCTGAATTTGTGTTCTATAAATTTAGAATTAGTAAGTCGACGTTTGATAAAATAATTTTCAAAGTAACTATAGAATAAGAAAATAAAGTTATTTAAGTTTTTGATTGCATTATTATCCAATTGTTATGTTATCTCGTAAGTATGCATTGCGTCATATTTTCTAATACAAGATATGAGTGAACATTTATTTTAAAAAATGTTGATTTCCTTTTGTTGGAAGTTGCATGGCCACAAAAAGCGGATACTATTCACAAAGTAACAAATAAGATAAGTATCTTTGATATAAATAACATGTCATTGCACATAAATAGTGTAGTATATAGAAAGAGGTCATTGACAAAAATGTTGTTCTTCCTCAAAATCGAAATGAAAAAACAAATCAGTATATAAAGGCTAACAACTTAAGATGTCAAAATTGTGTGTGACCAAGGGAGTCCTCATTAAAGGTTCAAATGGGAAAATTAACCCACAACAGTTAATTATGAATTTCTATGGTGGAAATCTTGAGGCATATCTATGATCACACCTGACCTCCTTTTTATGAAAGTAGGCAAGTAGCTAAAATAATAGGGTTAATTAAATTTTACATGAGATTTTTACAAGCCAACAATGAGTATTGAAGCATACACATTTAGCAAAAGGAATTACTCTTTTTGCTAGAGTGAAAAGACCAACAAATCAGAGGTATTCATGTTTAACTGAATATCATGCATGCACCGATGTAAAATAAATAAATAAGGGTAAAAGTTAGCAACTTTTTAATCTCCAATAGCCACATACTAGTGTCGATTAATTGTGAGTTACAATGTTTATTCCGTGATGACTTGGTTAGAAGGAGCGTGAATACCGAAGTAGCGTGAATGCCGATTTCGACATAATATTTGGATGTCTTTGCTACCAGGCAACAATTTTCTTCATCAACTTAGCAACCGCCTTGGCATTTGGAGTGATCTACAGAATCAACCTATGCCAATTTGGTAGGCATGAGTGCAAAAGTATGCAAGGCAATGCATAACGGGTCCATATCTTCTGTACCCAACCTCTGTGCCCACCTCTATACCCACATGATTTGATCCATACACTTGTGGGCCCCATAAGGAAGTATATGGCCGGGATGTACTGGGCATATTGTCTCGGACACAGGAGATTTCAACCCATGCATAACTTGGCTGCCTCCTAAGCCTCTCTGCCTTCCACAACCCTCTCAGAGGCCCTAAGACCCAACCTCAACTCTATAAAAACGCATGCTTCCACTACCCCGAGACTGAATTCCCTGTTCCAGGTTCCTGTGACGGTACCTGTGACGAACAAATCCCTCCATTCATTTTACCGACATTGATACCTTAATTCCCTCTACTTTGTGCAACACATGGTGAGCTATTGCTGCAACAGGATACTTGAAACAGGGAAGTTGAACCCCACTACCCCACCCTGGCTAATGTCTTTGTGCATATTGTTGTGACAGTGACTCCCAGGCTTGTACTCACCAATTCAACCTCATTGCCACCACCCCCTAACTGATGTGTTTTTTGTCACTCTTTCGAACATCAACACCCCTCCAGGACATCCGTGCCAGTGAACTCCGCCTCCCTCTGCCTCTTCCTGGTTGTCCATGTACCATTTCTTGCTAATGCTAATCCTGCTGCTCTCATTGACGTGGCACCATATGTTACATACCAAGTAGCATATATAGAACAAGGAAACGGAGGGGCGGTGATGTGCCTCTTAATCCTACTGCTACCCATGATACCCCGGTCAACTGGCTAGTGGCCTCAACGTCATATACAATCAGAGAAGCAGATTAATAAGTTAATGACCCATGACAATTCTGACTTGCTGTTGGCACGTACAAGGTTGTAAATAAGGCTCTTTCTCTTGCAACATCATGGCCAATCTGTCGCATGATAACTTTGACAAATACGAATGAACACAAAATGAAAAGAGGAAGGGGAGCCAATATACACATGGTGGTCTTGGTCGGACTTGAGAACTCCACCTCGAAGTGGTAAGCGTTGTCACTATGATTTGGTTGAGAAACACTCCTCGGGGAATGTGGATCCTTTGCAATCGCCTGGCAAGCGGAGCAGGTCACAAACACGACAGAGAGATTCAGGTTTGCCAGATCAAGGTGGTGCTTATCTGCGTCGAATCATTAGTGTTGGCGGTGACATTCGAGAAGTGGATGTTCTGGGGTAGGGGATTGCTATCTTACTTGTAAGGGTGAGTATGGACCGATGGTGATACAGTAACATATAATAACAAACAATTGCTATTACGTGGGCAACGAACTGGTAATCGCCTGCTCACACTATGCATCTTCGTCCCATGTTTTGTGCCGCTCCACCCCGCATCATTCCAAGCAACTGCTGTCAAATAGGAAAGAACAATTCGTATTAGAAAAATAGATAACTACCCAGTAAAACATGGAGATCTTGGTGGCAGGAAGAATAGATATAGACTCTTAAACAAAACATTCTTGATCACAACTAATGCAAAAATTTAATACACTAAAAATTTTCATTTCGGATACCCCAAATAAATGAGAACCATTCAAAACGAGAGATTGAGGGGGGGAATTTTTTAGAGAAGTTGCAACTGAACATGGAAAGTGAAGAATATCGACAAACTCATTTTCATTTTTGTTTGATGAGATCTCGTCGAAACTTTAACATTACATGGTTTGAGAAGTTGTGGATTCGTAAACTTTATGATTCAGCACCAGTACCTCTCTTTTCTGATCCACCATGGCCGATAGCTCGTCATAGTTGGGAATTGTAGCATCTATGTTCTTTTTTTTACTTGCGATGTTTACCATCTTCTATAGCGAAGCATGAGCACAGGAATTAACCAATTGGCCGTGGAAAAGATTAGTAGTTTCTTTACTTTGGTTGCCCCGATAGAGTACTGAAGCATGAAGAACTCAGCCAGTGATACCGCCCAACTACACCAAGCATGGGCACTTGATCTGATCCTTGTCAAGGTGATGTATACGGCAAGGGACAACAGGCTCTCGATCATCAAAGTAGCTCAATGACTAGAGGGAAGGTGTCGCGCGAAAGATTAAGAGCATTAGAGCAACAACGATGTTCGAATAAGTTCTTGCACCGCTTTAAAGCATCATCCTTCCAGGGGTCCGGACAGAGTTCCTAGGCCTCGACAATAGGTAACTGGTGAAACAGAGTGAAAATACCCAGTTAGGCGATGTGGATGAAAGGGACAATTATGAAGTAAAAACAACTCCTGATCGTTGTCATGCATGTGTTACTTATCCATTTCCTCCGGTGAGATGTCTGTTCCGGCCATGATGAAAGATCCGTCTCCAATTCAAGCACGAACTTGGAGCCCCGGCAGTACATGCTCTTCTCACTGACATTTTTCTAGAACTCTAACCAAGTTTAAGAACATATCATCTTCACTATCTTCCTTGGGATTCCTTCTCCTTTTCCTCGTCAACAGGGGTAGTGTAAACAATGCCCCATCGCGCAGTCGCGGCTTGGAAAGCAACAACAACAGAACCCCCTCCATCTAATCCAACGATAGATAATACTACTTGACAGAAACATTGGCTTCTCTCACTAGGGTTGAAATCTTCTCCTACGTGATGGATATATAATTATATATGCCATCATCTTGAAGATTGAGCGAAGGATTGCGGGAAGAATTACAAATTTATATTTTGCTAAAGTGGAATTGTGTCTGGACGCTGTTACAAATGGAGGGTTCGGCTGAATGACGACGTGTTGGTGGACTGCTGGAAGAATTCTTAGCCAGTTACTTCATTCACCAGCAACTGTCCACTGTCATATCCACGTTGAAAGTAATAGGACGCTCGTGGAGTAGTGGGCAATAGTGGTGTGTTGGTGCAGTTTATGCGTTGTGGAAAAAAGAAAAAAATGTGAGAAGAATTGTGAGAGGAGAGAGAATCAAGGAGAAGCAAGTATTTCAAAAATACTGCAATCTGATTGGTTAGTGGTATGATTGTAATTTGTGAATGTTATTCACTCTTTTTATAGTAGTATAGATAATCGCAAGGATGGTCATTACCTCATGTGAATGCATGTTCACAACTTAATTGCCTAATGACCCTCAGATGTGAACATTGTCGCCCTCCTCCTATATAGCTATCCCAATGATAGTCAGTTCCAACTTGATCACAACCAATCTCATCTTCACCTACGATGAGTCCATCCTCTTCCACTTGGAATGACTAACTTGTAAGTTAGTTCTCAGGAAACTTGCAGGCGCCAACACACTCGATGTCACCAAAAATGGCTTCAACCCTACAATCATCTTCATTGCAACTTGTCGATGGTGTAAACCTAAAACACCATGATGTCGTTGTCCCTTGCATCGATAGCGACCTACACAATTTTACCTCTCGATAGCTGAACTTCAACACAACAAAAACATCACCCCACCCCTACAATATGTTCAAAGCCCCTTCCACATGTACCCTGACTACAGAGCCACCACATCTTCCTCAACCATGCCACCCCCACCACCATCAACAAACCCAGATTCAGACCTGATGCAGGTCTACCACACCTCTCATCCTTGTAGTCATCACCAGAATCCACTGTGACGGTACCGACGAGTCTAAAGTTTTGACTTCCTCACCACATGTAAACCCTGATCTACAGAACCACCTTCCTAGCCAAGGCATTCCCCTATGACTCCTCCCCTTATCATCATCTACTCTTGACCGATTCTGAATTATAATTCCAACAATCTTGCCCCCACTTCTTACACGCACACATGATGGAAGACTCTCTTCTATGAATATCATTAGCGGGGCTCTACAACAAAAGTACATATGAGACCTTAAATTCCTAGGCTGCAGACCAGTGGAGACACTAGTCATGTTGTTAAGCTAATACGACGGCAGACTCATCACTAGTAGAGAACTGGATATTGGATTCAAAGATGCCAAAGAATTGATCATGGGACTAGTGAATCGATCTCAACCTATAGGTAAGACACCTTATTCCGGTACTATAGAGAATATATACAAATATCAAGGATTATGGGTTAGAAGAGAATCGAGGAGCGTACTATATACTAACTAATTCATCACCATTGATGATGACATATTTTAGCACATCAAACAACAGACTATAGACCAATATTCTCCTTCATTGTCAAACTCATATCAGGAGCATGTTAATAGAACTAATAAATATTATTAGTTAGAAAATACTACTAGGATATCCGTAAGATAGAAATGATCTTGTGAGTAGTTGTTTAATCTAAGGTATCCATACACATCCATGATTGTACATGTAACAAAACATGTAAAATAGTAAAGTTGGCATAGTAATATGATGTAAGAATATATCATAACATATTCATATTTCACTTCTGAAGTATCACTATATACAGACCGATATTGAGTAAATTAATATATACTTGAGGAGAAAGAGGAACTAGATGATAGCATACTTCTAAAAGGGAAATATGGACGGCGTAATATTTTATGGAATGTTAGGTTAAAATTACATGTAAATTTACTTTATCAAATCCACCGGTGTTAATAAATACATAATTGATATAACAAATGTATTCATTTTTATATGATAACGTGAATATATATATATATATATATATATTAATCCTCATAATATTGTAATGGGGAAAACGATCATTTGAACATGTAAATGACATAAGAATCTCATAAATCTGGTCAACCTTTGTAATTCCTAATACCCAAAATTTATTCAATAAGGGATTTTTGTAAATGAAATATAATGTAATGAATTTACTTTAGAGAAAGAAGGTAGAGGAATTTGAAGATAAATCATAAAAACATGACGATAACATTTATTTTATATATAATCCAACTTGAAACCAAGTAAGGAGACAAAGGGAAAATATGGAATGGTAAAACTGCATGGGATACCTAAATCCTAAATAACTCAAATTGAAATAACACTGAGTTCTATGCTAATTGGTAATAATTTTATTCTGCTTTGTAGTCCCCTTCATCAAGCATGGAGAAAATCATATTTCCTCTTGTGCATACTTGGTATTCTTGCATTTTGGATACTTTTCATTTAAGATATGAAATTTCTATTATATTTATAAGGATTCCGTCTTAAACGCATGTATAGTAGATAGGTTGTCTGGCCTAAATTTATTTTAAAACTTTAACCTTCCTCTTTAAAATGCCACCAACAAATTCCTTAAAATAATAGCACACTGTATAAATGTTAAAAAGGGTAGGCTCATGCTCATTAGTTTAGTAAACTTGCACTTCTACGCCTCTGTACGGAGTTAAAGGACATAGGGTACTTTAGTATACTAGGAGTTTAGTTGGTGTTTTGTCATTATCTATAGGAGAGAACTTATGGCTATCTAATAAATAAACATTTACATGTGTTATCTGTTTGAAAATTTGAATTTCTAGTCTCAAAAATTATTATTGATATTGAAAACTATTTTTTTCTTTTGATACTTGCCTACATTATTTATCTCTTTGCATTTTATCATAAAAATCCTTTGTATCTAGGTTCATACTTTACTTTCAAAATATTAATTCTCTACCGGTCATTTGACTGACTCAAATTTCTATTCTTGGGGTCCATGTGTGGTTTTGTTTTCTTCGGGAATTCATAGATAGGTGGTCAAATCAAAACCTAGAAGAGACTACATGACATGCCCTCTATTAGAAGATGAAGATTAGATGTGCAAAATTTTTGTTCACTAGTATCGATATATATGTATATTTTCTAAGAATATCTTGTACTTTGACAAAATTATATAAACTATAAGACTTGTTTATATTTTGATAAAAAAAATTGTAAATATTTGACCATAAAGATCGGGTCTTTACAAAACCTATGTGCATATCATGGCATAAACACAAAGAATCACAATGTCACTGGGAAAGAGATACACAAATGATACACTAGGAGGATGAAGAAGTACAATGCCATTAGAAAAGATATAAATTAATATGCACTAGAATCAAGATGCTTAGTGGGAATGAAGTGCCACAAGGACATCAAAAATGTTGGTGTGCTAAAGAATAAGAAGCTCCATGGAGATAAGTATAGATACATATAATATCTCTCATATTGTTTCTCCTCATACTCTCTCTCCCCTCTATATTTTCTCCCCTACACCAAATACAAAGTGAATCAGCAGTCGGTGCAAAAAAGGCAAAACTCTATGTATGTGGAAATTGATGCACACATGAGGGGTGGTAGGGGGTAAAATTATCAAGGAGGATGAAGAATAAAATAAAAAAACATGGTGAGCATTGGGTCTTTTATTTAATAATATGTCGTATGTATAACTAAAATGCAAGTCAATGCGCTACAAACCTGAGTAGATAGATCCAGATAAAAAAACACATAGATGATTGTGTGACTTGAAAAAGAGATTTGTTTGGCCTGTAGATTGACATGTTTGGGGATGTCGGGGTGGAACCCCTACTTTATGGATTAGGTCAAAAAACATATATGATTAAGATCTAGTTAACATCATGCATGAAACATGTATAGAATCAGTACACCACCAGACAACCTAGATCGAACCTTGTTTCCCCTACGGTGTCCAACTTGGTCCAGTAGGACACCTGGATTGATTCTATGGTGTACAGTATTTCCAGACCAACAGAATGGCAGCCTGGCCTCGGTGGCTAATGTTGATTCAGTCTGATTGGAATTGCACTATGTAAGATGATCAAGGGAGTAAATCTCAACGGTGATGGCCACGTCATCTTCAATGAGTTATGTGCCATTATAACCATGGGGTCGTGGTCTCAGTCCATCCAAAAGGAGACCTAATGAAGCAAGCAACAATTCATATTTAATCATTTCTACCAAATCATAGATGGGCTCATTCATCTTCATCATGTATGACAAAATGAAATAGTCGCTTTTGGGTGTCGTCATCGACGCTTCTATTCTATTGGGACTTCATTATCTAATTAAAAATTTGTGATCCCTAGACCGTCTTGCTAGGCCTAGTGGGAGAGAGCATGAAAATTAATATAGATTTTGGGGTTAAGGTAAGGGAAATAATTTGATAGATTATCTATCCATGAGGCTTTAGATGATGTGATTTAGGGGAGTATGAAACATACAAGAAGAAAGAAAAGAAATGATCTTTGCTGGAAAGTAGTATTTGTTGGAGGCTTATAGGATATAGAGGTGATGATCTTGGTCTAAATATAATAGATCTCAGGGAATATATGGGGATAGACAACTAGACATGGACTATAGAGGGAGGTAGAAAAACATCAGTGATGGTGGTTGATATGGAGAGCACTAGTGAAAAATATTAGACTTTTATAAAAGATCAAGAGAGGAGATAAACCACAAGTTTCCAGAAACCATATCACGTCAAATCCATAACATGTTTTCCAATCTCAATGTTGATTTTATATTGCTTATCATTGCTAAAAGTTGTGCAGATTGGACTTGGTATGAGTCGTTAGGAGGTGGTAACAGAGTATGCTCCTCTTGTCATTGTGATGCTCCTCTTTCCGTTGTGGTGTGAACATGTTGAAGAGGTGAGGAAGGGAGGAGATCTCAATGGAGAACAATCATTGGATTAACTAGATATCTCCCTTTTAAATGTTCTTAATGAGTAGAAAATGTGGTTTGAAGAAATGAGTCTTCATTCCTTCCTCATATATGCAACCCTTAGCCCAAATCCCCAAAGTCTATGCTATCAACAAAAGCGTCTGCATCGACTTGGGAGATTGCAGCCATGAATTGTAGAGTGGATCCTTTAAAGCATGTGAATGATAGATGTCTATGCTTGTCCTATAGATTTATCTTGGGAACATATTTGATGATATCGACACAAGTGTTCATGCATCAACTCAAATAGCTCAAATGGAATTTTCTTCTGAGTAATAAGATCAATGTTATCGATTGTGGCAATGATGATATCAAACCGCTCATAAGGATTTTTCATAAATGGTGATGTAATAGTCCATGTAATAGTTGGTTCTATCGACTATCGTGTTTATTCATCAAATAAATTGTCTACTACAACACATGCCTTTGAGCATTAATATCAATTGCATTGACCGTGTTGTCCCCAAAATTAGGTTACATCCCAAATATGGTAACGTGTGATGATTATAATAATGTTCATTTTAGTAATACTTACAAATTTTGTCACATAATATGTGATTAGGTGATCTCGAAATAGATAGATAATAATTATTTTAAATTCTTCATATACAATATAGTGTAGTTTTCATTTTTCATCGTACATTGATGGGTTTAGATGACTTAAAAATATACAAGAAAAATAAGGATAATAGAATAAGGACATAACATTACTTGACAACAAATATTGAATTTTGATAATTTGTCGCTTGTTAAAGTATGATTTTGGTGATCCCAAACACCATATATGTGAAATTTTGAGGGAAACATTCAAACTCAATCACACGTCCTCCAAATTGTCTCCTGTCTTTTGAAGGAAACCACATACATGGTTCCAATAGTTGATGATTTTCTCTCCCTTATATCTTCATCATATCTTGCACATTTCATAAGATTCTTTCTCCCATAAATTCCTTATCAACTGAACCCTTTATTGAATACCACCTTCCCACTTTGTGGGAACCCTTAATATCAGTTGGCTTATCACATATGAACCCAACTAAGAAAAACCACATGCAACCCATGAGAATTCCTTTGGCTCCCTCAATTCCACCAGAGATTTACCCCCTCCATTCCACCCTATCTTCAACTCTTTGTGTTTGAAATGGCCCCGAGACCACCTCAGCCTAATCGTTTGGGTTTATACCGCCCTAGTTAGTGGATAAAGGTGTTAATGGAGATATAACCCCTTCCCACAACACCAGATAGACTACCAAGTCCACATTGTATAGGTATGATAGAGCATATTTTTCAGAGCACATGAAGTTACCATGGAGTTCAGATAACCATTCGGGATATTTAGCTAGATCCTCAGAAGCTCCCCAACCACTTCATTTCATTCGTTAATGGGTAAATCCTCGACTTCCATATACTTGATGACTTTTGACCAGTAACATGCTATCATCAAGGTTTCTTTGTTGCCTTTGGTGTCCTCCATGTTTTCCCCTCTTATTGGCTCTATAGGTTCCTTACCAAGTCAATGGAATTTCAATTTGTCTCATTTTCTTTATGTTAACAATTTAGCTTCTTTCCTCCTTCCCAGTAATGACGGAGAGCATTAATGTTGTAAATGGACATAGCTATACTCGCATACCCTCAAACCCATATCCTCTAAACCCATCATGGGTATAAAATTTATGACCATGTAACCACTTACCCTTATACCCATGCATTCACCTCTCACTGGGTAAAGTTATGGTTATGTATCTACCCATACCCTACATACCCATATAACCATTTCATTATATTTTTATATAAATAACTTATATTAGAATGTAATGGTTCATATTTTAGTATCCACATCTAGCAAATATAAGTACCTTACACTAGTAAAAGTTTATAATATAATGTAACGGTCATATTTTATCACTCGCATCTAGTAAATATAAGTACCATACAATAGTAAAATTAACAAATCCATTGAAGCTCACTCACCCTCGTAGCCACACATGAAAATTTCATAAAATTAAGAAGGCTATATATTCACTCTACCATTCCACTCCTCTTTCCTCACTTCCTTAAATGATATTTCTCCATAACAAATTTAGAGATATGTTATATGTTGTTGGATGCAAATTTCCTCTTAATGTGAAGACAAGCCAACATAATTTTCAAGGCCAACATTGAAGGTCTTATTCTATTAATAATATAGTCAAACTCCATGATATTCACCAACAGATACAACAATTATCATTCCTTTTTTTAATTTGATTTATCTCTATCAAGATGTTACTCTTAATTTTTATTTTAATATGATATATTATTTATTTATCAACTATTATATTAACACAAAATTCAGTGTATTTATTGCCATACTAGTACTAATATCACCCAGTTAGTGTGGTAGTTACTTGTATCCCAAAGTTTTTAGTGTATAGAAAGTCTATCGAAAATAGTATACCCAATTACTTAACCATATACCCAATTGTTATGCAGATATGGATATGGTGCGTGTGTGGCTTTTGAAAAAGCAGGTATATACCCATACTCATACCAGCTTAAGTAAGTAGTTACAGTTATGTATATGACCATAACCACACCATACCCTACCCATTTATAGCCTTATAAAGTATGTTTCTACTCTCGAGCATCTCATGGCTCAGCTCACGGGACATCGAGACCAGACTTACTCAAGGAAGGTGTAAGACCCCTGACCTGAGTTTTGGGGTAACCCTATTTTCTTTGGCTTAATCTTGTTATTAGAACCTTTCTCTAATACCTTGAGATGTAACTAGGGCTTGTGGAGAGCTTAAGTTTCAAGTTTGAGCTTGTTTGGATGTTGTTTGTGCTTTCTGTGCTAGTTTTAGCACAAATTGCAATTTACCCAATGTAGGGGGATGATGTGCAATTTTCCACCTCTAGAGTGTTCCCTATCCTTCTTGAAATCATCTATAGGAAATATCAATAGGAGTATGCCTTGTTTGAGCTCTAGTTGAGGAGTTGACACCTTAAGGGTGATTAGGATTTCCATGCATGTTTGATGTCTCGACCCATGAGTATGTTGGGTTGTTACGACCATGGGTCGCGGTTTGTTTTTTAGGGTTTCATGGTTGGGACACCTCCTATAGAGTATAGGTTCATGACCTAGATAGTATAGGGAGGTCTTGAGTCAATATGGATGACCTAGCATGTGTTGTCTCGACCTAGGGTTTGGGAGATGCTTTGTCTCGACCAAGAGGAGATGGGGATAGGTGGCATTGCAACTATGGATGATGCAACCTAGGAGGGTTGTGAACGTGACCATGTGGGAGTCCATGGTGTTCGATACACTACCTAGAGTGTTATATGTATGGTTAAGGTGGTTGCATGTGGTTGCATGTTGGTCTTTTGAGTAGACAAGTGTCCCTTTGACACCTTGGAGTGATGGCACATCATCCTTTTCCTTCTCTCTCATCTTCCATCCATATAAACCCTCATCTATCCAAACAAGTGACCCCTTTCAGCCATTCATCTTTCTTATTCTCTTTTACTTGTTCTTGGAGCTTGGTGGAGCAAGGAGATCCAACCTTGGATCTTGGTTACTGAACCCTTCTTGCATGTGGTGCTTGTGGTGACCATAGTTCATCATCTACCTTGGTAAGTGTTTACCTTTTCTTGATGACATTTCCTTTGATATCATACCTACATCTCCTTCTCTTTTATTGGCCCTAGATCATGGTTCATTTGTGATGGTCGTTTGGGGGAGAAACTCCTCATCACAAGGGTCATTAGACCATGTTTTGACAAGGTAGACCCAAGTGAGAGGAAGGTTTCTTCTCCCTTTCTCTCTTTTTCTTTTGGTTCGGCCTAGATCTCTTTGTTGTCCTCTCTTGAGCTAGCTTTGACCTTGGTACCTTCTTGTTCTTGAGGTTCTCTTATGGTCTAGAGTGGAGCCATTGGAGAAGCTTCTTCAACCTTTGGATTGTCTGCTTGGAGCCTTTGATCTTGGAGCTTGGAATCCTTGGTGGTGATCTTCCTAAGGCAGGTTATATAACTCTTTCCCCTCTCTATTGTTTCACTTTCCATGCTTGCATGTTGCTTCTTTCTCTCTCTATATGTCACCTTAATGTGCTAATAGATTCTGATAGTTTCTAGAGCTTGCATGATGTTGAGATCATGCTTTGCTTGGATGCAATTTGAAACCCTAATTTCACATATCTGATTTTGGTGATTGTGGTGTTATAGTAATCTTACTCCATATTTTGACCTTGGTCTTGCTTTCATGCATGGTGTTAGAGTACCTAGATGTTGAAGAGAGGTCAAGTTCTATTTTGTGGACCTTGATTATGGTTTCTTCTCCCTTGGGCAAGATTCTTCCTTGGTAATTCATGATACATGAATTAGGGTTTTTGGTGATCATTTTGCTTGAGCTTTTTCCTTCATGACAAGTATGTCTTTCCCTGGTATTGTTTCTATTTTGAGACCAAGACATCACACCTTGGGGTGGTCGAGACATCTATCTCCATGCAGGTCATGACCCCTAGTTGGTCGTGGTTGAGATGTTTCCCTTTAGATGAGTTGTACCTAGTGTTGATGGAGGTCGTAACACTTGATGTTGAAGGCTATGTTGATACATGTTTTGGTTGGGTTGCTGCGATAGCTTTTGGGTCTTGGTCATGATCTTGAGAGTGGTCACGACATGAGTGGTCTTGGAGGTTGAGACATGGTTGCATGACTTGAGGTTGAGACATCCATCTTCCTTGAGGTCATGATAGGGTTCTTGGTCACGACATGTTGTTACATGGTTGGTATCAGATCCAAGTTTGATGAGTCTACAGGGACCAAGGACTAGGGTTTGTGTTCATTCTTGTGTCCTATAGTCAGTCTTATAGTGACTTCTGCTTATGAAAAAGAAGAATAAAAGTTTAAAGATGTCTGGAGAACATGAAGAACATGCTGCACCATGTGGAGGTGCAAAGAAGCGGGTACAAGAAGATCAGGTGCTTGAGAGTCCCCAGTTTGACCAAGCCACACTTGAGAATCCTGCCTTTCAGCCTCTTTCTAGGAAGTTCATGGCTAACATGATGCATATAGCAGACAGGATTCTCACACCTTAGCCTAGAACGCCAGTTGCCAATGCGGGATCCCCAATCTCTAGGAAGGCTTTCGAGCGACTTAGACGTGCTGGGGCAGTAGAATATACTAGGATGATAGATCTAGTAGATGTGGATCTCTAGTTGATGGATCTAGAGAAGTCTTTCAAGATCCTTAATATCCTAGACACGGATAAAGTGAAGCATGTAGTGTACCTTCTAAAGGGGAATGTTGACCATTGGTGGACCATAGAGGAGGAAAAGAGGCCTAGAGTTTCTGTTGGTTGGGATGAATTCTGACATGAGTTCATCAGTCGGTACTTCCCCTCAGACATATCGGGATGATAAGATTAGTCAATTTGAGAGGACCTGGCAGGGATCCATGTCAAATAATGAGTATGAAGCAAGGTTCATGGAGTTGTTGAGGTCCTTTCCGCACATGGCTTCTACGGATGAGGCGAAAAATTGATATTTTGAGAAAGGGTTGAATGTTGAGTTGCCGACACCGATGGCTGCCTTATAGAATAGAGAATGTTTTGCCACATTTTTGGAGTCAGTTTGAAGAATAGATATGTGTGTGACTGCGAAGAGAGAGAAAAGCACCAAGAAGAGGTCTACTGAGTACCAAGGATAGTTGTCAAGTAGCTTTAAGGAACCTAGGTTGAAAGCACCACCAGCACAACAAAGATCTAGTGCACTGACACAATGGTCATTAAGTAAGAGTAAGAGTTGTATTTTTTTACCTACAGGAACCCAGAATGCTGCCTCAGTGTCTATGACAGGGCCACCTAGGCCTTGGTATGAGAGAAAAGCATGCTATAAGTGTGGACATATCGGGCATACTAGACCATTCTGCCATTTGAAAGATGATGAGGTGACCCAAAATTTGAGGCAGAACCAGCAGGGCTCACAGAGACAATAGTAAATAATGGTGGAAGGGGTCATGGACATGTGTCACATGTTGGTTCCTCCATATAGGTCAATGGGGGACGAGGATGACAACAGGCGATGGCTCGACTTTATGCCTTAAGTCAACCAGAAGGAGAGGTCAACCCTCGAGTTGAGTTGGGTCAGACAAAGTTGTTTCACTCTGATATGTTTGCATCTATTTATATCTATTATGGATTGACCAAGTGAGAGTTTGAGGAAGATATGCGGATGTAGTACCCATCTCTTTTTGCTTTGGATTTCGGGGCCGAAATCTTATTAGGGGTTTATGGCTTGTAAGACCCATGACCTGAGTTTTGGGGTAACCCTATTTTCTTTGTCTTAATCTTGTCCTTATTACCTTGTTATAATCCCTTAAGATGTAATTAGGGCATGTGGAGAGCTTAAGTTTCAAGTTTGAGCTTGTTTGGATGTTGTTTGTGCTTTCTGTGCTAGTTTTGGCACAAATTGCAATTTACCTAATATAGGGGGTTGATGTGAAATTGTTCACCTCTAGAGTGTTCCCTATCTTTCTTGACATCATCTATAGGAAATATAAAGAGGATTTTGCCTTGTTTGAGCTCTAGTTGAGGAGTTGACACCTTAAGGGTGATTAAGGGTTTCCATGCATGTTGGATGTCTCGACCCATGAGTATAATGGGTTGTCTCAACCGTGGGTCACGGCCTAGGTTTGTTGTGGATGGTGTCACGGATGATACACCTCCTCTAGAGTATATGGTTGCGACCTAGATAGTCTAGGGAGGTCTTGAGTCAAGATGGATGACCTAGCATGTGTTGTCTCGACCTAGGGTTTGTGGAGATGCTTTGTCTCGACCAAGAGGAGATGGGGATAGGTGGTGTCGTGACCATGGATGGTGCAACCTAGGAGGGTCACGACCGTGACCATGTGGGATTCCATGGTGGTCAAGACGCTACCTAGAGTGTATCACCATGTCTTGTATGTATGGTTAATGTGGTTGCATGTGGTTCGTGTTGGTCTTTTGAGTGGACAAGTATCCCTTTGACACCTTGGAGTGTTGACACATCATCCTTTACCTTCTCTCTCATCTTCCATATATTTTAAATCCTATTCTCTCCATACAAGTGACCCCTTTTTTCCATTCATATTTCTTCTTCTCTTTTTCTTGTTCTTGGAGCTTGGTGGAGCAAGGAGATCCAACCTTGGAGCTTGGTGACCGAACCCTTCTTGCATGTGGTGCTTGTGGTGACCATAGTTCATCATCTACCTTGGTAAGTGTTTACCTTTTCTTGATGGCATTTCCTTTGATATCCTACCTACATCTCCTTCTCTTTTCTTTGCCCTAGATCATGGTTCATTTATGATGGTCGTTTGGGGGTGAAACTCCTCATCACAAGGGTCATAGACCATGTTTTGACAAGGTAGACCCAAGTGAGAGGAAGGTTTCTTCTCTCTTTCTCTCTTTTTCTTGTGGTTTGGCCTAGATCTCTTTGCTCTCCTCTCTTGAGCTAGCTTTGACCTTGGTACCTTATTGTTCCTGAGGTTCTCTTGTGGTCTATATTGGAGCCCTTAGAGAAGCTTCTTCAACCTTTGGATCGTGTGCTTGGAGACTTTGATCTTGGAGCTTGGAATCCTTGGTGGTGATATTCCTAATGCGGGCTACATAACTCTTTTCCCACTCTATTATTGCACTTTCCATGCTTGCATGTTGCTTATTTCTCTCTCTATATGTTACCTTAATGTGCTAATAGATGATGATACTTTCTAGAGCTTGGATGATGTTGAGATCATGCTTTGCTTGGATGCAATCTGAAACCCTAATTTCACATATCTGATTTTGGTGATTGTGGTGTTATAGTAATCTTACTCCATCTTTTAACATTGATCTTGCTTTCATGCATGGTGTTAGAGTACCTATATGTTGAAGAGAGGTCGGGTTCTATTTTGGGCACCTTGATTATGGTTTCTTCTCCCTTTGGTGAGATTTTTCCTTGCTGAATTCATGATACATGACATAGGGTTTTTGGTGATCATTTTGCTTGAGTCTTTTTCCTTCATGACGAGTATGGATTTCCTTGGTCATGTTTAGGTTTGGAGACCAAGACATCACACCTTGGGGTGGTCGAGACATATATCTCCATGTAGGTTGTTACCCCTAGTTGGTCTTGGTTGAGATGCTTCCCTTTGGGTGAGTAGGACCTAGTGTTGATGGAGGTCACAACACTTGATGTTGAAGGCTATGTTGATCCCTATTTTGGTTCGGTTGTTGCCCTAGATTTTGGGTCTTGGTCATGATCTTAAGAGTGGTCGCGACATGAGTGGTCTTGGAGGTTGTGACATGGTGTCATGACTTGAGTTCGAGACATCCATCTTCCTTGAGATCGCGACAGGGTGCTTGGTCACGACATGTTGTTACAAAAGGTGCCTCTAATTATTTCTTTATGAGTTTTGCAAAAGGGATAGACATTTGATCATAGGTGCCAAAATTCACTTCCCAACTCTTCATGCATTGTGGAAGAACAATCAAAATACTTATTCCCAACATCTACACTTGCACATGTTTTGGTTACTTTTCTTGTCAAGCATGATAATAGTCATTTTTTGGCATGTTTATTATTTTATCTGTTCTCATTTTTCATCACATGTATTTACTTAGTTTCCTTTTCTCCCATATAAGTTTTAAAATGGTTGAGGGGGTATGAGAATCTTTTGACATAGGTTTTTATTTACAAATTCAAACCTTACTTTCTATAGTCTACAATGGTTCAATGGTTTGTTAGAGAAATGAGTAGAAATATATTTTGGATTCATAAATTACAAACTATTCATCTATCTTGGCTTCATGACCTGGATTGGTTCAGTCTAAAAGTCAACCATTAGGATCTGTTACATAATGGGATCTAGTCCTAATTTTATGTGAAATTGTTAATATGTGAAATAAAATCCTATTTTGGACCAAGGGTTTGACCCTGGATACTATTTCTTTGGACATTATGTATGTGCATTAACAGACTAAACCCTAAATCCTTTAATGATGCATATTTATTATTAAATGCCTTTTCATTCCATTTGGGTATCTTAGCAATATCACTTTTTGTTCACTGATTTCATCATTATTGGTCTCTGAAAGTATATTTTTCTTTGGTATGGTCTACTTAACCCTAAATCATATGTCATGGATGTTCCCATACCTTTTCTGATTGAACATGATTTGAGAATGAATGAATTGTATACTTTTCTTAACTATTTATGCATGAGTAAATTAGACTAATATTATATAGCATAGTGGTGCTTCTATAAAACTATACTTATTGGATGCATCTTTCCAACCAATCATATATATATTGGGTGTACCCTTCCGCCAAGGGTGCATCTTTCCACTTGACCACATATATATAGGAGGAGCTACTTCCGCTCAGAATGTGACTTCCCACCAAACCTTGCCTTGCGATCCTTGGTATCTTAACCTTGATTTAGATCATTGTAGTCTTCTTATAATAGAAATGCATTAGTTTACATGTTTATGATTTTCAATGAATTTATAAGACAAGTAATTTATCTTACTAATTTTCTTTAAATGAAACTCCACATCACTTTTGGCATCATTATTCTCTTATGATCATCTCTCTTAAATTACTACCTAGTTTCTTATTGGTCCTCTCCTTGCAAGGGGGCAACCTTTTTATTTGTACTTGATTCTTTATGTCAGCATAAGTGGTTTATTTGTTAATTGGGCTTTGGTCCATTATGTATGCAGTTCATGTAATTATGTAAATATGCATAAATGAGAATCCATGTACCCACTTAAGTGTATCCATATATCTAAGAACTCATGTGTATATGAGGCGCATAACCTCTTAACAAACTATTGAGAGTATTGTTATTGCTTTCTACATAGTCTCAAATGTGGTGTGTTGACCCTAGTCTCTCCCAAGTCTTCCTCTTCCCCTTTCTCTCCCCCTTCCATTTTTTTCTTTTATCCTTTTCCTATTCCCCTCTCTGACGGCATGCCTCCACCGACAATAGCGAGTAGCCACCAGCTGCCCCTAATACAAAGGTGTTGGTATAGTATACCCAGAGAGCCAATCATATGATGATTGCAATGAGGCATATGATACTTGATTTGATAATGATAAAGGTAATTCTGTCTATTATGTTTGTCTCACTCATGAGATGATGACACATACATGATAGATGACTAAAGAATGATGTGACTCGATGACATATGTCTTCAGGTTGAGGACCTAAACAATGAGACCATATGTATGATAAGAGTACATACATTCTTGTTGTGTCCCTAGTTGAATATTACTATGGAAGAAAAATAGACAACAGTACTACATAAGACTATATCCAGGGCCCCTTGATAAGCGAGACTGAGAATTGTATGGTCATACTCATGTGGTTCAATATATTTCATGTGAATTCACATGCATCTTAGAAAGTCTATCCTAGGTCAAGGAACATGGATTGAATGTTGAAGAGGATGGCGTTCCATGCCTCAAGTTCAATCTAGATGTTAGTGACAAAGGAACTATACGATCACGGTAACACTAATCACAGATTGTAGGTTGAAGTTGTTCTCCAACTTTCTGAGTTACTTGGGTAGAAATGATGAGTTACTAGATTTCGCTTATTGCTTGTGATGTCATAAGTTGTTATGAACATTCACTGTCAACATAAATTGAAACCTACAGGGTCACACACATAGGATACCACTGGAAGAGGATATTGTCCATGAATGATGTTTAGATTGAGACTAAAGGTATTCAGTTACTCAATTAAACATACAATTGATTGACAGGAATCAGAACTATCAAGTTCAAGTGTTGAACTATCTGGTTAGAGTGTTAGGTCAATTGGAGACTTTGTTGTCAATGTCAGGACTGCCAACCGACTGGTTCAACCTTGTGAGCCGATCGAATGGTGTGAGCCAACTGACCGGTTCACTTGGTGAACTGAGCAGCTCACAGTCCTACCAACTGAGGAAATAAGGATTTGCCCAGTTGGAAGAAAACTTTAACGTTTCATGTGTTCAATTTGATTGGAATAAGGATTAATCTTTGCATTAATTGGAAACGATTGAGGAAAGTCAATTGCGGGCAAGTCTGGGAAGTGAAACGACCGGTTCACTGGGTGAACCGATCAGCTCACCTACCCAAACGACCAGTTCAGTTATGAATCGATCGGCTCACCTGCCCAAACAATCAGTTTTGTTGTGAACCGATTGGTTAGCCTGCCATAGTACAAACTATTCATGGAATTTTTGGATCCTTCTACTCCCGAATAGAATGGGAACCCTGACTCTGACCTCTATTATAAATAGGGTAGTATTGGGGGCTTCTCAAAATACACAAATCAGAACATCAGTTGCTCTATAAAGTTATTATCCTCTATGAATCTAGTAATCGAGAGAGCCCAAGCAAGTGCTACCCGACTAGGGAGGCACATCGAGGGATAGCAACTGTAGAAAAGTAGTCTGAGTTTGGGAGAGCAGGTTGGTGATAGTACACCAACAGGAGGGTCATCTCCGTCCTGTCAGTTCTTCTAGAATGACAGGAGTTCCAGGTGGTCCGTGTGGACTATCTACAGTAGTGGGAGATGTCTTCTTCTCAAGAGGACACATCAACCACAGTGTGTGGTGGAGGCCAGATCCATGGCAAAGACCAGGAGCTGCACATATACCATCCAAGACATGGTGTTGAAGACCACACATGGCTACAAGGTATTGTCGCTGGGCAAGCCCCAGGACCAGGTATATCTCTCTAAAACCATCCTTCCCATTACATAGTAGTTGATGTGATCTCCTGTTATGGGTTAATGGCCAGTAAAAATTTTGTTTCCGTTGCTTACTCTGAGGCCATAAAACCAAACAATGGTATCAAAGCCATGTCAACATACTATATTTTAGGATTAATCGATATGATTGAATTTTGGTTTTTCTCCATTTATTAATTTCATGTGATGCAAATACTTTAACTAGCTAATGTGCATATCTGATTAAACACCACAGATCCCTATATATGATTTGGTATATATATGCAATCGATACACGTCGCCCTAAAATAGTTTTGATGGTAGATGTGTAGTGTGGTTATGGCCTATAAACCCCTATGTGTATGTTTGGTTGGTTGTGGTTGTTTGCATCTCAGTATGCATTCTGAGTCCTTTCTACTATTCCAAATGTAACTCGAGATAACTCGAGCCTTCTCTTTTACCTTTTCTCCCCCCGAATGTTACTCGGGGTTTCCCAAAGAGATATGTAAAAGAAGGATAGTTTTATTTCATGTTATGTAAAAGAACGATGGGTGTCCAGACAAGCGATTGGAGGACCAAGACGGCTGGCTGATGGTGTAAGACGAGCGGCTGGTGGCCTGACGAGGAGCACGAAGACCCGATGAACCGACCGTCTGGAGGTGCCAGATGATCGGTTGGCGACAACTAACCAACCGGCCAGGAGGTGAGACGATCAGTCATAGGATGAGTTGATCAACCTGGAATAGCCCAAGCACATATCTTCATCAACTACAGGTTACTGCATGTGATGTAGACCTAGATGACCATAATTCCTTATGGCTCAAGGAATTACAATAGGATGGCCATAATCATCGCATTATCACTTCGCATGTTTTCTTATGGGATATAGCATGTATATGATACATACTATATATGTGTGGTGATTGGACATGTATATGTATATAAATATCAAACCCCTCAAATATAAATATTAAGTTTAAGATATCTTCCAAAAGTAACACATATAAAAAGCTTGATCGACTAAGTGTGGGCACGCCTTCGCGTGGTGCACTGTCTATCTCATGGAAGTGTGATAGTGAGTATGTGGGTCTGCCTTCGTAGGGTGCATACTCATTGTGTTGGCTTATGGGAATAGACTTAACAAGGTGATCTTAATATGATTAAGCACATTGAGGCATGCAGATGTTCATGACAAAGAGTTGTGCATAACATCTATCAAGAGTTGCATATGATGCAATTGGAAAAAGTTGCCTACCTGAAAGAATCTAGTTGTGGGTGACAGCCCTCGCTGGTCCATAACTTAGAGGAAGTCAAGATCTTACTCACTAGAAGGTTTTACACTACAATCTTCTGAATTGATACATGAGGTTTATCAATTTGATCAAAATAGTGGGAGCGATAATTAATTAAAGACCTAATTAATATCGTCAACTTTATCAAATCAAACAAATAAAAAATGTTTTGAAATGTTGCAAAATTCTTTTGTAGAATCCAAATGAAAAACACAAATACATTATCGTCATGATCAGTTCATAAATAGGATAAACTTTAAATCTGGTTTGGGATCTTTGAGAAGTGTTCTCAATAGTGAGTGTAAACTCTAAAGTCCTTGAAATACCAGAGCCAGTTGAACCACTCCAAATGCGCCTAAGGCTAAAATTGGATGCTTACTTGAAGTATGCCAATGATGCCTAATCCATCAAGAACCTTATATTGAGCTATATGAACTATGAGTTGCATAAACATCTTGAAGCATGGACATTCTTAAGATGGTTATACATCTTAAGAATCATGTAAAGTGTGAAAGGTATAATGTCTTCAAAACGATGTTTGAGTATAATCAGACAGATAGAGATCAAGTATAATCTCATATGCTCAATATGATTGTGCATATAGATTAACTGTGATTTCTGATAGGTCAAGAGTTGACCAAACATATGATTCTACAAATCGTTGTGTGAATCATATAGCCAGTTTACCAAGTGTTGAGAAACTTGGCCAAACCACTGTCTGAAGTGCTTGGCATGTTGATGCCAAAGCATGAATGAAGAAAGGACAAAACCTGTTATAATGATCAGAAGAGTGAAGTCCATAAACTAAATAAAGGTAAAGAAGTATTTTGAAGCCAAGCTTAGGTCCAAGTCTTCATCACTCAAGATATGGAGAGGGGTAAGTAGGAAAGGGAAATAACCTCTTTATAGAGGATCTCAGGAAGATGATAGAGATAGAGATCTCTACTTCAGGACCTGAGAGGAAGTAAGCTAGAAACTGTGTGGAGCAAGAGTTTCTACCATTATAGTTACATTATGACATTCATGGGCATGTAATATAATTAGTTAATTACTGTTATATACCTACCATCAATGAAAAACATCATACATCTTGTATGGGCAAGAGTGTTATGGATTGATGTTTCATTTTAAAGATATGATCTTTGATTGTAATGCCTATGTCTCACTAACTATACTTGATTGTTAAAGAGACAAATGTGTGTGACACATGTAATGAATGACATGATGACTCAAACTTGAATGCCTATAGCGATGTCATCTAGAGCGCATAAATGGGATTGAATTTCTGGAATCCATATGATGGATATCTAGTCTCGTTTGGTTGTTGAACCAATAGATACATGCTAAACTCATTCATTGTGCAATATGACAAAGGTTCTTCACTAGATGTAGTGGGAGGATGATTATTTTATTAAGGATTATACATATTGATGTATATAGACCTTTTCGAATAAATGCTAAAGGTAATCACTAGTACTTCAATGTATTTACTGATGGCCTTAGTAGATATGATAGTTTCTATTTAGTGAAACACAAACATGAAGCTCTTAAAGTGTTCAAGAAGATCAGAATGAAGTACATAAATATCTTGGTATAGGTATTAAATTTCTATATGATCGATTTGGAGATACTTTGAACTAAGAGTTTGAGAACCTTCTAGAAGATCATGATAATGTATCATGATGGACTCCACCTGAAACACAATGATAGTGTATCATGAGAGGTGTATTAGAAAGAAGGAATCACACCTTGATAAGTTAGAGTGTGATTACTAGCTAAAACTTCAAGTTTCCTTTTGGGTACATGCTTAACACTAGGAATAAAAAGAATCACAAAATGTTGTGGAATTTCAAAGTTCCTTAAGTAACACACATAAATCATGGTTCTTGTAGAACACGTTTAGATCTTGAATGATATATGATATCTTATGGACAAGAAGGTAGTGAGTGGATCATATGATGAGTCAACTGTCTACCTAGAAGCTAATGAGAGCCAGAAACTGGGATATGGTTTGAAGCCATGAAATCCAAGATGGACTCTATGTATATCAACAAAGTATGACTTTGGTTGATCCACTTGAAGGGGTAAAACCCATAGGATACTTTTGGGTCTTTCAGATTAAGACTGGCATGGAGGGTAAGTTGGTTGAAAAGAGTTTCTAACAAGTTAAAGGTGTTGAACATGGTGAAATCTTTTCAGCAGTTACCATGGATAAATCCATCTGAATAATGCTTGCCATTATAGCTTAATATGACTATGAGATTTGGCATATTGATGTTGAAACCAAATTCCTTAAATGGAATATTGTGCAGGATGTGTATGTAACACAGCCTAAAGGTTTTATAAATCCAATAATGCAAATAAAGTCTATAAATTTGCATAGATCAATCTTTGGATTGAAGCAAGCACCTCATAATTGGATCTTCAATTTGATAAGATAGTCAAAGAGTTTGACTTGAGTCAGAATGAAGATGTAATGTGTGATTATAAGAATTTAGTGGGAGCATATGTATATTCCATATATTTATGGGGAATAACATCCTTATACTACAAATATTAAAACCTGGCAACAAAGTACATTGTAAAGTTTTAGAAAAGCATCCTATGTGATAAGAACCAAGATCTATAGATATAGATCAAGAGGGCTTCTTGTCCTAGGAAAGAGAACATACTTTGGCTAGATGCTGACTGAGTTCAGCATGGTGAGAGAAAACTTGTCCATGTTTAATGGAGTTAGTCTCTTAAGAGCCAAGTGTCCCAATTCTTATGAAGAATAAGGAACACATGGATAGATTCCATATGCATTCGCAATTGGATCTATCACGTATGAGCTCATCTCGTTATCTTGTATGTATTGGATGTGATAAGAAAATATTAACTAATTATCTTATATGTATTGGACATGACAAGAATATACAAGATCATCATCTTGTATGTATTGGACATGACAAGAAGATATGAAATCATCATCTTGTATGACAAGATCATATAAATATTCAGTTATCCCATATGTATTGGACATGACAAATGGATATATGTTGAACTCCAGTAAGAGTTACTGGAATACCATAAAGGACATCTTTGTGTACTTGTGAAGTAGTAAAAGGATTAGTTCTTCAGTTTTGGTAATAAGGAAGAGTTGGGTATAAAGAGTTACATCGATGCAAGCTTCTAAAATAACAAAATTGTGTTTGACCTTAGAATAAGAATTATTAGTTGGAAATGTTCCAACATAAGACAATTGATTAATTCTACAATAAGAAGTCGAGTACCTTAGTGTTACAAACACTGTAAAGGATATTGTATGGATCTAGAAGTTCATACGGATGAACTTATGGGAGGTTCCAACCATTGGTGACTTAGTAGTAATATTGTGACAACAATGGAACTACTGGTTAGGCAAAGGAATTTTAGATAGCATATTGCAGCACTTCCATCTCATACGAGTTGTCGTACAATGAGGGGATGTGAAACATGCAATATACCGACTTGAAGCAAAATGTTGCTTACCCGCTATAAAAGCACTTGTGTAGCAGAAATATGATGGACATGTTAAGATCGCTTGAAATATGATTCGTGGGTGATTGGCTCTAAGTGCAAGTGGGAGTCTATTAGTATAGTATACCTAAAGAGCCAATCATATGATGACTACAATGAGGAATATGACATGATAATGATAAAGGTAATTCCATTTATTATGTTTGTCTCACTCATGAGATGATGACACATACATGATAGATGTCTAAATAATGATGTGACTTGATGACATATGTCTTCAGGTTGAGGACCTGAATAATGAGACAATATGTATGATAAGAGTACATACATTCTTGTTGTGTCTCTAGTTGGATATTATTGTGGAAGCAAAATAGACAATAATAATACATAAGACTAGAGTGTGCGTTGACTGATGACAGAGTCTCAATAGTCATGATATATGATATCAAGTCAAGCACACAGATATATGTTAGAGAACGGTATATCGGACAAACCCACTGTGAGAGTGATACATGGATACCATGGAATGGTAGTCACAATCATCTCTCATAGTGATGGTGGTGATTGTGGTTCTTAGACCTAAAATCACTGCACTCATCACATGTGATTGGGTACACTTTGACATCATCAAACGTAGTCCTAAAACATGGATTGTTATAACGGTGATGATTGGGTGACTTCGACACATGGGGACTTGATTGTGAGTGATAGATATGGGATTTTCCCCTCCTACAAGGAGTATGATATCCAGGGCCCCTTGATAAGAGAGACTGAGAACTGTATGGCCATACTCATGTGATTCAAAATATGATATGTGAATTCACATGCATCTCAGACAGTCTGCTCTAGGTCAAGGAACATGGATTGAATGTTGAAGAGGATGACGTTCCATGCCTAGAGTTCAATACAGATGTCAGTGATAAAGGAACTATACGATCACGATAACACTAATCACAGATTGTAGGTTGAAGTTGTTCTCCAACTTTTTGAGTTACTTGGGTAGCAATGATGAGTTATTAGATTATGCTCATTGCTTGTGATGTCATAAGTTGTTATGAACATTCACTGCCAATGTAAATTGGAACCTGTAGGGTCACACATATAGGACACCCCTAGAAGAGGAGATTATCCATGAATGATGTTTAGATTGAGACTAAAGGTGTTTAGGTACTCAATTAAACATATAATTGATTGACTGGACTTAATTCTATCAAGTTCAAGTGTTGAACTAATTGGTTAGAGTATCAGGTCGATTGGAGACTATGTTGGTAATGTTAGGACTGCCAACTGACCGGTTCACCCTTATGAGAGGATCGGCTGGTATGAGCCAACCAACCAGTTCACTTGGTGAACCGGGTGGCTCACAGTCTTACCAACTGAGGAAATAAGGATTTGTCCGGTTGGAAGAAAAATTTCACATTTCACTTGTTCAATTTGATTGGAATAAGGATTAATCTTTGCATTAATTGGAAATGATTGAGGAAAGTCAATTGTGGGCAAGTCTGAAAAGTGAAACGACTGGTTTACTGGGTGAACCATTCAGCTCACCTGCCTAAATGACCAATTTAGTTATGAACTGATTGGCTCACCTACCCAAACAATTGTTCAGTTGTAAACCGATCTGTTCGCCTGCCGCAGTACAAACTATTCATGAAATTTTCGGATCCTTCTACACCTGAATAGACTGGGAAACCTGACCCTACCCTCTACTATAAATAGAGGGGTATTGGGGGTTTCTCATAATACACAACTCAGAACGTCAGTTTCTCTACAAAGTTGTTGTCCTCTCTGGTACTGGTAACAGAGAGAGCTCGAGCAAGTGCTACCTGACTAGGGAGGCATAGCGAGGAAAAGACAATTGTAGAAAAGTAGTCTTAGTTCGGGAGAGCAGGTTAGTGCTACTACACCAACAGGAGGGTCATCTCCTTCCTGCCAATTCTTCTAGAACGGTAGGAGTTCCAGGTGGTCTTTGTGGACTATCAATAGAGGCGGGAGATGGTTTCTACTTAGGAGGACATGTCAGCTGTAGTCCGTGGTGGAGGCCAGATTCATGGCGAAGACCAGGAGCTACACAGACACTGTCCATGACATGACATTGAAGACCTCACATGGCTGTGAGGTATTGTCATTGGGCAAGCCCCAGGACCAGGCATATCTCGCTAAAACTATCCTTCCCATTACATAGTCGTTGATGCGATCTCTTGTTATGGGTTAATGGCCAGTAAAATTTTTGTTTCCGTTGCTTACTCATAGGCCATAAAACCCAACAAGAGCATCCAATGATAGGGCTCCAATAGTAGCTGGTCACCGCTAGACGATAAACATGCCAGGCGTGCAGTGTGGCAGCTAGCCACTAGACGGCTACACATGGGCTACACCATCCCGCTACCATAGCACCTCATTGGGCTCATCTCGTGTAATTTAATGCTCTCTCTATCTTCTCTCGTGCTTTTTTCACATATCTAATCTAATAAAAAACTACAAAAGATGAAGTAAAAGACCACAAGTTAATTTATAAATCACAAAACAACAAAAGGGTACCATCTTCTTTCTTTTTTTATCCATGTGGTTCCCCTAACTCACATAATTGAGTGTCCTATTAGGGATTTTTTTATGTTTAATGTCAAAACACCTTTGTCCCTATGATTCTATATTTTTCCTAATGTACATATATAGCGGTAGTGTTCTTTTTCATTCTTCCTATCATGCCATTATTTTTGTAGTGTATTTTCTTTTATTCTTCCTACCATGATGTATTCATTAGTCCCTTATTTTTGTACATGCCTTCAATTTGCTACTTAACATTTTATCATGACTGAAAATAAGATTATTATCAATACATGCCTCACGATTAAGCTCAATGGTGAAACTTCTTGTTATTAATGAATGTTTTTCAAATTTTTATGGAGTCATGCAGGAAATTAAAAGTCATAAAAGTATTTGCACCTAAAGAACGCAATGGTGCATGGATAACAGGAAACAACCATGTGCTTTGTTGGCTTTGGGGACGTGTGGATCCTGATGTGGTTTTAAATACATGTGAAATGGGAATTTGAAAGCCATGTGGGAAGAAATGAAATAATTTTACACATAGGAGGACAACTGCCTTTGTTTACACAATGTTATGGACCAAAAAAATTGAACACTAAGGCGGTCGTTCTTTGTCCAAATACTATGACTCGTTCTTTGTCCAAATACTATGACTCCATGAAAGATCTTTCCAATTAATCAAATTTTGTCTCACCCACCACATTTGCCAAAGTTACAAAAGAGAGAAATACCCTTATTACAGGGCAATTCTTAGGAGTATTCATCCCCAACATGCTTCTTATGACAACTTCTGTCTATATTGCCATCCCATCTGTGAATTAGGCTTGTGTCCACCTATCCTAGTATGAGTTGAATTCTACTCAAACCCCTCCTGGTGAAGTGTTTGAAGCCCAAATTGGAATGACAAATGTTGCAACGGGCCAGTAATGGGGCTATGGTACACACATTGACCCACAATTAAAATGCACTTATTGTGGCAATTTAGGCCATGTTGAGGATGTGTGTCAGTCCAAACATGGATACCTTGCTCTAAAAGGGTGCGGTAGGAGTTTTGTACATATTTATCAAGCTTTCACACCAACCATTAGCCACGATCTTTTGATAAACTTTTGTGGCTCCTAATATGATTGGTCAACCCACACATGTTTCACTAACAAAAAGTATGAATGCCCTAATCAAATTTTACATCAATATGGTGACTCTCCTCATCACAACAACATGGAAACATCCTCCCCTAATTGGCATATTGGTGACCCACCCACTATGATTTCTTCAGTCCATCTGAATGCCCACTAAGGCAACCCATTTTCCAGTATGATTGCTACAAGTTCAAGCTAGATAGTAGATTCTGGTTATACCCACTAAACATGATCGATATCTCACACCTTATTTTGACTCTTTCATTCCACATTCCACATTCCACTATCATCTTTGTATATGGATCAATTAAACAAGTCACCAAGTGTAGCATTGTTTCTCTTTCATCCAAACTTAGATGACTGATTGTTCACCTTATCCCTAAATTTCCATATAATCTGATGTCAATGGATAAACTTGTTGATTCTTTTTGTTGTTTTGACTTTTGGCCTGACTCATTTTGTTCTAAAGGATTGGTGGAATTTGATGATGATGGCAAAGGAGTGTGTTGTGGTGATCTTTACTAGTTATCTACTACTCCACTACCTATGACTAGGGCTCTAGTTGTAGACTCTCCTCTCCATCTACATCTCCAATTTGACCACCCTTCACTAGATAAGATCAAGCTTTTAGATAAATCTCTTATTAATTGTTCATCTACTTTATGTGATGAACTCTTAGATAAATCTCTTATTAATTGTTCATCTACTTTATGTGATGCATGTGAGATGGAAAAACACTATCATGTATCTTTGTCATCTCATATTTTTAAACAACGTTTGAAACCGTTTGATTTGATTCACATTGATGTGTATGGCCCTTTTTGTACAACAAGTTATGATGGTTTCAAATAATTTGTTACATTAGTGGATGATTTCTGATGAATAAAATAGCTTTATATTCTTCAATGCCCATTAAGATCATGTGCACCGGTAATGCCCTTGAATACACCCAAAACACAATCTCATCTCTTTATTGAGATATGGAAATCATCTGTCAACATTCATGTGCCCACTCTCGATAATAGAATGGTATAGAAGAGGAAAAAAGGTGTCATCTTCTTGACATTATACACTATCTTACCAGTAATGCCAATCTTCCTAAAAGTATTTAAACTGATATTGTCCTCACATCATGTTTTTTTAACCAAAAACCATCCTTGGTTCTCCAAATTAGACTATTTGTCCATTTTGTATCTGCATGACAAACCATTTTCTTTACCTCCTTAGGTTTTGGATGGGGGTCGCCTTTATTCACAATTTTGACCCTAAGGCTGACAAGCTACACCCACATAATATGAATGGTTTTCTTGGGATACCCCTTCTCTCAGAAAAGGCTACAAATTATTTAAACCCACTATTGATCGTCTCTATGTCGAAACTGATATAACTTTTATAAGGACGAATTGTTCTTCTCTTTGTTGCTTTTATCCTCTGTGCCTACACATGACAATTTTGCTTCCTGAACCTTCTCCTCTGATGCCATTATTGACAAACTAAGGATCTTGATTAGCACATGGAAATTGATCCCCAACTAGAAGACCAACAATTGTCATATCTTCCAGTTCAACCCAACTTACCAGTCGCATTCTGCAAAGGTAAGAAATTGTGTTCCGTCAAACATCTAATTTGAACACATGTTGCTTGACTCTCCTCTCTTCCATGGCTTCTTCCTTTTCTACTATTTTGGATAGTACTTTGGTTCCCAAATGTCCAGCATATGCCTTGAAACACCTTGGGTCATAGTTTGTTGTGCTAGAAGAGATGTGAGCTCTACATGACAATCATACCTTGAATCTAGTTGATCCATTACCAGCAAAACACTTTGTTGGTTGTGGCTAGGTGTTCATAGTCAATCATGATTCTTATGTCTATGTTGAATGGTTGAATGGGTGACTAGTTGCTAAGGGTTTACTCAAATCTTTAGAGTAGATTATTTGAGACTTTTTCTCCTATGACACAAATTACTTCATCTGCATTCTTATTTCTTTTGGCATTGATTTGACTAGTCACTCTTTTAGTTGGATATCAACAATTGTTTGTTAAATGGTGATCCTCTAGGGGAGGTATACATGTACAAACCTCCTAGATTTGTTGCTAAGGGGGAGTACTCTCAAAAAATTTGTCGCCTCAGACAATCTTTATATGGACTTAAAAAATCTCTGGGAGAGTGGTTCAATAAACTCAACATGGTTCTTGATATGTTGAGTTTTAGCGATCATCCACATATCACTTATTGTTCTCATCAAAATCCTTAAGAGGGCACATTCTCCTTGCTATTTATGTTGAGGATATTGTGATAATAGGTAGTGACTAGATGAGCACCAGCACGCGGAAACATTCTCTATAAGCCCACTTCCATACATAGGATTTGGAAAATCTGAGATACTTCCTTAGGATAGAAGTCTTTCACTCCTACATCCAGATCAGTTTATTCCAAAGGTATTATGTGTTAGATGTAATTTAGATGACAGATGCTAAACCTCTCTCCACTCCCATGTATTATCATACCAAGGCTCATCTGGAGGGGGAGTTATTTCTAGATCCACAAAAATATCATTGGGTAGTTGGAACATTGATCTATTTAAAAACTACTCAATCTGACATAAACTATGCCATGGGAGTTTTTACTTAGCATTGAGAGCTCCTTTCCAACAACACGGTGAAATGTTCGACATATTATTTGCTGTATCAAAAGTTCCCCAAAAATAGGATTATTCTATAAACAACCTATAGAGGACGTCACTACTATTATTGAATATGCATATGAATTTTGGGTAGGAGGTTCCCAAAATCACTAGTCCACCTATGGTTTTTGTGTTATGTTAGGAAACAATCCAATTTCATGGAGATGTAAAAAGTCATGAGTGGTGGCTCACACTGAAGATGAATACCATGCAATGGCCCATGCACAATTTGATCTACAATGTGTTTGATCTATTCTCATTGAGTTTGAAATCCTATTTAAACTACCACTCTTGTATTTTGTTATAATTAGGCTACTATCCATATTGCTAATAATCCAGTGTTCCATGAGCATACAAAACACATTGAAGTAGATTTCTATTTTGAACAGGACTTGGTCAAAGCAAAAAGGACGGTGACTCCTCACATATGGACCGATGATCAAATTGATGGTATCTTGACCAAACCACTTCCTCAAACACTTTTTTAGTAGATGGGTGCTAAGTTGGGTCTGTACAATTTCTACTCCTCATATTGAGGGGAGTGTTAGCATAGGTGGATTATTTATTAATTGGGCTTTGACCCACTATATTCATAGTTCATGCTATTATGTAAGTACTTTTAAGTGAGGATTCATTATCCACTTGTGTGCCTATGTGTCCCTAGACTTCTATATTAAGGAGACCTAGAACCTCTTTACAAACCATTGAACATATTATTATTCATTTTTAAACTTTAAAATATGGAAAATAATGTTTTTAGTGTACACCTACCATTTGATATTGATACACGCCTTTTTATTTTATTTTCCCTTTTTCAGGTGTTCCTAAACCACCCCAAGTATAGGTGACCTAGAGAAGATGTGTCGGGAGGACTTCACTCTAGGATTGGAGTTTATAAGGATATGTTGACATGTCCAGGTTGCCCTCATATCTGGTCATTAGTTTAGGTTGTTGTACCTTTTTTCTTGTTCTAATTCCACACTTGTAGTCAGAAATAGAATATCTTGTGATAATGTAATAGTTCAATTTTCTATTGTCGCATTGCTCTTACATATGACTTTAGTATTTCTGGACTAGGATGTTATTTATTCCTTAATGAGTCATGAGTGAATCAACTCTCTGGTCTTAGAATCAACTCTCTGGTCTTACTCATTGCAACAATAGAGCTTTGACTTTCTATTGCATTATACTAAGCATAACTCGATGCATACTTACCCCCGTACATGTATTTATTGTTATTAATTGTTTTCTTAAAAGAGATTTACGAAACCTCTTTCTTTGTTAATGTTTGGTTTTTTAAAGGCATCAAACTGTCCACACATAGGATTAATATTTTTATAGACAATAATCATAGTTTGAAGAGATAAGATAAAGCACAATATATGACATCTTTTTTACAAGTTCATCATATGCGTCATTGATTCCATCACATCAAGTATTCTCATGTTAATATAGTGTAAAAGTAGTTTCGTGATTACTTAACTTAACTTAGAAAAAATTCATAACATATTTTAATCTTGGTTCATTGGTTTATTGAATTGTATTAATGTTTCTTATGTAGTAATTCCTTGTAGATATGACCTTTAGTTGTTACTACTTCTGACCCATATTATTGCATAGGTTAGCTTGCCTTTCTTAGGTTTTATTATTAACTGCACACATTGTAACACACCAATTTTTAGAATGGTTTCCTGGGAACTAAATACTTTTTGGTGAATTCAAACTTAATTTGAATTGTTTAATTTAAAAATTATATAGGATATATATTTTGTACTTTTTCCGTTCTTGTTCTTATATATCTCATGTAAATAAACCAATTCCTTTGTATCTAGCAAGAACCATGCATGGTTCCAACTTTCTCTAGTTTGGACTAGTACTATAAATTTCTTGAAAACACATAAGGTATTTTAACCAGCAAGATGCTACAATCACAAAGGAAGAAGACAACACAAGGAAAAATATGTTGCATGTGTAACAATGATTGAAAACACAAATGTGGAGAATGCCTTGCTTTACTGTACCTCTCCACAAATGAATGTGGTTTCTCATTTTGTAATCATATGACCAACAGTAACCCCCAAACATTTTAGGTTAAATATGAGTCTAATCAGCACAGTGCAGCTGAACAAGTCTTGGGGCTATCTAATGAAGATCCAAATATCCATTTGAATACTTTTCTAGATTTTTGTGATACGTTAAAAATCAGTGGGACAAAATATTGCATATGGTGCCTTCAAATCTTTCCTTCCACTATAAAAACTAGGGATAAGAAGTGGGTTCAAGAATTAGAAAGAAAGTCAATTCAAGTGAACTCCAAATTTTTTGTGCATGCATTTATCCCTTTAATCAAGACGAGAGAAATCCTAAAGAAGATCTCCAATTTTGAGCAACAAGTTGGAGAAAAAAGTTGTTAATTCTTGGGGAAACATTCAAAGCATTACATTGGTGATGTCTGCCCCATTATCTACCTAATTGTACATGGTTGATCACTTTCCATTATAATGACACCACCTATGCTATTGGTACATCCTCCAGAAGAAGATTCTTGAACTTTTAATGCCACTAAAGGTAAAAAGAACTTATTGGGATCATGTCATTGAATTGGTCCATTAGGAGTATGGTCTGTGGGAACACCAACCTTCATAACATGGAAGCCATATCATCCCTCAATTGAAATCTTGTTAATCTTATCAACAGAATTTATGCAATGAGTCTCAACTGAGTGCACCAAGTGATGGTATGCAAATTTTGCAATGGGCTCACACTAGAATGTTGATAGAAACACTTCATCATCTGATGTAGTGTAGAATCGGGTGAATTATATCAGGAAGAACCAAAGGAAAATTTTGATTCCAAATTTCTACAATATAGGATGGAGGAATCACCCAAACTTCAGTTAGAAGGATAATGAACAACAACATCAACATCAACAATGTCAATACAGCCACATTGCCAACTGGATAAGACTAACTAAATTAAGGTAGACTCTCAAAGTTCATCAATTAAACATTAGTCTTATGCAAAATCAAGTCACGTCAATCAAGGTATTAGAGGACTAGGTAGGGAAAATAGATTCAACATTAGTGGACTCAATGGCACTAAAGAGGCGATTCCAGGAAATAGATAAGTGAATCCCAATGAGCATGTTAACTCCATAAGAGTAAACTATTTGAACCAAGTTGGAAAGGAGTCATGAAAACATCCGATGGAAGTCCCACAAAATATGTTTGATAAACATTTTTGTAAAATTGTTGGAAATTAGAAATAAAAGCCAAAAAAATGGTCTAGAATAAAATAATGCAACTTTGTATGTGCCAAATCACTTGAGAAGAAGGATTTGAAAATCCAACCTTTTAGTAAAATGATCAATACCAAGAGTATGAAGGAAAGCACGAAGTGCAATCACCAAGGAAAATTTCAAATACGAGCACCTAATGATAAAGATATGGAAGATGATTCCACCCCAAAGATTTCATTACATGAGGACTTCAATGATGAAGAATAGGATGATGAGCATCAAGATGTGATCATTACAGCTAATGTGAGTACCTCAACTCTATCAGCCCTTACCACCTAGTAATTATATCTTGGTGCCTTCTATATTTTAGGTGATAAAGGTCATTTGCATTTCAATACTACTTTATGCATAAAGGAGCTAGTATAAATGTTATGCCTTTAATTATCTACTAAGCTAGGTTTGAATGAACCCAAGAAAATGAAAAACTTATTTTTCCTATGGTAGATCATTCATGTGAAAATGAAATAAAATGAAGGTTTACTCAAGAAGATTGGTAATTACTTTTACCATATGATTTCATGACTATGGAAGATAAGGGAGAGGAATCGGGAAACATCGTATTAGTATGTCCATTCCTCAAGTGTGTAAGTAGTATTTGATGTGAACTAAGGGGTGATGAATGTTGAGATATGTGATAAAGAATCACCTTTTACATAATGCATTTATATAATGAAATGGGTGTGGAGGAGGAACTAAAAGGAAACTACAACCCACATGTTGATTTAGGTGACCACAATGGTCAATCCAATGCAAATATCTAAGCTTGACACAATCAGATTGAAGGACATTTAAAGGAAATCACTCATGGGAGACAGCCCATCATTTCACATTAAATAGTGTTGTTATTACTTTTTCTAGTTGTGAACTATTTGCTTGAATATTTGTGCCATAAACTCTAAGTTTCTCATTCATGTTGATGCATGATCCTTGTTATGATTTAATGCCTATTTGAATACATGTTACGTGACAACTTATTACTAAAATTATGTTAGATACAACATGTCTAGGACATAATAAGTCATGCAAATGTTTAGGAAGGAAAGGCTTAGGCATGTTCACAAACATCAAGACGTGTCCCCAATTGAAATGGTGTGCCATATCTTATTCAATTGCAAACAATGCTATTGTAAGAAGACTCAACCCTTTGTCCACTTTACCACATAGTTTATAAATTTTGAGATTTTGGATCCAGATACTGAGGGGGAACACAACTTGCTCCATATGACACACAATGTGTGTGATTGTAGGAAAAAGAGAAGATGATTCTTGCACCATGAATATGTGTCAAGAACATGATTAGAGAGAAGATCATTTATGGGAGTGCCTCAGTTTCCACCTTGTAATCTCTCATTGAATCTCTTTTTATATGAATAAATACATTCTAATACTCCACATTTCAATATATTTTGGCCAACATATGTGTTGTCTATTGAATTTCGAGCGTAAGGACTTAAAACCCAGAATCTAAGATGTTGATTGTTTCTAGTTGACAACCAATATAGGACTTCATATGAGTAGGCTTTGGTGCATTGGATATATGACCTCAAGGTAATGCAATAGAGAGTGTAGAGTGACATTTATCCATGTAAAATTTTCATTATGAAAGGACTAGATTTTAGACAGCCTCAATGGGTTTGTTCAAGCTTGTTAGGATATGTTGAGGGAGGGAATTTAGGTAGTGGGGATGAAACTCATCATCCCAATGATCTTACCATATAAATAAAATATAATTTCTTGGTTAGTTTTTTTTTTCTTTCTTAATTATAATTAATATTAACAAGCCATCAACCAATCATCCTTATGAATTTCTTTTTCTCATATAGATTGAAGATCCAATTTGTTTTTAAAATGTTGTTCTTTGGGTTTGATCTTTAGCCATATTGCAATAAGAGTTGTCTGCTTTTTGGTGGTATTTTTCATACTATTTGTGTAGGTAAAATCTTTGATTTCTATATCAAAGTGAATTTTGTGGGCACCCAAATATACACATCAACCATTTTCAAGCACCATGATACTTATCAAGAACCATGTCGCAACCTCCATGCATACCGCACCACACCACCTCCTTCATAGGAACAGTCTTCTACACCCATCACACCATCCAACAGGACCATGGCAAATTCAAAAACCTAAAGAATGGTGCATGAAAAGGGATCTGAGAGGTAGAGGGTGAATCCTCCAGATAGGTTGTTGTCACTACACCCCCTGCAGGATGAGGAACAAGCAAATGATGTGGTCGTTCCCTTCAGTTTACAATCTAAGGAGGAGTTGCAACTCCTACAAAAGTTTGTAGCTCACTGCTCAAACCCCACAAGGTTTCTATGTAACGAAACCTTTTCTAAATTTGAGCCATCTAGTATGGTCAAATAGTTGATGCACCACCCTCTATTATGTCTTCATGAGTAACACAACACTGCCCTACTTTGATTTTAGAACTCGTTACCACTTTGCAAACACGAGAAACTAGTTTGGCACCAAACTAATTAATTTTTGAATGAATGATGAGGATTTCACTTTGGGGCACAAGATTTGGATATAAATTTGTTTCAAAGAAGATGGTTGTGCTTTAGAACATCAAGGATTTAATCACCAAACATTTTGGAATGAAATCACTAATGATTTATCCTACAAGGCCAAAGAGGCTAGGGATAGAAATATACATAGTTTTGTGTTGTGCTACCTCTATGGGGTTCCGTCTAACATAATATTTGATAGGAAGGTACACAAGGAGTGGTCACAAAAGATGAACTGTATTTATTGTGGTGTTTATTTTAATCAATCAATGAAGGTATGTATAAGTTGGAGAAGTTTATGTGGATGACTGTTTGTAAGAAAAATGATGGTGACATCATTATTGGGGTTCTTATATCTAACCTAGTAGAGCAGATGGTGGTGATACCCAAATCACCTAAACTTGAAGGAAACAATCTTTCTGGCAGCAAATTGCTAGTGGTCACTCTAGGGTACCAAAGTATCATGTTGATATTCTTGGGAATCCACATCCTTTCTTCTTTCTGCCCAATCCATAATGAGTTACCTTATCTGACCCAAGAAATCTAAAGTGGGAGCCAAAACATCCATGTGTAGATGTAGTAGGACCCTCTTCTAAAATCCTCATACTCTCAACTCCTCCCTCTAACACATATAGACATATCATATTTGGTCCACCCCACATTGGCAGAACATGGATAGATACATGTCCTCTCCTTCTAGTATAAGTCAACATAGATGGATTATTGGTATGATGAGATCCACACCTTCCACCTTTAGTACCATGATATTTCCTCTATCTTGATGTGAACATATTCATGGCACATCAGCCAAGGCCACTACTAGACCCATATGCCCTAATTACATCACCAAATTCCCAGTAGGATGCAACTTTCTAACCTTTACATCAACAACATGAGTCCTTTGACCCTGATGCCGCACATTCAGAAATCAGTCATTTCATGTCATAAGAATTTTTTAGTGTGTGGACACTATATTGAATATCTTGGGATAGGGTGGAATATATACTTGTTTAAGTTGTCTATTTATGTCATCTTATGTTATCTATTTTTCCATTCATTGTGTCACATTTACATGTATTTTTCATATTACATCAAAACTATATTGCATTGCAATTAATGTATGCACATTTATTTTTGCTAGTTATAAGTTTGAATTTAGCCAATACCAAAATTAATGTTTTGTCTAAAATTATCATCATTCCTTCTGGCATATTTTGTTGTCTAAATTGGTTCATCTTTTCATACTATTCGCTACATCATGGTATTATGTGTCCCAAATTGTTGTTGGTTATAAGTAAAGTGATGCCCCTTTGAATATGTAAGTTCAATTAACCAACTATAAATTTCTACAATGTTATATTGATTCTAGGACATGAATGATGGAAAAAAATATTGTAAATTCTAAATATATGTTTAGCTTGGATCTTTCATTTGTGCTATGGAGGTAGCCTTCCCTCTTATTGTCTTAGATAATCCATATAGAGTACTTCAATACGGGACCCCAGTGACTAATCCACCTTGGTAAACTTGTCTTTACTAAAAACTTCACCCTATTTATATCAAATTGGAAAAGAGGCAATATATTTCCCATGTGGTATGACAAACTATCTTGAAAATTTGATCTATTGTAATGGTCGGTGCCCTTTCAAAATACTTAAAATGAATTAAAAATTTATACAACCCATAAAATATGCAATAGCAATCTTCTTGGTATCCAATCTAGCTTAAGACACCAATCTAGTTACGATAATTAGGTTCCTTGATTGTAAAAGTTAAAAGAGACAATGTGTTCCAATTGTGAATTGCCAGAATTCTTTCATTTAGAAAGAAGGGTATAAAGCCATACTTGATGAGGATTACCTAATCATGGGTTAAACAAATATGTATCATATTTATGGTTAAAATTAAACAATGAGGGATTTTTTAGGATATGGGTAGAATTTGTTCGTTTATCTCCATTCAAAAAACCACACAATGTATGTATCATATATGTGATTTGTGTTAAAATACATTGAGTAAAAAATACTTTTTTTGGTTCATTATTCTATCATCATCATTACACGACTTTTCTTTGAGTCATACTTCTACTTGAGTACAAATAATGGTTTACGCTTGGGGTGATTTGATGAACGTAATTCATACAATGTGTTATGTGTGCTTGTACCGACATTGTCACTCCAATTTCTTGATTTTGGCTACATAATAGACTTGTAATTCATTTTTAGTTTCATTATCTATTGTTTTCCATCTCAAATAAATGGATGTATCTTAATGCATTATTCATAAGACAATGTTCTTGATGGTCTCATGTACTAGTCAGTAGATTTCATTTTTGTGAAGTTGGATGTTTCTTTATCATACACGAAGTGTCCACTTTCAAAATGTCATGCCCCTATACAAGATCTAGGTGCTTCTTCACATAAGATAAAACAATGTGCCTACACCAAGCATGTTGTGTCACATCACAATGAAGACTAGTGAATTTGACAAAAAGAGCACACATGTTGTTAGGTCAGCAACATGATGTGCATTCTTATTAATAATTTTTTCCAATAACCATTGAAAAAACATATCAACCCCTTGAGACAATCATTTTAAGGAATTAGTGTCCCATCTCATGACATCTGCTAAAAGACACATGATTTACAACCTTAGACACGATATGTCATCTTAGATTTTTGCAAAAAAATATGAAGTTCAATAAGGCAATTATTTGTGGGAATTTTTTTGCTTTATCAACTTTCAATTTCTGAAGAGGATCAAAAGATGACCCACAAGGAAATTATATAATAAGAAACTAAACATAAGAAGAAATAAGAAGAAGGAGTGGACCCCCTTCTTCTAGAGGAGAAGGCATGCTCTTTCATCTCAATTGTAGAGAAACACTAGAATAATAATATCACATTTCTTCCACTTCCTTCTTTGTTTCTTTATATTTATTCAATATATAACATTAACAACATAACTTACGTGATAATGTACAAATAAACTATGTATATGGAGAGATTTCCTTGTGTCTGGTACCTTCTTGGCATCCATAACCCATGTAGTGAACATCACTTGAAATATTTCGAACTTTCTTGTTTATGCATATGACTTTCTATGGAAACCTTGTGCAAGGTTTCCAATTCTTTCAACTCATACTTTCAGAAAAATAATAGTTTAGCGGACACCAAATTTGAGTGTTTACTTTCTACTGCATGGGAATGAGTATCAGTAAAGGCATAATTATCTCCCTACCTGTATACATTGTTTGTAGTTATTTTACTAAAAGGTATCTATAGAAGCTCTTGCTTTGCTTATGGTTGATTGTTGAGAGGGATCAACCTAACAACCTACATGATTAATAGTTGAGGGACATTAATCATATTGTCTAGAGATGTGATTAATAAGAGAATTTGACATCTTTCTCTGAGTTCTTCATATGCATTGTAGATGTCATGGCACCAACTACTCTCATATTATTTTCATAAAATTGAAAAGTTATTTTGAAATTATTAAGTTAATTTAGGAAAAAATCAAACTACTTTTTACTCTTTGGATCATTGGATAATTGAATTGAATTAATATTTGATATTCATTGGTTCCTTGTGGAGACAACCTTAAGCTAAACTATTACAGACTCATATTGTAATATTCTAGAATTTAAGGCCTTGGATTAGAATTGTTCCTAAAAGGAACGATTGGACTATTCATATTACCAAGGTGCATCTCCTATTTAGGTTGCTCATGAATATGTACTCCAGGATTAATCGTTCTCGACCCAAAGTAGTACTGGGATGGGTAAATTGTTAGGAAGTTGAACTAGGGATGTATGTTGTAGTGATAACAAAGCACACAATCAAGGCTAGTGGTGGTTTGTGGGGACAACCATCATTCTGGTAACTCTACTAGAACCTTTGACAGTGGGCTTATGTATTAAAAATGGTATCAGAGCTAGTTTTCCTCCAATAGGTGGGGCCCACATGGACAAATATATCCATTCTTGAGTTGTGCAGTCTCGGCATGAGGAAAGGGATGTCCACTAAGGCAAGATGGATCTACCTTTGCACTAGTACTATGAATAGGAGTTGGTTGTGCATGTGCCATTACAGGTCTACATGAAATAGGATAGAGATTAAGGCTATATAGTTGAGTCTTGATGATAACATCAAGAGTCTAATTGGGAAATTATAACATCCAAGGATTTGCAACCTCACATTAAAATGATCTTAAAAGTAGTGGTTGCAATCTCTAAATTACCAAGATATACCTTCTTTTCAGGTAGCCCATCAATAGGTAGTCCATAATAAATGTGCTCAACCCAGAGTAGTATTAGGATGGGTGACCTATCTAGAAGTTACCTCTAGGTTGTGTGTGAGTGAGGACAAATTTGCAACCCAAGCTTGTAGTGTTCTGTTAGGCTAGCATCATTCTAGAAACTCTACTAGATCCTTGGGGAGTAGTCCTAGGTATCACATGTACTATTGCAAGCTTTATGTTGTGTTGCTTAGATCGTATTATTGATTGAAAATGTTGTGATACATCGGGTCTTCAAAATAAGAACATGTCAAGAGTCTTAACAAGATGGGGTAGTTCACTCTTTGTCTTCAGGATCCAAAAGGGACAAATGTTGGGGGTGAGGGTCAGAGGGTTCAACATTGAGAAAAGAGATTTTGCAAATGCAGTCACCTTTATATCAACAATAGGGAATAAAAATAGGATTTGGAACTTAGGAGACCAGTGGAATGCATTGTTCCACATAAAGGATTAGAGGAACACCATGTGGAACTCCTGGAGGAGCAAGGAAATATGTCAGAGTATCCTTGGGCAATATGTCATGTTTTCCATTCTGAATTTTTGACTTATTAGAAGCTTTTGAATGCATCTCATATTAGATACTCATTTTCTTACTTGTTTATATTGTATGTTGGTTAATAAAATTATAAAAGGGTGTAAAATATTGAATTTTGGAACTCTATATGTGATGTATTTCATCATTCAAAAATTATATTACAATTCTCTAAATTTATATTTGAACTAAATTTGAATACTCTTAATTGTTGTATAC